>CM034353.1:11416578-12076722 GCA_019925275.1 Mytilus edulis
TATGATGAAAAAAGTGCGTCGGTATTGACATAATTTGTAACATACCTTTCTGAAATTATTTGTTGAAGAATTAAGGAATTATAAAGAAAGTTAAGTTATTACTCCCTTCTACAATCAGAAGTTGACCATCAGATGAACCGTTTGAATTAAAAACGTTTCAATTTTAATATAACATCCACTGGAACTCAGATCTTATAGTTATAAAAATATTTAGGAAAGAATTACCTATTAAAAAAAATCACTATTTGAAATAAGACCCATGTTTATATAAATCACTATCATCACTCAACTGACGCACTTGTTCAACTTCGTTCTTTATTTGGCCTTTTAACATTTTTGATTGGAGCGTCGCTGTTGAGTATTTTGTAGATGAAGGGCGTGTCTGACACAAATACAAAATATTAATCCTGGTATCTATGATGACTTTATTTATAATTCAGAAATGTGCAGCTAGGTACTCTTAATTTTTTATATATGAATTGACATCGTTTTATGCAGATATATTTCATCCTTATATTTACATATGGTTGTTGAACTTTCAAATGTATTGATTTAAATTGATATTTGGCCAGTAATAATGTAAAAAGTAAAATCTTAAAAAATACTGAACTCCGGGGAAAATTCAAAAAGGAAAGTCCCTAATCAAATGGCGAAATCAAAAGCCCAAACACATCAAACTAATGGATAACAACTATCATACTCCTGACTTGGTATAGGCATTTTCTTATGTAGAAAAAGGTGTATTAAAGCTAGTAAAACCTGGTTTTATAGCTAGCCGAACCTTTCGCATAAAATTCTCACTAACATAGTTATATATGATATGTAGATCGTACTCCATATCAATATACAGTTATATAGTATCAAACGTAAATGCAATTTAATATAGGATGTCATTAAAATGACGGTTATAAAAAATATGGTATAATCTCGCGATTTGTGGTCCATATTTTGGGCATATCACCGTAAACCCAATTACAGGAAGTAACCCCAATCTCCATTGTGAGCTCCTTATGTATTTAAGTATCTATAAATGTTCGAGTAAATTACAATATAGAGCCTTGAATACACAAAAAAATATGAAGTGTTATTTTCATTTAAAGGTAAGCAAGCAGCAATCATATATTATAAAAATCATTTAATAGACAGACATAATAACAATAACAATAACATAACAGAGAGACATACAAAGTTCCAGCTAACAGACACGCCAACAGTCAGTAAATAACAAGCAGATATTATAATTACCAGCTAACAGACAGACATTATAATAATCAGCTAACTGACAGAGATAATAACAACCAGTTAACAGACAGACACAACAATAATTAGCTAACACAAAAACACAATAACAGCCATTTAAAGGACAGATACCACTAACAGACAGACACTTTAACAATCAGCTAACAGACAGACAAAATAACAACCAGCTGACATACAGACATAATAACAATCAGCTAACAGACTTTATAAAAACCAGCTGACAGACACAATATCAATTAGATAACAGACAGAAATAATAACAACCATTAAACAGAAAAACAAAACAACAATCAGATAACAGAAAGACAAGATAACAACAAGCTTACAGACAGACATAACACAATCAACTTACACAGACATACATTATAACACTCAGCTAACATATCAAAGAAATAACACTCAGCTAACAGACAAAATTAATCATAACCAGCTAACAGACAGACATTATAACAACCAGAATCATCTAACAGGCAGACATTATAAAAACCAGCAACTAGACAGACATAACATCTACCTGCTAACATACAGAAATTATTAACAATCAGATAACAGGCATAAATAATAACAAACAGCTAACAGACAAGACATTATCACAACCAGCTAACAAACAGACATCATAACAACCAGAATCAGCTAACAGACAGACATTGTAAAAACCAGCAAACAACTACCTGCTAACATACAGACATTATAAACAATGAGATAACAGACAGACAGACATAATAGTAATTAGTTAACAAGCGTTACTCAATGTTGAAAGCCGTACGGTGACCTATAGTTGTTAATGTCTGTGTCATTTTGGTTTCTTGCGGACAGTTGTCTCATTGGCAATCATACCACATCTTCTTTTTTTTATAAAGTATCGATCAGATGATAAACATATAAAAACGAAATTCATATGTACATAAAACATTTATCTAACGTATTTGAAGACATGTGCTTTAGTTACTGCGAGAAGTCTTGTTTATCATTATACAATTATGGCCCGTTGAAAAGATGAATATCCAAAATTGTCAACGCGAGAAGGTTATTTCACTGAGGGCGCAGCCCGAAGTTAATTAACTTTTAGGGTTGACAATTTTGGATATTCATCGATTATAAGGGGCCACAATTGTTTTATTATACCGAACTAACAGCGGAAGGCCATTTAAACACTTATTATATGTTTAGTAACAAACACAAGCTAACGTTTCAAGTCGTTTAAAAATACATTCTCGATTTTGTGTTCAAGACATTTTCTCGAATGTACAACAAAGGTAGAATCTTTTTGTTATGTATGTATGGCCCTGAGAAGGACCGTTTATAAGAAATATCATCCGCTGCTGCAGTGCTGGCAATACATTCATGGTTAAGGTTTATGTACCCTTCTGTAGCCATTTTTGTACGAATTTTTTAAACATCAATTGTATCAAAACTACAGATATAATGAATAATAGAGACAGGCCTTTTTGAACATATACTAGGGGGAAACTTGATACAAAGCATTATTATTTACTGTTGCATTGCATTTAATAGAAAAAGAGTACTTTATGGCAAATAAACCAAGATTATTATACAAAATCCACAGCCTTTAATAAAGAGATTTTTGTTATAAAAATTGAAACATAGATTACTCACTTGCTTTTCTATGATGTGCTAGTGTTTATTTTTTACAAAAAGTTCTAACCAACCTGTAAATTCCAAAATACCTCGTGCAGAGTAACTAAAGTCGAGCGCACCCTAAAAGGTGTACTTGATTTGGTCCATATTTTTATTTGTTCTAACCAATAACTACATTAATAAACTTGTTTTAAGGAAATCAATGCTAGCACTGCATGCATTAATCATATATCTATCAGTCATCAAATTGCCAAATATGATAGAACAAGGATGAAGACTGTGGATTTTCTATAAAATTTCCATATGTTTAGCATTGAAGCAATACAAGGGTACATAATCCTTAAAGCCTTATTTTCTTGTCTCTCGATGGGCTCCAAGTGTAACGTGAACGCTGCCATTTTGTTTATTTACGTATGTGACGTAATTGTCATGGGAGGTAACTCGAGTACAAATAAAAAAATTCGAAAGGTAATTCGCCGGTTTAAATTTTAAGGGTTATTCGTCCTTCCTTGCAATTGAATAAAATTATCTGAATTATTCCATGTCACGTGATATAATTGTTTATAATATATGTAAGGTACATTTTATAATAATATTATTTTTCCATTTGACACTTGAGTATATTTGTTGTTATTTGATTACCTATTTCATATGAATACTGACACTTGCGTCAGTTTTCACAATATCGCCAAAGAGGTTGTAATTGACATTTAAAACTCTCCCATATTTCATTGCAGACGATAATAGACAAACGATATAACATTTGTATTGCGCTTGTAATCTAAATAAAGTTTATTAGACAAAAATACTCTACCAAACAGATTGTAAAAACATCTAGTTTGTAATAGATTTATGAAATTTGAGCATCGGTAACATACCGTCGACTTAATTTTTGCACAATGATTTAACTATTTTAAACAACGAAAATTAATGTAAAATGACACTAACTTTGTCCTTTTCCTAAGAGTCAAACTACAACACTTTCAATAAAACACTTATAATACCGATTAAAAACTTTATCCTGAAAATGACACTTAATGTTTTTTTTAGATTTTGTAGCAATTACAAAATACTAAGAGTATAGCAAAAAAAGTAAGATCTGTTCGAGAAACAATTAGAACAGTTGGTATCCGAAGGAATGGATTGGTATATTGGTATATGATCTTAGCCAGCCTATGACAAAAATGCAAATTTGAGCCATCTTTTAAGGTTTAAAATGTACAGTTATACAACATAATGTTCAAATATTAAGGGTTCGAACAATTACAACTTTAAACAGTTCAATCAAAATAGTAAAACTATACTTTCTATGTCAACTCTGTCTGAAAGATTTGCAATCTTGATTTTACAACAATTATGTAATTGATGAACAAGTTGTTTACAGACGATTATTATTTTACCGGTCCTAAAGCATTGACTGGTAGGCAAATTGTAACCTCTTTGACTGACAGTCAATTGGCAATAGAATTCATATTTAAAAACATATCAGACCAATTTTATCGACCAATGGTGTTAATAAGATACACTTGAAGTCAAACGTTGGATCGCCATATAAATTACATATTTGAGGAGTGAATTGTCCGAACAATCAAAATAGTTTAGAGCACAAGTGTAAACTAGAAATACGTCACGTCACAGCCTCAAAGCTACCTAAATCACATTAGGTAATAGCAGACTCTAAATGTCTTTGCAATATATCAAGCCATTCATTGAAATGGTTTTCACACCACATATGATTCGATTATCCGCTAAATAAAAGCCACTAGTATACCGCTGTTCGAAAGTCACAAATCGGTTGAGAGAAAAGAAACATTGTTATTTATAAATATTTTATGTAAGAGAGAGTATTAACAGACATAGCGAATTCCGAAATAAATTAAAACATTAGGAACTCCATTAAATCTGATTTTTCGATAAAAATGGTGGGTCAAAAGTGTCCTTGTAGCTAGTTAAAAAGTAACGTATGTACTAGATATAACTTTATTTATACTTCTTTTTCATGTTTTTCTCTGAGCTCTGGTTTAACAATCTATATTATTTTGTAAATTCATTTTTCTCAACCAATCTTTTAATTGTCGCCACTTTAGTATTTATACCTTAGTAGCAATATACCAACACCTGCATAAGGGGTATATATTTCCCAACTTATTCGATGTTAAAAAGCTTGCAGCTCCTACTCAGACTTTGTAAAACGTCATTAGTGTCTGAGAAGAAAGTTGATGTACCAGGGGTATGTCAAAGAACGTCTCGTCCTTTTTCTAAAAAAAGTCATCGGAAGGTTCCAAGACCTTGTTGATAAATATTCCGTATCAACTTCACACTGACGTCAGCGAATCAATGAATGTGTTGGTAGATGATGACTGCTGTACCCATATTTTGACTATTTGATTTATTATGTTTGTTTAGTTCACGCATCATTGTAAATATAATGGAAATTGATGAGACTGTCAACAAAATGAGAGGTTTAGCGCTCTAAAACCAGGTTTAATCCACCATTTTTTACATTTGAAAATGTCTGTACCAAGTCAGGAATATGACAGTTCTTGTCCATTCGTTTTTGATGTGTTTTGTCATTTGATTTTGCCATGTGATTATGGACTTTCCGATCAGATTTTCCTCTGAGTTCAGTATATTTGTGATTTTACTTTTCGCTTTATTTCCTCAAATATGCCAATGACGGACAAAATGAAGATAGAATATCGAAAACATACAAGGTGTTTTACATTGCCAGTAAAGATAAAAACACCAACAAAAAAAATAATTCAAAAGCAATGACACAAATGGCTGTAATATGTATTCATTTATTTTCTATTTTTCATTATTGTTTTTTCATAAAAGCGACTGAGATCTTGTTACCTGCTAATTGGTAGTATATTTTCAAGGTTTATTTTATTTATTACCTGTCATTGAATTTTCTCGAAAGGTGTTTTAGCTCTCCTGCGTTTGTAAACAATTTTAGATCTTCATATATTTTTTACTTGAAAATTTCTGAGACGAGACATACAGTATCAAAAATGTATATTTAGTGAATAGAAGTATATATCAGAAATCAGAAGAGATGTGTAATAAAAAGAAACCCGTCCTTTTTATAAGAAATTGAATTGAAACAGGACTTTTGCTTCAGAAGATTTTTTCAAAATTCTTGTCCTTTTCTATTTCATTTAACAAACAGTTGTATGACATATCTCCCAATTATATAGTACTAAGAAAATATCCATTTGATGAAGCAATGACTTATTTCTATTTAGAAATCCCGAAAAATTAACTGATTAATATACCAAACTTGTGTATATGGTTGCAGTATATTTTGCCCTTTTAAGATTTTCATAGAGCACACATATTTTCAAAGAAACTACTCAATCAGTGTTTCATGCAACAGTGTTTGTTACAAACAACTGAGAGGTGTTATGGCCGCCATGACACATTGATAGATCGTTACTTAGGTAATATATTAAACTAGATGTTTCACGTCGTTTTAACCAACGCGAATATATCGGGCATTGCTTGATAAACAGATATTTCATAAGCAGCTAAATGTTACTCATTCTTTTAACATGTTTAGAATAATATTCAATAAAAAAAAATGTTTATGATGTTTTTATTTATGGTTTAAATGACTTATGTTGTCACTTTTTCATATTTATTGTATTACTGTAGGATTAAACGCTTTCAAAATATAAACTAACAATGTTAATTTAAAATAATTCGCGGAAAGTTGTGTCCGCTCCCTGGTTGAACTGAATATTTAGTTTTCCTCATGAATTCAGGACATGATTTTGGATGTTTAGGGAAAACGGTAGTATTTAATTTTCCCAGCATTAGGTTGGCCTTTTGTGTACCCAAGGCAGGTGAAGGAAGTCAAATTAGGAGCGCTGTGATTGGATGTAAGGGTACAATATATTTTTTATCTATCTATGAATAACTGCAGTGTGTATATTTACAATATAAATTTTAAAACCTATTGAAATATTTTCTAGAGAATTATTCGAAAAGACTTGCAAAATTTCATAAATTTGGTGCAAAATGACGGTGGGCATGGATAACATAAACAAGCTCCGTTGGAAGTTGGTCATGATACTATTTGGCTTTAATTTTTAAAACAGAGTAATAAAGTACTAACACAACATATAACTGTTTTATCCAGGTTTTTATCTTAAAAAGTGGTAAATTTAGAAAATGTTAACATTGTCGCCTATGGCAGAATAAATAGTACCGTTTTCCCTATACTGAAGATAGCAAGGGAAATCAAAGTCACTCAAACTTCAATTCTTTTATACTATTTTGAAGCTTTTGATTAGTACATTTGATTTTTATCAGAAAGAATAGAAATTTTTCACTGAGAACAATACTGTGTTGAGAAAAGTGCTGAGTCATCATGATAGGTCAAATTGATTGGTAATGATATAAAACTTTATTCTAGGATGTCAATATTAACTATATTGTGTAAAATGCACCATATTATAGTTCTTTTGTATTTGATTTCACCTTTCGCTATGATTTTTTCAATTGGAAACACCAGAATTCAAGTCGCGACAAATATTTTTTACTGAAATGTTTGCCTTTTTTGCTGCGTAATTCCCTAAATGTATAACTTGGGTATTTCTGTAAACATAATCTATTAAAATGGGAAATTGTCTGGTTTAGTTTGTACTGTTTATGGAAGTAGGCAATATTTGGTCACATTGAAAGCATTTTCAGTGTTAGAATTGTTCATCTAAGAAAAAAAGAGGCCCACTTGAGGCTAAATTTACATAGAATTTATACTCTCCTGTGTAAAGAATTGTTCACATTCTTGATAATGCATGCAGCAAATATTTCAAAAGTGCTTCATTTTGTAGTTTCTTTCTTTTATTATATCAGACATAAATAATTTTTCATTTCCTACTGTTTGAAAGGACTTTTGTTGGAAATTAATACTCCCAAGGGACATAATTCAGCTTTTTCATTGATTAATACAGGCAACAAAGGCAACTTTATAGCTGAGTAGTTTGCATATTTAATGTTTAAAGTGTCTAATATCTTTGTTTTCATCATCTCAAGACAGAATTATAGATTTTATAACAAGCTCTAAAAATTTCAACCACAATATGGCATATACTAAAGCATGGAATGGAGATTAGTATGAAAAATCTTGAATTTGTGCATTTCTTGTAAATTTTTGATAAAATGAATACAAATTGAATGGAACTGTCCATTTTATCTGTTTAAATGGAACTATTCATCATTCTTTTTAAATAAGATAAGATATGATTGGATACAGGTTGTTTATTAAGGCTTTTCTGAAAGAAGTAGAGAATGAGGTAAACCAGCATGTAGGGGTGGGGACATAAAATGATCTATGTTTCTTTAAGTACTGGGGTCATACAAGAATTTATTATAGCCAAGGTTTTCACAATAGCCCAGTATTGCATTAATAATGTCATAAGAATTCTTTATATCTTTATGTCACAGTATAGGGAAAACGGTAGTATTTAATTTTCCCAGCATTAGGTTGGCCTTTTGTGTACCCAAGGCAGGTGAAGGAAGTCAAATTAGGAGCGCTGTGATTGGATGTAAGGGTACAATATATTTTTTATCTATCTATGAATAACTGCAGTGTGTATATTTACAATATAAATTTTAAAACCTATTGAAATATTTTCTAGAGAATTATTCGAAAAGACTTGCAAAATTTCATAAATTTGGTGCAAAATGACGGTGGGCATGGATAACATAAACAAGCTCCGTTGGAAGTTGGTCATGATACTATTTGGCTTTAATTTTTAAAACAGAGTAATAAAGTACTAACACAACATATAACTGTTTTATCCAGGTTTTTATCTTAAAAAGTGGTAAATTTAGAAAATGTTAACATTGTCGCCTATGGCAGAATAAATAGTACCGTTTTCCCTATAGGTGGTGTTTATAGGTGGCACGGTAGTATTTGCATTCCAGAATTTAGGTTGCTCTTTTGTGTACCCTACTTAGGTTAATGTATCTAAACAGTGTGATTGGACAAAAAATACAGTATCAACTGAACATACTTTCCCAAACTGAGGGATGAATCAGGTGTAGAAAAATATGAAATAATTTTACATACAGATGAAAATGAATTTTTGAGAATTTTTTAAAATTTTGTATTCACTGCACCATAAAAGACCTAAAAGTACTAGTGGCCTTAGATTTTTTAAAAATAGCAAAACAAAGTAAACGGTCATGATACATATTCAAATTCATTTCTGAATAATAAAATGAAAGTACTTCAGTTAACTGTGAATGTAGAATGTTTTGCAGTGTTAGAAAGTGGTGAAAATTCTAAAAAGGCTATCATTATCCCTTATGGGCCAGGAAATACTACCGTGCCACCTATACCAGTTTGATTTCTTGGGGGATCTTAAAGGGGCACTAGCTACGAGATATATACAAAATATAAAGTATGATTTTTTTCGTTCAATCATTAATGAAAGTGAAATAGTAAAATAATTATTCACTTTTAGCAGCCAGTATGGTTCATTTTGTCAAAATAAGCTAAGAAACATTGATGATGACCTCATTAAATCCGTATTCATGTGAACTTTAATTTAATCCCTTAGCTAGAAATAGATAGCACATGAATTGTCCGTGTTAAGCTATTAAATAAAAAAGAATGTCAACATTGAAAGTGAAACAAAGGTAAATACTTTAATTGGCTGATTCGATACACCAAAAACATTCTTATTAAGGTAAAAACGATGATATATATACATTTTAAATTTATAATATGAAATTAAAGAGACCTTGACAAGTCTTATTGCATATGTAATCTATTTATATTCATATTTATGTTTATATCGCTTATATGGTCATCCATCAGAGGTGTTCAGGGGTCAACTCGATAGTTAATTAGATGGCGTCTAGACACACAAAACGAAGATCCATATAATCGAGCTCTTAACCTGTAAACTGTTCATTTAAGAATTTCAATAGTTTGGATAAATGTTTTACATTGTTATAAATGAAATATGAGAATTAGAGTCAAATCGGTGAACATGAATTTGACAGCTAGTACCCCTTTAACATAAGTTACTACTGGTTACAGTCGACATTCTTATTTTAATCGAATTGGAGTTTTAGACATTGAACCGATTGTTATGGCCTACGCGACTGTATTCTGAAATGAAGACATGTCTTGAAATGTCCTATGAACTTGGACAAAAATTATTAAATTAAAGAATTGCGCATGAATGGATTTTTATGTCAATTGGTTTTTTTTAACATTTTTCGTGGTTATATCCACTATTGTGAAACTTTGGACCATTTACTATGTTCATAATTTATGACTTGCATGTGCGAACATATACCTCAACGAATGTTTTGAATCTTGTAATAACGTTCTAAAAATAGTTCTAAATGCGATATTTGATTATCATGCATATAAGATAGGAATTTATCTTTGCTTGCTTAGTTTCGGATTGAAAATTTTTTTTTTAACGGGATGAAAGGCTTTTCTATGTACCGAAAATGCCTTTTATATATCTGTTTTTTATACTGATTTATGTTCTTATTTACGTATTTCATTTCACACAAAAAGTAAAGACATTGTTTGAATAGAAGTATTTTTTTTTTAAGTTTGTGTTGCTAGTTTGGTATGTACCACATGCAAAACTATATGCTGAAAACACACATTTTACACTCTCAGTGAAATATGATAGATAGGTGTATAAATAAATTTTCTACCACTGCATCGAGTGTGATGCGATATTTATTCACTCGAGACAGTTAAATTTTCAAATTAAAAACGCGGGACTCGCCGACCGTTTTGAATATTTTAAATTGAACTGTCGAGAGTGAATAAATATCGTGTTGCACAAGATTTGGTGGTGCAATCTGTTTCTCTAATAATTTTTAAACGATATGCAGACAAATTCAATCCTTCATTTTCAATGATCTGCAAAACGATACGTTCTTTTTATGTGACGTCATCAGGCAAAGTTGCCTTTTACATGACGCCACAATAGGTAAATAGTTATCGAAAGTACCAGGATTATAATTTAGTACGCCAGACGCGCGTTTCGTCTACATAAGACTCATCAGTTACAAAATAGGTAATTCAGAAGAAAGCAAGAATATTTGACTTCACAATCGAATAACAGAGATCAAACGAACCACACATTGATAAAATTTAAATAATCAACAGGTCAGGAAAAGGAAAAATCGTTTAACATGTTTAAGATTTAGAGAAACAAAAACATACTTTTTCACATTTTTCGATACATTTTGTGTTGTTTTGACACCTATGTACTGAACCTTTTATAAAAGAATCTTTGATGGAAACTACCCCTTTTATAACATTACAAACGTTTATTCTGGAAAAAAAATTATGATTTATTTTCAACTTAAAAATTGGATGAGAAAAGATACACAAGTTTACAATTATTCTATTGCAAAATGGATACTAGTATATACATAAATATGAAATAATCAGTGATTTTTTTGTACAAAATGGTAGGTGACCTTTGATCTCGATTTTTGAAAAACTTCACTATATTTTCTTTTGAAGATCACATTACTTTTTAAGTACATACATACATCTTCGAATTAAATGATATATGATATAGCAGTGTGGTAGTTAATATCGTGTGAGTTCCATACATCCATATCGAATATCAAGCAAAAGATATGTTAGTGAAAATAAAATGAAATTTTGGATTACTTTAAAGGTCTTTCAATGATAATTTTTACACAATTGATGCTTAAATACCAGTTAAAATATCTGCATGTTAAGATTGATAGTTATCTGTCTGAATGTCAACATACTTCTGGTTTTTCCAAATAATATCAATACTGATTAATATTATTTTTTTAGATCCCAGAATCCTTCTTTTATATTTTATTACACTGTAAAGATCGAAATATGAACTGTTTTAAGTGGGAGTTATATACACTGCAAGAAAGTTCTCAATTCAAACATTCAATTATCGCCTTGTTGATTTTAAATAGCTTTAAATACAACGTGACAATGCATGTCATATTCTAATATTTTTAGCTGTCAAATATTTTATTGCAAATATTTTTTTATATTGACAATACTAAATAATTACGAGGATGATTTTCAGCCTTGTTTCAAGATATGACAAAAGAGACATTTACATATTTACAGCTGTTATGTTTCTCTTCTCATGTTCTCACAAATATCATCAGCTATGGTCCACTATCTGTACATAATTATTAAACCAATAGTTTGTCATTAATGTTTGTTTTAGAAAAAGGATAGAGATGTATGGCCGTTGTAGGAACTAAAGACAATCAAAATAATGCGAATATTTCATACATCAAAGACGCTTGTATTTATATTTCATAACTGAAGGACTCCACAGCTAGCAGAAAACACAACAAAATAAAGGGTCGTCAAATTGGTTTCTTAAGCCCCAGTCCCACTAGACCACGATCGCACTACGCTCATCGCGATCTAAAATAAATTCAGATCGTGGTTAGGTCGCGGTATGAGCGGCATGAAAATGTAAATTTTTATTGCTTTCACGATGCTATTACGTCCTCATTGCGCTTCTACAACGATCCCGCTACGATTATACCACGTTCTCACCGCGCTTATTCTGCGACCTCACTACGCTTATCAAGATCTGTCTACGCTCATCACGTTCTCACTACGACCATATCTCAAGTTATCCGATTGCAACACGATCTTATCACGCTTTTACTGCTATTATAGTACTTTCTTTCCACGATTATGCTACGTTCATACCGCGATCTTACTACGTTATCAGTAATAACGTCAACATCGTGTTCCATATCAATACAATTCCATTCCTTCTATTTCTGATTAATACATAGATTTCTCGGAAACAATACAATCATGCCACCAAACCTTCTAGATTACATGGGCGTGGTGGTAGGGTTTGATGTAGAAGCAAAGAGAGCTTTGATAGTAACGAATCCTGATCAAGAAGAGATTTCGGACCAACCAATCCAACATAAATTACAACCTTTTGGTACATAAAGCTCAAATACGATATTTTAGTGAACGATAGCAGAGATGACACAGGTAGATGTGTCAATAGATATAGGAAGATGTGGTATGAGCGCCAATGAGACAACTCTCCATCCAAGTAATAATTTATAAAAGTATACCATTTTAGGCAAAGGCACGGCCTTCAACACGGAGCCTTGGCTCACATCGAACAACAAGATATACAGGGTCCCAAAAAATTACTAGTGTCAAACCATTCAAACGGGAAAACCAACGCTCTAATCTATATAAACGAGAAGCATGGTTGAGCCGTAAGAGAAAATGGACAAGAACTACACACAGACAAACAAAACCTGAATATTTATAATATATTTTATGTGGAAATGACAATGAGAATGATGGTCGTATTATGAACGTAGTCAGATCGTAAGAAGAGCGTGATGAGGACAGCAAGGGCATGCTAGAATCGTACTATGGTCTTGAACAGCGTGGCGTAAACGTTGTATAGTCGTAGTGGAAGCGTAGTTGGGTCTCGGTGAGAACGTGATGGTCGTAGTCAGGTCGTAATAACGTCGCTGTGAGATCGTAGTGCAGTCTCTCCGAATAGAATCACACTTCCTCTACGCTCTCGCTACGATGATACAGCGACCTTTGCGATCTTACTACGACCTTAGTGCGTTCTCACTACGCTTCTACTACGATCTGATTTCGCCACGACCGCACCACGATTGTTTTGAACATGTTCAAAGTTGGCCACGCTCATCACGATCTTGAAGACCTCACAACGACCGTGATACGACCTTACTGCGATCAACACGATCGTACTACGATTATCAACATTTGCATTTTTTCACAGATCGTATTGCGATCGTGGTCTAGTTGGACTAGGGTATTATTTCTTATTCTTTATTTCAATACTTATACTATTCATTTACTGTACTGTATTTCTGTCACGCAATGTTGTCATTATAGCCATGTTTTTTTTTTTAACATTTCCATATAAGCGGGAGGTTTGGATAGTCATAAAACCAGGTTCAACCCCAACTGTTTTTTAAAGGGGCACTAGCTACGAGATATTTAAAGAATGCTAATATAATTTATGTTTTGCTCAATCATTAATGAAATGCAAATAGTGAAATAATAATTCGCTTTTAGAAGCCAGTATGGTTCAAATTGGTCAAAATTAGCTAAAAAACATTGATTATGAATTATTTACTTGCAAGTGAATAATTCGACCTCATTGGATCCGTATTCATGTGAATTTCAATTTAACCCCTTAACTTGAGATGGATAACACGTGAAATGTATGTGTAATATAAAAAAGAAGATGTGGTATTATTGCCAATGAGACAACTATCCACAAAAGACCAAAATGACACAGACATTAACAACTATAGGTCACCGTACGGCCTTCAACAATGAGCAAAGCCCATACCGCATAGTCAGCTATAAAAGGCCCGATAAGACAATGTAAAACAATTCAAACGAGAAAACTAACAGTCTTATTTATGTAAAAAAAAAGAACGAAAAACAAATATGCAAAACATAAACAAACGACCACCACAGAATTACAGGCTCCTGACTTGGGACAGGCACATACATAAATAATGTGGCGGGGTTAAACATGTTAGCAGGATCCCAACCCTCCACCTAACCTGGGACAGTGGTAAAATAGTACAACATAAGAACGAACTATAAAAATCAATTGAAAATGGCTTATCTCATCAGATGGACAAATATACAAGTGGACGTGGCCCGGTACTTATACATCCCGACACAAAAAGACACAATGAACAGATCTGAGAGTACTCGCAGTTATCTGACAGCTAGTTCAAAGCCACTAACAACTAATAAAAAAATCATGGAACTAAGACTAAACTATCAATCCGTACACATCCAACATCCCATGGATTTAGTGTAAAGAAGTCATCGATAGCCAGAGAAAGACATGACCTTGTGTAATGTCAAGTTACAGGTATCGACAGATTGTGGATCCATGAATATGTATATGCATATAACATACTAGTAATATTTAGTTAGCTTTTAATTTACTGATAACACAATCAATATTTATACCAATAAAAACAATATTCAATGATCTAATTACAGTGTTGAATAGGTAATCTTTTAGTATAAGTTTATTTAAAGGAGCGACAAGTTTACATGGATCATTTCTAAATTTCCGGGCACGGTTAACAACATTTCCGTAAAAATGAGAATGTGCTATCCCGTTTGAAATAAGTTTTCTACAGGTACAACCAAACTTCAAAACCAAATCTTTATATCTATGGAAAAATTTAGTAAAGGTTTTAAGTAATTTATGGTAACGATATCCCTGGTTTAATAATTTACCAGTAATACATAGGTTGCATTCGTTAAAATCAAAAACGTCACAACAGACACGGGCATAGCGAACAAGTTGTGAAATATAAACACCGTAAGATGGTGTCAAAGGAACATCACCATCTAAAAATGGAAAATTGACAATAGGGAACGAAAAATCGTCTCTTTTGTCGTAAATTTTAGTGTGGAGTTTCCCCGTTTAAAACCGAAATATCTAAATCCAGGAAAGGACAGTTATTACCGAATAAATTTGATTTATTTAAAGTAAGTTCCATGGGGTAAATTTCCGCAGTATATTGAGAAAATTCTTGATTATTTAACGACAAAATATCATCAAGATAACGGTAAGTGTTATTGAATTTATCAATTAAATCTTTTTGCACGGGTCTTTACTGAGTTTACTCATGAACTGTCGTTCGTAACAGTACAAAAACAAGTCTGCTATTAAAGGGGCACAATTAGTGCCCATGGGGATACCTACAACCTCTCGATAAACTTTGTTGCCGAAACGTACATAAATATTATCAAGGAGAAAATTAACAGCTTCAATCATCTCATCACACCTCCAGTAAGTATATCTAGCACATTTATCTTTCTCATTAGGGAAGAAGGCTTTACATGAGTTGCAACAAATATATCTACATTCAGCTTTACCAAACGACCATTTAATTAAATAGGAAAACTTTTGTTTAATAAGATAGTGTGGAAATGTAGTGTAAAGTTATTTAAAGGAAAAGAATGTCAACACTGAAAGTGAAACAAAGGTAAATCATTTTATTGACTGATTCGATCTACAAACATCATTCTTATACACGTAAGCACGATGATAAACATTTAATTTTCATCTATAATATGAAATTAAATAGACCTAGAATAACAGCACGATTTTGCTTAAATTGTTTATATTTATATTAATGTTTACATCGCTGATATGGTCATCTGATGTCTTTAGAGGTCAACTCGATAATTAGATAGATGGCGTAAAGACTAAAATACACACACAAAGAAGCAAAGTATGTTCATGCCCGTGTCTACTTAATTGTTTATTTCAGACTTTTAGTTGTTTGGATAAATGTTTTACATTGTTACTAATCAAATATGAGAATTTGATTAAAATAGATGAACATGAATTTGATAGCTAGTGCCCCTATAAATGTCACGTACTAAGTCAGGAATATGGCAGCTTTTTTATCAAATAGTCCGTTTATATGTATGTTGGTGGTTTTTTATGCTAGCAGTTCAGTGTTTCTCTTGTTCAGGATTTTTCTTCGTATAGTTTATGAGTTTCCTTCAGTTTTTGTGTGTGTCACGGGTTTGTTTCAGTTAAATCGATTCATTACCATTGAAAAGTGGTATACTACTGTTGCATTTATTTATTCGTTTTTTATTCCTTATTCCTTATACGTCACTTGCTCGTTATATATTCCTTATTCGTTACCTATTCGTTATATAATCCTTATTTGTTTCTATTAAGCTTTTCAATATCTTGTCATATTTTAATACTTGTCTTTTCTTTGCTCTTTTTTTTATAACTAATATAAAAGATATTGGCATGCGTGTCAGTGCGACTAATAGGGTCATTTCCAATTAATAATTCCACAGCTAACACCTGAGAAACGAAAAAGAAAAGTTTTAAAAAGCCGTAACGTATAAAAAGTTAGTAAGGAACAAATACTAGTAATAGCAAAAAAAATGACAGGGTATCAGTCGACCGCTGAAACAAGGGCATACGGGCTAACTAACAGGGTTATTTCAATTTTAAGAACCCTTATTTAACATTGGAATAGTAGAAACGATTTGTTTTAAAGGTGCATTGCATAAAAAAAACTTTAAACAAACTAATAAGGAACGACTTAGTATCAGATATCAGTCAAACGCTTTAACGAGTACATATGCACTAATAGGGTAATGTTTCATTAATTAACTCAGAGCTAACATCCGAGGAAAGAAAAGAAAGTATACACTGGTGACGGATAAGGAAGAAGGAATAAGTAACAAATAAGGAATAAGTAACCAATTTGACGACCTTCAAAAGGGAACAACAGCATGTATTAGTAGGCAAAGTTTAAAACAAGATACAAGAAAACAAAACCCACATAAATCATACATCTGGAAAAAAATGCTACAATAGTTGAAAATATATTGTGTTTTCTACACCAAGAACACACACTTTCTGTCCCATATCCAGCGTACAAGTGAGAGGGATACCATAATGTCATAAATCTAGCAGACAGGTCCGACGGATATAGTTAAAGTCAGATGGCCAAAGTAAATGTCATACATCTAGCAGACAGGTCCGACGGATATAGTTAAAGTCAGATGGCCAAAGTAAATGTCATACATCTAGCAGACAGGTCCGACGGATATAGTTAAAGTCAGATGGCCAAAGTAAATGTCATACATCTAGCAGACAGGTCCGACGGATATAGTTAAAGTCAGATGGCCAAAGTAAATGTCATACATCAAGCAGACAGGTCCGACGGATATAGTTAAAATCAGATGGCCAAAGTAAATGTCATACATCAAGCGGAAGAGTATAGTTAATGTCACGTTTCGAGCGAACAATTCCCCTCTTAATGTTTTAACGTCTTATTATTAAGACATTAGGAGGGGAATTCTCTGCTAGATCTATGACATTAACTATATCCGTCGGACTTGTCCGCTGGATATATCATGGGACACAGGGAAATATCTAAATCTTCCTCTTTTGACAGCATAGATAGTGTTTTTAAAAGACTACGTGACAAACGTATCATTCGAAATCAACGAATTAAACATCGTTTAAATTGCACACTTGATAATCTCTTATCTATATTTAAAACAATAGACGACATCAATCATTATGCTTGGTCAAACACCAATTAGTAAATTGCACGATATTTTAAAGGAGTGTGATATAATTTGGGTGTAAGCTCACTCTATTGATGTACGTGTATAATTACCGCTATCTGTCATGAAAGCCTTTTCTGCGTATCGATAAGCGTGAAAACTCTAAACATTACTTTCATTAGATTAAAAATATAAATGGATCTATTGATTTTGATAACATATCCAGTATATTTAATGACTGTACTATTCAAAACTTTGTATTTCCAATCTTTTATAACAGAAAACAACCTTGTATTCCGTCTATATACAAAACAGCCAGTAGAAAATATATGAGACGTCGTACAAAAAGTATTAAGCTTCTTTAACATGATACTGTAAAAATTCTACTTTCAGTTCCTTAGGCCATGTTTTTGTAGAACGTTGTGTAAACCGGAGAATTTTTTTTAAACAAATGTATTAATATTATGAATAATTGAAAATAAAATTTTGAAAATAATTTTAAAATAGATAACAGTGAAACTTATATGCTCGTTTCCAGATTAAGAAACGTTTATATATAATGTATGTCTCTAAAGAATAAAGTAATAATAAATCAGCAAACAGAGAGGCACAACTGGATTCCATAAGAATTCAGGTTGTATGTTGAAAAACAAATATGCTTTAACAAGGATGCCAACGAGTACCAAGACGATACTTGACTTATCGGTTTTCTGTTAAAATATTGCTGTCGTTCTTATATAAAATTAATCTTCCTGAGAACCCCTTTGGGAAAATTAAGTATGCATAAAATTGAGAATGGAAATGGGGAATGTGTCAAAAAGACAACAACCCGATCATACAGCAGACAATTGGTATGCAATGCATAGGGGTTTAGTATTATACCTTCAAAAAATATAAGAGAAGAACATAACCCGTGTCATCCCTGATTAATCATACTAGTAAATAAAATATATTTTGTTTGTTATACTTGTGCTAAATTGTGACAGTCATTTAAAATTCCTCCGAAAATACATGGATTTAATCTAGTAGGCTACTGGCTAGGCTAGCACTCTAAACTAAACATGTCTTTATAACTATTCTGTCACATCGAAACTATCACAGGAAATATTTTCGTCTGCATGATTGTAATTTTCAAAGTTGAAAATCCAACTGTCCCCAATGATAGTTTACAAGACATGTTTCCAAATAAGATTGATTCATCACTTTTCTTGTGATCCTCAGTCATTAGTTAAACTTCTAATCCTTAAGCCTTTGTTAACATTTAATTTTTTTTTCTTAACAATTACCAAATACTCTTGTTTTGATATACATGGTTGAGTTTTAAATGTTAGCCTAGCCGGTAGGTTTTTCCTTCTTGTAATTTTCTGATCGGTAAACACTAAATTATATTGATAAGATTATCGTTTTTCTTCTTAATAAGTACTTGTAGATAAGGAGTTATTAATTACGGTGTGTAATTCCTCGTCCATAATACTGAAGGATATGTTCTTTTTGTTCGTTGACAACGAACCACAGATTTTAAAAAAAAACCTTGTTTTTGTAATTCCGTGTTGTAGATATATTCTCGAGCGAGTATCTCACGATAAAACCAACGAATACTAGATTAGTATTTGTTCATCGAGTTGATAACCCTAGATGTAACTAAAACGATATCCAGCATTTTAATTATATCAATTTTCAAATTGGAGACATACTTATTCTTTTTAACAAATGTATTAATATTATGAATTTTAGAACGTATATAACATTTTGAATAATTAGAAATTTATGAGGCATCGTGTATGCCCATTTCTAGAATAAGAAACACATCTGTATGGAGTATTTCACAAAGAAAAATGCAATGGTAAACTAGCAAGCAGAGAGGCACAATTGGTTTCTATAAGAATGCCTACAGGTTGAATGTTAAAGATAAAGAAAGGCAACAGTAGTATACTGCTGTTCAAAACTCATAAATCCATGGACAAAAAACTAAATCGGGGTAACAAACTAAAACCGAGGGAAACGTATTAAATATAAGAGGAGAACAACGACACAACATTAAAATGTAACACACTCAGAAACGGACTAAGCATTAGACAAAAACTTATGAGAATAACAAATATAACATCAAAACCAAGTACATGAATTTGGGGTAGATAAGTACCGTGACACGTCTTATAGTAATGTGAATTCACACTCAAAAATAAGAGAAAACAAACGACACAACGGAAACACAACGTTAAAATGTAACACACACAGAAACGAACTATAATATAACAATGGCCATATTTCTGACTTGGTACAGGACATTTTTAAAGAAAAAATGGTGGGTTGAACCTGGTTTTGTGGCATGTCAAACCTCCCTCTTTTATGGCCATGTGAAATATAACATTAAAATGACAACACAACATTACAGGACTACAATATAAATAAACAGACCTTACTGACGTAACAAGTTTGTTGTAACTCAACGAAATTTAGTTTGTTAATGATGTCAATTACAGTCGGAAACCCAGTTGAAATAGAACAAAATAATCGACGCTCTTTGTTAGAGAAGGCTATAGATGTTTAATACTGTAATGTTTACTATAGTAACAATAATTTAAAAGTTGATAGAAACAAACAAAATGACAATTTTCTTCTGAATTACGAAGTGTTTTATTTTAAAAACACCATTTGCATAAGTTTTCAATTTATCTATTACATAGTTAAGCACAACAATTAGATAGCAAGTCAACGACATGGGTATCTATCAAGTTGGATGACGAAAATGCATAACCTCCGATTTAAAAAATAAATTACCACGGACGGAGAACATATCAATCGTTTAGTTCAGTAATTTTCGTGTCTGCCCTTCTATTATGTGACTCAATAAAAAATTCTAAAAAAATGGGTAACAATTATATTGAAAAGTGAAAATCGAGTGCACCTTTTTATGTTAGGGTGTGTTTGAGTTGAATATTTTATCTTGAAATCTTACAAAGCAGGAATATTTGATTCATCATCTCGCTTCAGATTCTATCATTTTCATATATCAAAGCTACAGGTTGACTTTATAACATAAAAAAATCACAGTACTAGAAGATGAAATATATGGGTCAAGTGAAATACCTATCTAATGAATCACAAAAACAGAGTAGGTGTGTTCGAATAGCTATTTTTTACTAAAAGTACTTGACGACAGTCATTCAAGTTGCATGATTAAAATGCATATCTTCGAAAAAAAAACATTTTTTGAGTGTGATAACTAGGGTTTATAATCTTCAACTTCTAAAAAAATCTAGTCTGCCCTTCCACGAAATAATTAATTAGAATTTTTTTAAATGTTTATGAATTTTCGAAAATTCCACCTGACAACCGATCAGACAACAGTTTTAAGTCGAACCAATGCAGACAAGATCATTAACTGATGCTCATTAGCTAGTAGATACATTTGTCTTTTAAAATACAACTGACATTTAAGGATCGTAATGGTGCTATGTGGATAAATTTATCGGTTTTCAAGAGCAAAATTGGCAGCGCGTCTTCCCTACAATGGCTTCCATTTTTGCGATTGTGAAAATAAATTGGCGTAAAGGGGAGATAATTTTGACGAAGTAGAATCCTGACTGATTATAAATGAACTGTATGCTAGAATCAAAGTGATATTTGTTGTTTTTGTTTTTGATTTTTTTCTCCATGATATACAACATGTGTTTATTTGTTGGTTATTCTAGTTATTAAAATAAGCTGTAATAATTAATTCAATCTGTGTCTTTTCGTTTAAAGAAAGGATTACTTGTGTAAAGAGTAGAGAAGTCAAAAGTCAAAAGTCAAATGGTTTTACTTATTGCATTACTTGAGGTATTTTTATTCTAAGAAACCTTAAAATCTTATGATATCTAAGTATCCACGTCTGATTCACACATTCCTTATGGCAGTTTCACAGAGACAAAGAATCCTCGTTTCATTTGATATAGTATAACATAAACGATACCAATGTTACTGAATCAAATGTGCATTTTGACAGTTTGATGTCTCTTTAGTGATGCACGAGTATGAAATATTTAGAAAACCAAACTATAGATTTGTATTTTGAAATTGGATTTCGTTACAAATTTGTGCAGACCCGGTCGGCATTATTAGGACACGTACTTAATAATAATATTGGATTTGGATTTAAATAAAACTCTAAGGAAAATAAAACCACACTTTTTATTCCTCATGATTTCTTCATTCTGTGTCATTGTAGTATTTATCAAGTTTAAATACGATTTTTTAATACATTATTTTTTTATCAAGTACTAAAAAGTAGTCAATATAACATGATTTACAAAACAAAGGAATATTTCACACAGAGCAACATTTGGGTATTTTAACATTGATATAACTCGAGTGTTAGATCACCCTAAAACATGTAAAATTTAATACTTTAAGTGATCCTGATTTGTATCTATTGAAACTACTTGTCTAACTTTACCGATTGTGTCCTTTACCAGATTGTGACATTTTGACTAAATGTGATGAATCATAATGATGGTTGATGCATACTTATCATTAACATTGGTAATCTACTAGCTGTCGCCTTAATTTACTCTGCCGACGATTACGGTCTACCTCCTTTTAGAGTTCATTCCATTTCCTTATGTTTTGTTTGCTATCCTGATTCATGTTCTTAATCGATTTATGGGATCTGAACGTCAGTTTACATTGTTGCCCTAATTGCACTTACGTACTCACAGCCTGTACTGCTAGGAAAGGTATATATATCTATGTCACATTTTTGCTATTGTCGGGCATAATCTAGACTGCCTTCATAAATTTTGTTTCCAATTTATGGAGTTTTGCCGAAGGTATTTCGACTGTTTGGCTAACTACTTTCGTAGAAAAGTTGTACTGACAATGTTAAGGTCATAATTTATAACGTAGCCAGTCGTAATGAATAAAAATAAAAACTTGTACAGGTTCAATCAAGTTCTTGAAATTGTCAATATTAAGATTCTAAATATGTAATATTTATGTTGCCATTGTCATTTACTAATGCTATGAAGGCGTTCTCTAAGGCATTTTATGAGGTGTACAAATACAAAAATAATTATTTGACCATTTGACCAATTGAGAAAAACTTACAGAATAACGGTTGTCCAGTGTAAAAAAGTAACGATAAAGAGGTTAACCCATGGATTGTCTCTAACTTGTGTCACTCACAGGTTAAAATGCAGAAAGATTGTGAATCCTTGATGAACTTAAATAAAAGAGAGCCTAGTGTGCTTAACACTTTCCATATATCCGTAAAAATAAACCTTTTATTATGATCTAATAATTGCTGATGAGGACATTTTTGATAGATTATCGCAAATTTAACACCAATATTGCGTATTTGAAAAACAGAACAATAAAACTTTGGTTTCAGTTCATTTACTTCTTTGATTTCTTCCATGAAATACAACTATAGATAAAACGAGCAACATATGGTCCAGATCTTTTGATTTGTTCTATTTAAAACAAAATAATAGCACAAATTATATAAACACTATAGACATATGCTGTTACCACATATCAGATATGTATTTGATTTTAATGAACCAAAGAGCTTAAAGGGTAAAATATGTAGTTTTCTAAATATTTTGATATGAGAGGTATATGATGGTACAGAATCAACATATAATAAATTGACTATTTTATAGCCACTAAATAGTATTGGTTTTGGTAATTGTTGAAGGTTATACAATGCCTTATAGTTGCTTACATCATCGCCCTGTTGTCTCTATAATGAATTTAAGTTTGTCTCATTGACAAAAGAGATGATTTCAGCTTTCCAATTGTGAACTTTCCATTTCTAAGTAGCAACATTCCAGCAGCACCTGCATACGGGGTATATATCTCCCAATTGATACGATTGCTTGCATTTCCTATCATGATTTTTCTGCTCACAAGGAAGCTATTAAACCACGAGTTCCAAATGGTGAAGTTGAAATCATCCCTTCGTAAATTTTACGGACGCCATCACGAGTTGGTTGACCGTTATGGAATAACCGTTTCACAAATGATATCGGATATGTTCCTTACGTCGTAACTACAATCCCCTTCCCTTTCATGCATGTGACCTACCGAATTAGACTATTTACCGGATTTGTAATCACATAAGCAACACGACGGGTGCCACATGTGGAACAGGATCTTCTTACCCTTCCGGAGCACCTGAGATCACCCCTAGTTTTTGGTGGGGTTCGTTTTGTTTATTCTTTAGTTTTCTATGTTGTGTCATGTGTACTATTGTTTTTCTGTTTGTCTTTTTCATTTTTAGCCATGGCGTTGTCAGTTTGTTTTAGATTTATGAGTTTGACTGTCCCTTTGGTATCTTTCGTCCCTCTTTTATACCACATCTCTCATATTTATCTAAATACAAGTCATATCAAATTCTGGAGAGTCACTGAATGTTGAAAAAGAACAATTACAGCAAGCTATTTATATTGTAAATATATACTAAATACAATTGTCTCAGTAATCCTAGTAATTATGTTTGAGTATTAATTATGTCATTAGTTAGATCAATACACACATTTCAATTTCCAAATATGTCAGATAGACAGATATATTCTGCCTGTATTGACACCCATACATTTTACATAAGAGTTCGTTATTTTTGATTCCGTATCTTTTTCGTATCCCTCTTTTATTTGTATAGCTTAAGAAAGTATATAAAATTGAAAATATCATGATATAACAATTATGGGAAAAAAGCATTTAATATTGTTATATTCACTAAGCAATATAACTCTTTCGATGATGATAATAATGAATATTTTTATAATGAATTGTTTTCAACATAAGACCGTACAAAAAAAATCTTAAACCATTTAAAAAAAAGGATTTTTAATGAAACAAATAAAATGAAATTAAATATTTTGTAAAATTGAATTCTTGACAATATGATATTACCTATCTACATCTAGCATTTGTCAATATTTATTTAGCAAAGTTATTTTCTCAATATGAATTTGATTTTTAAAATCATCTTTATTATTTTTTAATATCGATAAATTATTTTTATATAAGAATATTCGGGACTTACCTTATCGTTTTATTAAGCCCTATCCAGTGTGTTATCTTTTGTTATATCTTTATCTTATACCTCACCCCACACCTTCAACAAATAGGTTCTCATCAAAAAGCAATGAGATACTAGGAAATGAGCATCAAGTTCAAATCCTACGGCTTTAATTACATCAGAATAACTTTCTTCCTATTATCAATATACGTTAATAAATACTGAAATTGACTGCCAACAAAAAACGTAATGAATGTCATTTGACGCCGGTCATTACAAACATTTGTTTTCGCGATTTGCACTCTTTTTATGTGTATACGACAGAGAAATTAGCATCTTAAAATTGTCTCTGCAAATTGGCAAGTTGATGCGTTTGCTCTGATATGTATACCTGATGTGAAGATGATATTGGAAATTGATTTGGTGTCTTGATATATTTAGAAACATATTCGTTATTTAACCTGCTAGCAGCAATACACATGTATTTCTCAACTTGTCAAAATTTCCAAAGCAACAAAATCCTGTTAAAGAAAAAATATTTTTATACAAACCTACAATTTCATATATCTCTAATTAAGTGATATAAACAAAAGACGAATTAAGACAAAAAATAAATATCTTTTTTGAAAAAAATGCTTTTAGTATTAATGTTACGATTAAGTTTGAATTTAATTTCTCACAATGAGTTTGTTTTAAAAAAAAATTATATATAATTTTACAAAATTCTATCAATCATACTTCTTCCTATAAATTATAGTATACCTAGGGGAAGTCGTATTTGAAAACTTACATACATAACTAATGAAAAACCTTAGAAATAGCAACACTGGTGTATTTATAAATGCAACAGAGGTTTACAAGTTCTCTAAAAGTGATAAATCAGAAATAAAATATGAATGTGAAAATCATCATATACAAAGCTAACATTCTATTAAGACAGTAATATCACGAAGATAATTATTTTGTTCAACAAATATCAAAATGCAAGCTGAAGATAGCTTTTCAATCAGATAATGTTAAAAGAGAAAGTTAAAACTCTAGGTGTTGACCGTCGGTCGTTGACAATGAACTAGCTAACGGCTAATATATATATATATATATATAGTATATCAGTAGATTGTATAACTTCAATTATTTTCATAAATGAAAAGATCGAGACTTGATCAACTGCTGTTGTACTACGGAAACCAAATAAGATTCATGTTCCCTTTATTTCAACGTATGTTCTTGGGGAGCTATTTGGTCTGCATCAGAAAAAATCTTTGCTCTTCTGTTATGTGTTTCATTATTTTAAAATGTTTGGAACGGAGAAGACAAAACTGTTATTTTGTTTGGCCAAATAAGTCCCTCTCAATTCTTCTCATTTCTTGACCTATCTGCCTAACATATTTATTTTGTTAATCAATGTTAAACGCACAGGTTAACGCTTTGTATTGAGCACTTTTCTGAATGTGTCAGGAGTTTTCATAACTAAAGTTCAAGAAAAAAAAATGAGCCGTTTAATATTAGATCCGATTTCATAGTACCGGTTTCAGGAATAAACGAGTTGAGGAAACAACAGATAAATAATGGGGAGAAAATCATTTCTGTTTTCATCCCAAAGTACGAAAAAGAATATCCAGAAAACACTTAAGTGAATGAAACAAACAATTAATCTTCTCTTTTCGACAACATCCCTCAGAAAAAAAAGTAAATGACGACAGAAATTAAAGTCGTCTTTAGTCTTCATTAAAATGTTCGAATTCTATACCTATGTGTTTATATCCACATCTCATTTATTTTTAATGACCCTAAAGTTAAACAAAAGATGCAGGAAACAAAAGTTTCTCATGCATATAAAATAAATGACAATCTTAATATTTTCTATTTCCGAATGTAGATTTTCCCTTTTCTATACATCATCATATTTTTTATAAGTATGAGTTTGTATTGTCTTTGTCTTCTGTAGCCAATGATGCTGTCTGTTCTTATATGTACATTGTTCTTTTGTTGTTGTTTTTTTATGATTCCAAATTGTCGTGCATCATCATTAATCTTGCATTATCTGCGAAATCTATTAATAAATAAAACACATTGTGATGACTTATTCAAGACGTTTCAATCAATTGTTTGACATAACTTGACCACTTATTTGACGAAGATAGACCTGCGGCATTCAATCGTTTGAATGATTTACATGTACAATTTTCAGATATTTTAATTTGTTTATTTCTTTTTCTATTTTCGGATGTCTATGATAAGTACCATACTATTGCAAGCAAAGATAACAGTTTTATTTCAGAATAAGGAAGGTAACATAGTGCTTTACGTTATTGATGAAAGGTTCGTCTTTTGAATTAGAATGGCAATTCTTTTTCTGTCACGAGTTTGTTTAATTAGGTATCAACAATCTGTCACTTTATAGAATCATTTGACAAATAAACAAATTGAGAAAAATACAGTTGTCTGAAGACAATGATATAAAATGCTTCTGCAAGAGTATAACTTGAATCGGTCCTAAAATATCTTTCACGTATACTTTTTCTCCGAAGATATGGCTGTTCAGTCACATAATAACGAGCAAAACTAGTAACAAGTGCATGGTCGTTTGTTAGAACATAACAAAATAAAATTGAGAATGGAAATGGGGAATGTGCCAAAGAGACAACAACCCGACCATAGAAAAAAACAACAGCAGAAGGTCACCAACAGGTCTTCAATGTAGCGAGAAATTCCAGCACCCGAAAGCGTCCTTCAGCTGGCCCCTAAACAAAGATATACTAGTTCAGTGATAATGAACGCCATACTAATTTACAAATTGTACACAAGAAACTAAAATTAAAATAATACAAGACTAACAAAGGCCAGAGGCTCCTGACTTGGGACAGGCGCAAAAATGCGGCGGGGTTAAACATGTTTGTGAGATCTCAACCCTCCCCCTATACCTCTAGCCAATGTAGAAAAGTAAACGTGTAACAATACGTACATTAAAATTCAGTTCAAGAGAAGTCCGACTCTGATGTCAGAAGATGTAACCAAAGAAAATAAACAAAATGACAATAATACATAAATAACAACAGACTACTAGAAGTTAACTGACATGCCAGCTCCAGACTTCAATTAAACTGACTAAAAGATTATGATTTCATCATATGAACATCAGGCACAATCCTTCCCTTTAGGGGTTTAGTATCATACCATCATAACATATATGAGAAGAACATACCCCGTGTCATGACAACAACTGGTTTTTGAATAAATGTGTTTAGTTCCGATGCAAAGACCCTATAAGTGAATCAATATTAACGCCAAAATATGCAATCTTTAATGACCTGACAACAGTATCGTAACTATATCCCTTCTTAATAAGTCTATTCAAAGGTTTTGTTAGTTTTTGAGGTGAATACTGACACCTTTGTGCTTTATAAAGAATATTTCCATAAAAAGTTGGATGTGAAATACCTGAACGTATAAGAAGTCTGCATGTTGAGCTATATTTACGAATGATGTCCTTATACCGATGATAAAATTTAGTAAATGTTTTGACTAGTTTGTGATATCGAAAACCCTGGTGTAATAATTTTTCAGTAATACATAAATTTCCCTCGTTAAAATCTAAAACATTGTTACATACACGAGCGAATCATACAAGTTGAGATATATAAACACCGTAAGATGGTGACAAGGAAACGTCACCATCTAAAATTGGATAATTAACTATAGGAAATGAAAAATCATCTCTTTTATCATAAATTTTAGTATTCAGCTTTCCGTTAGTGATATAAAAACATAAAATGATATTCAATTCTAGGAATTTATAAGTAATGTTGTAACAGTGACAAACCAGATGACGCGAGAACAATAGAAAAGAATTCTTTTTTTAAAACAAATAACGAAATTCATAGTAAAACAATACCGGTTACAATACTGATTTAAAATTAATTCTAAACAACAATCGTACATGTTAAAGACATTTCTTTGTGAAACGGTGTTTTTAGAAAAATATTCATAACGTTCAGTTTCATTGTTTAGACGAATCTTGTAAAATTAAATTGAAAACAAATTTTAATCTTTGCTGCATATTGATAAAATACAATTGACAACACTCATGTACAAATAAAAAATACTTTAAGTCACCAATTTTCGTAGTGGTACGCATAGTTCTCTGCATATGAGAAGTTCCCATGATATACTTTTTCCTCAGTTCTCGAGTACATCTGTCTGTTCTTGTCACATGATCTTTTAATACAGAAATATTCAATTTTCGTGATGTCTCTGTGGGTTAAAAAAAAAGATGAATATTTTATAAAGTAAGTAAAAAGATGTGTTAAACTTTTTCAATTCTTTTTTTTAATTTTAAAAAATATGTTGGATGGGAGTTTGTACATGTATTTGCGGTCTGTTTGAATATGCTTAGTAACTTAAATTGCAAAAGTGTTGTCAAGGAATTTTAGGAATAGTTGTACACATTCTGTTTTACTTCCATTACTGAATTGTAAGCGTTTCTAACGAAAGTAAATTATGAATGTTTGAGTTGCTAAATAAGGCAACAGTAGTTTACCGCTGTTCGACATTAAGATTTCAATATAATAATAAAAGAGCCTTCGGCGAGTTTATTATAACTATTTAGATAAAATAAAAATAATGAAAGTTGATATCAAGCGATATACAATTATCACAAGTTGTTAAACCTATTAGTCTTATATGGTCAACACTTTCATTGCGTTGAATCACAAATTCCAGGAATCGTTGATCTAGTCTTTTGTTCATTGCATTATGACGTCATTTGGACTTTCCCGGTGTCAAACGTTACATCAGACATTTTAAGACTGTTTGTACGCTTCAGAATTTAATTTAATTTGACAAAAAGAGGATTGTCAGGTGAATAGTGTGATTGTTTTATATATTATTGAAGAAATCACATATGTCCATTGCAATGGACGAAATGTAAATTGTCGAAACCTTTGAAATGCACCAATGACCTAAGGAATAGCCAATGGAAATGCCGTAATATCGTCTTATGATGCTGATTAACCCAATCAGATAAACGCAGATTTCCATATGACGTTTTCGTATCAAACTACGTGCCGTGTGATACGAGAAATATCTATTTATGCAAGAAATGGTTAACAGGTCACAACCATAAGAGAATTTAAATAAACGCTGTAACGACGTCATTATAATTTTGATTAATAACACTTTATCCACGGAAAATAGAAGTTAACTCAACTGAATTGACAAATAAGACGATACGCCTTAGAAATTGGTAATTGCGATTCTTACCCTTATCCTTATTCTTATACTTACAAACTTAAACTGATAAAGGCAACATACGACTTCAATTGAGTTTAAATTGGCGATGCAACTAGTAATATGATACACTTTTATGTCGGATTAATATAAATTCTTTGAACCTTTACTGACATCTATTATGTGTATACATTTTTATGTCAGGAGTAAACTCAATGTCAAATTAGTTTTGCTAGAATAATGCTTTACATTTATATGAAAATTAACGATGAATCTACACTTTATTCGTTAATTGTGTTTTCTTAATAAATTGTCAATCAGACATCGGAGCTAAGTTGTCAATGAAATAGATACCAAATGTCAGTTTCATTGTTCTAAGCAACGCGAATGGAAATCGAAAAGAAAGCTTGTAATCTAAGTAAGATAGTTTGGCAATGAAAATTAACTGTGAATGTATCAGCAGTTCATTCTAGGAAGTTATATTTCCCAACGTATTTATTTATTTCAATGTTAACTAGAGTCTAATGAATTGTCTACAAAGTATCTGCTTTTAATGCATTTTTAATTAATTAACCTTTGATGACGTCAGCAATTATTCAAATTGTTGTCGTCATAAGACATATGTTAAACTTAAAAATCAGACGTCTTCAAGGGAAGTTTATGTTACTGAATATGCAAGTCAAATCAATTTTATTATCTTGTGTAATGTCATATCAAAATATTGTGGACGTTTGTCATATCCCTTTGGTACATTAATGGCTATAGTATATGTTTACACTGTTTAGTGCAGGCTACCATTTATTGTTACGTTTACCAATTAAGTCTATTTGTCTGTTTGGTCCAAATTAGAGAACTACCAACTGTTGTCATATAAGTGAGAGGTTTGGTTAGATATAAATAAAGGTAACAGTAGTATACCGCTGTTCGAAACTCACAAATCGATAGAAAAGAAAAACAAATCCGGGTAACAAACTAAAACTGAGGGAAACGCATGAAATATAAGAGGAGAACAACGACACAACATTAAAATGTAACACACACAGACACGAACTAAGTATTAGACAAAATCCGTGTTAACCTATCATTACTTTTTAATTGTTTTGGATTCGAGCGTCACGGATGAGTCTTTTGTAGACGAAACGCGCGTGTGGCGTATATACTAAATTTAGTCCTGGTGTCTATGATGAGTTTGTTTACCTCGGAAAATGTATGTACAAAGACGAAAATATAACAGTTGTTTTCCATTCTTTTCTTTGGGGATATAATCGAGTGTTTGTTTTTGTAATGTTACATGGACTTTCCCTCTGTTTGAGGTAACCTTGGAATTCGGTATTTGTGTTAATACTTTTTATTAACGAAGGTTTAAACTCGTTAAAGCAAACATAAGTTATATACTCCAGGAGATAATCAATGGATTTCCGAATTAAATTATGTGTCAGAATGAAATCTTACTATACACTGGTTATCTATGAAATAATAAGCTGTGAACAAATATTTGTTTACACATAAGAATTTTTTTTTTGTGTTATCAGTAATGAACTTCATGTCGAAATTATTATATAAAGGATAGACAGCAATAAAATGGTTCAATAGTAGTACAAACCATGTGTGTCTTATACATTTTGCACCTTAAATGGGCACTAGCTGTCAAATCCATGTTTACCGATTTTAATAAAATTATCGTATCTTATTTATAACAATGTAACACATTCATCCAAACTTTTAAAAGTCTAAAATAAACAATTAACAGGACACGGCATGAAAAGACGGAGCTTCGTTTCGTGTGTAATTTAGTCAAAACGCCATCTAATTATTTATCGAGTTGACCTCTAAAATCATCCGATGACCATATAAGCGATGTAAACTCGTGCTGCTGGAATATTAATTCCATATTTTAGATAAAAACAAATGTTTATCATCGTTTGTACCTGTGTAAGAATGATATTTTGAGGATCGAATCGGTCAATCAAATGATTTACTTCTGTTTCACTTTTAATTTTGACAGTATGTACCCTTGTGTTGATTCAATGCTAAACTTATGGAAATTTTATAGAAAATCCACAGCCTTTATCCTTGTACTCCCATATTTGGCAATTTGATGACTGATAGATATAGAATTATTGCATGCAGTGCTAACATTGATTTCCTAAAAACAAGTTTATTAATGTAGTTATTGTTAAAAACAAATAAAAATATGGACCAAATCAAGTACACTTTTTAGGGTGCGCTCGACTTTAGTGACTCAGCACGAGGTATTTTGGAATTTACAGGTTGATTAGAACATTATGTAGAAAATGAACACTAGCACATCATAGAAAAGCAAGTGAGTAATCTATGTTTCAAATTTTATAACGAAAATCTCTGTATTAAAGGCTGTTGGTTTTCTATAAAAATCTTGGTTTATTTGCCACAAAGTACTCTTTTTCTAGTAAATGCAATGAAACAGTAAATAATTATGCTTTTCATCAAATTTCCCCTTGGTATATGTACTAAATGGCCTATCTCTATTATTCATTATATCTGTAGTTTTGATACAATTGAAGTTTGAAAAATTTGTACAAAAATCGCTACAGAAGGGGTCATAAACCTTTATTAACTTTACACATACAATACACGTGATATTCATATCAAGATAAAGGGTTAAATTAAAGTTCACATGAATGCAGATTCATAGAGGTCGAATCATTCACTTGCAAGTGAATAATTGATAATCAATGTTTTTTAGCATATTTTGTCAAAATTGAACCATGCTGGCTGCTAAAAGCAAATTATTTGTTCACTATTTGCATTTCATTAACCATTGAGAAAATCAAATAATATATCTAATGTTTTAAATATCTCATAGCTAGTGCCCCTTTAAAAGATTCATTTTTTTCAAGGAGAAATTTAATTCAAATGGAATGGAATAATGGAATAATGCTACATTGGAAAAAAATAAACTAAAACAAATGAATGAAAAAATTTGCATATAAAGATTGCGCTAATTCTTAAATGATATCTTATTCTAATAGAAATATATAGTACATAAGTGTCCTCACAAACAACGTTTTATTGCTGGGTATTCAAAGTGCGTCACGAAATTCTTTCTTCATCATTAACATCAATTTTATCACCAATCAAAGCTTTTTTTTTATTTATCGACAATAAATCCTTTTTTGTATGTATGTATGTATGTTTATTTGTATGTTAGTTAGACTCATCTGTATGTATGTATGTTTATTTGTATGTTAGTTAGACTCATCTGTATGTATGTATGTTTATTTGTATGTTAGTTAGACTCATCTGTATGTATGTATGTTTATTTGTATGTTAGTTAGACTCATCTGTATGTATGTATGTTTATTTGTATGTTTGTTAGACTCATCTGTATGTATGTATGTTTATTTGTATGTTAGTTAGACTCATCTGTATGTATGTATGTTTATTTGTATGTTTGTTAGACTCATCTGTATGTATGTATGTATGTTTATTTGTATGTTTGTTAGACTCATCTGTATGTATGTATGTTTATTTGTATGTTTGTTAGACTCATCTGTATGTATGTATGTTTATTTGTATGTTAGTTAGACTCATCTGTATGTATGTATGTTTATTTGTATGTTTGTTAGACTCATCTGTATGTGTGTATGTTTATTTGTATGTTAGTTAGACTCATCTGTATGTATGTATGTTTATTTGTATGTTTGTTAGACTCATCTGTATGTATGTATGTTTATTTGTATGTTTGTTAGACTCATCTGTAGTATGTATGTATGTTTATTTGTATGTTTGTTAGACTCATCTGTATGTATGTATGTATGTTTATTTGTATGTTTGTTAGATTCATCTGTATGTATGTATGTATGTTTATTTGTATGTTTGTTAGACTCATCTGTATGCATGTATGTATGTTTATTTGTATGTTTGTTAGATTCATCTGTATGTATGTATGTATGTTTATTTGTATGTTTGTTAGACTCATCTGTATGTATGTATGTATGTTTATTTGTATGTTTGTTAGATTCATCTGTATGTATGTATGTATGTTTATTTGTATGTTTGTTAGACTCATCTGTATGTATGTATGTTTATTTGTATGTTTGTTAGACTCATCTGTATGTATGTATGTATGTTTATTTGTATGTTTGTTAGATTCATCTGTATGTATGTATGTATGTTTATTTGTATGTTTGTTAGACTCATCTGTATGTATGTATGTATGTTTATTTGTATGTTTGTTAGACTCATCTGTATGTATGTATGTATGTTTATTTGTATGTTTGTTAGATTCATCTGTATGTATGTATGTATGTTTATTTGTATGTTTGTTAGACTCATCTGTATGTATGTATGTATGTTTATTTGTATGTTTGTTAGACTCATCTGTATGTATGTATGTATGTTTATTTGTATGTTTGTTAGACTCATCTGTATGTATGTATGTATGTTTATTTGTATGTTTGTTAGACTCATCTGTATGTATGTATGTTTATTTGTATGTTAGTTAGACTCATCTGTATGTATGTATGTATGTTTATTTGTATGTTTGTTAGACTCATCTGTATGTATGTATGTATGTTTATTTGTATGTTTGTTAGACTCATCTGTATGTATGTATGTATGTTTATTTTTATTGTTTGTTAGATTCATCTGTATGTTAGTTATGTATGTTTATTTGTATGTTTGTTAGACTCATCTGTATGTATGTATGTATGTTTATTTGTATGTTTGTTAGACTCATCTGTATGTATGTATGTATGTTTATTTGTATGTTTGTTAGACTCATCTGTATGTATGTATGTATGTTTATTTGTATGTTTGTTAGATTCATCTGTATGTATGTATGTATGTTTATTTGTATGTTTGTTAGACTCATCTGTATGTATGTATGTTTATTTGTATGTTTGTTAGACTCATCTGTATGTATGTATGTATGTTTATTTGTATGTTTGTTAGATTCATCTGTATGTATGTATGTATGTTTAATTTTGTATGTTTGTTAGACTCATCTGTATGTATGTATGTATGTTTATTTGTATGTTTGTTAGACTCATCTGTATGTATGTATGTTTTATTTGTATGTTTGTTATATTCATCTGTATGTATGTATGTATGTATGTTTATTTGTATGTTTGTTAGACTCATCTGTATGTATGTATGTTTATTTGTATGTTTGTTAGACTCATCTGTATGTATGTATGTATGTTTATTTGTATGTTTGTTAGACTCATCTGTATGTATGTATGTTTATTTGTATGTTTGTTAGACTCATCTGTATGTATGTATGTATGTTTATTTGTATGTTTGTTAGACTCATCTGTATGTATGTATGTTTATTTGTATGTTTGTTAGATTCATCTGTATGTATGTATGTATGTTTATTTGTATGTTTGTTAGACTCATCTGTATGTATGTATGTTTATTTGTATGTTTGTTAGACTCATCTGTATGTATGTATGTATGTTTATTTGTATGTATGTTTGTTTGTATTTTTTTGTCAGTTGTGTTGTATGTCTGTGATGAATGTTTACACAGTTCTGGCTGCTAGATCCCCATCATTATCACATTATCTTTTTATATCTGTTTGGATTCCTTACCCAATTTTGTCCATATAACGGAACTAAAAACAACTGTCTTCTTAGTTGGAGGTTTAACTAACTCAAAAAATAAGTTCAACCAACTCTTTTCTTCGAAAAATGTCTGTATCAGGTCAGGAATCTGGCAGGGTTTTTTTCCACTTCTTCCCTTGATTGAAAGCGTTTTATTTTTTTTTATTTTTATGTGGACCTTACCGTTCGGTATTTAAGTTCTATTTTATCCAATGTCATTATCTTCAATACTACAACCTCTTCTATTTCAACATTCAACCTTCTTTTAATAAAAACAACTGCACTGCTCATCTGTATTTTAAAAACTTGCACTTAAATCTTTTGTTTTACAACATGTACACCACTTTACAAATATCAAATCTTATGAATGCAACATTTATCAAGTACAATCAGTTCCGATGAAAAATATTTTCAAGAATTGATTTATATGTACTAAAGTAGTACTCTATCTTTGTCTTTTTTATTGATAAATTTATAAAGATGTCCGTTTCAATTATAACTAATTTGTACATAATGGAAGTGTATTGACATTAATACATGTCCCCTCTAAATCAACCGTTACAGATGAAAGAGTGCGTTGATCTTACAGAATTTTCGAGCTGTTAAGACAGCAAAAAAACTATTATATCAATCATGAAGTTTGATAATTATAACAAATAGATATAATAATTGTTAGAAAACAGCGATTTTACATGTGTTCCTCGGTCTCTCGTCGGGTTTTCAAAGAATACACTTTATATAGGTTTTAAATAAAAGCAACAATAGTATATCGAGGTTCAGAAGTCGTATATCGATTGAGAGGGAAAAAATCCTGATTAAAAACTCAAATCGAGGGAAACACATCAACAATTGACGAAAACAACGGACCAACAGAAATACTGAAGTGCAAGAAAAACAAACGCCAAAAAAAATAGAAACGAACTGTTTCATAACAACTGACATACTCCTGACTTGGTATAGGACATTTTAAGAAAAAAACTGGATTGGTTGAACCTGATTTTATGGCTAGCCCAACCTCTTGCGCTTATATGGCAATCAAAACAAACGCAAGAATACTCAGTACAGAGAAACGCACAAATAAATAATATAGTAGTCGTTACAACATGTAAACTGTGGAAAAACAACGTGTTTCTTCATTTTTGACAGCACAGTACAAATCAAACAATGACGTACTTTTGTGACGAATATATAATCTTGAAATTCATACAATATATATCACCTCAGTAAGAGAACTTTAGTTATAAAGCATTTTATGAATCTAAAGGATAATCAGAGCTTTCTTTCATGCTTCTTGAGAAGCTTCTTTATGAATTTCTTCATCATTTGGCCAAAGGATAAAGTTTAAATAAAATTAGCACAGTTTGTGTACATAGGAATGACTGTTTGTCGAAAATCACAATCAACAATCGTAATAAATTAATCTAATTTGAAGACTTTTATAATAAAAGTTGATGTGTTATAGTGTAACACTTGTAACGGTGTGGAGCACTTTTGTTCTGATTTATCCTATAGTGTATTTGTCTTATTCGGTTCAGCTTAAAGATAAATGATAAAATTAATTGATGTAAAGCACGAATGACATAAATTTCCAAAACAAATTGCCTTTTGTGATGTGGCCTTGAAGACATTTTCATTTTCTGACTGATTTCGTAGCTAATAATACAAATTTAAGAATAACTTTTCATGAAGTTGATTTTCTCGAATTAAAGAAAACATAAATTCATGGACCATAAGCTTATATCGCTAATTGAAGGAGAATAACATTTGACAGGTGAATGGAAAAGTTCTAGATGTTTATTCAATATAATATTTGTAATCCTAAAACAAAGTACACATGACAACTATCATGGTTAAATTATATGTAACATTTTGAGTGAACTTTTTCCATTTATTTTATACATTTCTTTTCACTTGACTGTATGGATTTTATATAATTATACTATTCATATAAATTTTATACTGGTTTGAACAGTTGTAAAACGGGTTCTCGTTATTGCTTTTAAAAAATATATATACATGAGAAATGCTTGACGGTTTAAAGAGAGAAGTTTCGTCATAATATATAAATAAAAAAAAGGTGAGCTGTCAGTTTATTGAAGGTAGTTACAGTAACTTAAGCATGCTGTTTGCAATATATGAAAAAAAAAAATAATACATAAGTGCATGTCCTTCTGCTGTTTTCTGTTCTTTGGTTGTGTCACTGTCTCTTCGACACATTCCCTTTTCCGACCTCAATTTATGAACATTGGGCCCTAACTAGGGTATAGAAAATATGTCAGTTCATTATTTTTAAATGCGTTGTGTAATTTCCTGGGTAAAGACAATGATCTGGATAGTAATACGGTTAAGCTTCAGTACTAGTTCTTTTGATTAATCTATTTTTACCAATGTAACATTTCAGTTACTCTCAGACTCAATTATATTTTTCCTCGCCATATTTTCCTAATTAAGTCATATCTGCCTTCAGAATAAAACTCCTACAAAACAACTTAACACAGTTCATCGGGTTCGGTGCAAGATTTATCACTTATGTTTTCATTTATAGTTTTGTAATATTTCGTTTTGACGAATTAGTCTCATTGATTCTATAACAATATGAATAATTTTTCAAAACATTATCTTTAAAATACTTTGTCTATCTATAGTATCAACTGTGATAAATTTAATATGTGCAAGGCAATATATATGTAAATCATAAATTACAATTACAGATTACCGTACCTTTTTAAAAAAGCAACCGAGAACAAAAGCTGTTGTTTTGCTGGGTCGTGTTGTTCAGTCTAACGCTTTCTACGCAGTGTTTTGGGCACTGCTGTTTGTTCATTTTTCAATTTTCGTATTTTGCATTGGTATGATGTATTGTCTGATGTTGTTCGACTTATGATGATTTGTGATTTTTACATTGGCTTAGTCTGTCACTTCTTTAAACGTATCGGGCAGATTTGAATAAAATAATGATTTACCAACAACCTCCAATAAAACTGAACTAAAATTAAATGCATTATAAAAACATTTTCAGTCGGAATAACTTGACTTAAAAATCAAATGTTTGACATGAGTGTGAAAAAGCTGATTCAGTTGTTCAGTGAAGAAGCGAAAAGGTACTTTGTAACTAATATATAAAAAAGAAGATGTGGTATAATTTTCGTGTTTATTTTCGGTTCTTCGGTTTCATACCCGTATGTAAAAAAAGTTATTGATATTCTTAATAAAAACAGATAACTTCATTATGCATGATTGAAAATAAAAATACCACTCAATTAGTTTTGCTCATTAAAAAGTGGTATACGTTTAAGATGTAAAACTTCAAATATCTATTTTTCCCGAAGGTTTTCTAAAATACGAAATGTATCATACAATGTCAACCTACAAAGTGCCAGCATGATTCTGGAGGCATAATTAAGTGTGTTTTTCACATCGGTAAACCTTAGAGAATGAGCATGTACATTAATTTGTATATAATGATAAAAGCTGTTGTCGAATTCTTTTCTTTGTTGAAACTATAATGCCGCAGTGATATCTTATTTTTCACTTCGTTCAAATATTAAAGTCTTTCAGATGTGAAAGATGCATCAACATTGTGCATTTCTCTTTCTAAAAGTGTTTTAATCCTGGTATCTATGATGAGCTTATTTACAACTACTGGGTCGATGCCACTGCGTGTAGAGTTTTAATTCCCAGAGGGTATCACCAGCCCAGTAGTCCGCACTTCCGTGCTGACATGAATTATCATTGATATGGTCATATTTATAAATTAGCTATTTACAAAACTTTTGAATTTTTGAAATACTAAGGCTGTTCTGTCTGAAATAGATTACCACAGCTGTATTTAACAAATCCTTTAGGAATTTTGGTCCTCAATGCTCTTCAACTTTGTACGTTTTTTGGCCTTTTTTACCTTTTGGAATTCGGTCATCACTGATGAATTTTTTAGTAGACGAAGCGCGCGCCTGGCGTAAATACAAAATTTAATCCTGTTATCTATGATGACTTTATTTCCATCTCTTATTGTGCCGGAAATAAATTAAATATTATAACTTGTGCACAGCTTCTTTTTATTCATCTACCAAACTATGTTTACAATTTTCTAATCGTTTAATTTTTACTCAGAACTGAATACTTGAAACACTTTCTATGATAAGTAGTTCAACTATAAAGTTTGATTTCAATAAAACGATATAAAGAGCAAATAAATACCATTTGACCTGTAGAATATCATAGAAAGACCATATAAAATGTTCTCCCACAAAAATGATTTTGAAATTTTAGATTTTACTGTAGGCCATTTAGTTTATAGATCTTCCAGTAAAAATAATAGGATGACAAAGATCATGCGATTATTTAATTATTTTTTTTATGATTGGGTGTTGTAGTTAACATTATTATTTGCAAAAACCTTTGAAAAGACATTGACAACGTTGTCTCCTTTCAATGTGATAGATATAAAGTTCATATTAGGTGTTTGAGTAAAAGAAGGCCATTTTCTATTTCAATTATTTCAAGTTCATCAGTCTTAGCTTACTATTCCTTTATTGCTATAAAATTGATTGCTAAATTATTTATTTTATTATCAAGACAGTAACTGAGACTATAAGGACTCCATTGGAAATAAGTTTGTTTGTTTTCATGGGTTATTCTTGGGTTAAGGCATTCGTGGTATCTTTGTTACAACCATTCATTTGCTAAATTTTTAGGTTGTATTATGTATTTGTTTATATTGCCTTTTACGTGAATAAATATTATTATTATTATTATTATTATTATTATTATTACCATTATTATTATTATTATTATTAATATTATTATTATTATTATTATTATTATTATTTTATTATTATTATTATTATTATTATTATTATTATTATTATTATTATTATTATTATTATCATTATCATTATTATTATTATTATTATTATTATTATTATTATTATTTGTCCCTTTTGTATTTTTCGCCTCTCGTTTACTTCAGTATGATGAGACGTAAATAAAAAAATACATAAAGGACGGCTAATTTCACTTCATCGTTTTAATGCAATGTTTACCTCCTACATATTGTATATAACAGTCTCTCATATTTCTTTTAAGAATGGCGCATGTATTCTAAATTTTATATTGTGTATTTTAAAATGTTATATTGTGTATTTTAAAATGTTATATTGTGTATTTTAAAATGTTATATTGTGTTTATACTTGTATGTATGTGAGACTTTAATAAACTATTGACCTATCAAATCAAATTTACTTTCACTGTTTCACATACAAAGTCGTAGTGTAGTTTATAATTCTTTTCTCTTTATACCGTTTTGCATTTGATTGAATTTCATAAGAATCGTTTAACTGCAAAAAGGATTTTCCGAAAGATAGAACAACTAATAGTTTTTAAAGCATCAAAAATAAACAATATACTTGTAAATCATGGCTTTTGTGAGATGTGGTATGATTGCCAATGAGACAACAATCCACCAATGATCAAATGGAATAGGTGTAAGTAATTAACCCAAACCGTATGGTCTTCAAAAATGAGAAAAAAAACCATATCGTATAGACAGCTATAAAAGGTATACTAAACATTACACATATGTACTTGCTCTGTACTACAATTGGTCGATACCTATACATTGGCATTGCAGAGGGTAAAGTTTTTCTTTTGACTGTTAATGACGTCTTTACACTCAATCCGTTCAATGTAGGGTGTTTACTGATAGATATTTTAGGTTTAGATACATGCTTTTTTTTATTACTTCATTTAACTGTCAGTAACTGCGAGTAATCTCAAATTTAATTGAACTTGGTGTATTTTTAGCTTTTAGCGATGACAGATGGGTATATACCCCGTCACGTCCTGTCCGTGCTTTTGTTTGATGTGTTTTATGTATCGATCTGATGAGTTGTGTGTTCTTATGCTGTGCTGTTACAGCACTGTTTCAGATTGCGGAAGGTTTAAGCGCTCACACACATGTTAAATCCCGCTATATTCGTCTCGAAGTAAGTCTCAAAGGAAGTAAATCGTGATTTAAAAATTAGTAGAAGTAAAAACAAAAAAGTAATGTATTAACATTATTTACAATTCATAGCGTAAATAAGCTCAATATAAAATTTAGGAGATATCCATGGTATCATTGCCAATGAGAAAATCATCCACAAAAGTTCATATGAAGTAGATGTAAAAAAAGTTATGGCAACCGTACGGCCTTTAACAATGAGAGAAAAGCTCCGACATGAACAAATATTAAATAATTCAATTTAGAAAACTGACGGCATAATTTATAACAAAACAATTAACGACAAACAAAAATGACAGACATGAACCAACGACAACCACTGAACTACAGGCTCCAGGCTTGGGATAGGCACATAAAGAAAGTGGCGGAGTTAAACATGTTTGTGAGTGCTCAACCCTCCCCATACCTGGGACAGTGGCGTAACAGTACATAATAAGAACGAACTATACCAATCAATTAAAAAGGCTTAACTCATCAGATGGATACAAATATAAATACATTTAACAAAAAGAGAGTGGACGTGGAAGGGTACTTTTACATCCCCAAAAAACAATAAGACACTAATTAGAGATCTGAGAGTATCCGCAGATACTGACAGCCTATTCAAAGCCAATAACAACTAATGAAAAAAATGAATATAAGGCTTAAATATAAATCTGTACACATTCAAAATCCTATGGAGTTAATGTAGGACGTCAAATGCCAAACTATAGGTATCGACAGATTTAACTGTTGCCTTTATTTAGTACCTTGAAAGTACATATGTGTAATTTTTAGTATGGTTATAGTCTACTGATATCAAAATCAATATTTATACCAATGGACGAATATTCAAAGATTTAATTACAGTATTGAATAGGTAACCCTTTAAAATAGTATTACCGAAATGATTGATAAACTACATGTATGCTTCTTATTCTATTTAAACTGAATACCTTTACGAAAGATTGTAGATTCTTCGTCTGAGGTAAACTGTATTGCCACATGTATTTAATGTTTCCTTCAAGTGTCAATTTTACATATCTTAATTATGTCTTTGAGAAACAACAAATACCAATTTTCAAGTCTTTAGTTTGATACAGTCGGCTATCTAACCCACAATTTCCTGTTCTTACAAAAATGTAAGGCCAAACAACGAGACCAACGAGGTGGTTCTTCACATTGAAATATTCAAATTGATATTAATCTAGTAGGAAGTATTTGGGTCGCTTTGTAAATCTGGTGCAACTCATCGCTTTAATTCGAAGTGTTTACCGCTATGGCTGTCAATCAACAAGTGTTACAATGGTGGTTGCTGAAGAAACGCCCCTTAATATAATAATTAATTTAGACAATGATTTTTCTTTATTATGTACATTAGTTATTCCCTATCCTTTTTTCTTTCTTTTTGTTTTTTGTTTTATGCCTGCGACTTTGAAATGATTAAATGTACCAACAATATCGTATAATTGTAGAAAACACATATAATAAGCTTGTTAATTACTTCCATTTTACATGTCTATCAAAATGACGTTATTATAACACAGCAACTTTCACAAATTGGTTTTTATCCGTTAAGTCAATATAACAACAACCTTATAGGTTAAATGTAATCATTGAAGTTTGTTACATAAAACCAACCAGTAAACCACAACTATACACCCAACTTTTAAAATGCTGGCACACAATGCATACTGTTATAGATTTATTCATTAAGTATATTAGGGCGTCTATACATAAAGTTTGACTTCCAAATATATCCAACTTTTAAAATGTTGGCACACAATGCATACTGTTATAGATTTATTCATTAAGTATATTAGGGCGTCTATACATAAAGTTTGACTTCCAAATAGACATTTTAATCTTATATGTATACATGGTTAAGTTGGTATTTGCTTTGAACTAGATATCAGTAACTGCGAATACTCTTAGATCTGCACCTTGTGTTTTTGTTGTTGTGAGTGATGTAAAAATACCTTGCCACATCCATCTCATACGAATAAACTCATCATAGATACCAGGATCTAAATTTTGTATTTCCGCCAGATACGCGTTTCGTCTACAAAAGACTCATCAGTGACACTAGAATAAAAAAAGAATTAAATATAAAGTACGAAGTTGAAGAGCGTTGAGGACCGAAAATTCCTAAAGTGTTGCCCAATACAGCTAAGGTAATCTATTCCTGATGTAGAAAAGCCTTAATTTAAAAAAAAATCAAAGTTTTATAAACAGTTAATTTATAATTAACAAAGGTACCACTGTAGAAAAAGTTAAATTGGAAGATACCGCTACAGGATAGAAATGATCATTAGACGGTATCACCACAGGATAAAAAGATTCTTTGAAAGGAACCACTACAAGTTAGAAAGGTTCATTTGAAGATACCACTACAGGATAGAACGATTCATGGGAAGGTACCACCACAGGATAGAACGATTCATGGGAAGATACCACTACAGGATAGAACGATTCATGGGAAGATACCACTACAGGATAGAACGATTCATGGGAAGGTAACGCCTCAGGATAGAAAGGTTCATTTGAAGCTACCACTACAGGATAGAACGATTCATGGGAAGGTTTCACCACAGGAAAGAAAGGTTCATTTGAAGATACCACTACAGGATAGAACGATTCATGGGAAGGTAACGCCTCAGGATAGAAAGGTTCATTTGAAGATACCACTACAGGATAGAACGATTCATGAAAAGGTAACGCCTCAGGATAGAAAGGTTCATTTGAAGATACCACTACAAGATAGAATGCTTCATGGGAAGGTAACGCCTCAGGATAGAAATGATCATAAGACGGTATCACCACAGGATAAAAAGATTCTTTGAAAGGAACCACTATAGGACAGAAAGGTTCATTTGAAGATACCACTACAGGATAGAACGATTCATGGGAAGGTAACACCACAGGATTAGAAGGATAGAAAAATTCTTAGGAAGATGCCACCACATTATTTCAATGTTCCCTGGAATATTACACCACAGGATAGAAAAGTTCATTTGATAGTTCCACCACGGAATAGAACGGTTCATTGAAAGGCTTGCGCTCGAAGTTATATTTTAAGAAACAATTTATATGGTAGGCAAAAGTCAATGAATGGGTAAAATAAACACCATAGGATTCGAATGTTCACTGGAATATTACACCACAGGATAGAATGGTTCATTTGATAGTTCAACCACGGAATAGAACGATACCATAGGATAGAAAGCCATAAGAAGATACCTTCACTCGATGGAACGGTTCATTGGAAGTACTACCACAGAATGGAAAGATATAAAACCCTACTATGAACTGTATAGAGTGAAATAAAACCCTACTATTAACTGTATATATAGAGTGAATTGTCATCATCAGTGTGAATAATCTGAAAGTGAAATTAAAGGATCAAATTTAAAGTTCGTCATGTCTTTAAGATAGTTGTGTGTGTTATTGTAAGATTTGAGACGTTATTGTGATTATATTATCGCAACCATTTCATCAGTCTTCCAAGAGGATGTTATTGAATTCTTTAAGTCGGAAAATCTAAATAAAAATAACGCTGTACGTTTAGCTAAACCAAAGAAAATGTCATCTTTATAACCAACTAGAAAACAAATCTAAAGGCTAAAAATGTTATTGCGTATATACTTAAAAACTGTAAAAGAAAAAAATGAAAATAATTTTGGGTAAAGATATACGGAGACTATCAACGACAACACATTATACAACAAGTGTAATATACTAGTATTCAAAAGAAAGAAACGTCGGAAGTTGGAAGTTGGAAGGGATTGAAGGGGAGGGAGTTCAGAAGAACATACTTTTTAAATGGGATATATCGTCCTTTTTCATAGACTTATTTTCTGGAATAGAAAATTCAACTAACTAAATCATTTCTATCACGTCGACATTTGCAGTGTTTTTACCCTTGGGTTCTGAACCATACATCATTTAGAAATGATCTATTCATGTTCAATTTACATCCATTTTACTACATTTAGTCATGAATGAACCTACTGTCATCACTTTTAAATTATTATGGGTTTTACTTTCTATTCAATATCAAGTTGACTATTCATCAAGTCGATAGCCTACATCAATTTTGTTTTAAAAGGATATATGGGCCCTTTTAAATAAAAAGATATCATCCTTCCTTTACATTGACTTGTTTTGATGTTTGACAGACCTGGCCGATATATGTCTATCCAATGTCATGTTGCCAAGCTATACCGTGGACTTGTAATCTCTCTTTTTCATTCTGACATTAAAACAAATAAAACTCCCGTTTTAAGCTCCTGTATGTGCGACATTACAAAATGACTGATGAAGCAGTTATAAATGTATTCGTTTTTATATCCACAAACGTACCACCCTTGTACGGAGATGGACATACATTGTACATACCCTATATTCATGCAAGATCTGGTCAGGCTTCATTGAATACATGCCTCTGCATAAATGTCTCGTACCGTTAAAAGTCTTATAACATGGAATTCTTTGAGACCAGGAAAAATATAGAAATTGAGCTAATATACTTCCGTAGAAATGCTTGAAATATATTGATCATAAATCTCTGGATTACAGTGTGTGTATCGCATCTAAGATTTGTTTATTCCAAGGGCCCAGTTTATATTTCTATCCAAACTCAGCTCATGCCATTATCAGCATTTTTAACAGTAACTCCTTGTTTCTAACGACCCATAAAACAAACATTAAAAGGGTATCATCAGCACTCCTATGTTGGAATGAATTATCATTTTGGATGGCGTCACTTCGACCTCTCTCGAGTTGTGTCCCTTTATATCGTTATATGAAAAGGGTCATCATCTGTGTCCAAGGAGTCTCCAATGGACACATTCTCAATTTTATAATATGAACGTCATTTATGCGTCTTTTGTAGACTCAACGTGCGCATGGCGTACACAAGTTCCATTCTGTATTATACCGGCGTCACACATCAGCGTATAGCTCCGACGTACGCCGGGCGTGGTAAAAAATCATGTACGCAGCCAATACACTAGTAATTTTGGATGCATTCAACCTGTCAATCATGTCTGTATCGTGTGCACAACAAGCTTTAAGCGTGAATTGGGCGTATGAGGAGCGTCCCTAAGCGTTTATCGGGCGTTCAAGTAACGTATGTTGGCGTATGTCTGGCGTTTGTCTAACGTAGATGGAATTCACGCTACGGAGGAAAAAAGTCTCTTGAAAGTATTTGAGACGCGTCCCGGTCATATCTTAACGATAATCCGTGCTTCCGGCGTGTCTGGGAGGTTAAATTATGGGGTGTTTGTTACAAACACACCCCCATACGTTTTAGTTAAAAGTCGAACGAGCTTGGAGCGTACACAACGTGCCCTAAACGTATCTGAAACTTATCTGTAGCGCTTTCAACGCGTTAGTAGCGTATGTATTACGTGCGTATAGCGAACAGGTATACGCTTGGCAAACGCTTGAGCTGGATGAAAATTTGTATGCTGCATAAAAATTTCCTGGAGTTATAGCGTTCGCCTAGCGTATACCTTTGCATTTCGACGTACTTCAAACTTATGCAACGCGCGTTTTACGATTGCTTAGCGTTCATCTGGCGTGCAAGTAACGTATTCGGACTTTGTCAATTTTCTCTGTACGTCTGGTGCACACCGGTATATACGCCAATGTTTGACGTCGTCATTGTCCATGACGAGTTTGTTAATAGTATTGTAAATGATTCCAGTACAGGGCTACCTGCTTAAGAATACACTCGGAAATATACTTTAAAAAGGACAGAAAGTGTGTAATATGTAGCAACAGCAGTTCATGAATACAAGAGGATATACACTGTTAAAAACCGTCTAAGACCAACCTAGCTCGTTTGAAACGCCAGTGTCTATTAAAAAAGATTAAACTGAGAAAAGATAAAATATGTAAGTTGAGTAAGCGTTACTCTAAGAGTTACTCGTGTAGTTCAAATTAAGGGTTGTTACTCATCCAAACATATTCTTAGCAGATAAGGTAATTTTATACACTAAAAATGATTCAGAGCTCTTGAAACAAATAAATCAAATCATGGTTTCTTTTTTGTGTAATTTTTATTATTTTTATTAAATAAGTTGTTTGCTTAAAGTCAAATGAAAAATATTCAATGAATGTTTAGGACGAGTAAGTTACAGATTTAGTATCAAAAAAGAATTTGTTTACCTTCTTATGCAAGTTAATTATTCAGCTGAGTTGTGAAATGGATACTATGCATAGTCAGTCTATTCAAGGATTTGTACAAATCACTTTACAAATCCTTGGTCTATATCATGACGGCGGATATATCTTTTTAACTTTTAGCACTAATTGATATCGAAGTAGCAATACAAATGCCATGTGTCAAGTTAACTACACCTTGCTGATGTTGATGTCCCTGTTGAAGAGTGTTTTTTTTTTTATTCTTTATTTTTTTTATGTTGGGTTTTGTGAACTATTGTTTATTTGTTTGTCATTTTCCTTTTCTAGCCATGGCGTTGTCATTTTATTTTTGATTTATTAATTTCCTCTAGTATCTTTCGCCCCTAAAGACTCAGCAACACGAACCCTACCAAAAACCGAGGGTGATCTCGGGTACTCCAGAAGGGTAAGCAAATCCTGCTTCACATGTGGCACCCGTCGTTTTACTTATGCTATTACAAATCTGGTAATTAGTCTAATTAAGTAGGTCACATTAGTGAAAAGGGAAGTGGATTGTAGTTACGACATAAGGAACATGTTCCATATCATCTGTAAAACGGTTATTCCATAACGGTCAACCAACTCGTGATGGCGTTCGTAAAATTATATTGTCATATAAAGTATTTTTCGATTAAAATAGCGCTACGTGTTACTGTCGGATACAATATGGCACATTTTTAATGTATTATTTAATAGTTTTCCTCTGGGGACGTCTCTCATTCGAAGGACTACTTTCTTCCTAATTTTGGTTAAGTATAAATATTGTCCTTTAGATACCTTTTTTTTTATGAATTATCAAAGTTTGTCAAAATCTGTATTTTAAGCCATATTCATGTATTTATAGGCATTTACAATTTAGTCACGTTTGAAAATTTATCAAAAAGTCATTAAAACCTTCTCAAGTACACATTTAAATCTATGATAGTGTGAATTTCAAATACATGGACATGGTGTGAAATAAAATCATGTGAAACGGGCCATAACTATGTATGTAAATGTTTTGTGGAAACATTTTAAAGCAAGAAAATAAAATATTCTATTCACTGAGGTGAACAATTATTGATATTGATATTTGTGTTGTTGTTGATGGTTTTTTTTCTCATAAAAAATAACATTATTTTGCTTATTAGACAAAAATATATTAATTTAATATTCATTTACTAATATCACATTTCTCTAAGGCTATTCTATATTATTTTCGATGCCCATTTTTCCCTTTCTTTGCGGGTGGTTTTGGAAGGTATTGTTTTACAATTTTATTAGACGGTTCTTTTTGCGCTCGGGTGAATGTTTTCGTAGCCTTGTCCTTTTCTCCAAGTTTGAGGTAGGTGTAGCCTAATAAGTTATATGCTTTCAGATCTCCACATTGTTCGCACACTTTTTCAAATCCTTCCAACGCATTTTCTACATCGGTTGTTTTCTTCATGACATTATAACAATCGACAAGTAAATAGTATGCAAAAACAACAGATAAAACTTCAATCCCTCCATTGGTATTTATTTCATTTTGCAAGTAACTATCGACGGTATGAGATTCCATCCTTCCATAATAATTTACAGACTCCGGTTTCTCTTTTTCTGTTGATATAACTCTCATTATATGCGGAACTGCCTCCTCGTGACGACCGCACGTGCATAGGAAATGTGCATAATCAACAAACAAACCAGCACCATGACCTTCACCTTCACGTTTCAATGCTTCGTTGAATTGTACGTCAGCGGTCTTCAGAAGCTCCAGTCGTCTCTCTTTGAATATATTTGCTGCAGCATGGTGTAAGCATGCCAAGTGTTCATAAAGACCGGCACCAGTATTACCCTCCACATAACGAACGATCAGAAATCTACAAAACGTAATGGCTTTCCAGATATCATCAGGGGGGAGATCGTTGCTGAATTCTATATTCCTCTGGTTCAGTAAATGTGGGATATAATCTCGTTGATTAACTGCCTCTTCTTTTCCTAACACTGGTTCAACAAAGTTGTCGATAACATCTTCAAAAACGGATGCACAGTGATCGAAGCCATATTCGTGATAGAACCCATTACAAACAGCATTGCTTGCACTTATGAAATATGCAACCGATTGTTGTGCTTGTGCTATGTCCTTATAGGATTTTGCATCGGCAAGAACTACGGCAAACAATTTTCTTACATTTAAATTGTATGGGAACACGTCCAAGATTGTATACGTCTCTCCGAGAGATAATAATTCTTCTATTGGTTTCCTTCTTACATTGGTTAGTCGTCTTTCCAACTGCGAAACTTGTAAATCTGTTAGATGATCCATCATATTGTTTGATTTCACAAAATAGCAAGGTAATTGTTTCTTCTTTACAGATTTGATCAGGTGATCTAGAAGGTAAAGCACACAAAAAGCAGGGTTTTTATGCCACATACGTGTTTCTAAATTTTCGCATGCGTGAAAGAAAATTGAGCGAATATGTGAAATTTTCAATACCCCTTCTGCCATTATTGACAAACATAGCATGTACAATATCAAATAACACTGCCTTTGTGTGTCGCCCACTTCCTCTGCAATCAATCGTTTCTCTGCAACGGCAAACGACAATTTCCATTCAATATCTGCATTTCCACTTGACGAGTGGCAAACAGGTACAACATGAACAGGACAATGTAAAACTTTGTCGATTGTTGCTGCAGATGGCCACTGAAAAGTTCTTTCGCGGGTTTTCCAGTCATTAGCGATTGGTGGCCATGTTTTACATTGAAAAGCTAGCTGGTGATCAACTTCATCTTGATAAACATCTTCTATTAAACCGGAAGAAGCTTTGTTTTTGTCCTCTTCCTTCTGTGCGCTAACTAATATACCACTAAAACCTACAGATGTGTGCGGCCTTCTATTTAAATTGAACGAATCATTTGGAACTCCAGAAAATACGTCCATGAATTTGACATCGAATCCATGACCTTTATTAAGCAATGAGGACAACATGGAGTCAATCGCGTTTTTATTTGTTGATATTTTCGTACGGAATTGCATGTCAGATTTTTTGCTTCCTAAATAGTTAATGCCTTTATGGTCAATGGCAAGATTTGCGTATTTTTCGTTGTTCCCGTTGTCGAGTATTTTAAGTCTACAATAACCAGCATGACAACTTTCTGTCGATATGACGTAATTAGCCTGGTCAGCGTCTATAGAATCCGGAAAGTCGACAATAACATCCTTTACGTGAAGAAATGTTACGTCTGAATCTGGAATAAATTTCTTTTTCTCAAAAGTGTTTTTAGACTTTTGAATAACAAGAGGTGGTATCCGCATGCCCTCTGCATAATTACCGACAACAGACGGTGTAGCAACAGGATTTTGTGTTTCGACGTAACGCCTCGGCACAAAACTATGTATTGCAAATGCAAAATGAAGGTGTGGTAGGCCAGATATTTCATCCCGGCTGCTAATGAAGTCGCTTGCAACTTTGCAGTCTCTCCTACCAACCTGCAAAATTAAAAAAAAGTTATAACCCTTATCACTGTCTAACAGATAAAGAATAATATTTTGTTTATGTGTTTTCAACATTATTAATCTCGTAATTACTATATATAGCCCTTAATGTTCTACCAAATTACAAATTGATGTGCAAATCAATTAATATAGAATAATTATTACTGGTAATATTTTTAAGCATAATTGACATACAAGTTATTGTACGCATATACAATAGCATACAAGCTGTATGTCAACTTTTCCCCATGCATGCACAGAAATAGGAATTCGGGGTTTTTTTCCCCCCTGTAATACGTTTTCTTGTTCAATATAGTGATATCCTTGAATGCCAACATTTTCTGTGTGTTTTAATCAGTGTCAAACTGGAAAAAGGGGTAGAATTGGGTGTGCAACTTGTTTAACCTGCCACTTTCGTATGTATATGGTCAGGGTCAGGGTGAGGATGTCTGGGATTCCGAAGTGGAAATTTCTTCGTTGCATTTTAGAAGTAAGGAATTCAAACTTTAAGATAATAAATGGCAAGTTGGAACTGACATATATAAAGTTGAAACTGAAAAATGGCAAGTTGAAATTGCGGAATGTCAAATTTGGTTTATGAAATCAAATCAACAGAATGTCCCCACTGTTGTTTTTTGTACTTTAGGGTAAGTTGTAGTTATACACCTCCGAGTCCTACGATGATAACTGAATGAACTTGTCATACACCTCCGAGTCCAAAGATACTAGCTGAATGTACATGGCGTACACCTCCGAGTCCTATCATGCTACCTGGATGTACATGAAAAACACCTCCAAGTCCTATCGTGCTACCTGAATGTAAATGACATACACCTCCGAGTCCTATGATACAACTGAACGTACATGACATCCACCTTCGAGTCATATGATACTAACTGAACGTACATGACATACACCTCATTGCCCTATGATTCTAACGGAATGTACATATCATATGCCTCTTTGCCATATGATACTTACTGAATGAACATGACATACACCTCTTTGTCCTATGATACTACCTGAACTGAATGTACATGTCATACACCTCCGATTCATACAATACTAACTGAATGTACATGTCATACACATCTTTGTCCTACGATGCTAACTGAATGTACATGTCATACACCTCCGATTCCTATGATACTTACTGAATGTACATGACATACACCTCTTTGTCCTATGATACTACCTGAATGTACATGTCATACACCTCCGATTCCTACGATACCAACTGAATGTACATGTCATACACCTCTTTGTCCTATGATACTACCTGAACTGAATGTACATGTCATACACCTCCGATTCATACGATACTAACTGAATGTACATGTCATACACCTCTTTGTCCTACAATGCTAACTGAATGTACATGTCATACACCTCCGATTCCTATGATACTAACTGAATGTACATGACATACACCTCTTTGCCCTATGATACTAACTGAATGTACATGACATACACCTCTTTGCCCTATGATACTAACTGAATGTACATATCATATGCCTCTTTGCCATATGATACTTACTGAATGAACATGACATACACCTCTTTGTCCTATGATACTATCTGAATGAACATGACATACACCTCTTTGTCCTATGATACTATCTGAATGTACATGTCATACACCTCCGAGTCCTATGATACAACTGAACGTACAGTACATCCACCTTCGAGTCACATGATACTAACTGAATGTACATGTCATACACCTCTTTGTCCTATGAAACTAACTGAATGTACATGTCATACACCTCCGATTCCTATGATACTAACTGAATGTACATGTCATACAACTCTTTGTCCTATGATATTAACTGACTGTACATGTCACATATCTCTGCCATATGACACTTACTGAATGTACATGACATACACCTCTTTGTTCTATGATACTAACTGAACATATATGACATTCAGGTCCGAGTCCTATGTTACTAACTGAATGTACATGTCATACACCTCTTTGCCCTATGATACTAACTGAATGTACATGTCATACACCTCTTTGCCCTATGATACTAACTGAATGTACATGTCATACACCTCTTTGTCCTATGATACTAACTAAATTTACATGTCATAAACCTCTTTGTCCTATGATACTAACTAAATTTACATGTCGTAAACCTCTTTGCTCTATGATACTTACTGAATGTACGACATACACCTCTTTGCCCTATAATACTAACTGAATGTACCTGGCATACACCTCTTTGTCCTATGATACTAACTGAACATACATGACATTCAGGTCAAAGTCCTGTGTTAGTAACTGCATGTACATGTCATACACCTCTTTGTCCCATGATACTAACTGAATGTGCATGGCATACATCTCTTTTTCCTATGATACTAACTAAATGTACATAAATTTTCCAAACCATTTAGTAATTAATTTTAGTTTTATTGGAATCTAACGATATGCCCTTAAAACTTCTGTTTGCTATTATTGTACATCGATGCTAGAAATTATTTTTGAATACAATTAAATATCACATAAAATGTTATAAAACTGTTCATCAGAGACGAAATTCAATCGTTCGTGAAATGAAATTGTAAAAATCAAAAGCTACAGTGCGAATCGATATAGATTTAGTTTCCAGTGTCAACACGCATAAAGATACTGTCGATTTCTTATTAAACTCAGAGTGCTCTTTTTATCTTTATCTCGGAAACGATTTCTTATTAAACTCAGAGTGCTCTTTTTATCTTTATCTCGGAAACGATTTTTTAATTGATTATTTATATTAAACGTATTTGATTCATATACCTATATTTCGGGAAAGCTAATTTTAATGTGTAAAAAGGTATAACTCAGCTCTAATATGTGTTTTCTCTATTTGAGTGAATAAATTCACATACTAGTATCTATTTAATCGGTCATAAGACGGGAACATACTCTTGCATATATCAACTGAGCTCGGGGGTATATGAAAATGTAAAAAGGCTGGTACAGATGTTAGAGATCTCAAATGTCATGATATGTGTTTATTTTTTTTGCGAAACAATCTATTTGAATATAGAACTCTGATTTCGTAATACTCTTATTGAGTAAACGGATTGAACAAAATGCATCACACTTTATAAGAACTATAGGAAGTACTTCTAACAAGATCTAAAGACATCAAATTTTACAAGTACTAGGGGGGTCACTCTTCGTAAGATCTAAAAGGATTACTTCTTACAAGATCTTAAGGAATCACACCTTACAAGATCTAAAGAGATCACACCTTACAAGATCTAAAGAGATCACACCTTACAAGATCTAAAGAGATCACACCTTACAAGATCTAAAGAGGTCACTCCTTACAAGATCTAAAGAGATCACACCTTACAAGATCTAAAGAGATCACTCCTTACAAGATCTAAAGGGATCACACCTTACAAGATCTAAAGAGATCACACCTTACAAGATCTAAAGAGATCACACCTTACAAGATCTAAAGAGATCACACCTTACAAGATCTAAAAAGATCACTCCTTACAAGATCTAAAGGGATCACTCCTTACAAGATCTAAAGAGATCACACCTTACAAGATCTAAAGAGATCACACCTTACAAGATATAAAAGGAGCACGACTTACAGGATATAAAGGGATCACTCTTTACAAGTTCTATTTAGGGATCACTCCTTACAAAAACTAAAGGGGTCAGTTTACAAGATCTAAAGGGGTAATTCCGTACGAGATCTAAATAGATCACACCTTACATGAACTAAAAGGATCACACCTTATAAGATCTAAAGAGATCACATCTTACAAGATATAAATGGATTACGACTTACCAGATCTAAGGAGATCACACCTTACAAGATCTAAAAAGATCACACCTTACACGATATAAAGGGATCACGACTTACAGGATACAAAAGGATCACTCTTTACAAGTTCTATTTAGGGATCACTCCTGACAAGAACTAAAGGAATCACACCTTACAAGAACTACAGGAATCTCTCTTTACAAAAACTAAAGGGATCGGTTTACAAGATCTAAAGGGGTCACTCCGTACGAGATCTAAAGAGATCACACCTTACATGAACTAAAAGGATCACTACTTACAAGATCTAAATGCATCATGCCTAATAAGATAAACAGAGACCACACCTTACAAGAACTAAAGTAATCGTACCCGACAAGATCTAAAGGGATCACTCATTACAAGATCTTAAGGGATCAATTCTTACACGAACTAAGGGGATTGCATCTTACAAGATCTAAAGGGATCACACCCTACAAGAACTAAAGGGATCAGTTTACAAGATCTAAAGGGATCACTGTTAACAAGATCTAAAGGGGTCACTCCGTATGAGATATAAAGAGATCACACCTTGCATGAACTAAAAGGATCACACCTTATAAGATCTAAATGGATCATGTCTATGAAGATATACAGAGACCACACCTTACAAGAACTAAAGGGATAGTACCCGACAAGATCTAAAGGGATCACTCCTTACAAGATCTTAAGGGATCAATTCTTACACGACCTAAGGGGATTGCCCCTTACAAGATCTAAAGGGATAACACCGTACAAGATAATAACGGAACACATCTTACAAGATCTAAAGAAATCACACCTTACAAGAACTAAAGGGATCACATCGTACAAGATCTTAATGGAACACACCTTACAAGATCTTAAGAGATCACACCTTACAAGAACTAAAGGGATCACACCTTACAAGATCTAAAGTGATTATCCCTTACAAGATATAAAGGGATCACTCTATATAAGAACTAAGGGGATCACTCCTTACAAGAACTAAAGGTATTACACCTTACAAGATTTAAAGTGATTATCCCTTACAAGATATAAAGGGATCACACTTTACAAGATCTAAAGAGATCACACCTTACAAGATCATAAGAGATCACACCTTACAAGATCTAAAGAGAACACACCTTACAAAATTGAAATGGATCACACCTTATAAGAACTAAAGGGATTATATTTTTACAAGAACTAAAGGGCTCACACCTTACGAAATATAAAGGAATCGCACCTTACGAGAACTGAAGGTCATGTATCTTACATGACATAAAGAGCTCATGCCTTATAAAACTTTTATGACTGAAAGGAACACTTGCAACAATAATAGATAAACTAAATAAAAAAGTGATGGTCTTTGTAAAAGATGCATCGTTTGTTGCCAGTACTAGTAAGGCATATAAAGTCATTGCGTTCAGCGACAGATTGCCACGGGTTATATAAAAATTATTTGCATGTTTTAAGTTAGAAAGTTAAACCTAAATGTTTTTTTGTTTTCATGAAGGAATATACCAACAATAGAGGTTATCTAATGAAGGTGTAAACAATTATTCTAACTTACCGCCATTTTAAGTTGTCTGCTATGTTAATATTGACGTATGGTGATTTAGTTCCAATAACTTTCAAGCAATCGGATAAAATCCTATTAATTTTTTATGCGTTCTGGTATATTATTCTCAATGCAATCATCGCAATCATCGAGAAAATATTAACCAGAAATGTAATCCAAGCAACCTGCCCGCTTCATAAATATTTTGTCATAAAAGATCGATATAACGGGTATTTGTTTGATGTTTATGTGTCTAGAAGGGGAAAAGATTAATTAAAATCGAAATATAATCATTGAATACGCGTTGGAACTTATAGGATTAAGTGTCCGCTCTGACTTGTTATATGGCTATTTAAGTCGACAAATATCATGTCAAATTCCTGCTAAGTTGGCAATCAAATATTTAACATAAACTACGTGTTACCTAGTGTTACCCATATTGAACCTCCTGCTCTGTATTAAGGGTGTACAGGCGTTAACCTTTAAATGAATATATATATATACATATCCAAAATTAGATATGGAAGACAAATTTGAAAACAATTTATAAAATATGAATTGCATTTGATGATGCATGAAATAACGTAATATTAAATGCCATATTACCTATATATGCTCCTACGCATGGTGTTAATGTTTGTTTGTACGAAACCATGTATACTTCTACGTGTGTACACTACCGATATTGAACAAGTAAACTTTTATTCATTGATACACATTTTACATAGAATTTAAACTTTAATTTTGAATTGATATTTGTGACACCAATGTCCTTCCTATATGTCTTATACTTGTTTAAACTTCTTAATCAATATTTAAATGTCGGTAAGGTAGAAGAGAATTTCAGATAAATATTAGCTAGAATATGGCTTAAGAATGCGTTCCATGATAAACGGTTAGTAATCTACCTGAAGTAGGTTAACCGTTATCATGGTACAGTCACAGAGAAAAATTGAGTACATGTCTACACTGTATACTAAGGGACATAACTATTTCTCAATAGCAAAATGGGAGCACGTTCTAGCAAGGTTCCGGATTATGACTGTCAAAAAGGTAATGTTCTATCAAAATCTGTCTTGATCATATTTACAAATAAGATTAGATACACTTACATTTGTTATTTTTTCTTTCTTTCCGTCGTCCATGTTGGCTATAACTATTTTACTACTAAGTTTATTAATTGTAACCAAGCATATTAATTGATTATTTGTTTAAACCACCTCGTAAAAATATTTAAATGACAAGTGACAATTCGGTCTAACAAAAGGTTTAAATACAGCTGAAATTTCTTGATCTTTTGTTCCAGGATTTATACGCATTAATGTTATAAGGGACATAACTCTATTTCAATATAGCTTATAGTACCTATAACCATTATCACATTAAATAGTTGTGGCTGTTTATGACACGGAGTGCTGGCTTTTGAGCGAAGAAAACACGATTGAAGTAAAAACCAGAGTAAATTAGACTTGTCTGTGTATTGATTGTGACAAATATTTTTGCCATATTAAAAAAAGAGGAAAAAAATCCAGATATCGATTTAATGTCGCCTTGATTTTGATTCAATTGTTGATTTTTTTTTAATTTTCAAGCTGATAAAGAGTTCGGCAGACTGGAATGCTACCGTTTATACAACGCCGTCATAAATAAACCACAGAGTGACGTCATCTATTTGTTGAAGTATATAAAGCCTGGTATTGCTTTATATCCAATGAGTTTTGGTAAGTGCATGTACGATATACCTGTAGGTGACCTAAATGTATTACATTAAAATAATGATATCTAACTTTGGTAATTCGACAGTGGAAAACTGGCGACATCGAATGTAAGATGAACGTGGACAGGTCGAACATGGACAGGATGAACATGGACAGAATGAGCATGAACAGGTTGAGCATAGACAGAATGAGCATGAACAGGCTGATCATAGACAGAGTAAGAGAAAGCATGGAATCTGATGTTCAGTAGTTGTCGTTTGTTGACGTGGTTCATAAGTGTTTCTCGTTTCTCATTTTTTTTTTATAGATTAGAACGTAGGTTTTCCCGTTTGAATGGTTTTCCACATGTCATTTTTGGGGCCCTTTATAGCTTGCTGTTCGGTGTGAGCCAATGTGTTCCGTGTTGAAGACCGTACTTTGACCTATAATGGTTTACTTTTACAAATTGTGACTTAGATGAGAGAGTTGTCTCATTTGTTCTCATACCACATCTTCTTTTATCTATGGATTGAGTAAGCATAGACATGGTGAACATGGAAAATATGACCATGGTCAGAGTAAGCATGGACATGGTGAACATGGACATAGTGAACATGGACAGGGTGAACATGAACAGGGTAAGCATGGACATGGTGAGCATGGACTGCAGTGTAAGCATGGACAGAATGAGCATGGAATGCAGTGTAAGCACGAACAGAATGAGCATGGGCAGGATGAACATGGACAGGGTGAGCATGAACAGGATGAGAATGGACAAGGTGTTCATGGACAGGGTGAACATGGACAGGATGAGCATTTGCAGGATAAACATGGACAAGATGAGAATGGGCAGGATGAGAATGTGCAGGATGAGAATGGACAGTGTGAGAATGGACAGGATTAGAATGGATAGGATGAGAATGGACAGGATGAGAATGGACAAGGTGATCATGGGCAGAATGAGAATGGATAGGATGAGAATGGATAGAATGCGAATGGATAGGATGAGAATGGATGGGATGAGAATGGATAGGATGAGAATGAATAGAATGAGAATGGACAAAATAAGAATGGACAGGATAAGAATGGACAGGATCAGAATGGTCAGGACAAAAATGGACAGGATGAGAATGGACAGGGTGAGAATGGACAGGATGAGAATGGACAGGATGAGAATGGACAGGGTAAACATGGACAGGGTGAGCATCTCCTGCTCATGATGTTTAACCTGTCATATTATTATATCTATTAAGTGTCACGGCCATTGCTTTTGTCAGATGAACGTTGGTGAACATGTTGAATATAGTACCAATTTTCTATTTTTGTATCATTTTAGATGAACACTGGTTAACATGTGGATTCTAGTAACAATTGTTAGTGGTTTTGTCCGCCATGTCTATGTAGTGGTTTGGTTAATTTACTAGTACAACAATTATTAAATGAGAACACAAGGAGTATCAATTTTCGAAAGCTTGAATTTATTCAGATTTCTTTTTTCATTATATTTCTTATTTTAGTAATATTGTTATTATGACCATATAGTTAAATGATAGTCAAAAACGAAATGTTACCATAGAAACAGTTTATAAAGTCTGCAGCATATATTTACCCACACCAAGACATTTACCCGACGGTCGGTTGAAGACTCAACTTTAAGACAAAACAATGATTTTAAACTTTCCGTTTGTATACACGACGAAATATGCCATGCTTATACTAATCAAAATTTCACGAACTAATTCCTTTTTATTTAATATGACGGCCAAATCACGGTAGAATTAAGCTTTGAAAAGTTGATACTAATTATGGTCTCCATTAAGAATTGCAACAAACTTGCGTTTTTTATTATGTTTTCCTTGATAGGGTTACGGTTTGATAGAAATCATCATGAATTCAAATTGGTAAAATTATTTTCTTACATCTTTTAGAAAACTAATTATTTATCTGACCACTTTTTGATATCTGTGGCTAGCATATATGTATTGGTAATTTGTTTTATAACGTCCCATTCCGTAAATCAGTTGCTGTCATTGGTTGCTGTTCGTTAAAATAATGAAATCAGCAGGTTATATACTACAGTTCATACATCCGAAGCGCTTTTCTTGATCTACCTTCATCAGGAACGCGCAAAGCCAAATATTTGACAGCCAAGAATGTTGAAGAACCAGAACAGTTGAAGAGCTATATGACCAAAAAGAACCTACAGAAATCAATCTACGTTAGGTCGGGTCAGTTTGCCTGAGGGAGTTAAAACCTTAGTTTCTTTTTAATTTCAAAAATTATAAACGGAAAACAATCAGAGAGCATTGTAATAAATCAGTACAGAAGAACTGACTAATGAGCTGATGATACCAACAGGGACTGATAGTACACGGAAGAGGTATCGACCAAGTGCTTTAAACAATGAAATCAATACGTAATAAACTGCATGCGTCTGAATCGTTTTTCATGATTTATCTACATCAGGAAAGCATTGTTTTGTAATAAAAAAGGCCGTTGTTTTCCCAGTAGAACTGTTTCAAATTTTGTCCTGGCAGGGTCATTCATAGCTGACTATATTTACAGTATGGGTTTTGTTCATTGTCGAAGGCCGATTAAACTTATAAAAAGATGCTTTCAACCGTTGATAGTTGTCTCATTGGCAATCTGGACAGTTATCTCAGTGACAATCTGGACAGTTATCTCAGTGACAATCTGTTCAGTTATCTCAGTGGCAATCTGGACAGTTACCTCAGTGGCAATCTGGACAGTTATCTCAGTGTCAATCTGGACAGTTATCTCAGTGTCAATCTGGACAGTTATCTCAGTGGCAATCTGGACAGTTACCTCAGTGGCAATCTGGAAAGTTATCTCAGTGGCAACCCGTACAGTTATCTCAGTGGCAATCTGGAAAGTTATCTCAGTGGCAATCTGGACAGTTATCTCAGTGGCAATCTGGACAGTTATCTCAGTGGCAATCTGGACAGTTGTCTCATTGACAATCTGGACAGTTATCTCATTGACAATCTGGACAGTTATCTCATTGACAATCTGTACAGTTATCTCAGTGGCAATCTGTACAGTTATCTCAGTGGCAATCTGGACAGTTATCTCATTGACAATCTGTACAGTTATCTCAGTGGCAATCTGTACAGTTATCTCAGTGGCAATCTGGACAATTATCTCAGTGGCTATCTGGACAGTTATCTCAGTGGCAATCTGGACAGTTATCTCAGTGACAATCTAGACAGTTATCTCAGTGACAATCTGTACAGTTATCTCAGTGGCAATCTGGACAGTTACCTCAGTGGCAATCTGGAAAGTTATCTCAGTGGCAATCTGGACAGTTATCTCAGTGGCAATCTGGACAGTTATCTCAGTGGCAATCTGGACAGTTACCTCAGTGGCAATCTGGAAAGTTATCTCAGTGGCAATCTGGAAAGTTATCTCAGTGGCAACCCGTACAGTTATCTCAGTGGCAATCTGGACAGTTATCTCAGTGGCAATCTGGACAGTTATCTCAGTGGCAATCTGGACAGTTGTCTCATTGACAATCTGGACAGTTATCTCATTGACAATCTGGACAGTTATCTCATTGACAATCTGTACAGTTATCTCAGTGGCAATCTGGACAGTTATCTCATTGACAATCTGTACAGTTATCTTAGTGGCAATCTGTACAGTTATCTCAGTGGCAATCTGGACAGTTACCTCAGTGGCAATCTGGAAAGTTATCTCAGTGGCAATCTGGACAGTTTTCTCAGTGGCAATCTGGACAGTTATCTCAGTGGCAATCTGGACAGTTTTCTCATTGACAATATGTACAGTCATCTCAGTGGCAATCTGGACAGTTATCTCAGTGGCAATCTGTACAGTTATCTCAGTGGCAATCTGGACAGTTATCTCAGTGGCAATCTGGACAGTTTTCTCATTGACAATATGTACAGTCATCTCAGTGGCAATCTGGACAGTCATCTCAGTGGCAATCTGTACAGTTATCTATGTTATCTATAATTTACAATCATACCCCATATCTCTTATTTAAGATCATTTAAGCAGTATTTCAAAAAGCTCCTCCTCTAGTAGCAGGGATCGTCTCAATTTTATTTTTGATGAAATAAGCTTTCTTATAAATGTATGAATTTTGTTGTTTTCATATTTTATTTACAGAGATTTGGATTGACCCAAAGCAAACATATAAAGGCTTTCCAGTAACCTGTTCGTGCGCTGATGAATTTGAAACATGCCTCCCTACAACAAGTATGACAACAGATGACATGGTATCGGAACTTGGTCGTTGTTTGAAAACCGGAAAGTGTATTCATGTGCGCAGTCATGAATCGAACGTTTCTTTAGGAGATGGCGCTACAAAGTCGTATCCTGAAAATGATTGCGGTGGCTTCTACTGGGTTCACTTGGCCGTCATAATGAATAAAAAGAAATTGATTCAGGAAATGTCTACTTGGTATTTACAAAATGATAAGTATTCCAATACATGGTTTACACTGAAGAACAAGTTGTCGGTCTTATATCTGGCTCTCATACATAACCATACAGAAATAATGAATGACGTTATGAAGTTAATTGATCAACTGGACACAGGATCAGTCTACTACATAGTATGTGGATATGATTTACACAAGTCTATTGAATTAGACAGACTTGATGTCTTTAAAGTGTTAGCAGAAAAAATTCAGCTTGAGAAGTCGGATTGCCGCAAAATGAAAGAGCTGTACAATCTAGCACTTCGTTCCTGTGCTCATGGTTGTCTTGAATTTATTGCTGATAACTACGGCCAGATTTTAGAAAACAATATGTCGAATTACGATCGATTATTAAATATCCTAAACAATTTGGACAACGCAATTGAGTCAGGTAACATGTATCTTTATTTAAAGTATGAAACCTAAATCTCCAACAACCCAACGACAAAAAAAACAAAGATATCTAGATTTCAACGATCGTCTTTGGATTTAATCGCCCTATTTTGACCTCCACAATCAAACGGACGATTTTTTAGCATGTGTTTTTGATATCGAACGATGATGATATTTGTATACACCATTCAACCTAATTATCGAATGGGAAATTTAAAATAAAAGCCCCGGCAATCTTGAGGACAAATTTAAAGAGTATTCTGCATATATAACAAGCACGGACATTGAAAATAAATCATCCGAAATAAAAACGAAGCATTTTTTAACAAATGCAACACGAACCATAAACACTTTTAAAAACAGCTTGTGTGTTCCTCCATAAGGGGTACCAAGCAATTACTGCTCCACTAATGGCAATTGTCGTAATATCATGAAAAATTCCGTTTAAGAGTAGAATATCCCAGTAAAACATTTGTCTGTTAAACAAGGTCATTTCGGGGTATTATAAGGATATATGTAAATCACGCATTATGTTAATCATGTTTACCTGGAGAGTAGTCCAAACATTGTAACATCATTTCGATATTTTTTTAGTTTTAATTGTTTAGCAATGTTGACTTTTTTTCCCGTCATTGATATGAAGTCTTTTATTTGAGATAATATAATCACCGTTTTATATGTTATCTGATTGTCTACCTTGGTTTCCCAATGTAAATAGGAATTTTACATTATCATTTTCTGGGAAAGCGTGTGAACGCACACACCCCTACAGTTTTTGTTCAAATGTAACCGAATTAGACGAATTTTTCGTTACTCATAGCAAATGCCTGTTAAACATTATATCTAAAAAGAAAAAAAAAATCACAGATTTATTTGAAATCAGGTGCAGTAAAAAGTAAGAAAACAAAAATACCGAACTATAAGGAAAATTTAAGACGGAAAGCCCTTTATCAAATAGCAAAATCAAAATCTCAAACACATCAAACAAATGGAAAACAACTGCCATATTCCCGACTTGGTACAGGCATTTCCTTATGTAGAAAATGATGGATTAAACCTGGTTGGATAGCTAACTGAACGTCTAGTTAGCGGAAGTTATATTGATACCCTTGTTATGTTTATATTTAAATTATCATATTATAACTGACATCACGATTATTCATGCCACTGATTAACTTTGTTCGTAAAACTCAGTTACAGAATTAAAGGTTGGATCGTATTTAACAATGTGTTTTATTTTACAGGGGATTGTAAGATTTTCTATATTGTCATGAAAAGATATGTCAAATTAGGATTTGTCAAAAGAGGGCAGGTCAAAACGCAAATTCTCGGTTGGTTTATAGAGGCAGTTTTAAATCACAACATAAGAGCAGTAAAGACCATTGTCATAGGTTTAGATATGCATAATGAACAAGAATTACGATCTGAGTTACGTAGATTGAGGTATGGCGGTTACAGTGCACTAAAATGGGCTGAAGAACTCGAGTTGACCGACATTGCGAGCTTTTTAAGCCAGGAACATTTCGTTGCTCTTGGTTCTGCTCATAGTCCCTGGTCTGCAATTAGTTCGACAATAATCATTGAAAATGAACATGTAATTGAAAATGTAGCAACACTTATCACTAGAGGACACGATGTTAACAAAGCCAGTAGCGATTTAACATACTCGAGAGCAAATGTTAACCAATGCAACACTCAGAATAGAATAATGTTAAACGAGACACCATTCTATGTAGCTTTAAACACCAGAAGATACGATGTATTGGTAAAACTATTGTTGAACGGGGCACTTCCAGTCGCTGACGAGAGATTTTTATACCGACTTGTGGACAATACCATCCGAGCAAAAATATTTTATTTACTACTTTCATGTAACGCCCTCGAAAGCATGCCGGCAGGTGACACGTCTCTTTTGCAGTATCTTTTAATTCAGAGTACAAACATGAATGGACCTAGCTATATTAAACCGGAAGTAAAAGATCTCGCCCTTCTACTATTCGAGACATTTAGTTGTTTCTGTTATGAGGATAAACGATTCCTTTTATCAATTGATATTAATAATGTTGATGAAGAAATATTAGCCAAAATTCACAATGTGCTTTACGAACCACGAACATTGGCCGATTTGTGCAGACGTCACTTGAGAAATCATTTAGGTCTTAGTTTTCAACTGTATATCAACTACATCAAACATGAAGGTTTTCCTCCGCGTATTATAGACTTCATTCAGTATCGACATTTGGTTTTAAAATACTTCAACGAAGAAGACATACAATCTTTTGAACACAGTCTAATTTGACGGGTTTGCAATACTGGAGATTCATTGTTATTCGTGTGATACAGTATTCGTGGATTTATTGGGTATAGGGGAACCAAGAATTTAAATGTTCGACGAAGTACAAATTTACGACAAAAGAGACGATTCTTCATTCCCTAATATTGTTAATTTTCCTTTTTTTGACGGCGATGTGCCTTTTGCTCCTATATATGGTGTTAATATAGCCCTACTCGTTGACCCTCGTTCGTTATGCCAATGTGTGTAGTGATTTCATTTATTTTAACGAACGTTATCCATGCATCACTGGTAAATTATTATGTCAGAGATTTCGTTATCATAAATAACTTCAAACTTTTACTTAATTCTTTCATAGATACCAAGATTTGATTAGTAGATTTGGATGAACCCGTAGAAAACTGATTAAATACGGTATTTCACATCCTAAATTTTACGGTTACATTGTACTAAAAGCGAGGAAACTCGTAACTATCTCACTGCCTGTCGATACATTATGCACACGTCGTCTTCTTTGACTTTTCATGACGTTAAAATACTAAATCTCTGGTACATGTTTAGTTGATTTTTGTCTCTGATGCATGATTGTTTTTTATTATCATTAATTGTTTTTGGCTTTTAACTAGCTGTCAGTAATCGTACTTTATTGTTAATTTGACTTGTTGATACAATTTGTAATGCTTTTTTGTTATTTAATGTCTATATACCAGCTTTGATAAGTGTTTGATATGACAATCACTTCTTCGTACTATGAACAACAACAGAAAAAATGTTTTTTAAAAAGTATTTCCTTTCTCAATTTTAACGGTATACCTTACTACATTTTTTTTATTTATGTATATTGAATAAACATCAGTAACTTCTTCCCAGAGCTGTCACCCCAAACACTGTACAAAAAGTATCCTGTACAGTCAAGCTCTAAGAGTAAAGCGGATGTGCTCCTCTCAGGAGTCTGTCACTAAACGGTTACAGGAACTTCGCGGATTTTTAACCAAACGAGGTTATAAGAAATGGGACATAGGTGGTAAGGGGTTTGCGCGTGCTAACAATAACAGCCGTAATGACCTGTTACAGTACAAAAAGAAGAGGCGCAGCAAAATAGTTCCATTTGCTTTAAAATACAATCCCGCCTTTGATTTCCTTTCATGTTTGATCCGTGCCAATCAACTTAAATTATCCAAAAATCTTTCCCAATCCTCCTGTCGTAGCTTTTCGGAGACCAGCAAGTCTGAAAGACTTATTTGTGAGAGCTGACGTCTCCTCTAATAAAAGCTGTTCAACTACAGGATGGTGCAAGTCATGTGGTAACAGACGATGTCTAACTTGCCAACAAATACTGAATACTCAAACATTTACTTGCCACTCCACTGGGTCTGTGCACACGATATTTTGTAATGTAACTATGAAAGGCCGATCATGTAAAAAAAAAACGATAAAGTAACGCGTTAACATTTAACGCGATGAATACAGTTTTAACGCGTTAAAACAAGATTTGAACGCGTAAAGAAATCAATATATTTAACGCTTTAACTTAACAATTATCAAGTTTGCATGGGATTTAACCCGTAGGTGAAAAAAAGACGTTTATCGCGATAAAATACCCGTCGCACTGGCCACATGTGTCATAATGAATCACATTTACGCGTTAAATTCACTAGTGTGGATCTAGCCGTCGATAGCAGCCGGCATTAATATTCATGAGGCCAGCCTTCAATAATATTCATGAGCCGTCAATAATATTCATGAGATGACTTGCGTTCGAAGAAGTGTTGTTAGAAACTATGAACGATAATTATAATTAAATAACGTTCCTATTTATATTTGATATTACTTCAAATAGGCATGTCAATGGGTGTCTTCTTCGAGGTCCGCGTTTATTGAATCAACTTTGGGTCTTCTTCAAGGTCTGTGTCTTTAAACAACATTGTAAATGTAATAAAAACAATGTAAATGCCTCCATAAATATAAAACAAAGAAATGGTCTTTTAACATTCTGTGATTAGAGAAATAATGTAAACTAAAGCAATAACAAGTTTTAAAAAAATATAATTAAATATAGAAATTAAACGGGACATTACAACAAACAAATAAAGTAAAGAACAGTTCTTATTAAAATTTTGTGATAATTAAATCAATGTAAGCTACAATAAATTTAAAAAATTGATTAAATATAGAAATTTAGGAATGACAGAGAATTGATGGTCATTTGTTCGTTGTCTACAAATATAGTCCAATCATGAAACTAAAACATACAATATTACGACAGTATTTTCTATTTAAACATATCAGAAAAATAGAAACATAGTTAATTGCAGAAATAAAAATAACAGAAAAATAACAACTGTCAATTACTATTTCAATGACATATGATTCTTCGAAATTATGGAGACCAATCTGAGTCATTATTAACAATTCATATTATTGCCCCTAAAATGGCCCATAGCACTTATGCCCTAGACCCGTACGAGTCAGTCAGGAGAGAATAAGGGGGTACCCTGGTATATCACAAATTCGAAAATGAACTATTGCCGGCTGGCCAAACAAAGAGATTCTCCACGTGGGCAATGGTATCAGACGAAGAGGTACTTATTGCCTTTAAAATGGCCCATAGCACTTATACCCTAGACCCGTACGAGTTTGTCAGTAGAGGGTTCAAAGGGGGGATATGGTATCCGGTTTACAACCAATTCTTACTGAACTATTGCCGGCTGGCAAAACTAAGAGATTCTCCACATTGACCATCATACCAGAGGTAGAGGTTGGTATTGCCTCTAACATGGCCCATAGCACTTATGCCTTAGACCCGTACGAGTTAGTCAGGAGAGGATAAGGGGTAGCCTGGTATATCACAAATTCTAAAATGAACTATTGCCGGCTGACCAAACGAAGAGCTTCTCCACATGGGCAATGAAACCAGAGGAAGAGGTACTTATTGACTTTAAAATGGCCCATAGCACTTATACCCTAGACCCGTACGAGTTTGTCAGTAGAGGGTTGAAAGGGGGTATATGGTATCCCGGATACAACGAATTCGAACTGAACTATTGCCGGCTGGCCAAACTAAGAGATTCTCCACATCGACCATTATACCAGAGGTAGAGGATGGTATTGCCTCTAAAATGGCCCATAGCACTTATGCCCTAGACCCGTACGAGTTAGTCAGAAAAGGATTAGGGGGGTACCCTGGTATATCACAAATTCTAAAATGAACTCATGCCGGCTGGCCAAACGAAGAGATTCTCCACGTGGACAATGATACCAGAGGAAGAGGTACTTATTACCTTTAAAATGGCCCATAGCACTTGTACCCTAGACCCGTACGAGTTTGTCAGTAGAGGGTTAAAAGAGGTGATATGGTATCCGGTTTACAACGAATTCTTACTGAACTATTGCCGGCTGGCCAAACTAAGAGATTCTCCACATCGACCATCATACCAGAGGTAGAGGTTGGTATTGCCTCTAAAATGGCCCATAGCACTTATGCCTTAGACCCGTACGAATTAGTCAGGAGAGGATAAGGGGGTACCGTGGTATATCACAAATTCTAAAATGAACTATTGCCGGCTGGCAAAACTAAGAGATTCTCCACATCTACCATTATACCAGAGGTAGAGGTTGGTATTGCCTCTAAAATGGCCCATAGCACTTATGCCCTAGACCCGTACGAGTTAGTAATAAAAGCATAAGGAGGGTACCCTGGTATATCACAAATTCTAAAATTAACTATTGCCGGCTGGCCAAACGAAGAGATTCTCCACGTGGACAATGATACCAGAGGAAGAGGTACTTATTACCTTTAATATGGCCTATAGCACTTGTACCCTAGACCCGTACGAGTTTGTCAGTAGAGGGTCCAAAGGGGGGATATGGTATCCGGTTTACAACGAATTCTTACTGAACTATTGCCGGCTGGCCAAACTAAGAGATTCTCCACATCGACCATCATACCAGAGGTAGAGGTTGGTATTGCCTCTAAAATGGCCCATAGCACTTATGCCCTAGACCCGTACGAGTTAGTCAGGAGAGGATAAGTGGGTACCCTGGTATATCACAAATCCGAAAACAAACTATTGCCGGCTGGCCAAACGAAGAGATTCCCCACGTGGGCAATGGTACCAGACGAAGAGGTACTTATTGCCTTTAAAATGGCCCATAGCACTTATACCCTAGACCCGTACGAGTTTGTCAGTAGAAGGTTCAAAAGGGGGATATGGTATCCCGGATACAACGAATTCGAACTGAACTATTGCCGGCTGGCCAAACTAAGAGATTCTCCACATCGACCATTATACCAGAGGTAGAGGATGGTATTGCCTCTAAAATGGCCCATAGGGTGCTATAAACAGTTTCGTATAAAAAACTAGGGGTTATTCCTCGACTAAAAATAACCATGGAGGGAAACCCCTGTTCATTTTCTCAATTGGTGAAAAAGTATCATGTTTTTTGTATTTGATTGTAAAAATTAGTTAATTAGCTTTGAATTAAAACAGGTTGAATGATTGAAATAATTTTTAAAATTATATTAACTTTACATGTTTTGAGGGGAGACAACACTGTAAACAACCTGTTTTTTTGGCAGTGAAAATTGAAAACTTATTTGCAGCCACTGTAGCTCTTTTTGGAGCAGGAAACCGTACCCTGAAACAAGATTTTTTTGAAAGGCCAGGTAAAAACCTACAAATTTCATACAGTTTTGATTATGTAAAATGTGCATGGATCATGTCTTCATGGGTGTGCACATGACCTGGTTTCAAGTTTTTTTTGTTCAAATTAGACCTTTTTTCCCCATGTTCATTGGATGGAATATTTTTAATATATTAAAAGTACACATTATTTTTATTTCATTATAAACTAGAGAACATTCTGATTCCAGTGATATCTAGTTTTATACAAGTATCTTTATTAATCAGTCCACCACTAAGGGTCACTTATGCATGGTCCCTCAAAATGTGACGTCATAGAAAAAAACTGTTGATTGCACCCTTAAAGGGACAAATATATATTATAGTGATGTTTTCGCATAGAAATGTGTACGCGAATGGAGTAAAACAATTCTGAAAAATATTGTACGGCACGTATACTTTAATTTAAAAGCATCAGTTTGGTATATTTAATGCAAATATTACAGATTTGTACATAGCAACCAGAAATAAGAAAACCAGACTCTGCGCAAATATTGAAGTTTTTTTCAACTTTTTGTGACGTCATGAAATTTTATTCAATCTCTCATATATTTGGAACCAAAAGTTGCACATGCAAAGTGTAGACTTTTTCTACTTTGACCTGTATTTCTGATCAGTGCGACATAAATTTTAATTCATTATAATATATATTTGGTACTTTTTAAAGTCATAAAGGTACAAGTGCCATTCCTAAGAAAAACACTATTTCCATATTTTTCTCAACTCAGCTATAACTTAGTTCACATAATACTAGGGACAAAATATATTTAAAGTAACTTTATTCATGCTTATTTCATAGTTTTTATTCTATTTATTCAAAAGAAACCCTATTTTATGATTTATTTTCTTTGTAAAACTGATGAAAATGAGATACAGGAAATGTTTGGAGTTTGCTGGTTAAACTGTTTGCCACTGGCCAATATGCCAGTACTACGCGACATGAAAAAAGAGCTGTATTTTCACTATTCGTGGTCACAATCCTTAATGTCAGACACTATTTTAATCGGTATAGTGTACAGATTCAGAAAAGCTAAGAAATTTTAATATATCGCATATAAAGTTTTGCCTTAAGGGTGCTATAAACAGTTTCGTATATAAAAAACTAGGGGTTATTCCTCGACTAAAAATAACCATGGAGGGAAACCCCTGTTCATTTTCTCAATTGGTGAAAAAGTATCATGTTTTTTGTATTTGATTGTAAAAATTAGTTAATTAGCTTTGAATTAAAACAGGTTGAATGATTGAAATAATTTTTAAAATTATATTAACTTTACATGTTTTGAGGGGAGACAACACTGTAAACAACCTGTTTTTTTGGCAGTGAAAATTGAAAACTTATTTGCAGCCACTGTAGCTCTTTTTGGAGCAGGAAACCGTACCCTGAAACAAGATTTTTTTGAAAGGCCAGGTAAAAACCTACAAATTTCATACAGTTTTGATTATGTAAAATGTGCATGGATCATGTCTTCATGGGTGTGCACATGACCTGGTTTCAAGTTTTTTTTGTTCAAATTAGACCTTTTTTCCCCCATGTTCATTGGATGGAATATTTTTAATATATTAAAAGTACACATTATTTTTATTTCATTATAAACTAGAGAACATTCTGATTCCAGTGATATCTAGTTTTATACAAGTATCTTTATTAATCAGTCCACCACTAAGGGTCACTTATGCATGGTCCCTCAAAATGTGACGTCATAGAAAAAAACTGTTGATTGCACCCATAGCACTTATGCCCTAGACCCGTACGAGTTAGTCAGAAAAGGATTAGGGGGGTACCCTGGTATATCACAAATTCTAAAATGAACTATTGCCGGCTGGCCAAACGAAGAGATTCTCCACGTGGACAATGATACCAGAGGAAGAGGTACTTATTACCTTTAAAATGGCCCATAGCACTTGTACCCTAGACCGGTACGAGTTTGTCAGTAGAGGGTTAAAAGGGGGTATATGGTATCCCGGTATACAACGAATTCGAACTGAACTATTGCCGGCTGGCAAAACTAAGAGATTCTCCACATCGACCATTATACCAGAGGTAGAGGTTGGTATTGCCTCTAAAATGGCTCATAGCAATTATGCTCTAGACCCGTACGAGTTTGTTAGGAAAGGATAAGGGGGGTACCCTGGTGTATCACAAATTCGAAAATGAACTATTGCCGGCTTGCCAAACGAAGAGATTCTCCACGTGGGCAATGATTCCAGACGAAGAAGTACTTATTGCCTTTAAAATGGCCCGCAGCACTTATACCCTAGACCGGTACGAGTTTGTCAGTAGAGGGTTAAAAGGGGGTATACGGTATCGCGGTATACAACGAATTCGAACTGAACTATTGCCAGCTGGCCAAACTAAGAGATTCTCCACATCAACCATTATACCAAAGGTAGAGGTTGTTATTGCCTCTAAAATGGCCCATAGCACTTATGCCATAAACCCGTACGAGTTAGTCAGGAAAGGATAAGGGGGGTACCCTGGTATATCACAAATTCGAATATGAACTATTGCCGGCTGTCCAAACGAAGAGATTCTCCCCGTGAGCAATGATACCAGAGGAAGAGGTACTTATTGCCTTTAAAATGGCCTATAGCACTTATACCCTAGACCCGTATCCCGGTTTCCAACGAATTTGAACTGAACTATTGCCGGCTGGCCAAACTAAGAGATTTTCCACATCAACCATTATACCAGAGGTAGAGGTGGCTATTGCCTCTGAAATGGCCAATAGTACTTATGCTCTAGACCCGTACGAGTTTGTCAGTAGAAGGTTAAAAGGGTGGATATGGTATACCGGTATACAACGAATTCGAACTGAACTATTGCCGGCCGGCCAAACTAAGAGATTCTCCACATCAACCATTAAACCAGAGGTAGAGGTTGGTATTGCCTCTAAAGTGGCCTATAGCGTTTATACCCTAGACCCGTACGAGTTTGTCAGTAAAGGGTCCAAAGGGGGATATGGTATCCCTGTTTCCAACGAATTCGAAAATGAACTATTTCCGGCTGGCCAAACGAAGAGATTCTCCACGTGGGCAATGATACCAGAGGAAGAGGTATTAATTGTCTTTGAAATGGCCTACAGCACTTACACCCTAGACTCATACGAGTTTGTCAGTAGAGGGTCCAAAGGGGGATATGGTATCCCGGTTTCCAACGAATTCGAACTGAACTATTGCCGGCTGGCCAAACTAAGAGTTTCTCCACATCGACCATTATACCAGAGGTAGAAGTTGGTATTGCCTCTAAAATGGCCTATAACACTTATGCCCTAGACCCGTACGAGTTAGTCAGGAAAGGATAAGGATTGGGGGGTACCCTGGTATATCACAATTTCGAAAATGAACTATTGCCGGCTGGTCAAATGAAGAGATACTCCACGTGGGCAATGATACCAGAGGAAGAGGTACTTATTGCCTTTAAAATGGCTTATAGTACTTTTACCCTAGACCCGTACGAGTTTGTCAGTAGATGGTTAAAAGGGGGGATATGGTATCCCGGTAAACAACGAATTCAAACTGAACTATTGCCGGCTGGCCAAACTAAGAAATTCTCAACATCGACCATTATAACAGAGGTAGATGTTGGTATTGCCTCTAAAATGACCATTAGCACTTATGCCCTAGACCCGTATGAGTTTGTCAGTAGAGGGTTAAAAGGGTGGATATGGTATCCCGGTATACAACGAATTCAAAGTGAACTATTGCCGGCTGGCCAAACGAAGAGATTCTCCACATCGACCATTATACAAGAGGGAGAGGTTGGTATTGCCTCTAAAATGGTTCAGAGAACTTATGCCCTAGACCAGTACGAGTTTGTCAGGAAAGGATAAGGTTGGTACCCTGGTATATCACAAATTCGAAAATGAACTATTGCCGGCTGGCCAAACAAAGAGATTCTCCAAGTGGGCAATAATACCAGAGGAAGAGGTACTTATTGCCTTTAAAATTGCCGATAGCACTTATACCATAGACCCGTACGAGTTTGTAAGTAGAGGGTTAAAAGGGGGGATATGGTATCCCGTTATACAACGAATTCGAACTGAACTATTGCCGGCTGGCGAAACTAGGAATTTTCCACATCGACCATTATACCAGAGGTAGAGGTGGGTATTGCCTCTAAAATGATTTATAGCACTTATGCCCTAGACTCGTACGAGTTAGTCAGGAAAGGATAAGGGGGGTACCCTGGTATATCACAAATTCGAAAATGAACTATTGCCGGCTGGCCAAACGAAGAGATTCTCCTCGTTGTCAATAATACATGAGGAAGAGGTTCTTATTGCCTTTAAAATGGCCCATTGCACTTATACCCTAGACCCGTACGATTTTGTCAGCAAGGGGTTAAAAGGGGGAGGTAGTGCATCTGTTTACAACGAAGTCGAAATAAACTATTGGCAGCTAGCAAAACTGAGAGATTCTCCACGTGGACCTTAATACTAAAGAGAGAGGTGGACCTAGTCTTTAAAATGGCATATAGCACTTATGCCCTAGACCCGTACAATTTTGTCAACAAGGGGTTGTGGTACCTCTTTTTACAACGAAGTCGAAATAAACTATTGCCGGCTGGCCAAACTAAGGGATTCTCCACGTGGGCCATTATACCAGTGGTAGAGGTGGGCATTGCCTCTAAAATGGCCCATGACACTTATGCCCTAGACCCGTACAAATTTGACAGCAGACGGTTTAAAGGGGGATATTGTATCCCGGTGTACAACGAAGTCGAAATGAAATATTGTCAGCTGACTGACTAAGATATTCTAAACGTGGACCATTTTAACAGAGATAGAGGTAGTCATTGCCTTTAAGATGGGCCATAGAACTAACCCTGATGGCGTTGTCCATTATATCAAATTACCCATGGTTCTTATGTCCTAGACTCGTACCTGTTGGACAGCAAAGGGAAAGTAGGACTCTTGTATATCACAAAGACCAAAATAAGAGATTCTCCTTGTGGGCTATTAAAAAGATTAACGTAGGTGTTTTCTCTAAAAAGGCCCATATATATACGTATTGGTAGGAAAAGGGTAAGGGAAGTACTCCTGTATATCAAAATATTCAAACATACTTTTACTTGCTGGCCATTTTAAAGGCAATTATTACCTTAACCCCTGTATCATGGTTCATGAGGAGAATCTTTTAGTTTGACAAGTAGTCAATAGTTCAATTCGACTTTGAGATATACATGTATAAAGGTACCTACCTTTCTCTTTGCTGACTAAGTACGGGTCTAGGGAATAAGTTATATGGGTCATTTTAGAGGCAATGCCTACTTCTTCCTCTGATATAATGACCCACGTGGAAAATTTCTTAGTTTGGCCATCCGGCAATAGTTTGTTTCGACTTCGTGATGAATCGGAGTACCACATCCCCCTTTTTGCCCTCTACTGACAAACTCGTACAGGTCTAGGGCATAAGTACTATATGGGCCATCACACAACTACTACATCTACCTCTGGTGTCATGACCCATGTGGAAAATGTCTTGGTTAGGCCAGCTGGCAATAGTTCATGTCGACTTTGAGATATATAAAGGTACCAACCTTATCCTTTCCTGGCTAAGTCGTACGAGTCTAGGGCATTAATTATTTGGGTCATTTTAGAGGCAATGGATACCTCACTTTCTGATATAATTGCTCGTGTGGAAAATCTCTTCGTTTGGGCAACCAGTAATAGTTTATTTCGACTTCGTGTTAAACCGGGTTACTACCCTTTTAACCTACAGCTGACAAACTCGTACGGGTCTAGGCTATCGTTTAGTGGATAAATCGGGCAACTATATAGCTAACAGTAACAAATCTCTCTATTCAAACTCTAATGTCAACATGTCACACTTAGGTGACGTTACAATGAATGGCGGCAGCGAGAACGTTACGTTTGTGATTTTGCTCCCAACATGCTTGGGCCGCTCATGAATTACTTTACAATAAATGAAAGTGATCACAACTTTAATTATTAAAGTTCTAATAAAATAAGTCAAAAATTGAAAGTTTATATGTAAAATATTTAGCAGCTCACTTTTTATATTCATTTTAATGTCCATATGCTAATCACACATTATCATTTTACTTTTCACAATTTACATTTAACACATGTTAGTCCAAGTTTTTATTTTCGTCTTTGCCTCACTCTGAGCTGCTCTATTTTCAAGTTCCAAAAGTTCTACCGGATAAAGTTTGATAATTGGTTTAGATATCAAACCAGTTTTTGTTCGATTATGGCTGATCGTGTAAGTCCATCTTTGCCGTAAAATAATTTGTCAATGATCGCCAAATTCCAATTTACTCTTGATACATAGTCCTGAATCTGAACTACATCTCCGACTTCAATGTTCTATGTGTTTCGATCTGTGTATCGGTAATATTCCCTTAGCAAATTTATGTATTCCTGCTTCCATCTTTTTATGTAGTTTTTAAGAGTTTTAATGAAAGAAACTTCGATTGTCTAGCCAGTTACTGATTCATGCGTAGTGTCTTTGGTTCCTGGTTGTAAACTACAGTCTTCAAGTCCGTTATACGGTAGCGTCCTGGTCCGTTTTCAATATAATAAATGTGACGGACTAAGGGGTTCGTCGTCCGTTTGATCCGATGAAACGTATGTTAGTGGGCGATCAATGAGTAAACTTTCTACTTCAGTAAGTATCGTGTTGAGTGTTTTATTGTCCATAAGTGCTCGTTCTTATACTTTTTAATGCAGTTTTTCGTTATTCACCTCAATCTCTCCCACCATCCGCCGAACAAAATTGTTCCATAAGAATTAAGCTTCTCGGTGCATATGATAAGTTTAATAAATGTTCAATTTCTTATGCTCCCGCATCATACAAATCATTTACAAATACTCAACGTGATGCATGAAAGAAGTCTAACAAAGCTCTTTGTTGATCAAAGCTCGAAATAATATTGTCGACATAAAAGTCTTTCTTTAACATTGTTGTCCAGTCTGTGGAATTGCAGTCAAATGTTTACGTATAACAGCATTTAGGATAAACGGAGAGAAAGTAACTCCAAATTATACCGACTTGAATCTGTTTGCGGTTAGTTGACTATTTGGGTCATCCGGGTTACTAAGTTAAAAGAATCTGGTAACATCACGATCCTCTTCATCCAACCCATATTAAGAAAGGATTTTTTCTATATCTGACGACACGGCGTATTTGTGCATTCTAAATCGGAGAAAAATTCCGGTTAAATCATTAAAGTTTGGCCAAAGATTTATCAAACAATCATTTAAGCTTAGACTAACAGGTGAAGGTTTGCAGCTGCAGTCAAATACAATTCTGATGGGCGTGGTTGACGACTTTTTACAGTATGATGGTGCGGTATGGAATGAACATTTGTTTTGGTTGATCGTTCATCAACTCTCGATAAATCCACGTTTTTCTTGTTCATTTATAATTTTTCCGTTTTTCTATAAAAGTGTAAGTTCACGACTAAGACGCTTAATGACATTTTCTGTTCTCCGTTGTGCAATACATCTGTTGTCTAGTAAGGTGTGGTGTTCCTCCTTACAAGGTAACTTAGCAATATATCTTTCTGTTTCCATATGGTAACCTCTACTATTTGATTCATATACATCTTGGAATTGTCTGTTTTCAGCTTTGTTGTCAGTATTATTTATACTAGCAGCTTCAACTTCCCAAAATTTCTCCAATATATGCTCTTCAACTTTGTGACCTACTAATATGTTCATCATTGACGTAAGTGTGTGATCTGGATTTGCAGGTATTCAATTGATTGTGCCGGACAGAAGGTTACGGATTTCCGACTTGACGGTAGTAGGTCCTGCTCCTCATACTACTAGTATTCTATCATCGACAATTGACCAGTAATATTCGAATTAGATAGAATTCAAAAGAGAAACTTCAACCATTGGGTCATGTGAGACCGGATGGGCTAATTTCAAGCCAAACAAATACTTTAAATTTGTAATATTATGTATATAAGTTTTCATTGGTACAGCTATTTCTGGTACAATCAAAACGTTGATAGGTAATTTTCCGTTGTCTGTACGTAAGTAAATGGTACTATTATTTAGATGTCGAACTGTTTTGCCCTCACTTGTGTCACCAAATCCTGACAAGTTTATGGCCTCCTGTCTGGTATTTGTCAAATCAAGCTCTGTAGCTAATTTTTCTGTGCTGAAGGACATCTGTGCGCCCTTGTCAAATAATGTGTTTGTGTTAGTACATTGAATGCCCGAACTTACTTGCGCTACGGCAGTTTTTAGTCTGTGTCTGTGAGTGAAGAACTGTGCCCGTTTTCTTCGCGTTGTGTTGTGTTTTCTGAATTGTGTTAATATTTACATTAGTGTTACTCTGTTTTTCATCTTTTTCAACCTCGCCTTTGCATAAACTAGTATGGTGTCATATTTTATATTTCCTGCAACTTTGGTGTGATTTGCAATCATCTATATTGGGAGGTCAAAGACAGTTAAAACATAAACTATCCCGTTTAACAATAGAAATATTGTCTGTGTGATCAATTATCTTAGTGCAGTTAACGGGGACATGTGATTCGTTACAAAAGTACACATGATTTTACGTTTATTTGTCTGTTGATTTATTTTGTACGTACCTTTGCATTGGTGTGAAATGCTGCTGTAGCGGTATACGTTTCCGTATGATCATGCAGAGGAATTGCCTTCCTCCATAATGTTGAGTTCGTGAGATAGTATTTGTAGTAGTTCATTTAATTGCCAACTATTTGATTCATGGTGTCTTGTTAGATTTAAAAACGGCGCTTCTATGTCCTGCCAGTATCGATTTCATGCCTCTACAGAATCACATACGTAACATTGATACACAGAACGGTTATTTGCGTGGTTTAAAGTTAGCGCACACGGTGACAAAGTACGATTCATTCGAGATATCGTTGCTGGTAGGCGCATATCACTACGGGGACATTGTTAAAGATTATATAGTACGTGGAAACGATCCGACCGCCGTGAAATCCAAGATCGGATATATGCTTTCGGTACTTTTAGGTGTCAGACCACCAATTACTCCCTCAAATTTAGAACGTATGTAAAAGTAGGCCTACTCGGGACAAAAAATAGTGCATTTGATGTCATTGTTTACTTAAACTACTCAACAAATTTGCAGAAATGAAACTTTTGGTGAAAGAGAAATATATTAAGACCATTTTGAGCCCAAATTTACTTGTCTATGAGTTGAAATTAAAAATTGAGGATTAATGCGCTCCATAGTATACTAATTTAAGATTTCAAGAAAACCAGGGGTTATTTTTAGTGGTACATCCATTCGGAAGGTCTCTTCTTTCTTATATGGCTTTAAAGGTATGTCGAAAATTGGCATGCAGAAAGGTGATACCTGTACGATTTAGGACATACCTGGTTTGTAAGAGGTTAAACTTAAGATAAAAAATTTAGAAAGCTATGAAAATTGCAAAATTTGGTTGAACAGATAGGGACTTTTAATTGGTGGTCTGACACCTACATACGGTACGAAAACAAACACGTCGAAGAATAGTATGTTTAATGTTCTAATATCACACAAAGTTGAAGAATACAATCTAGAGAGATTTTGGAATTTAGATTCAATAGGAATAAAAAGCAGGGAGGTAGACGAAGACGACAATGCATATATTAAAGTCTATCAGGACAGATCAATTGAGTTCTGAGAAACTAAATATTTCGCTAGGTCACCTTGGAAACATGATGAATTGCCTATAAATTAAGCAGTCACGAACAGAAGGACAGAAACGTCCTTCAAAGACTTACTCAAAACTCAGATATGTTAAAGAAGTACGGAAACATTATACAAGAACAGGAACGAAGAGGATTCAAAGAGAAGGTAGATGAAACAGCTGAACTTAAGAAAAATATCACTACATTCCTAATCATCCTGTACAGAAGGAATCAAGCACTATGCCTATCAGAATTGTTTACGACTGCAGTTGTCGAGAGTCGCATAATTCACCAAGTTTAAATGACTGCCTTTTGGATACACCGCCGAAGCTAAACGACCTGAAAAAAAATTCTGATGAGATTTACAGCCAATCCTGTCGCCATAACAACGGATATTTAAAAAGCCTTTTTACATGTAGGATTAAAAAAAGGGTGATCGAGACGCTACACGTTTCTGGTGGCTAAGTAACCCATCCGACCCAACAAGTTATTTACAGACTTAGAAGTTCAAATCCGTTCTGTAATAACACTATAACAGCTACATTGATGGAAAGAGATTTGTATGTGGACAACATTCTGTTAAGTTTACAGAACGAGGATGTGCTGACTATCAGGAAGGGAGAACAATGATGGAGGAAACTAGATCCTGGACGTCAAACAGTGTGGATATACGTAAGCTAGCTAAGACAGAAAAAGTACTATATGCGGACAAAACACAAAAGTACTTGGTATGTTATGGAATAGCTGATTCGATGATCTGATGTACCAAAAATTAATACGGCCGCTTTGTGAAAAATTGTGCAAATCCTGCTACTAGAATAAAATTTGGCATAGACCTTCCTCAGCTATTACTCTTTTATTTCAGATAAGGAGGCATTTGAAAAAAAATGTCTCACTTCCGGTAAAAATCCAAAATGGCCGACATCATACTTAAATCATCCAAATATCAGAGGCTAGTGTGTGAAAAGCGGTTTTTATCATGCTGCTATAATAATATTTGGTACAAACCTTTGTTATGTACTACTTTTGGATATATTATATAGATTAGATGTCTTTAAAAACCCTACTTTCGGTAAAATCCAACATGGCGGACATTGTACTAAAATAAGCTTATTTTTTAGGGAGGGTGATTGAAACGTGTTTTGACGTATTGCTACTATCATTAAATTGTTCAGGAACCTTTCTTTGATGCTGCTAATGGATACAATGAATAAGAGATATGTCTTTAAAATCATTACTTCCGGTTATATTCAAACTGGCGGACATAAAATATCATTATTTTATTTTGATATTCAACTTTATTTCAAAATGTAAAGAAACTGGGTTTTTTTCTGCTGGTCAGTAAACATTTGGATTTGGCTTTAAGTTATCCTCTAAACCACTTATTCTATTCTATAGATAATGATTAAATACAAAGTTAACACTTCCGGTAAATAAAACCAATTTTGCGTAAATTTCAAAGATGAGTCCTCAGTCCATATCTTCGATGTAGAGTTTTGGATAGATTGATTTAAATAAAATAAAATCACTTTAGTACTAAAACATCATTAAAATTACGGATTAATGACCGCAAGTATTCACAATCGGAGAGCTGATTTTCCTCATTTTCAAAGACATCGGTATTGTTTCTTACATCAATAATGTACAAGCTCCTGATAAGGGCAAGAGGCCTCACAAAGAGTTGTCCAAAAGGGTTCTAATGGTTCATATTTTTCCCTTCGCCATACATAAGCGTCTGGAATAATAAGCATAGAACCCAATCCCAAGCTTGTTACTCATCCACACCCGCTATGGTATATTGCACGTTTTACATGCTGAAAAAACTGGACCGAGTCGTTCAAATAGCCTCATAAGCGTCTGGACTAGTTAGCATAGGGAAAAAAAACAAGCTTGTTACTCATCCAAACCCGCCATGGTATATTGCACGTTTTACATGCTGAAAAACACTAGACCGAGTCGTTCAAATAGCATCAATAAGTCTTTCCACTTCCAAAAACATGTTTTCTTGCTTCATAAACCCCATCTGATAAGTTTGTTCGATCTTACTACAAAACCACGTATCGTTTCATCAATGACATTATCAAATCCATATCTGCTGATGTTGGCTGATCAATCATCATTCTAAATTATAAAGTCACATCTTCAAACGCCATCCATGTCAACAACGAAGTTCCCTTTCAAGTAAACGTGCATTTGAAAGGTCATGGATAGATTATATCTAAAGCTTTTCCCACTTCCAAATGCAAGCCAAAGTTCGTCTGTCCCTTTGTCACGGAATAACGAAACAGCAATGACAGCAGCATCAGTATCGACTGTTCAAGTCATTACTCAGTTAAGTCTGTGTATCACTGCATCAGACACATGTATATTGATTCTATAGTATAAGCCTCTTCATTTTAACATGGGGCTAAACTTGAAACACCATCATGTGGTGAATAACACAGAACATCCTGAGCATTTGTTGCTACAACTTACTCTCCCTCAAAATCTATTGAGCAAGCTCCTGTGAATAAAAACTAAAAAATTCTTTCTTAATGTCGTCATCTCTCAGAAAACTTTACCAATTTTGAGATTTGTTTTGACTCTGGATTCGTCTATGTATTCCCTTACCCCTAAATGTAGCTCTTTTTTCTTGTGGCAGCCTTCAAACTACCGGTATTGTCTATGTACGCATTCATCCACTGTTGTTTACAGTTTCAAGTTGTTTCATAACGAGTATGCTGATAGGGTATTATGCCCTTACCTTAAATAAACATGAAACTATTATGATGAAGTCTTAAATGCATATGACAGTTGTAGCAACACATGTTCAGGATATTCTATCTTTACCACCACGTGATGCATTTCAAGTTAAACACCATATGCATATTAAAAGGCTGACACTAGAATCATGGTGCATGTGTCTGATGCAGTGAAACACGAACTTAAACAAGTCATTATTCGAACAGTCGTTTCTGATGATGCTGTCATTAATGTTTCGCTATTCCGTGACATAGGGGTAGACAAACTATGGATTGTGTTTAGGAGGAGGAAAAGCTTTGGATAAATATATATCAATGACCTTCCAAATGCACTAGCGATGAGTGATCACACACAAATATTGTGATCCATATATTTTCCGGTTGTGATACGGTTCTCTGTTTTCTTGAAAAGGGAAAAAAGACTGCTTGGGAGACATTGCATTTGAAGATGTGACTTTAACATAAAGAATGATAATTGATCCGCCTAAATCACCGGTGTTTACTGTAAGATAGCACAAACTTATCATATGGGGTTAGCATGTTTAACAAAGCAAGAAATATCTATTTACGCAAAAGGGTAGGTTAATTGAGGCTATCAACTTAGTCTAGTCTTTTCCAGCATGCAAAACGTACAATATACAAAGACACGTGTTAAGGGGACGAGCCTGAAATTGGCTCTTATGCTACCAAGTCCAGGCGCTAATGGATGACGACGGGACAAAGAGGATCACTTAAAAAAAAAAACTCTTTCTGAGGCCTCATCATGTTGTCAGAAGCTTACACATTGTGGATGTAAGAAAGGTTGTCGCGGTTGTTGTTTTTGTGAAAAATCAAGTCGCCCGTGCCCTGCGTCGTGTGCATGTGGTGGTAACTGGGAATAAACATATTTTTTTGGCCAAATAGTGGTAGTTTTTAAAATGTTTTAGTACTTAAGTGATTTTATTTTATTTAAATCAATCTATCCAAAACTCTACATCGAAGATATAGATTGAGGACTCATCTTTGACCTTTACGCCATATTGGTTTTTTTACCGAAAGTGTTAACTTTGTATTCAAATATCAACTACAGAATATGATTAGTGGTTTAGAGGATAAATTAAAGCATAAAGTTAATGACCACCACAAAAAAAAACCCCACTTTCTTCACATTTTGAAAAGAAGTTAAATATCAGAATAAAAAAATGATATATTTATGTCCGCCATTTTGAATATTACAGGAAGAAAGGGTTTTTAAGACATATGTTTTATACATTGTATCCCTTAGAAGCATCAAAGAAAGGTTCCTGCACTATTAAATGATAGTAACAATACGTTAAAACACATTTCAATTGCCCTCCCTAAAAAATAAGCTTATTTTAGTCAATGTCATATTGGATTCTACCGGAAGTAGGGTTTTTAAAGACATCTAATCTATATAATATATCCAAAAGTAGTACATAAAAAAGGTTTGTATCTTTTAGTTTTGCCAGTCGGCAATAGTTCAATTCGACTTAGTGATATACCAGGGTACACCCCTTTCTCTTTGATGACTAACTCGTACGGGTCTAGGGCATAAGTGCAATATGCCCTTTTAGAGTCAATGCCCACCTCTACCTCTGGTATAATGGCCTACGTGGAGAATCTCTTAGTTTAGTTAGCCGGCAAAAGTTTATGACGACTTCGTTGTAAACAAAGCTACCACCTCCCCCTTTTTACCCTTTGCAACAATTCGTACGGGTCTGGTCATAAGTGCTATAGGCCATTTCAGAGTCAATTCCCACCTCTACATCTGGTATAATGACCTACATGGAGAATCTCTTAGTTTAGTCAGACGGTAATATTTAATGTCGACTTCGTTGTAAACAGAGCTACCACCTCCCCCTTTTAACCCTTTGCAGACAAACTCGTACGGGTCTAGGGCATAAGTGCTATAAGCCATTTTAGAGGCAATACCAACCTCTACCTCTGGTATAATGGTTGATGCGGAGAATCTCTTAGTTTGGCCAACCGGCAATAGTTCAGTTCGATATCGTTGTAAACCAGGAAACCATATCCTCCTTTTAACCCTATGCTGACAAACTCGCACGGGACTAGGGTATAAGTGCTATAGACCATTTTAAAGGCAATAAGTACCTCTAACTCCGGTATCATTGCCCACGTGGAGAATCTCTTAGTTTGTCCAGCCGGCAATAGTTCATTTCGAATTTGTGATATACCAGAGTACCCACCTTACCTTTTCCTAACTAACTCGTACGGGTCTAGGGGATAAGTGCTATGACCCATTTTAGATGCAATACCTACCTCTACCTCTGGTATAATGGCCGATGTGAACAATCTCTTAATTTGTCCAGCCGGCAATAGTTCAGTTCGACTTCGTTGTAAACAAGGATACCATACGCTCTGCTGACAAAATCGTACGGGTCTAGGGTATCAGTGCTATGGGTTGTTTTAAAGGCAATAAGTACCTCTACCTATAGTATGATTGCCCACGTGGAGAATCTCTTAGTTTGTCCAGCCGGCAACAGTTCATTTCGAATTTGTGAAATACCAGGGTACCCAACTTACCCTTTCCTGACTAACTCGTACGGGTCTAGGGTATAAGTGCTATGGGTCATTTTAAAGGCAATAAGTACCTCTACCTCTGGTATGATTGCCCACGTGGAGAATCTCTTAGTTTGTCAAGCCGGCAATAGTTCATTTCGAATTTGTGATATACCAGGGTACCCACCTTACCCTTTCCTGACTAACTCGTACGGGTCTAGGGTATAAGTGCTATGAGCCATTTTAGAGGCAATATCCACCTCTACCTCTGGTATAATGGCCGATGTAGAGAATCTCTTAGTTTGGCTAGCCGGCAATAGTTCAGTTCGACTCCGTTGTAAACCAGGATACAATATTCCCCTTTTAACCCTCTGATGACAAAATCGTACGGGTCTAGGGTATAAGTGCTATAGACCATTTTAAAGGCAATACGTACCTCTACCTCTGGTTTGATTGCCCACGTGGAGAATCTCTTAGTTTGTCCAGCCGGCAATAGTTCAGTTCGAATTTGTTGTATACCGGGATACCATATCCCCCTTTTAACCTCTACTGATAAACTCGTACGGGTGTAGGGTATAAGTGCTATGGGCCATTTTAAAGGCAATAAGTACCTCTTCCTCTGGTATCATTGCCCACGTGGAGAATCTCTTCGTTTGGCCAGCCGGCAATAGTTCATTTTCGAATTTGTAATATACCAGGGTAAACCCCCCCCCCTTATCCTTTCCTGACTAACTCGTACGGGTGTAGGGCATAAGTACTATGGGCCATTTCAGAGGCAATACCAATTTCTACCTCTGGTATAATGGTCGATGTGGAGAATTTCTTAGTTTGGCCAGAAGGCAATAGTTCAGTTCGAATTCGTTTGATACTGGGATACCATATCCTCCCTTCTAACCCTCTACTGAGAAACTCGTACGGGTCTAGGGTATAAGGGCTGTGGGCCATTTTAAAGGCAATAAGTACCTCTTCCTCTGGTATCATTGCCTACGTGGAGAATCTCTTAGTTTGTCAAGCCGGCAATAGTTCATTTCGAATTTGTGATATACCAGGGTACCCACCCTTATCCTTTTCTGACTAACTCGTACGGGTCTAGGGCATAAGTGATATGGGCCATTTTAGAGGCAATACCAACCTCTACCTCTGGTATAATGGTCGATGTGGAGAATCTCTTAGTTTGGCCAGCCGGCAATAGTTCAGTTCGAATTCGTTGTATCTTGGATTCCATATCCCCCCTTTGAACCCTCTACTGACAAACTCGTACGGGTCTAGGGTATAAGTGCTATGGGCCATTTTAAAGGCAATAAGTACCTCTTCCTCTGGTATCATTGCCCACGTGGAGAATCTCTTCGTTTGGCCAGCCGGCAATAGTTCATTTTCGAATTTGTGATATACCAGGGTACCCCCCTTATCCTTTTCTGACTAACTCGTACGGGTCTAGGGCATAAGTCCTATGAGCCATTTTAGAGGCAATACCAACCTCTACCTCTGGTATAATGGTCGATGTGGAGAATCTCTTAGTTTGGCCAGCCGGCAATAGTTCAGTTCGAATTCGTTGTATCTTGGATTCCATATCCCCCCTTTGAAACCTCTACTGACAAACTCGTACGGGTCTAGGGTATAAGTGCTATGGGCCATTTTAAAGGCAATAAGTACCTCTTCCTCTGGTATCATTGCCCACGTGGAGAATCTCTTCGTTTGGCCAGCCGGCAATAGTTCATTTTCGAATTTGTGATATACCAGGGTACCCCCCCCCCCCTTATCCTTTTCTGACTAACTCGTACGGGTCTAGGGCATAAGTGATATGGGCCATTTTAGAGGCAATAATATGGACTGAATTAAAGATTAAAGACTCTTATTGATCTCCGTAATTTTGAAGAATTATGTCATTGAAATAGTAATTGACAGTTTCTATTTTTCTGTTTATTATATGTCTTCAATTAACTATGTTTCTTGTTTTTCTGATCTTTTTAATTGTGTGATACTATCATATGTATTGTATATTTTAGTTTTAGAATTGGACTATATTTGTAGACAACGAACAGATTATGGAATGCCCATATGACAATTAATTCCATTTAATTACCCTCTATTTAATCATCTTGTTTTAATTACTAAAGTTTACATTGATTCAATAATAACAACATTTTCATGATCATAATTGTTTTGTGTTGTGTGAGGCAATGCAATTAAACTTTTCATTTACTTTCATTTTAAATGACGCGGACCTTACAGAAGACACCTATTGGCTTAATATTTCTTAATTACTTTATATTGCTATAAATAGCATAACCATAATGGATATTGACAGCAAAATTTATTTTATTGTCACAATCTAATAACTACCCAAAACATTTCATCGAACGCGGTTTTGATCTCATGAATATTATTGACGGCTAGCCTCATGAATATTAACGCCGGCTAGATCCACACTAGTGTTAAATTCAACACAATTATGTTGCTACGATACATTACTTTAACGCGTTAAAACATTATTTAACGCGATAAAACATCGTTTAACGCGACAAAACATCGTTTAACGCGATAAAACATCGTTGGATGGAGTTATGGAATAATGTTACTTACAAAATACTATCATGATCTGTTCGTATTTTTTTTTTTTTGGAGTATCGTGGTGTCCTGGACATTACAGACGAGGAGAATAATGAAGATATTACATGGCGTCTTCCTCTCACGATTAAACCATTCTCTTTAACTAACCAGATTTCAAAATAGCAAACACTGTTTGTTAACTAAAAACCATACAAGTTCTAATGTCCTAATGGTAACAGTTATCTTGAACAACATGGACTCTGAATGCATCGCTTAACGCGATTTACTATCAAAAACAAGTGCTGAAAATGAAAACATACCACCACAAACACATGAAGATGACACCAATGAAGACTATAACATTTTAGCACACTCGGGAATTACAGCCTTCAACGTGTAACCTTGGCTCACACTGATCAGCATTGTATAAAGGGTTCCAAAAAAAGATTAGGGTGAAACCATTCAAACAGAAAAGCCAACGTCTAATCTATATAAAAAAATGAGAAACACTTATGAAGCACATCAACAAACGACAACCACGGTACCAGGTACCTGACTTAGGACAGGTGCAAACAAATGCAGCGGGTTTAAACGTTTTAATAGGCACCAACCTTAATCCAACTTGAAACAATAGTGTATTATCACAACGTAGAAAGACACACTTTAAAACATCAACTGAAATGGCTTAACTCAATCAAATGACATATCACTTCACGAATAAGTTTGATCTATGACTCAATGTAAATACAAAATAAAACAATGGGGTTACAGTCAAACCATATCAGAAAGACAATCATAACCTTGAACAAAATTCAGGACTGATAACGGGCAGAAAAACGGACGGACAGAGAGACAGATTATTTCAGCTTTACAGGTAGGGCACTAATAATAGCGCCCATTTTAGGGGGAGGGGATAAATAATCTGCTCTCCGTACATGCCATATTACAGAACAACGCAGTATTTAGAGGTAAAAAATGACGAAAATGAATGATTGCGCGGAAAAAGAAAAAACCCGACTTAGTAAGTAGTAAAAATAAAGAATAACAACAGAATAACATCCTCCTTCCCTAATGGATATCAAATAGTCATCCTCTTACTTTTGGCACAGATTGATACGTGAGACGTGATAAAAGAGGGTTTAACGCGTTAAAAGAAGGTTACCGCGTATAAAAATCCAACTTTAACGCGTGACAAACATTTTTAACGCGTTAAATGTATCTTTTACGCGTTTAATGCAACTTTCACGCGTTTAAAGCATATTTAACGCGTTAAAAACATCAAAAGTTTGGATTAATTTGGCCCAGTAGTTTCAGAGGAGAAGATTTTTGTAAAAGATTACTAAGATTTACGAAAAATGGTTAAAAATTGACTATAAAGGGCAATAACTCCTAAAGGGGTCAACTGACCATTTCGGTCATGTTGACTTATTTGTAAATCTAACTTTGCTGAACATTATTGCTGTTAACAGTTTATCTTTATCTATAATAATATTCAAGATAATAACCAAAAACAGTAAAATTTCCTTAAAACTACCAATTTAGGGCAGTAACCCAACAACGGGTTGTCCGATTCATCTGAAATTTTTTTAGGCAGATAGATCTTGACCTGATAAACAATTTTACTCTGTCAGATTTGCTCTAAATGCTTTGGTTTTTTTAGTTATAAGCCAAAAACTGCATTTTACCGCTATGTTCTATTTTTAGTCATGGCGGCCATCTTAGTTGGATGGCCGGGTCACCGGACACATTTTTAAAACTAGATACTCCAAAGATGATTGTGGCAAAGTTTGGATTAATTTGGACTTGTAGTTTCAGAGGAGAAGATTTTTGTAAAAGATTACGAAGATTTACGAAAAATGGTTATAAATTGACTATAAAGGACAATTACTCCTAAAGGGGTCAACTGACCATTTCGGTCATGTTGACTTATTTGTAAATCTTACTTTGCTGAACATTATTGCTGTTTACAGTTTATCTCTATCTATAATAATATTTAAGATAATAACAAAAAACAGTAAAATTTCCTTCAAATTACCAATTTAGGGGCAGCAACCCAACAACGGGTTGTTCGATTCATCTGAAAATTTCAGGGCAAATAGATCTTGACCTGATGAACAATTTTACCCTGTCAGATTTGCTCTAAATGCTTTGGTTTTTGAGTTATAAGCCAAAAACTGCATTTTACCCCTATGTTCTATTTTTAGCCATGGCGGCCATCTTGGTTGGTTGGCCGGATCATCGATCACATTTTTTAAACTAGATACCCCAATGATGATTGTGGCCAAGTTTGGTTTAATTTGGGCCAGTAGTTTCAGAGGAGTAGATTTTTGTAAAAGTTAACGACGACGGACGACGGACGCCGGACGCAAAGTGATGGGAAAAGCTCACTTGGCCCTGTGGGCCAGGTGAGCTAAAAAGGACATTAACAAAAATGTATGCTTCTTTCGGAGGCAGATTGTGAGCTTAAATCAACGGTGACACCATTTTTTTTATTTCATTTTTCTTTTAAGTATATGATAAAGTTCATTAATAAAAAAATATAGCGAAATCCTATATTAGAAAAAAAAATTGATTTATACCCAGGAGCCCCCTTAACGCGTTAAACAATTAAATAACGCATTCAAAATTATTTAAACGCGTTAAAACTGTATTTATCGCGTTAAATGTGATTTTATCGCGTTAAATGTCAACGCGTTACTTATCGGGTTTTTGACATGATCGGCCTTTCATACCCTTCAAACGCTTTGAGTACACACCCGTGGTAAAATATGAATATACTGCCTGGGCTGTTCCGATCGTACTCCCATGTCATATGATTTTTTATGTATGAGTTACCCGACGTCATAGAACAATGACGTAAGAATTTCAGCATTTAACGGAAAACCAAAAATCATCACAAGAAAACGTAAACAAACGATGCTAAAATGTGGTATAAGCCTTTTTTTATACATATAAGACATATAAGTAAATTATCATTTAAATTCATCCAAAACTATTTAAATACGTTATTGTAAATAGTTTGCGCTTCGATCCAAAAGAATTGCTGTATTTGTCATAATTCATGGGGGCATTTTATCTAAAAAAAAATCATTCATATAAATGTGCTGCAATAAATATTCACTTTCTTTTTGCCATGCTGCAGAGCTATTTTTAAACATACCTGTAATTTCACTGCCATACATTAAAATGGGTTTTATTGTATGGTCATATATATGTAATAGAGTAGAACTACTTGGATAGGAAGATGATAAAGATCTTTGCAATTTGAATACACCTTTTAATGATTTTTTGTATAATTCTTCCTTTCCTTGCTTAAAAAGTCCACTAGATATAAATTTTAAACCTAAATATTTATAATTGTTAACACATTCTATTGTATCTTTTTCGAAATAAAAATATTCATTTAAAAGTTTACCAGGTTTGTTAAATATAATAACTGTGACATGCAGTATTTTGGCGAGACAGAACAGCCATTCAACAAACGCATGAATGGTCATCGTAGTGACTACACCTGCAAGCCCGACCTCCCCGTAAGTCGTCATTTGAGATCACCTGGGCACGCCCAAGCTGATCTAAAAAAAACTTACCATCACTATAATAGATCACAACGAGTATTTGCACTGTTTGGTTGCGAGAGGTCTAGTAGTTACAAAAAGTGTAAGATCACTGCATACCGAAAAACATCAGCGAATTAGAGTGCGGGAAGACAATGATTTAAGGGCATCCGATACAGTTTTTCGATATAATGTCATTTTTATAGTTTTGAAATATGTTGTAGGCCTTGGCGAGTTATAAAATAAAACACAAAATAAAACATAGGTCACCGTGCTCGTTTTCGAGAAAATTGAGGCTAAAAATTGGGGATTTGTGCAATTTTGTAAAAAAGGTAGGCAATGTTATAAAATTTTTGGAGAATATATTCTTCGTCGTAAATTATTAAGATCGGGTTCAATTTGAAGCTGTGATAAGTGACAATAAGTAAAACTAGAGGCTCTCAAGAGCCTGTGTCGCTCACCTGTTTAATGTGTTTACTGATGTCGGCCATCTTTGTTGGTAGGCGGGGTCATTAGACACTCTTTTTAAAAATAGATACCCTAGTATTATGATTGTGGCCAAGTTTGGTTAAATTTGGCCAAGTAGTTTTAGAAAAGATTTTTATACAAGTTACAAAAATGAGGAAAAGTTGTTTAATATTGACTCTAAAGGGCAATAACTCCTTAGGGGGTCCTCTAACAATTTTGATCATGCTGACTTATTTGTAGATCTTACTTTGCTGAACATTATTGCTGTTTACTGTTTATCTCTATCTATAATAGTATTCAAGATAATAACCAAAACCTGCAAAATTTTCTTAAAATAACCAATTTAAGGGCAGCAACCCAACAACAGGTTGTCCGATTCAACTGAAAATTTGTGAGGGGATATTTCTTATTCTGATGGACATTAAAATCTTGAAAGATTTGCCCTAAATGTCTTGGTTTCAAAGATATAAAGCAAAAACTGCATTTTACCACTATGTTCTAATTTTAGCCATGTCGGCCATTTTGTTTGGTAGGCTGGGTCATCGGACACATTTTTTAAACTATAAACCACAATGATAATTGTCGCCAAGTTTGATTAAATTTGGCAAAGTAGTTTTAGAGAAGAAGATTTTTAGAAAAGTTACAAAAAATGATGAAAAGTTGTTAAAAATTGACTATAAAGGGCAATAACTCCTTAAGGGGTCGACTGGCAATTTTGGTCATGTTGACTTATTTGTAGGTCTTACTATGCTGAACATTATTGCTGTTTACAGTTTATCTCTATCTATAATAGTATTCAAGATAATAACCAAAAACTGCAAAATTTCCTTAAAATAACCATTTCAGGGGCAGCAACCCAACAACAGGTTATCCGATTCGTCTGAAAATTTCAGGGCAGATAGATCTTCACCTGATAAACAATTTTACATTGTCAGATTTGCTCTAAATGCTTTGGTTTTTGAGTTATAAGCCAAAAACTGCATTTTACCCCTATGTTCTATTTTTAGCCATGGCGGCCATCTTGGTTGGTTTGACGGGTCACGCCACACATTTTTTAAACTAGATATCCCAAGGATGATTGTGGCCAAGTTTGGTAGAATTTGGCCCAGTAGTTTCAGAGGAGAAGATTTTTGTAAAAGTTTACAGACGACGGACGACGGACGACGGACGCAGGACGACGGACGACGGACGCCAAGTGATGAGAAAAGCTCACTTGACCTTTCAGGTCAGGTGAGCTAAAAAATAATCCCTACACGAATGACTATACAATTATTCAAGCCTTGCTTGACCTTGCGGACCAGCTGCTCAAAGTGGTATTATTTTAATCCAAAAAATATGGAAATAAAGTGTTTCTGAAAATGTCATTTTTATCATTTTTCTGCATAAACTGCATTTTGTCATGCTTTCCCCAAATCTCAAATAAAAAATATATGTCACCGTGCTGGATTCTATGATAAACGCGAATTATCCTAAAAATTGCGTCCCCCCTTTGTAACCTCAACGTTAGCGCTAAAGTGCACGACGTCGCTGGCAGACCTTTTCGACGTTATCGCTGCAAATTACCGGCGACATTTTTCAGATGTATAAATAATGCTTGTAAAGAGCTACCTATAAATAGGTAATATTGTTTTCGGTAAAAAAAATCATGTAAATCATAATTTCATCTCTTTGTTTGTGGTCTAAGTGAGAAATATCTCAAGAAAAGTGATTACGGACTATTGATAATTTTTACGACTCGGCAATTTAGAATTTGACATACAGGTACATGTACTGTACACACTCGTGTATTAACATATGTATTAATTTATACCATATGTTGACCTCTAGATGTTTGGTTTTTTTTGTTTCGTTTTGGTTGGTGGGCTGCTGTTTCATTACAATACTCCTTTAAATTCCTCTATTCACGTTTTAATAAGTTTTTAGAATTTCACATTAATTCATAAAATTTGACTTTTATTCGGGTCAATGATAACAATTGAACAAAATTGGGAGGCTCCTAAACAGTTTTAAAATTCACAGTTTTTATAGCTGACTATGCGGTATGGGCTTTTCTCAGAAAACAAAACAAAAACTTATAAAGGAGAATCTTCAATATGCTAGAGGATGCGTTTGTCCAGACAGAGAAACTCTACCATAGTTATTTCAATTTTTGATTTGGTAAAAACGGTTGAATTAATAGCGAGAGGACTGGACATATTACCTATGCGTAATTTCATTGGAAATTATAACTATATATTTTTTTTCACCACAGCGAGACGCATTGCGGAGTACATAAAATATCGCACGTTCATTCCTCTGTCTGTCCTTCCGGTCCTTATGGTTAATTAGATTTTTCAAGTGTATTCTTGTCAAATTTCTATTAAACTGATATCGTATGGACACGTTCGAAAATGAGTGCATATCAACTATCATTTAAAAGATACAGCGCGGACTGAGAAAAAACACCCCTGGTTTGGTTTATACTCAAAAAGTTCACCAAAAAGAATACAGATCATTTTACCATCATGAAAAAAACAACCATGACATTAGGATAATATGCTGTACCGTGTTTACGACGGACAGACGGAAGCCGGACATATTTTTATACCATAATACGTCCCGTCAAAATTTTTGCATGATATATTTGCCACTGGACGTTAAGCAACCAACAATTAATCAATTTAAAGGACATAGTATTGGTAATAAGCTGGCATTCAAGGTAGCGCCTTACTCATATAAAAAAATGATAATTAACATGCATTATATTAGTTACACCAAAAGGGTCAGTCATCTTGAGATTGTAACTATACGATTTTTGTTGAAGATCTCACAGAAACAGTAATGTGTTTTATTTCTCATGGTTTTTATTAGACTGTTATCCTGTCAGAATCAAATGCACTTATATTAATGGTGTAGAAGTTAGATGCGGGAGAAACAGAAATTGGAGCATCGAAAAATCCACATTACGTTTCTAATTACGGAAAATTACACGCATTACGTCCCGTAAAAAGTGACGTTTTGCGGGAATTTAAACGCTTGACGTCGCGCCAAGAGTTAACTCCCTTGAAACTGTATCAGTAGAAAGCTTATGAAGATTTTGATTAGGTAAAGCATGTTCTTTTACAAGAAAGTCCACGTACACTTGTTATGTGGTAAAACGTAGATTTTCAGGCGCATTACATATATTCCAATGTATGATTGTAATTTGAAGTATCATATGACATTAAATGATATAAAGGTATAAAAAGTCATGTTCTAAAGTTTGCAATTTATAAATATAGCTAATTTTACCACACCTCTTTTGGAGAGATTTTACCAGGCCTCTTTTGGAGAGATACTGCATCTTCTTAGATATTTTTTTTCACATCCTGATTCCCAGATATGATCTTCATGTTGCATGTCATCAAACAACTTAGAGACATATTCAGACTTCGGAATTTTAGCATTATAATTAATGAAGGATAGTTGTGAAAATGAATTCATTCTCATGAATGCTCAAAAAAAGAAGGATTAACAAAAAATTAAGTATTATCTGAATCGGAGGTATTGGATTCCTAAACATGTCGTACAACCAGCATGCACTTTCCATAAACATGCCGTACAACCAGCACTTTCCCTAAACATGCCGTACAACCACCACTTTCCATTTGTTTTGAAACTACGTTATAAAGTGGCAGTGGAACACCAGTCTAAGGGACATAACCGTTTCTTAATATAAACATAAAAAATGGGAGCACATTCTGGCAAGCTTTCGGGTCAGAACAGTATCAAAGGTAAATAGATATCTATTTAATTATTTCATTTTCTATTTAAAAAAATAGAGAACACGCCTGAAATTAATTATTTATAATGATCATCGTATAGATTGTATAACAGGTCAATTTATTCGTCGATATTCAATTTACATAACGCCTGCAACTTACAAAAGTAATGTGAATTTTCTTGTGTAATTAACTTAAATCTCATAAAAGTATGGAAAAAATCAAGTGATACACATGCATTTATTTACATAACCGATGTTTGTATATCTATTGTTTTTGGATTATATATATAATATATATATATATAATCCAATAACACTAGTAAATATATATACTAGTATAACCCGTTGTTTACAAAAAGTACTTATCATCAAGTTAATGTTCAAAGGGACTTAACTAAATTTTACAATGAAGCTTAAATATGTTATCTAAAAATAAAAGTGAAGTGTATTTCTATATTTTTCTCGTCTTATCAGAATCTATCAGAAATCTGACAAATGTATGTTAATTCTGAACTTGCATGGTTACTCCGGTGGTTGAATATATGATTTGTATTCTGCAGAAGTACGTGTAGTATACACATGAGATATCAATTGCTTTCAGTGTTAGAACAGTGACTGATGAAGATAATTATTTTATGCGTCCGAAAATGTTTTTTTTTATATTCAAATATGTACCAGAAATATTTTTTAACAGAAGAACGAATTTTGATGAGGACAACTTTTGTTACTCGGTAGCGACTGCGCAGTTCATTAGAATTATTAAGCATTCAAATTGCTAACTTAATCAAAAATGAATTTATAGAAACACTCGGATTGTTTACACGAATTGCAATGCAGTAGAAAAAGGTGGCTCAACTTCTTTTTAACCCTCGGTTACGAAACTCAAAGTAAAATTTTAAGAGATAAGTCTTTTTTCAATTCAAAGAATTATCAACTCTGTTCACCGTTCATAAAAATGCTGTTTGTCGATAAATATGATAACTAAAACAAAACATTTCCCTACCAACATCACCGCCTTCGATTAAAATTTTAACATAGAGGTAAAATGCAAGTTTTGTCTAATATATTGAAAACCAGTAAGGATTGAAAAATCTGACGGGCTTCATTGTTCAATAAGCAAAGTATACAATAAACATACAGTCACACAGTATATTATCATGTTTCATTATAAATGTATGTAAACCAGTACTTATGGCTTAACTACACGAGGGTGTTGATGGAGTCATTCATCTCTGTTTTCTTTAATTTCTAGGTCATGAAGACATTGGAAATAAAGTAGCTATCGCTTTGAAAGCAGGTAATTAAACATTTCTTTGCGAATAGTCATTGAAAAAATAGTCTCTATAAAAAATCCGTTTAATATTAGACACAGGTCGATTCCCTCAATTTTCTACCGTACAAAAAGGGAGGCGAAAGATACCAAAGGAATATCCCTTAAAGACAAACAGACAAAGTCATAGCAAAAGATTAAAAACAACAAAAATGACGAACAAAAGCCGACAAAACACAACATGAAACAAACGATTGAGCAAACACGAACACAACCAAAAACCGAGGTGATGTCAGGTGACCCGAAAAGGTGGCATCCGTAGTGCTGTTTGTGTTTTTTAAGTACAAAATTGGTGATAATTCTTATTTAATGATATCAAATTCAAAGAAAAGAGAAGGTATTATGGTAAAAATATAAATTTAATATTTACCAGTTCTTCGAATGATAAGGGCATACGATACAGTTTTGATCCCGTATTTACATTTTGATAGAAATTTCCATATGGACTATTTTTTACCTGATTAAATCAAATATGTTATAAAAATATACCTTCATGTGCCACTTTTTGAGTAAAATGAGGTCGAAATTTTGTATATTTGCTCAAAATTCGGATTTGTGGCCGTATTTTCCTTTTCGAAAGTAAGACACCAAACACAAGTTGTTTCCTTTTACCTTTTTCCTTTTTCGGTTTTCAAATTTTGAAAAATATTACAAGTCCAAATTGAATTTTAATTTCCTCAAAATTTCTTTTCCTCAAAATTTTTTTTCTCAATTTTTTTTTTCACAAAATTTTTTTTCCTCAAATTTTTTTTTCACAAAATTTTTTGTCCTCAAAATTTTTTTTCCTCACTTTTTTTCTAAACCATTTTTTCCTTATTTTTTTCATTTCCTTATTCGTTTTCTATTTCCTTTTTCGATTTTCATTTCCTTATTCGGTTTCAATTTTCTTTTTCGATTTTCATTTCCTTATTCAGTTTCTTTTTCATTATTCGGTTTCTATTTCCTTATTCGATTTTCATTTCCTTATTCGGTTTCATTTCCTTATTCGCTTTCATTTCCTTATTCGTTTTCTATTTCCTTTTTCGATTTTCATTTCCTTATTCGGTTTCTTTTTCCTTATTCAGTTTCCTTTTCCTTATTCGGTTTCTATTTCCTTATTCGATTTTCATTTCCTTATTCGATTTTCATTTCCTTATTGGGTTTCTATTTCCTTATTCAATTTTCATTTCCTTATTCGATTTTCATTTCCTTTTTCGATTTTTATTTCCTTATTTGATTTTCATTTCCTTATTCGGTTTCTATTTCCTTATTCGATTTTCATTTCCTTATTCGATTTTCATTTCCCTATTCGATTTTCATTTCCTTATTCGATTTTCATTTCCTTATTTTCTATTTCCTTATTCCTTTTCTATTTCCTTATTCGGTTTCTAGTTCCTTATTCAATTTTCGTTTTCTTATTTGATTTCAATTTCCTTATTCGATTTTCATTTCCTTATTCAGTTTCTATTTCTATTTCCTTTTTCGGTCTTATTTCTATATACGGTTTCTATGTCCTTATTCGGTTTGTATTTCCTTATGCGATTTTCATTTCCTTGTTCAGTTTCTATTTCCTTAGTCGATTTTCATTTCCTTATTCGGTTTCTTTTTCCTTATTCGATTTTCAAATTTTGAAAAATAAAAGTCTAAACTGATACACAAAAATTTGTTTTTCCTCTAAATTTGTTTTCCTGAAAATTTCCTTATTCGGTTTCTATTTCCTTATTCGATTTTTATTTTCCTTTTCGGTTTGGGAGAAAAGCGTTTCGTAGTGCCGAGACACTACCACTACCATACAGTCGTTCTTAACTGGTTTTTTTTAGCTGTTTCGTAAGACCAAATGTCCCCTACGAAACAGTACAGGGTAGATTATGAAAATAATATCATTTTAAAGAGTATTAAAGAATACACTTTTTATTGACAAATAGGTTTATGATAGAGGTATTCAAAATAACTCCTGTATTTGTCGCTTCTGTAAAAGAAGTAAAAAAAAATACCAAAATCGGGAATACGCTGGCATTTCAGGATGCGCCTTTCAATACTACAAAATGACCACTTTCAATTTTATATTGCATAGTGACATGATTGGGCGTGTTTTAATAAAAGCGTGAATTTCAGACCTAAAAAAAAATGGAAAATCAACTTGCCTAAAATTTTATTTCAAGAGTTATTTCGTTTTGTTATTGTCCAGCAGGACTGCTCTGAACGGAGAACGTTTGTCCGTATCCGCTTACCCCCCGACAATCGCCTTATGATATCGGTACTTCAAGTTTAGAAGCGAGTTTTTTCTTACATCTGTTTTCCGTCACGCTTTCACCACTTACAGCTGCTAAAATTATGTGTTTGGTCACTAAGGAATCTTTTGATCTTTGAGCTTTTGTATGAGTCAGGACTTTTTTAACATCAACTAAGACATGTTTTGCTATTTCATCATTTTCAATTTCGTCAGGGGATTTAACAATGTTCATTTGCCTTAATTTTGCCATTGTAGGTGACTGCTTAGATTTTTTCCCCGTCAAAAGGTTTATCAAAAGTTCAGCCTTTTTTCTAAGAGTCTGAGGAAGTGCTCTCTTAATTTTTTTCATTGCTCTGGATTTTTGCATTCTATTTGTAAAATTCGTTACATCTTCAATTTCTACAATTTCAAGATTTTCTTCACCTTTTCTTTTTTCCCTAAACCTTCTGACATTACTAAAGTTTTTTAATTTCCTAGCTTCAGCTTTTTGCTTAAGTGAGTTGTGTTTTTCCCTTTGTCTTCTCTTTTTTACAGCAGCTATGGAATTTTTGTATTCTTTTATTTTCTCATTTTGTTTCATTTCGTAGTATAATTTATTTCTCTCACTTTTTTGTTGTTTTTTCCTTTCTCACTTTCTGTTATCTTATCCGTTAGAAGTCCGTCCATATCCGTTGCATGTCCGTTTAGCGTACGTTTTATCCGTCGACGTCTGTTTTGTCCGGTGGAAAGTTTTGAGCATGTTCAAAACTTTGAACAGACGTCCAACGGATGAAATGTCCGTTGAACGTCCGGTAGGCGCTCGTTTTGTACGGTACTCGTCCGTTTCGTTTCCGTTTTGTATCCGTTACGTGTCCGTTATACATCCGTTGGAGATCTGGCAGATAAATTCACCAACGGACTTCTGACGGACGTCTAACGGATAAAACGGATGTTGAACGAATATGAAACGGACTTCTACCGGACGTATAACGGATAAAACGGATGATGAACGTCCGTTGGATGTACGTTTGACATCCGTTCTGTCCGTTACGGTTCCGTTTCACGTACGTTGCATATCCGTTGTGTGTCCGTTTTATTCGTTCAGTGCATCAATGGACTTCCAACGGATAACAATTTTGTCAACGGACAACTTTTATTTTCATCCGTTAGGCGTCCGTTCGTGCTATCCGGTAAGGTGTGACCGAGGCTTTAGCAACGTCATTACCTCCCCTGTAACTGAATCGTACCGGATAGCACGAATACTGCCATGTCCTTGAGATTGAAGCTAGACTGATATCCTCTACGCAACAATGCAGCTATAACCCTGGATATTCTTCATTTTTATGAAATGACAACCACAGAAAGGTATGCCCGTTACCAGAATGCAACCATGTCCCTTGATATTTTTTCCCTTCTAGTATTTAAGGTCCAATACAGATACTCAAAGTGCTAAGAAGTACTTTAATGTGATTGGTAAATTACATAATTACATTATAGTACATGTATTTAATAATTATTAAGTATTAATTGATATTTTACTTTGTTTCTAATTCACAGGAGACGGTAAGCTTTGTCATACTGTCATCAAGGAATATATCAAATACGGATGGAATAAAAATCAAATTTGCAAATGGCTGATAGAAGCAATTTTTAATCACAATTTAAACGTGGTAAAGGCAATCATTACAGGAGTAGATGTTGAGCCAGAATTACAATCCGAATTACGTAAGTTGAGATACAAAGGTTATACTGCACTAAGATGGGCTGAAGTACTCGAATCGAGGGAGATAGTGGATTTTCTTCAGAGAAAAGAGTTTGTTGCTCTCGGGTCCTCCACCAATGCCTGGTCTGCAATCAGTTCTATAATTATCATTGAAAATGAACATTTGATTCAAAATGTAGCAACACTGATCAATAAACGACATGATGTTAATAAACCTCATAGCGATTTTACACATTCAGATGCAAACCAGTGCGACACTCAGGATAGAGTAATGTTAAACGAGACGCCCTTTTTAGTAGCTCTCAAGACCGGCAGATACGATGTCATGGCCCTACTGTTGCTGAATGGGGCACTACCGTTAGTCGAGGATTTCTTTTTATACAGACTTTTGGAAATTAATGTCAGAGCGAAGGTGTTTTATTTGTTGCTTTCATGTAACGCCCTTAAAAGCATGCCGGCAGGTGACACTTCTCTTTTACAATTTCTCCTGGCACGAAGCATTCATGTGTATGTTTTAAGTCATGTAAAACCGAGTATAAAAGACCTCATCATGCTTCTTTTAGAGACATTTGATGATTTTTGCCATGAAGATAAACGATTCCTTTTATCAAATGATGTTTATACCGTAGATGAAGAAATATTGGCAAAAATTCACAGTGTGCTTTACGAACCACGAACATTAGCCGATTTGTGCAGACGTCGCTTGAGAAGTCATTTAGGTCTTAGTTTTCAAATTTTTATCAACTACATCAAACATGGCGGTTTTCCTCCGCGTATTATAGACTACATTCAGTATAGACATTTGTTTCTAAAATACTTCAACGAAGAAGACATAAAGTGTTTTGAACAAAGTCTAATTTGACTGGTTTAGAACTGCGGAGATCAGGATAACTTTTAAAAATTAAAGCTAATTAGTTCGGAAATATATAAAACTGATAGTATCTAGGCGATGTAGGTATCTCTTAGACCACTGTCATATCAAGCTTGAATTCGTGTACTGCATTAAAGGAATAGAAAAGCAAATAATAATTTTATTGAATACAGAATATTTTACCAAGAAAGTATCATATACCAATATAATGGTTCCGTCCTATTACTTAAAAATGGATATATATTTTCAATAGTGATACTTGTGACAGTTTGTTGCTGCCAGAATGTTACTACATAAAAAATGAAAGTGCATGATGGAATGTTCCTACACAGAAATGGAAAATTTATAATGGTGAAAATTGAAACTATCTCTTTTGTCGTGAAGTTCGGTTCTCAACCGAATCTCATTACCAACTTCTCGTACTAAAAGTATAAAGTAAAGAACAGGCAATCGCTAAGCGGAAGCATTACACTGTCATTTTTTCAGCCAAAATTAGTATCAGACTCACACGTTCCAAAAGTTTCAATATCTTTATTTATTTTCATAACTGTTGTCAAATTTTCTGGGGAATTTAATACAAACACAATTCTACACTTCTGAAATCTCGCGTGCAGTTACTAGTATTGTACAATCTGTAGTCTTAAGACAAGAAACTTTTGGTAAGTTACAAAAAGTAGGATTCAAATAAATTATTTCTTTAAACAAGTTTGACAGAAACATTACGATGGGCCAAAAACATGCAGGATATCTACAGTTTTTGTCTTTAAATTGTTTTAGATAAATGTGTTTGTCTTTGAATTGTTACAGATAACTGAAATTAGTTAGATGTATTCAGAACTTTTCCAGATGAACGTTTAAAGACTTATACTTGAACAAAAGGACATGTTGAAAAGATCTTGGAACAGGTAACATGTGGACCCCTCAAAGAGTTGGTGTAATGATTCGAGCGTGGCCGTCTACACATAAAATATCATACATGTATTTTAAGTCACTATTCCGACCGGACGTGTAGTCGTATTTGTACAGACAACACACTCAAACGGACGGGAGACAACACACTCAAACGGACGGTCCAGATAACCATACATAGAGTTTACAATTACAAGCTATGTCTGAGCAAAATGAATTATTCCCCTTGCAACGTAAATCGACTTAGTGGTTAATATTTGGGTTGTATTTATTATCTCAAAAATACATTGATAAATATAATATAAAATTACCGTCTTAAAACTAAAATTAATGATTTTTTTCTCAGGAAATCTTCAATATCAACCTTTAGTCGCTTTTAATTCTGCTTGCCTGTACCCTTTTAAAATGAATTAGTATTTTCCGAAGTTTTACTGAAAATATATGAACTGAACTTTTAAGACGAAGAAAAACAAGTATGGCAACAACGATTACGACAAGCTTTTAATTGTTCCAAGGCTATGAAAAATGTGAACATATTCAAAGAAATTTAAAAAAAAAAAAAATAAATAAAAAAAAAAAAAAACACATATCAATAGCGGATTCTCGGAATAACAAAAAAATAAAGATATGGCATACCATAATACCATAACTATACAATAAGGTTCCTGATTTGGGACTTGAATATACGGCGGAGCTTGGAAAGTATTTTGAATTCTTATTGTGTACATTATAAACTACAAAAAGTGCATAAAGATTCATAGTAATATAATAACACTTATCGTCTAGTAAAGGAAAAACACTTAATTCTAATACATGTATTGGTATTTCATACATTTAAAAAATATGACGTCAAACTCGACCTCGGATGAGTCGAATACTTTCGTCTGGTCCCTTCGACTTCGATACAACGAGGTACGACTGTATTTCAATAAAATAGATAGAAAAAAAAACAAGTTAAAAAAAAAAGAGGAATAAAAGCATACCATCAACAACTACGTACATGTACTAAATTGAAACTTCATCGCTTGGGAAGGCATCTGGACAGTCATGTAGCAACACAGCATAAGAACAAACTGTAAAAAAACATTTAAAATGAACTTGCCTCGTCAGTTTGGTACAAAAACAAATAACCAAAAAAGAAATGAAAAAAAGTATTGATCTATTATTCAAATCCAATTTACAACTTTAAAAAAATCTGTATCAGTGTTGCCATTGTAGCTCTGCAAGATTGTAAAAGCTCTAGATAAGTTCTGTAACTCTGAGGTAAGTGCTATGAAACATAGGTTAACCAACAGGATGTTTTGTTATAGTTAAGTCTTAAAATAAGATTATAAATGAATATTTCAATTACAAATATTTTCAAATTAAATTCCCTATCAATAAGGGCATCTCTTTAAATTTTATTTTATGAAATTTTGGATTTTAATATCCCACAATATCATATGACTGTCAACCACGAGTTACCTTACATTAAAACATTTTAGATGACTATCTGATTTCAATTATCCCTAGACCGAATATTAAACCTAAAATTCGACAGAAATTCAATGAAACGCATAAAATAGTTGATCGTATCGATATTTTTTACTTTTTCACTTGAAGGCACTAAATAGTTGGCGTCGAAGCTAGTTGTCGTCTGCCACAATGTTATCAGGTAATAAGACGAATAAAAAAACACAAAGAAATATTTGCTGATCGTGTATTATTTAAGTTAGTGACGTAGTTGTCTTGAAATGTTTTGACCTTATGTTAAAAAAATCCGTTGTAAAAATCTACCATAAAATTTTATGATATTCGTGTTTAATTTTCCTGATTCAGAAAAAAAAAAATCATAGTCCAATTGTTTGATCGTGTTGGTCCATTTTTTTTATTTGAAAAGGAGACTTTTCAAGTTGAAACGTCTAAATGCGGCTTGATAGTGACATCCGGGCGCTTTGAAACCTAAACATTGCCTATTTGTGTTGTAAAGAGTTTTGTCTGACTTAACTACTTGTCAGTAAGTGGGGACACTTGAGATGAATCGAAACAATTAACAACATACTAATAACTTATACTTGTTAATAAGATGGTGCTTGAAAAATATTAATTCTATTCACATGAATACCTTAAATATGTCAACAATGCATCCGCTTGGGAGTTTATCTTTCTTATGCATTTTTTTACAAAACAAACCACTAGAGCTCTCTTGCAAACATAAATTCATGTGGCGCTGTATCGGCGCGTCACGTAATGTTTACATTAAAAAATAAATAAAAGTAACACACCATGAGATATTTTGAATTCCACATGGTCTGTGCATATGACAAACCTGATCTGATTTCAATATGCCTTTCTTTAGGGGCATAACTCCTCTATGTAAACAACACGTAATAATTGATTCATACTATTAAGTATTCCAATTTTCTCAGAAGGAATCAAATTGAATTTTTAAATCCTTCAAACCGTACAAGTGCTACAAAACCAGGTTTAATCCACCATTTTCTACATTTGAAAATGCCTGTACCAAGTCCGAGATATGACAGTTAAAATTGTTGTCCATTCGCTTGATGTGTTTTATCATTTGATTTGATTAGGGACATTCAGTTTTGAATTTTCATTCGAGTTCATTATTTTTGTGATTTTACTTTTCCCTTTCAAAGAGTAATTTCTTGTAAACTAGTTACAGATATCAACTAATTTAGTTTAAATTTTAAACATATTGTATTTGCTAAATCTAAGCAATTGAATGAGACACAAATAAATTATACATATGAAGTCTTCCCCATAGTACAATATGATTATATATAATAATAATATCATGAGAATGCACTTTAAACGAACAAATATATTGGATAGTATACGAACTATGAACAAAAAGAAGAAACGAAAGGAAAAGGCCAAGATTGAGAAATGATATGAGGATTTAGGATTTAGGATGATGATAACAAAAAAGTCATGTTTTTTTGAAACTTTAGAGAATTTGTTCATTCTAAAGTTCGAAGTTCGCTAGTTAACAGTTAAGTATCTTAAACAAAGTTTTCTGAAGTCCAATTAAGATTGTTAAGTAAACTATATCTACATGTAGTGTAGTTTGGGCAAACGAACAAGAAATAATGAGCATCCTCAATAGCTGACCCACACTGACAGGAAAGATTCAGTAAAATTTAAGCATTGAAAAGGCCATAAATTAAGAGTGAAGCGGAACATCGCATTTGTCGAAGTAATATCTTGTTGTCTCGAACTATGGAGACTATCTTTTTCAATTCTTTCGTGAATTCAGATACAAAGTCGATATTGTGAATTTTTAAATTAAGCTTATTTCGTTCTTGCATTATGGATATAATAAAAGATTCAGTGGTAAATGAAAACTTACAAAATGGAGCAATGATATTTTGATCGTTTCTCAGCGAATAGATGGATTACATAAGGTACTCAGGTGCATGTTTTGATTCATATTAGCAAACATCTGTAATTTTCTTCCTCTTTCGTATAACCTGAGAATACAGCGTTTCAGTTGTAGTAAAAATAGCCAACCGATGAAACATGTTTTCAGTACATATGATATATAAAGTTCTTGATATAAAATAATATCTTGTTGTCTCGAACTTTACTCAAGAGACTATCTTTTTCAATTATTTCGTGAATTCAGATACAAAGCCGATGTTGTGAATTTTTAGATAAAGCTTATTTCGTTCTCGCATTGTGGATATAATAAAAGATTCAGTGGTAAATGAGAACCTACAAAATGGAGCAATGATATTTTGACCGTTTCTCAGCGAATAGATGGATTACATAAGGTACTCAGGTGTATGTTTTAGTTCATATTAGCAAACATCTGTAATTTTCTTCTTCTTTCGTATAACCTCAGAGTACAGCGTTTCAGTTGTACTAAAGATAGCCAACCGATGAAACATGTCTTCAGTACACATATCAATGGTATGTCATGATAGCACAACAGTACCATTATCCCGAAGTACGTGACAGTTTACCGGTACTGACATCGACCTGATAGTGGCACATTTGTAATATATAATAAATTGACAATTTTCATGCATGCACTAAAGAACTCACAGAAAACAAAATAAATACATCTCGATTGGAAGGGTATAACATATCGACAAAATGCACAGAATTTAAGAGGGTTTTATTTTTTAGAATGACTGACATACATGTAGTAGGCATCTATCAAAGGGAAAACTACAGTTATATTGGAAAATCAACATTACGACGTATTATAAATCTTTTTAAAATTGCTTCAGATAGCAGTATTTGTATTTCAAAATTCTGTCTAACACATTTGCTGTAGTTGATATTTTATTCTTCAAACTAAATTGCAAAAATGTGGTTTATTAAGTCAAATGTATCGATTTTCAGACATGTTCTTGGATTCTAGTGACACAAAAACTGATGTTTCTCTACTATAGAGGCCAGATTACACTGTCATTTTTATTTATCGTCATACTAATTCCTTCTATGCATCAATTTGCCAAAGTTGCGGTTTCTAATAATGTATAGTTTTTTTAAAAGATAGACAATTCTGATTTGATTATGACGTGTTGTTGTCTGAATTAAAAAGTTGTATGACATTGAGGACTTGAAAACTATTGATAAATCAATTTTCTGGGAAATAAGTATTAGCTACTATACAAGGGTAACAAAATGAACACATGGTCCTTATATCTTCAAAAAAGAGGGGCGAAAGATACCAAAGGGACAGTCAAACTCATAGATCGAAAATAAACTGACAACGCCATGGCTAAAAAAGGAAAAGACAAATAGACCAATTATAGTACACAAGACACAACATAGAAAACTAAACAACACGAACACAACCAAAAACTGGGGGTGATCTCATGTACTCAGGAAGGGTAAGCAAATCCTGCTCCACATGTGGCACCCGTCGTGTTGCTCATGTTATTACAAATCTGGTAAATATTCTAATTCGGTATAGTTAATATAGTATACTAAAATTCAAGGATTGTGCACAGCGTTAACTAAACACACTTAACATAACAGCAGTTCCCAATACCCGTTACAAAAAATATAAGGTTCAACAGAACACACTCGAACAATTAGGAGGGGGGACTCAAGGAAGGTTATAAGTTCATGCTCGACAGGTGAAATTCTCTGTCTTACATGTACTCCTAAAAAAATACATTGATTATTTAAAATGCATCGTGCAATATTGGATAGATGAATGTGTCTCATTAACTCTCAGACATTACAAAGTATTTAACAAACCATCAATACATGAAACACCCACACTGCATGTTTGATTCAACTACCTTTTAAACACTTTGATTCGAGTGCCATCGAAGAGACAAAATAGCAGTTTCGCGTTTTACAAGTGTGCAAAAGTCAGTGTGGTAAACAGGCTATATTCAATTTGGTCCCTTGATTAGAAAAACACGAAGCAAATCAAATATATCCTAAAGATGTGTATTTATCTTACCTCCTATACATTTCTAGGAATGTGATTGGTTAAAAGCGTCCGCGTGAAGACCGTGTATATTTGATATTAGGTTAGTAGGGAGGCGGGGCTTATTTCATACACGGTTATAGTGGAGTTACGTCCCTTTATATTCCATATTAGGTAGTAGGGAGGCGGGGCTTATTTCCCTCTCACCCCATATGGAATTTACTGACTCCATTTATACCGTATTAGGTCACTAGCACACTATGTAACTAATAATATTAGTCTTGACATATATCAGTTACTAGTGCAATGTGTATTATTTGTATTTGAATTTTATCTTGCATATTTGTCGTAAACCATGCATTCAACTTGCATTTAAGGAAAATCTGTAAAACCAAAAAATTGCTTTCTTTGAGACCTGTTTGCTAACTTTTGGATATGATCAACAGCCTTTCCAAAAAGGATTACTTTTATACAACGTGTCTTATACAAGGACGTTATTGAGATACTGAATGACTTGAGGCAGATAAGTTGTTCGGACGGGTCTTGCATTCTCAAAGCCAAGTATTTGAAAGCCAATGATGTACAAGAATAAAACATGACATGCATTTGAATAGCTATTATACCAAAAAAGGTCCACAATAGCCAAATATGTAAAATTAGCCTGAGGGAGTTAAAACCTTACTGAAGTAATTATTTATGAAATTGTAATTTTTTTATATTTTTTTCGTAATTAATTTTATTTTGTTAAAACACATACTGTACTGGACGGTCATTATATATACTACAGTAACTGTTTAGGAGGGCTGGCCCTTCATTGTTTTCTGTAATAATGCATACTGTTTGGAACGGTTCGTACTTCATTGTACTCTTTGAAAATACATATATTAGGAACAGGTTAGTTCTTCGTTGTATTCTGTAGAAATAATATTTTATGGAACGGTTCGTATTTCATTCTATTCTGCAGAAATACATGATACTTTATGAAATGTTTTGTACTTCATCATATTCCGACTAAATTATACATAATGTAGGGAACGGTTCGTACTTCGTTGTATTTTGAAGAAATAATATTGTATGCTACGATTCAAACTTCATTGTATTCTTTACAAATACATACTGTATGGAACGGTTCCGGTTCCTTCTTCATTGTATTCTGTAGAAATGATATTTTTTGGAACGGTTCGTATTTCATTGTATCATTTTGAAATCATATTTTAATGAGCGGCTTGAAAATTGATACATTGTTTTCTATCGGAATCATTAAGGAACAGTTCGTACTAAATATTGCCCTTTATATTAAACCAAAAACTAGCAGATGATCGCAGATGAAAAGTGTTTCTACTTTTCTGTTATACAAGTGGTCCGACAGAAATATTTCCGATTATATGATATATATACAATCATTATATATTCGCATTTAAAGAATCGCATGTCTTTTTTCTGGTAATGCATAGTTCATAAATCATGATTATAAGATCATGTTAATTTTATTTTAATATTATTTCTATCCATTCTAACTAATATATATTATATATTCATAAATTAAAAATATAAAGTCGCCCTCGTTATCATGTCGAACAATCTTACGACGTCCATTATGCGTGCATTAGTTTTCACCTCGAATGACAAATTTCCAACAATTATAAACAACTTCAAAGAAAAACAAACTTTTATGCCCTTTTTATTTTCTTTACGCTTATGGTTTCGTGCGATACGATCAGTTTTAAGACAAAAATTGAATAAAACATCAAAATAAGGCTGAAGTAGTGTTCTGTAGTGGTATCTTTATTATCAGAGACACTATATTGTGATGGCACTTAAAATTTTTGTAATAACTGCCTCATTTTACATTACTTAGTCCTTCAAACGTAAATCCGTTTATGTTTTCTTGGTAGATATAATAACCTTACACATCCATAGGGGTTTTTTTTTACTTTTGTGAACGCCCCAATAGAAGACGTTCGAGAAGTTTATTAAAATTTAGAATTAGATGAATAGCTTACTTATTTTTGGAATAAATCTATATTGCAAATTAGTTACTTATGAGAAAACATGACAAATTGTGGTCTACCAAAAGGAGAAAGAACAGTTTGTAATATTTTTCAAGGTAATCGAAGGTATAAAAAAAATTGCCAGAAAATATAAAATGGGTAATACTAGCATTTACAATAAATCCAGATGATATTAATTTCTGCATGTAAAATCTTCCTTACGAAATTTGTTCGTTTTTTTGACACTCAACTATATCTTTTCGATTTATTGTTAATTTGATATAGTCCTGAACTGCTAGGGAAATCAAATTAAGTAATATATGTTGACTCCCCCCCCCCCCCCCCCCCCCAAAAAAATGTATTCATAGTATTCGATATTATGTTCTAAGATACAAGTTTTCAGCTGAATCATTCTGACTGCAATACTGGAGGAGATACGTAAGGATTATTGTAATTAGAAGATAGTTACGACATGTTTATGACTATTGATGGCTATAACGAATAAAGCTTGTCATTACATATCGATATGATTATTGAATTAAATTTTAATTGTTTCCAGCTGGTGTTTAGATAAATAAAGTTGTATGTAAGTTGTCACTATCATGTTTCGTGGTCAATGCAAAATGAAATATATACCAGTTAAAATAACATACACTTATTAACACAAAACAACCAAACACATACACAAAACAGATGGAACGCGTACAAATTAATTAAGGATTTTTTTTAAATCTTTAATTGATTGGGTATAAAATAAAATTAGCGAAAAACATCTGTCTTGTTAAAAAAAACTGTGTTACAATGATTATACAATACAGCAGACCATTGAGATCAACAACCCATACACAAATCTGATACTTCAAATCAATAAATAGTTTACAATAAACTGAAGTCATAAAATAGAAGATTCAGATCAGCATGTCATATGTATTAGATACAGCCCTGTCAATGCAGAATGATAGTTTTCAAAAAAATTAGGAGGGATCTTTCAGCGATTATACCATATTTAATTGAAAAGCATGAAAAATGCAGGGTGTTCATTTTCATTTAACGCCGAATATCACACAGCAAGGATAAACATAAAATTGAATCAATACACTGGTCAACATACCCTCTGGAAGGCCTAGCTTTGAGTTAACCTTTTACAATAATATCTGGGACTAAGGCCACTTGACACTTTATCCACTGGATGTACACTGATTTTTTGAGGTGGGTTGAGCAGTCACAGACATATTTAATCGCCCAAATTCTATCCAGGTCATGAGTATGAAATTTAGTGGTTGTCGTTTGTTTATGTATATCATATTTGGGTTTCGTTTATTGGTGTAGGTTTTACTCATTGTTGAAGGCTTTGTGATGACCTAAAGTTGCTTACATCTACGTCATTTATAGTCTGGTGGATTATTTTTATACAGACCCAAAGTGAAACAAACAAAACATTTTAATCGGCGCTGATGTAAAATTGAGAATAGAAATGGGAAATGTGTCAAAGCGACAACAACCCATAGAGCAGACAACAGCCGACATCAATTGAATTTTATAAAATTTCGACTATAGAAAAGTTAACACGAGAGCACCTATAATGTCGATTTACCATTATATTCACACGCCCAAGTGTATATCTCTCCTAAATCAATTTGATATGATTTTCGAACTCATTGGATATATATTTCTTGTGTTTAAAAACTCCATTGGGAAAGGTTTAGGATTTGGCTATACTTTAATATTCCTAATGGTCTTGCATATCTTCAAGTGTTCCAGTATATTTTACATCAATGGCTTTAAAGTTTTGTGTTGGAGCGTTTCTAATGAAGGTACATGCTGTACAATGCTTCAGACGCATCAAACTTTAAAGAGTTTCTTTTCTTTTTAACACTAGATCGAAACCACTGCTGGTGTACTGCTAGTCCTATACGGTATCATTAAGTCCATAGTCAATTCTTTGGTACTGTCATAATATATAATATTCCTTTATACATAAATTAGGTCGTTAGTCTTCTCGTTTGAATTGTTTTACATTGTCATTTCGGGACCTTTTATAGCTAACTATGCGGTATGGGCTTTGCTTATTGTTGAAGGCCGTATGGTGACCTATAGTTGCTAATTTCTGTGTCATTTTGGGGTCTTGTAGAGAGTTGTCTTATTTACAATAATCTTCTTTCTTATACTTTCTTAAATTTGTAAACGAAGAGTCAAATATTTATGTTATTGTTTACTGATATGTTTATTTCCTTGTTTAATCTGTGTAAATCAAATTTGTTTTGCATTACTATGACTTTTTTTAACTAATGACATGTGATACGTTTACAAGTGACATGATATGTTACACTCAAGAATTTCTTGATATCTAATATCGTGAGAGAATTCCATTTTGGAAATTTAAGAATCCATTTAAATTCATAACACTTTTTCAAAATAAAGTTTCACTATTCTTCGCTTCAGTCCCTTTTAAAAATAGTGATGAAACCCGAGACCTCCTGTGTAAAGTTAAAATCGGACCATATGACAAGCAAAGACAACAAATGCACGATAATGGGTCTTTGATTACACCTCTAGACAAAGAGAATATTTGATTTGTAACTCTTGTGTATACTCCAGGTTACCCCCAAGGATTTGTATTGTTATGAAGTGAAAACAAGAAGCGTATATATTTTTGCTTAAACATGCAAGAAGTTTAAAGCTTATTTGTTGGAAGGAACATATTCTAGTTCATATCTTGTATTTATTCCCTCTTCAATAATATCGACTCATTATCGATAAATATAGCTCAATGACGGATTGGACTGATGGAGATGAAACTTATGTATCGGTCAAGCCTTTGTATTACTTAGTCCTTAAAGAGTTCTAATCTTTCGTATAATATCGTGCTTTGAATTTGAAGAGAAAATATACGAATGGCTTGTAAATTCATTAGTGGCTTGTGCCAAGACAATAAAAATCCACCAGTCAGCCAAGGTATGAATTTGGTAGTGTCTTGCGTCAAGACAATAGACTAGTGTCTTGCGTCCAGACACGAGACATTAACCAATCAGCCAAACTATGAATTTGGTAGTTTCTTGTGTCCAGACAATAGACTAGTGTCTTGCGTCCAGAGAATAGACTAGTGTCTTGTGTCCAGACAATAGACATCTACCAAGCAGCCAAGGTATGACTTTGGTAGTGTCTTGCGTCCAGACAATAGACTCCCACCAATCAACCAAGGTATGAATTAGGTAGTGTCTTACGTCCGGCAATAGACATCTACCAATCAACCAAGGTATGCATTTGGTAGTGGTTTGCGTCCAGACAATAGACATCTACCAAGCAGCCAAGGTAAGAATTTGGTAGTGTCTTGTGTCCAGACGATAGACTTCCACCAATCAGCCAAGGTATGCATTTGGTAGTGTCTTATGTATAGACAATAGACATCTACCAAGCAACCAAGGTATGAGTGTGGTAGTGTCTTGCGTCCAGACAATATACATCTACCAATCACAACCAAGGTATGCATTTTGTAGTGGTTTGCGTCCAGACAATAGACATCTACCAGTCAACCAAGGTATGCATTTGGTAGTGTCTTGTGTATAGACAATAGACATCTACCAATCAACCAAGGTATATATTTGGTAGTGGTTTGCGTCCAGACAATAGACATCTACCAATCAACCAAGGTATGCATTTGGTAGTGGTTTGCGTCCAGACAATAGACATCTACCAAGCAGCCAAGGTATGCATTTGGTAGTGGTTTGCGTCCAGACGATAGAGTTCCACCAATCAGCCAAGGTATGATTTTGGTAGTGTCTTGCGTCCAGACAATAGACATCTACAAAGTAACCAAGGTAAGAATCTGGTAGTGTCTTGGTATGAGGTCGAAATAAAAAAAAATCAAATCATTTTAATGAAATATTACTAGATATATGAAAATTTGAACAATATATGATAACTTAACTATAAATACAATTCATTAGTATTTGTACTGGTGCTGTCATACTTAATGCTTGTTAGTCAATACTAGTTATATTCGTTTTGATTTTTTGAAAGGTTTTTGAATTTCTTTATATGAGGTTATGTTTATATAGAATGATATAGAATGTAGATATTAAAAGTTTATATTCATAGTAATTTAAGATCTGTAAATTAACATAAACTTCTACTATCGAAATAAACAGTTTACAATCATTTGTATAAACTATAAAGTCTTACACTTTTATTAGTTGTCTTGATTGTACTTTGTATTAGTTCGTTAATCAATCTTTTGAAAAGCATGCAGTCGTCAGTCAGGAACAAATCTTCTTTGAATATTTCAAGTCTGTCTTTGATGAAATCTATTTGTCTTCCAGTGCACAAATTACAGAATGGCGTCTTCACGAAGAGATGTAACAAACAGACTATTATCATTGTAAATGAAACTGACAACTTTTATCTTAATAAATGTTTTAGTGTTTGCTTTCCGCTTGTTTATAAAATTGGCAAAGTTTACTTGAAGACGCCAAGTTGTGTATCGTAAAATTTCTCAGACAATTTAATAATAGTGTATAACAAATTTCATTTGATTGAATTAAGACATTATAGTACAATTGTTGCCTTTACTACTGGATATTACCGATGTTTGGGTGCATTTTAAGTAAGAAATAAGAAACACGAAGAAATCACATGGAATTGACAGATATTGACCGACTCAAGGGTAGTTTTGTTACAGAAATAATAGTATTGTTTATGCTAAGAGATGAATTTTAATATAACTATAAAACAAAGGCGTGTGCGCTTCCCCTTTTTCACCCACCACACACACAAGTTTTGGTCAAAATCATTGAAATTTAAAAACTGAAAACCATGGAGATTATCTGTGTTCCACGTATTTAAAAAAAAAAAACCAACTATTTCAACTCTATAACTGTTTTAACGTTATAGTGGTTACTCTTTAAATGTCTTCAAATAATCTTAGTAGACCTCTTGTGCATGCCTGATATCATTAACTTATCAATTTTTCTACGCTTCTATTGTATCGAATTAATCGGCGCAGCCAAAAAAATGAAAATGAAGGCGTACAAAACCACTTTAAAAATAAAACCTAGCTGAAAGAATGATTTCAAAGCCAAAAAGCCGGAGTCGAATTATGCTTAATCCGGGTAATCAGTAGGATAAAATTCGATCTGGCAGCAATGGCGTCGATGAAATTATCCTGTACTTACAATAATGAGGTCTTAATTATCAGATATGTTGTTCATGTTGACGGAAATTGAACTGGAATGTTAGAACGTCTAATAACAGAGACTTTATGATGATTTTCATCAATCATGTATTGGTGCATATGCCTGAAACTCATTTTTGACTGTTGAAAATTAAAATAAAATAGATTGTGGCCGAAAATACATGTTTGCGCATTTTCTTTCAATATGAGTTCATGTTATTGGCACAATATACATTATACGATGTTAATTCAATTATTAAGATAATCGCCTGGTTAAAAGTGTTATTTTCGCAAAATATATTCATCATCGTCATTCAATACTGCTTAAAAATGCTCAAGTTTTTTTTTTTAATTTTCAGTGATTACTTTTACACTAGTGTGTGTATGAATAAAACAGAAATAAAATTACTTTCTTCTGAAAATAATGTCTTCATCTGAGAGGACAACTGCTAAAATTTGTTTGATGTTTTAAAAAAAGCAAATTTCACTATCGTTCAATCTATTTTCTTTTTTTTTGGAAAACACGTCGATCTCTGCGTGTCAAAGAACACGAGCAATAATGCCTTTGGTTTCATAGCTGTCATATTATAGGTTATTTCTTTTCCTGCCAAAAAGGCCTTTGTTTTCCAATGACGATTTAAATTATCCGCCGTTTGTCCCATGCACCATACTTTTCAGATCCTACCAGAACTAAAATATCAGTCAATAATCAAGTACCTCAGGTAGACTGTGACACACAGGCACTTGTCTCAGAAAGTACCTCAGGTAGACTGTGACACACAGGCACTTGTCTCAGAAAGTACCTCAGGTAGACTGTGATACATAAGCACTTGTCTCAGAAAGTACCTCAGGTAGACTGTGATACACATGCACTTGTCTCAGAAAGTACCTCAGGTAGACTGTGATACACAGGCACTTGTCTCAGAAAAAATAATCCTGTATATACCTTAATAAAACACTATATTTAGGTATACAAAGAGTTATTTTTACCGAATTTGTTTTCTTTCAATCGATTTATGACTTTTGAACAGCGGTATAGTACTGTTGCCTTTATTTACGGACGTTGGTAGGTGCCATTGATACTCTAACTCTTTATAGCGACATGGCTAACTCGTTATAACGACTAAAATATTATTCGTGGACCTCATTTTAGCCTATATCCAAGCCTTGAGGGGCTGTATGCATTACGTTTACTGCGCTTCGCATAGTTCCTCAATGCCATAAATTAAACAATATAATTGTACTATTTCCTTTTCAAATGATCAGATCACGTTTATGACATTTGATTACTGTTTCATAAATTATTAAAGAAAAAGTTGATATTTGTAAACGTCAGATGACTAATAGCAGTATAACTTCCAGGTTTTCCCTATAATGCGGAAAATCTCCGGTAGATGACGGAACCTGGCGCCAAGTTACAAAAACATAATTAGATCAAAGTCTTCACCAGACAATAATAGTTAATGATTTGATATGTATAATTTATCAAACTTTTTATTATTGTGTGAAATTGGTCCGCTATTAAACACCTGGTGCATAAAACGTGGTACTGAGTGGTGTGTAGATCGATGTTAGTGACTATCGCAGACGACATCAAGTCTCGTACAATAGCAAAAATATGATACATATATCAAATAACAGTTTGTTAAATAAGATGTGTTTCATATATTTTTATTTCTCCATTTTGTCCGATAAAATATGGTGTTCTTCTTTCCTTTCAGCGTTAATGTATTTAATAAAACAATATTTCCTCTATAAGTTCTTATAAAGAAAATCATACGAACACAGGATTTTTTTAATCGTTGTTGAATTTAATGTGATCGTGTTATTTTCTTACTATACATTTTTTGTGTGTGGTTTTTTTGGTGGGAGGGGTGTAGTAATAAATGCATTAACACATAGAATTCACCGTGAAACATAATATTATTTATAAAATGCTCTGCTTAAATGAATTATTTTCAAATTACCAGGTTGATATATTTTTAAACTAAGTACTAAAATTTGATACGAATCTAGGGAAATGTGGAGACCAACAGAAACTAATCCAGTCGTTATATTCCGACTCACTATCTATCGCTACGTTAGCGAGATGATACTGACCGATAGAGGGCCGCTGAATCATTCAAGTTTAGGAAGAAGATGTTTAAACATTCAGGATATTGTGCTATCTTCTATAATGAGCAACTGATGTGGGAAAATGACAAACAATATAAAAAAGAAGATGTGGTATGATTGCCAATGAGACAACTGTCAACAAGAGACCAAAATGACACATTCATTAACAACTATAGGTCACCGTATGGCCTTCAACAACGAGCAAAGCTCATACCGCATATTCAGCTATAAAAGACCCCGATATAACAATGTAAAACAATTCAAACGAGAAAACTAACGGCCTGACGTTTGCAAAAAAGATACAATTTCTTTGTATGACAACTGCTGAATTTAAGCCTCCTGACTTAGGAAATTCACATTGCGCATATTGTGTGTTTGAACATGTTTAACATGTTTGTGAACTCCCAACCCTCCTTCTTACCGGATATGCGGTGCAACAGCACAACATAATAAAACAAAAAAATAATAGTTGGAAAACGCTCTATACTATATTAAATACTTTGTATTCCAACTTCATCTAAATACCACCAAAAAAAAACAGCGAACAAACGGGACACATATTAATTCAAATTCAAATAACCAAATGTTGAATATTATTTGTTGTTTTGCTGACGGAGATACTTCTCTGCTGATATCAAAATACAACGATTGGCGCTCAAATTGTTTCATTTCTGGAGATTTTCATGTTTAATATAATTTTATCTAACGATAGTATACCAGTGAAAGCCATTATATTGTAATACTTGTATTATCAGTCACAATAACTATTGGCTGACGGGTAAGCAGATGAAAGTGTCGTAAAAGTTAATTATAACCATTCTCTTACACGGAAGCTTAACTACATGTCATTTATTATATATAGAATAATGTACTACCAGTTCATGTTTATAGTAACAACTGACCTTCAAAGCGAAAAAAAATATTCACGAAAAGAAAAAAAAAACACATAATGAGTGAACTGTACTTGATCGCGTTTAGCAGTATTGGTTTTTGCAACTTTTCCCATAGTAATTTATAATTAAGTTTATCGAAATTAGATCTATATTTTGCATCTCGGATAACTAATTTACTTTACTCATTTTATCTAATTCAATCCAATTAATCACTTTTCAGGTTCACCAATAGCTCACAGTGCAAACAAGTATTGCTCCAGACTTGCATGCACAACTTTATAAAAATATTTCGGTTATTTAGTTTACGGTTTGGAAAAATACTGAATTTCTCACACAGTTACATTCTTTTATTTCCATTCAGTTCCAGTGTTTAAATTATCTAAACTGAATAATACGATTTAACTGATATTATTTCATTTAAAATAAAACAAATAATTATAAAACTGTAACAGCTTATAATTAGAATAAAAGTTTGTTCGCACACAAAACAAACGGATAAAAAGAGAAACAACTGTCTACAAAACACTACACAAAATAACCAGCGGAGAAAATAAAATTAACCAAAGACTCAGCAACACAAATCAAACTAAAGACTCAGCAACACAAATCAAACCAAAGACTCAGCAACACAAATCAAACCAAAGACTCAGAAACACAAATCAAACCAAGACTCAAAACAAATCAAACCAAAGACCAGTAACACAAATCAACAAGACTCAGCAACACAAATCAAACCAAAGACTCAGCACAAAATCAAACCAAAGACTCAGTAACACAAATCAAACCAAAGACTCAGCAACACAAATCAAACCAAGACTCAGCAACACAAATCAAACAAAGACTCAGCAACACAATCAAACCAAGACTCATCAACGCAAACCAACCAAAACGAAGAAATTTGAAGATCCTTTGAAATGGAAATGCATATGCTGGTTAAAAACTGAAAAACACAAATCAAACCAAAGACTGAAAAACACAAATCAAACCAAAGACTGAAAAACACAAATCAAACAAAAGACTGAAAAACACAAATCAAACAAAAGACTGAAAAACACAAATCAAACAAAAGACTGAAAAACACAAATCAAACCAGACTGAAAAACACAAATCAAACCAAAGACTGAAAAACACAAATCAAACCAAAGACTGAAAAACACAAATCAAACAAAAGACTGAAAAACACAAATCAAACAAAAGACTGAAAAACACAAATCAAACAAAAGACTGAAAAACCCAAATCAAACCAGACTGAAAAACACAAATCAAACCAAAGACTGAAAAACACAAATCAAACCAAAGACTGAAAAACACAAATCAAACAAAAGACTGAAAAACACAAATCAAACAAAAGACTGAAAAACACAAATCAAACAATAGACTGAAAAACACAAATCAAACCAGACTGAAAAACACAAATCAAACCAAAGACTGAAAAACACAAATCAAACCAAAGACTGAAAAACACAAATCAAACCAAAGACTGAAAAAACACAAATCAAACAAAAGACTGAAAAACATAAATCAAACCAAAGACTGAAAAACACAAATCAAACAAAAGACTGAAAAACCCAAATCAAACCAGACTGAAAAACACAAATCAAACCAAAGACTGAAAAACACAAATCAAACCAAAGACTGAAAAACACAAATCAAACAAAAGACTGAAAAACCCAAATCAAACAAAAGACTGAAAAACCAAATCAAACCAGACTGAAAAACACAAATCAAACCAAAGACTGAAAAACACAAATCAAACCAAAGACTGAAAAACACAAATCAAACAAAAGACTGAAAAACACAAATCAAACAAAAGACTGAAAAACACAAATCAAACAAAAGACTGAAAAACACAAATCAAACAAGACTCAGAAACACAAATCAAACCAAAGACTGAAGAAACAAACAAATAAGACTGAAAAACAGTCAAACCAGACTGAAAACACAAATCAAACCAAAGACTGAAAAACACAATCAAACAAAGACTCAGAAACACAAATCAAACAAAAGACTGAAAAACACAATTCAAACAAAAGACTAAAAACACAAATCAAACAAAAGACTGAAAAACACAAATCAAACCGAAGACTGAAAAACACAAATCAAACAAAGACTGAAAAACACAAATCGAACCAAAGACTGCAGAACACAAATCAAACCAAAGACTGAAAAACACAAATCGAACCAAAGACTCAGAAACACAAATCGAACGAAGACTGAAAAACACAAATCAAACCAAAGACTGAAAAACACAAATCGAACCAAAGACTCAGAAACACAAATCGAACCGAAGACTGAAAAACACAAATCAAACCAAAGACTGAAAATAAAATTCAAACCAAAGACTGAAAAACACAAATCAAACAAAAGACTCAGAAAAACAAATCAAACAAAAGACTCAGAAAAACAAATCAAACAAAAGACTCAGCAACACAAATCAAACCAAAGACTCAGACAACACAAATCAAACCAAAGACTCAGAAACACAAGTCAAACCAATGACCCAGAAACACAAATCAAACCAAAGACTGAAAAATACAATTAAAACCAAAGACTGAAAAACACAAATCAAACCAAAGACTGAAAAACTCAAATCAAACAAAAGATCCAAAAACACAAATCAAACTAAAGCCTGAGCAACACAGATCAACCCAAAGACTCAGAAACACAGATCAATCCAAAGACTGAAAAACACAAATCAAACCAAAGACTGAAAAACTCAAATCAAACTAAAGCCTGAGTAACACAAATCAAACAAAAGACTCAGCAACACAAATCAAACCAAAGACTCAGCAACACAGATCAAACAAACCCCCAGCAACACGAATCAAACAAAAGACTCAGAAACACAAATCAAACCAAAGACTCAGAAACACAAGTCAAACCAGGAATAATTAACACAAATCATACCAGACTGAAAAACACAAATCAAACCAAAGACTGAAAAACACAAATCAAACCAAAGACTCAGAAACACAAGTCAAACCAAAGACTCAGCAACACAGATCAAACAAACCCCCAGCAACACGAATCAAACAAAAGACTCAGAAACACAAATCAAACCAAAGACTCAGAAACACAAGTCAAACCAGGGACCAATTAACACAAATCATACCAGACTGAAAAACACAATTCAAACCAAAGACTGAAAAAACACAAATCAAACCAAAGACTCAGAAACACAAATCAAACCAAAGATTCAGCAACACAAATCATGCAAACCAAAGACTGAGCAACACAAATCAAACCAAATACTCAGCAACACAAATCAAACAAAAGACTCAGTAACACTGATCAAACCAAAGACTGAAAAACACAAGTCAAACCAATGACCCAGAAACACAAATCAAACCAAAGACTGAAAAATACAATTAAAACCAAAGACTGAAAAACACAAATCAAACCAAAGACTGAAAAACTCAAATCAAACAAAAGATCCAAAAACACAAATCAAACTAAAGCCTGAGCAACACAGATCAACCCAAAGACTCAGAAACACAGATCAATCCAAAGACTGAAAAACACAAATCAAACCAAAGACTGAAAAAACTCAAATCAAACTAAAGCCTGAGTAACACAAATCAAACAAAAGACTCAGCAACACAAATCAAACCAAAGACTCAGCAACACAGATCAAACAAACCCCCAGCAACACGAATCAAACAAAAGACTCAGAAACACAAATCAAACCAAAGACTCAGAAACACAAGTCAAACCAGGGACCAATTAACACAAATCATACCAGACTGAAAAACACAAATCAAACCAAAGACTGAAAAACACAAATCAAACCAAAGACTCAGAAACACAAGTCAAACCAAAGACTCAGCAACACAGATCAAACAAACCCCCAGCAACACGAATCAAACAAAAGACTCAGAAACACAAATCAAACCAAAGACTCAGAAACACAAGTCAAACCAGGGACCAATTAACACAAATCATACCAGACTGAAAAACACAATTCAAACCAAAGACTGAAAAACACAAATCAAACCAAAGACTCAGAAACACAAATCAAACCAAAGATTCAGCAACACAAATCAAACCAAAGACTGAGCAACACAAATCAAACCAAATACTCAGCAACACAAATCAAACAAAAGACTCAGTAACACAGATCAAACCAAAGACTGAAAAACACAAATCAAACAAAAGACTCAGTAACACAGATCAAACCAAAGACTCAGAAACACAAATCAAACAAAAGACTCAGCAACACAAATCAAACCAAAGACTCAGCAACACAAATCAAACCAAAGACTCAGAAACACAAGTCAAACCAATGACCCAGAAACCAAATCAAACCAAAGACTGAAAAATACAATTAAAACCAAAGACTGAAAAACACAAATCAAACCAAAGACTGAAAAACTCAAATCAAACAAAAGATCCAAAAACACAAATCAAACTAAAGCCTGAGCAACACAGATCAACCCAAAGACTCAGAAACACAAATCAAACAAAAGATTGAAAAACACAAATCAAACTAAAGACTGAAAAACTCAAATCAAACTAAAGCCTGAGTAACACAGATCAACCCAAAGACTCAGAAACACAGATCAATCCAAAGACTGAAAAACACAAATCAAACCAAAGACTGAAAAACTCAAATCAAACTAAAGCCTGAGTAACACAAATCAAACAAAAGACTCAGCAACACAAATCAAACCAAAGACTCAGCAACACAGATCAAACAAACCCCAGCAACACGAATCAAACAAAAGACTCAGAAACACAAATCAAACCAAAGACTCAGAAACACAAGTCAAACCAAAGACGCAGCAACATAAATCAAACAAAAGACTGCAGCAACACAGATCAAACCAAAGACTCAGCAACACAGATCAAACAAAAGACTCAGCAACACGAATCAAACCAAAGACTCAGAAACACAAATCAAACCAAAGACTCAGAAACACAAGTCAAACCAGGGACCAATTAACACAAATCATACCAGACTGAAAAACACAATTCAAACCAAAGACTGAAAAACACAAATCAAACCAAAGACTGAAAAACACAAATCAAACAAAAGACTCAGCAAACACAAATCAAACCAAAGACTCAGCAACACAAATTAACCAAAGACTCAGCAACACAATCAAACCAAAGACTCAGCAACACAAATCAAACCAAAGACTCAGTAAACACAAATCAAACCAAAGATTCAGAAACACAATCAAACAAAAGACTCAGAAACACAAATCAAACCAAAGATTCAGAAACACAGATCAAACCAAAGACTGAAATCAAAAAAACACAAATCAAACAAAAGACTCAGCAACACAATCAAACCAAAGACTCAGCAACACAAATCAAACAAAAGACTCAGTAACACAGATCAAACCAAAGACTCAGAAACACAAATCAAACAAAAGACTCAGCAACACAAATCAAACCAAAGCTGAGTAACACAAATCAAACAAAAGACGCAGCAACACAAATCAAACAAAAGACTGCAGCAAACACAATCAAACCAAAGGCCATCAACGCAAACCAAACAAAGACGCAGCAAACACAAATCAAACAAAGACTCAGTAACACAAATCAAACCAAAAGACTCAGCAACACAAATCAAACCAAAGACTGAGCAACACAAATCAAACCAAATACTCAGCAACACAATCAAACAAAAGACTCAGAACACAGATCAAACCAAAGACTGAAAAACACAAATCAAACAAAAGACTCAGTAACACAGATCAAACCAAAGACTCAGAAACACAAATCAAACAAAAGACTCAGCAACACAAATCAAACCAAAGACTCAGCAACACAAATCAAACCAAAGACTCAGAAACACAAGTCAAACCAATGACCCAGAAACACAAATCAAACCAAAGACTGAAAAATACAATTAATACCAAAGACTGAAAAACACAAATCAAACCAAAGACTGAAAAACTCAAATCAAACAAAAGATCCAAAAACACAAATCAAACTAAAGCCTGAGCAACACAGATCAACCCAAAGACTCAGAAACACAAATCAAACAAAAGATTGAAAAACACAAATCAAACTAAAGACTGAAAAACTCAAATCAAACTAAAGCCTGAGTAACACAGATCAACCCAAAGACTCAGAAACACAGATCAATCCAAAGACTGAAAAACACAAATCAAACCAAAGACTGAAAAACTCAAATCAAACTAAAGCCTGAGTAACACAAATCAAACAAAAGACTCAGCAACACAAATCAAACCAAAGACTCAGCAACACAGATCAAACAAACCCCCAGCAACACGAATCAAACAAAAGACTCAGAAACACAAATCAAACCAAAGACTCAGAAACACAAGTCAAACCAAAGACGCAGCAACATAAATCAAACAAAAGACTGCAGCAACACAAATCAAACCAAAGACTGAAAAACACAAATCAAACCAAAGACTCAGAAACACAAATCAAACCAAAGACTCAGCAACACAGATCAAACAAAAGACTCAGCAACACGAATCAAACCAAAGACTCAGAAACACAAATCAAACCAAAGACTCAGAAACACAAGTCAAACCAGGGACCAATTAACACAAATCATACCAGACTGAAAAACACAATTCAAACCAAAGACTGAAAAACACAAATCAAACCAAAGACTGAAAAACACAAATCAAACAAAAGACTCAGCAACACAAATCAAACCAAAGACTCAGCAACACAAATTTAACCAAAGACTCAGCAACACAAATCAAACCAAAGACTCAGCAACACAAATCAAACCAAAGACTCAGTAACACAAATCAAACCAAAGATTCAGAAACACAGATCAAACAAAAGACTCAGAAACACAAATCAAACCAAAGATTCAGAAACACAGATCAAACCAAAGACTGAAAAACACAAATCAAACCAAAGACTCAGCAACGTAAATCAAACAAAAGATCTCAGCAACACAAATCAAACCAAAGACTCAGCAAACACAAATCAAACAAAAGACTCAGTAACACAGATCAAACCAAAGACTCAGAAACACAAATCAAACAAAAGACTCAGCAACACAAATCAAACCAAAGACTGAGTAACACAAATCAAACAAAAGACGCAGCAACACAAATCAAACAAAAGACTTCAGCAACACAAATCAAACCAAAGGCTCATCAACGCAAACCAAACAAAAGACGCAGCAACACAAATCAAACAAAAGACTCAGTAACACAAATCAAACAAAAGACTCAGCAACACAAATCAAACCAAAGACTCAGTAACACAAATCAAACCAAAGACTCAGAAAAACAAATCAAACCAAAGACGCAGTAACACAAATCAAACCAAAGACTGAAAAAACACAAATCAAACAAAAGATCAGTAACACAAATCAAACCAAAGGCTCATCAACGCAAACCAAACAAAAGACGCAGCAACACAAATCAAACAAAAGACTCAGTAACACAAATCAAACAAAAGACTCAGCAACACAAATCAAACCAAAGACTCAGTAACACAAATCAAACCAAAGACTCAGAAAAACAAATCAAACCAAAGACGCAGTAACACAAATCAAACCAAAGACTGAAAAACACAAATCAAACCAAAGACTGAAAAAACACAAATCAAACAAAAGACTCAGAAACACAAATCAAACAAAAGACTCAGTAACACAAATCAAACCAAAGACTCAGAAAAACAAATCAAACAAAGACGCAGCAACACAAATCAAACAAAAGACTGCAGCAACACAAATCAAACAAAAGACTGCAGCAACACAAATCAAACAAAAGACTCAGCAACACAGATCAAACCAAAGACTCATCAACGCAAACCAAACCAAAACCGAAAAAATTTGAAGATCCTTTGAAATGGAAATGCATATGCTGGTAAAAAAACATAATTAGGAAAGTTAAAGCAATCTATTTGGATACGTACATTGTTTGGGTTATAAAATATCTGTTTATGTCTGTTTTTACAAAATCTGAGATGCTCCAATATCGATCTATTGATTTACTCAAAACATATCTCCAATTTGGAGGCTTTACTAAAAAACCTTTGAAACCAGCCTATCAACTTTAAAACTTAACAAAGAAAAACAACAAATTATACACAATTAACTTTGTATTAAAAAGTAGTCTAAACACTTATTAAACATTTTATTTGTTTCTTATTATGCTTTTAATTATTTGTCTACTAGAAGTAACTGACATTCCCGCTCCAGACGTCAATTAAACTGAATGAAAGATTATGTCTTCATCATAAGAATATCAGACGAATTCCTCCCGTTAGGGATTTTGTATTATACCATCATAAAATATATGAGAAGAACATAACCCGTGTCATGCAAACAAATGGTTTTAAAACAAATGTGTTAAATTCCGATGCAAATACCCTATAAGTGAATTAATATTAAGTCTCAGAAAGCCAAAATATGCAATCTTTAATGACTGACAACAGTATCGTAACTATATCCCTCAAAGACTGCAGCAACACAAATCAAACCAAAAACTCAGCAACACAAATCAAACCAAAGACCGAAAAACACAAATCAAACCAAAAACGGAAAACACAAAATCAAACCAAAGACTCAGCAACGCAAATAAAACCAGGACCAAAAACACAAATTAAACCAGACTGAAAACACAAATTAAACAACAGACTCAGAAACACAAATCAAACCAAGTCTCAGAACACACAAATCAAACCAAAAACTCAGAAACACAGATTAAACAACAAGACCTTGAAACACAAATCAAACCAAAGACTCAGAAACACAGATTAAACCAAGACCTTGAAACACAATCAAACCAAAGACTCAGAACACAGATTAAAAACCAACGACCTTGAAATCAAACCAAAACTCAAACACATCAAACAAAGACTCAAGACAACCAAGATCAAACCAAAGACTCAGAAACACAATCAAACACAAAGACTCACAAACACAAATCAAACCAAAGACTCAGAACACAAATCAAAAACTCAGTAAACAAATCAAACCAAAGACTCACAACACAAATCAAACCAAAGACTCAGAAACACAAATCAAACCATAGACTCAGAACACAAATCAAACCAAAGACTCAGCAACACAAATCAAACCAAAGACTCAGCAACACAAATCAAACCAAAGACTCAGCAACACAAATCAAACCAAAGACTCAGAACACAAATCAAACCAAAGACTCAGCAACACAAATCAAACCAAAGACTCAGTAACACAAATCAAACCAAAGACTCAGTAACACAAATCAAACCAAAGACTCAGTAACACAAATCAAACAAAGACTCAGTAACACAAATCAAACCAAAGACTCAGTAACACAAATCAAACCAAAGACTCAGCAACACAAATCAAACCAAAGACTCAGCAACACAAATCAAACCAAAGACTCAGTCAACACAAATCAAACCAAAGACTCAGCAACACAAATCAAACAAAGACTCAGAAACACAAATCAAACCAAAGACTCAGCAACACAAATCAAACCAAAGACTCAGCTAACACAAATCAAACCAAAGACTCACAACACAAATCAAACCAAAGACTCAGCAAACACAAATCAAACCAAAGACTCAGTAAACTACAAATCAAACCAAAGACTCAGTAACACAAATCAAACCAAAGACTCAGCAACACAAATCAAACCAAAGACTCAGCAACTAAATCAAACCAAAGACTCAAACAAATCAAATCAAAATAACCCAAAGACTCAGAACACAAATCAAACCAAAGACTGCAAAACACAAATCAAACCAAAGACTCAGCAACACAAATCAAACCAAAGACTCAGAACACAAATCAAACCAAAGACTCAAACACAAATCAAACCAAAGACTCAGAAACACAAATCAAACCAAAGACTGCAAACACAAATCAAACCAAAGACTCAGCAACACAAATCAAACCAAAGACTCAGCAACACAAATCAAACCAAAGACTCAGCAACACACAAATCAAACCAAAGACTCAGCAACACAAATCAAACCAAAGACTCAGCAACACAAATCAAACCAAAGACTCAGTAACACAAATCAAACCAAAGACTCAGTAACACAAATCAAACCAAAAGACTCAGAACACAAATCAAACCAAAGACTCAGTAACACAAATCAAACCAAAGACTCAGTCAACACAAATCAAACCAAAGAACTCAGCAAACACAAATCAAACCAAAGACTCAGCAACACAAATCAAACCAAAGACTCAGTAACACAAATCAAACCAAAGACCAGCAACACAAATCAAACAAAGACTCAGTAACACAAATCAAACCAAAGACTCAGCAACACAAATCAAACCAAAGACTCAGTAACACAAATCAAACCAAAGACTCAGCAACACAATCAAACCAAAGACGCAGTAACACAAATCAAACCAAAGACTCAGCAACACAGATCAAACCAAAGACTCATCAACACAAATCAAACCAAAGACTCAGCAACACAGATCAAACCAAAGACTCACAACACAAATCAAACCAAAGACTCAGCAACACAAATCAAACAAAGACTCAGCAACACAGATCAAACCAAAGACTCATCAACACAAATCAAACCAAAGACTCAGCAACACAATCAAACCAAAGACTCAGTAACACAAATCAACCAAAGACTCAGCAACAAATCAAACCAAAGACTCAGTAACACAAATCAAACAAAGATAGAAACTCAACAACCACAAAATCAAACCAAAGACTCAGCAACACAAATCAAACCAAAGACTCAGCAACACAAATCAAACAAAGACCAGTAACACAAATCAAACCAAAGACTCAGTAACACAAATCAAACCAAAGACTCAGAACACAAATCAACAAAGACTCAGCAACACAAATCAAACCAAAGACTCAGAACACAAATCAAACAAAAGACTCAATAACACAAATCAAACAAAAGACTCAGTAACACAAATCAAACCAAAGACTCAGCAACACAAATCAAACCAAAGACTCAGAACGTAAATCAAACCAAAGACCAGCAACACAAATTTAACCAAAGACTCAGTCAACACAAATCAAACAAAAGACTCAGCAAACAAATCAAACAAAAGACGAAGCAACACAAATCAAACAAAAGACTCAGAAAACAAATCAAACCAAAAACTCAGTAAACAATCAAACCACAAACTCGCAAACCAAATCAAACCTAAAGTACTCAGCAAGAATCAAACCAAAGAAGCAAACAAATTAAAAGACCGTAAAGCAATCATTCAAAAAAAGATTCGATACTCACAATGTTGAAGCAAAAAATCAACAAGTCGAAACTGTATCACCAAAAATCTAGAAAATCTCACAATAACATCCAACCGTTTTATTTACATCAAACATATCAATTGGAAGCTACTAAAAATAGATGCCAGCTTTCAATTTAAAAATTAACAAAGAACAAAAAAATTTACGTAATTAATGTTTTTATAAAAATTGTTCTAAAACTGTATTAACCTCAATATTCTTAATCCTTCCAATATCAATCCATTTATTTGCTCAAACATATTCCTGTTGGACGTGCAAAAAACTGTCAGACCAATTATAAAATTAAAAAACAAATTTCACAATAAACTTATTAATAAGTAGTTATTATGCTGTATTAATATTTGATTACTTATCTTTTGGCCGAAGCATTGCTCACACGATTCCTGGATAGGAAGGTGCAAAGAACATCAGACAATTAAAAAATAAAACAAATGCAAATAAATTAAATAACAAAATTTTGCATTTACTAGAATGAAGAGTCAATCAAGTAATGAAACTAAATAGTATTGATAAATACAAATTTCCTAAATCATACATAGTTGTCAATATTATGATTAAGAGTGAACGAATCTGCAGACAAGGTTAATATTTTTGAGTCCCTCTGATAAAAAGTATTTGTGGTTACAAAACATTTAATATTGCGAGTAATGTTTCAAACTTTTATCAATCACTTAATCCATATCTTTAGAACCATGTGGTAAAAAATTACCATATGCTAGTTCTTTGGAAGATTCTAAAATATTTGGAATTATTTACTTTATATATTTCTTAATTTTTCTTTGTTGCTGTCTATGTTCTATTTACGATCGTATTGTTTCAGTCACACTCAGTCACGGTCCTTATGTAAGTAATGTTTTGTTTTCTTTATATCTAACAACAACGAAAACGTGAATGGTTCTGTTAACTTCAACCATGTATATACATTGTTAAATTGACCAACAGGCTATAAACATGGAACATATTTATACGCCACATGTAACAACGCCCCAGTTTGTGTCAAAACAGACATAGCAATAGTACATTTCCGTTTACCACCATGTTCACGGTGATGCCAGAAACGGGTTATGTTAATTATTAATATGTATCATATCAGAATAATTAACAAATGACATTGATGGGATTAAATTTTCGTGTTGATCATTTCTAGGATTGATAGATGTGGCGCCTTCTTGGTCTGTCCATTCAGTCGTGATGAGAAATGTTTTGACGGATAATCATAACTAACGCTCAGGATAAAATTCGAATATCACGGCCCAGGCCATGTGTAAATTTCCAACAAATCTATGGCTTCCATGAATTATTTCGATTCTAATAGGACAAATACGATCATTAAAAAACTGAAGCGATGATGGGCACACCGTGTGTGTGGCTGTTCTATTTTACCCACTGTTCGATAAATGTAAATCAAATTTAATAAACCTGCATGAATGATTTCTTAAATAACCGTTAGAAAAAAAATGTGATTCCTTTTGTTACTTCTCAGTAAACCCAACATTTGCAATTTTAAATATACATTTTTTATCGTAAGCTTCCGTCATGTTGACATGTTGTAACCAAGAGGCCGCCATATGCTGAAATCAGTAAATGTGCGAATAATGCAATAGAACAGAAAACAAGCAACACCTACCTCAATAATTTATTTTAATGCAATTGTATCCGAGTTTAGAAGGTAAACGCAATAGAAAAACCTTCAGCTTTGACGTTTTCATACGTATGACGTCATGTTTTGAAATGACGTTTTTGCGCCAAAATCATTACTGGAATTTCGCGGAATTTTAATTTATTTTGTTTTTGTCCATTTTTCCGTTCTCTAATGTGTAAATTTTTTTTGTTATGCGTCAGAATCAGAAGAAATGTTCTGTAGGGTTTTATTCAATTGTAATTGTTAACACAGCGAAATCCACAACCGTTTACGCATAGGTCACGATACATGTGGATTTACGTGGGAGGCATATTTAAACAGCCATTTGTGTACATCTTGGAGTCTGCGCTAAGTATAGATATATCGAGAATTTTATCACGGTGTTGTTTACAAAGCGAAAGAAGCACGTCATATTAGAATATGTTTGTAATTTACTCAATAAGACCTAATTCGCTGGTCAAAAATAAAGCTTTCTTCCAGGTTATATTTTACCTGGTTTACCGTGGTTATGCATTAGTGAAGCTTTATTATTAAATGTTTCCCCATTACAGAATATCGTACATTTTCAAAAAGAAAACGTGTTTGCTTATGACATAAATAAAACCTAGTGACTTAGTTTAAAACTTTGTTGAAGTTCTTGTAGACAAGTAACATGACATGTTTTTGTCGACTATTGTTTTTTTTCTTGGGGGAGGGGTAATGTTGCTCTGTAGTGCAGCCAGACAGCAATTATATGAAAGACGATTCTCGACACTCTTAAAGAGTCCAGCAACTTATATAGACACGATTCATTACAGTTCGTGATTTAAGGGCAACAAAGTGAGGAAGTACCGATCATGAGTTAGAACCATCCCTTGCAAAAAAATTATTAAGAATTATGCTCTGTATTGGAATCAAAATTAAGGCTGATAGATTGTTGAATTTCAAAGTGATTAATATTTATCGAAGAATAATATTTAAAACAACATTATTCATAAACAGTCTGTGTTCTTGGTGATAATATCATTGACTCCGCATCGGTCTCGGAAATTTCATAAAAGTTCGAAACGTTGCTTTTTCAAGAAAAGACCATAAACAAAATACTAGCAAATGTTGAGAAAGATAAACCAGTTAAAACGAAATTAAAGAAAGTTTATGTCAGTTTCACAAGTGCATTATGTCAGATTTGTTTTGTAATAAGGTATTGATAAGTTCACACATTTTGTTTACCAACATATTCAGTTGAGTACGATATAGAATCTATAATACTAAAATTACGAGGTCCAATTTGTCAGCCGTCATCACGTAAAAACGACGAATCAAAGAATTCAGCTTTATATATAACTAATATAGTACAAAGGTGTAGATTAAAAATTACACCACTCCAGGCCCTTTTGTTTTCCACGTAATTAATATTGCCAATAATTAAGAAGTTCCGGGTCAGGTCCGATACCGATACCAAAAGTATATTCACCTGTTACCTATTACCTTATCTGTACGTTCCGCATCTAACAGGTGCACCACCAAACGGTGTATTTAGGATTATGCTATATACACGGATCATAATCACAGGGTTGACTCTACTAAATCCAATCATTGTCAAATTGTTACCTATTGTAGTATTTTAATCAGTAAGACTTTCTAAGATAACAATACGAATACTAAAAATCTGGACTAAAAATAAGGTGTATATAGGAACCGTTTTCAATTTGTTAGCGGGCTTGACATAAAACAGTGAATCAAAGAATTCAACTTTATTTATAACTAGCATAGGACAATGCTGTTGATTAAAAAATACTCCATTTCAGGACCTTTTGTTATCCAAATAATTAATATTACCAATAATTGAAAAATTCCAGTTCGACGGGTTCAAACAGAAAGATTTGAAAGCAGAGAAAACTGTGTATCTTATAATCGGCATGACTTTATCAGATAAAAAGTAATACAGGCTTGCGCATAGTTATATACTTTAATTCAGTCACGGACCCGCGATATCACGGGTGTGTTCTAGTTAAAATTAAACTAATGAATAATAAATATAATACAATACAATCACGAATCAAACTTGGTGAAGTTATCATTATCATAAGCGCTAGATGTCCAAATTCTACCATTAAAGATTGGATTCTCATGTGTACTACTTCGATACTGGTCCTATGTAATTCCAATTTGTTCTGTAGCATATGCTTTTACCATGGATAAACATATGATACCAAAATTGTTTCCACTAAAATTATATTTTCACATAGAAATATATCTTGAAATTGCATGTTATTTATCTAGATGTCAGTCAGCGAGAGACATAATGTTTCTTATACTCTGAAGGTATGACATCACTTCAACAGTTCAATGTTTAGTACCTTTAATAATGTTTTAATGAAGAAACCAAATGCTAAAACAATTATTATATTAAAAAGTTAAAGAGTATGTCTCGAATTTCTCAAAGACAGATTTTATTGATTAAGAACATTTATGTTTAGATTGCAAAATTTACATGCATTAAAAACTTTTTAATAAAAGAAAAATAATCCCAACATATATATCTTTGGCGGGAAATCTATAGACAATGCAGACGATTATTGTGATATCAAATAAATCAAATCAAATCAAATCAAATAATTTTATTGGTGTTTATTCCTATAGAATAGAAAAGAATAGAATAGAATATTTTTATTTCCAAATTACAGGGCCCATAAAGGGCATAAAATCAGATACAATTGATTAGAAATGATACCAGCTGACATTTACAAAATACAAATACAAAAATAAACAACAAAAAAAACCAAAAAAAAACCAAAAAAAATATTTTCTCAATGATAAGAGATACATATTTTATATCTTCATTGCGTGGAGGTGTTATTCATACTATATTATTAATTCAAGCTATTACAATAAGCTTAAATACTATAAAAGCTCTTAGAAACACTATGTTTGCTTTAAATGAATGTTCAAATCATACATATCGCTTATCCCAGCTACACATACAGTACTAATGTCCGTATGATTACTTTTCAAAATGAAACTAAACTTATCTTGATCAGACATTTTAACAAAAGATGACAAAAGAAGACTACATTCAATGAGGAAATGGAACTTATCTTCAATTCCATCCTTGCAAATTGGACATTTCTCTGTTCTAAAGATGTTCTAGTATATCTAGTAGAAGATATTTTTCTAATTCAAAATTATTTGTGATATTTTCTTAGTTTATTACCATGACTATCTTTATTAGAGTCACTAATTTTTGTCACTAATAAAAGAGCTTGTTTCCAGTATTTAATGAACTCCTCTTCTTATTTCTTTTGAAATGAAAAAAGCATTTTTTTCTTTGACATAGTATTTTGATTTTCCCAGACATGCTGAAAACCAAGTTTACCTAATAACACTTTTAATTTACTACAAAAACCATTTGAAAAGTTTAAGTTTTCATTGTATGCTTTCTTTACCATACTCTAACTGTCCATATTAATGATATGAAGCCAAAAATTAATTGCATTTTTAAGGGCTAACAATGAAACTTGGAATAAACCTTATTCAGAGAATACAGCATTATTGACTATGAAGGGAGGCCAGAAGAAAAAAAAATATATGTTTGAAAAATAAAATTTTATTTATTTTTCTTGCCGATGAGAGAAATGAAGAAGTGCCACTGCCCTAACAGGAAAAATCCCGAAGACAGGTTCATAGGTAAATATGACTGTTTGATAAGTGGGAGTTATTCTGAGGAAATTTTCGTTTGTCCCATTAGACAAGGAAATGAATGTTTTAATCCAAGTTACGTGTAATTTTTCAAATCCTTCTGATTCTATACGTAAATTTATGCATAAATATAAATATCGACCATCAATTATTTATATCATGACATGTTTTTCTGTTAAAATTAAACGCCTAAAACAAGTTTTAATCATGATATTTAGAACGATTTTGCGGTGTAAAAAGCCCAGAACTTGCTCAGTGTCACGTGGAATCGTTGATAATATATATACAGCTGCATATACAGTTGAGTACTGTAGTATAGGATTATTGCATGAATATTTGGGAATATTGTTCCGAGTAGAATTTTATATTGCACGAGCTTGTGAGTGCACTATATGTTCTACGAGGGACAATATTCCCCAATATTCATGCAATAACCCTTTTAGTGTATAGCAATATAATATTTGAAAGTAAAAATTGGTTTAAACAAAGATTTTGTCGTTGATGACGTCATAAATTTTGAAGATTTATTGCACGAGTGCAATATTGGATTTATTGCACGCTAACTTTTGGTTACTTTCTGTGGGAAATATTATAATGCTATGCAATAATATAATTTATTTGGTTTCAGTCTGAAATACGCTTCAAATATAACCAACTTTGGATGCTGATAGTAAATACAAAAACAAGTTTTGTCCGTATCTTCAAATGACAATAAGCATTTTTTTTTTAAATTAAACATTATGCTGCTCCATTCCAAAGTATTAGAAGTACATTTGACTGGGCAAAAAAAAAGAAACCGGTTTCCTTGATATTTTCTTTAGACTATGAACTATACTCGTTAAAAATAAAAGGGAAGGCATTTTACGACATTCTCAGTTTCATCGTTCAGTTTACAAATTAAATTAATTCAGACCACTGTCGTATAAGTAGGAGCTAGGGAAGCTTGTCATTTTCAGAAGCCCCTCCCAGTTTCCAGTCTACTATACCAGACTTATTTCTTTAGGTCTATCTTTAGAAATTCCGGAGAGAAAATAGTTTAACAAATGACAATGAAAGCTACAGCAACACCAATAACACAATATTAATAACACATAAAATCGCTGATGATGATATCAACGTTTAACTTATGAAAAGCTGCATGTGGACAGCAGTTAAACAACCAAAAGAACTAAGCACAAACAATGCTACAAGGGTTAGGGAGAAATCATTTAACTTCAAATGGGGTTGTTTTTTTAGTAAGAAAAAATAAACATACAGACGTGTCGACACAACTTGCTCGGCCATTAGACATCGGGAGTAAAGATAAGTTATGAAAGAATTAAAATATGCAACCTACACGAACTTCCATAAAAAGAACAAACGATACTGAACCGACGACGAGGCATTTGAGTTTGGACAAACGCTTAAGTTTTGGTGTGTAAAACTAATTTTTATTACTATTCACAGCCATCATCTGATGTTTGATACATGGATAGACAAATAACACATTGTTCTTATAAAAACTTCCTATCAAATTCGGATAATTGGAAAACTTTACAATTCTACTATGTCGGTCTATTAAGCTTAGTATGAATGTCACTTTTTTTCTAATTTCAAATATACAAATGAAATGAACATATCAATAATATGAATCTGATGTACAGTAGTTGTCGTTTGTTTATGTAATTTATAATTGTTTCTCGTTTCTCGTTTTTTTTATATAAATTAGACCATTGGTTTTCCCGTTTGAATGGTTTTACACTAGTAATTTTTGGGTCCTTTATAGCTTGTTATAGCCAAGGCTCCGTGTTGAAGGCCGTACATTGACCTATAATGGTTTACTTTTATAAATTGTAATTTGGATGGAGGTTTACTTTTATTTATATTGTAATTTGGATGGAGAGTTGTCTCATTGGCACTCAAACCACATCTTCCTATATCTATATCAAAATAACTATTTGAATATTCTAATTTTTCCTTTAAATTCGTATAAGAACTTTGATGTATATGTATTCTAGAATCAAAATGATTTGAAAAGATGATCGTCCATCTGAGGAAGCTCGTTTGTAAATTGCCTGACATTCTCCTTTTGAAGTATAGGCTGTCGCATGAGAAGTTACTTGTAATATATGTCTTAACAATAATCGTTTCTTGTATATGTCGTCCAACATTACTTCACGAATAAGTGATTTACGTTTATTTATTATTCATGTTAAGTCTTAAACAAAAAATAGGCCCTAGGACATGGTAAAGTTTTAATGATGTATAACTTGTAGACGCCAGAATACATCATTATGTCTCATTGTTTTATATTTGAGGCATCCGAGGGTATATGTGTTTTATAAAAAGTTCTACATGTATTTGACATCAAGTCGGATTGATTAAGGAAATGTCCAGACATATTGATGTAAGCGATTGCCGAAATTAAACATTTCATAAACTTGTACATTAATAAATGATAGTTCTATCGTCTGGTAAACGCATAGGAAACAAATGAACCAAACATGAGTAAGGTATGTCTATACCCTTCCATTGATCCGCATCATTTGAGTGAGCAGACACCCTCCAGTCCGCTCTCAGGTCTATACATACGCGCTGTCCTTGGGATCTGGTCATTTATATTTGGTCCTTTTGATTATCGTTGTAGCATTTTTCTACAGCTCGTCATTCCCTTTACATCGTGATGTGAAGTAAGAGGGAAGATTATTATTAAATGTCATTCATTTCTTTTACGTCTTAATGTATATCACATCTCTACTTATACATTTATTTGAATCGGCGAATATCAGCTAAATATAGTTTCTGTTCGTGTACCATTTTGCTTAGTTTAATCTTCCACAATAAATATCAACAGTTCTTGTCAATATTGTTGTATTTATATGCGCTATGATGTATAAAACCTTGTTACCATATCTCAAACTAGTCTTAAGTCTGCATGCTTTGTGAAGAAGTTTCCAATTTTTAAAAGTGTTTTCTAATAAGAAGCAAACATTGACAACTGTATTAATCTTTGTTCCCTTTCTAGGACCTTTGTTATCAAAAAATTAATATGCAACACCTGATTGAAAAACAAAACACATAAAGTAGTAGGCGTGTTGAAGATAAAACATTTTCTGCCATTGCATCGTTTCGTATCAGGTGTTTGGTCCTGTTTGAGTACTATTTTCTTTTTTTAACTGTCCTGCCGTTTTTAAGAACATCCTTTGTATGGATTTTTTTTCTATAGTTATCTACCATGTTTGCTTACTCTATCGCTAGAAGTTTAACCAGATGTCATATTTTCAGTGCTTTGGCAAGGACATAAACGCAATATTTTTCTGTAAATTGTATAATGTATTTATACGCATGTCTAAGAAACACCTTAACAACGAAAAAGCTTCAAGTCATTGCTGAAGTGGACAGCCCTTGTCTTAATGGTACGGTACTAAACAGAAACATAAAAAAAACTTAGGACCGGAGCCAATTCATCGCTGTGTCAGTAACTCCAGCTTAGATGTAGATACCTATCGTATGTTTATGTCATAACTAAAGAAAGAGGCAAAAACCAGTAAGCACTAAACAAAGCAATAAAATTCACGTAAGAAACAATAGCACAATACTGACGATCAATGAAACAAACATGTCTTATATAACATAAGTAGATTGTTGACAACCCATGTAATTTGATTGTTAACACATGAAGTTTGAAAGACGCATGCGTAGAATTGGATGGACACTGCACGTAATTTAATTTTAGATCCATGTCTGGAACTTATGATAACTGACTTAAGAATAGTTTTAATACATGCAAGTGAGATTATCGTCAAGAGAATGGACTGATTTTTTTTAATGTCAAGGGATTGTTTATAATGAGGTCTGATAATGTATCGTCTATAGGATGAGGTCTGATAATGTATCGTCTATAGGATGAGGTCTGATTATGTATCGTCTATAGGATGAGGTCTGATAATGTATCGTCTATAGATGAGGTCTGATAATGTATCGTCTATAGGATGAGGTCTGATAATGTATCGTCTATAGGATGAGGTCTGACAATGTATCGTCTATAGGATGAGGTCTGATAATGTATCGTCTATAGGATGAGGTCTGACAACGTATCGTCTTTAGAATGAGGTCTGATAATGTATCGTCTATAGGATGAGGTCTGATAATGTATCTTCTATAGGATGAGGTCTGACAATGTATCGTCTATAGGATGAGGTCTGATAATGTATCGTCTATAGGATGAGGTCTGATTATGTATCGTCTATAGGATGAGGTCTGATAATGTATCGTCTATAGGATGAGGTCTGATAATGTATCGTCTATAGGATGAGGTCTGATAATGTATCGTCTATAGATGAGGTCTGACAATGTATCGTCTATAGGATGAGGTCTGATAATGTATCGTCTATAGGATGAGGTCTGACAACGTATCGTCTTTAGAATGAGGTCTGATAATGTATCGTCTATAGGATGAGGTCTGATAATGTATCTTCTATAGGATGAGGTCTGATAATGTATCGTCTATAGGATGAGGTCTGATAATGTATCGTCTATAGAATGAGGTCTGATAATGTATCGTCTATAGAATGAGGTATGACAATGTATCGTCTATAGGATGAGGTCCGATAATGTATCGTCTATAGGATGAGGTCTGACAATGTATCGTCTATAGGATGAGGTCTGATAATGTATCGTCTATAGGATGAGGTCTGATAATGTATCGTCTTTAGAATGAGGTCTGATAATGTATCGTCTATAGGATGAGGTCTGATAATGTATCGTCTATAGGATGAGGTCTGATAATGTATCGTCTTAGAATGAGGTCTGATAATGTATCGTCTATAGGATGAGGTCTGATAATGTATCGTCTATAGGATGAGGTCCGATAATGTATCGTCTATAGGATGAGGTCTGATAATGTATCGTCTATAGATGAGGTCTGACAATGTATCGTCTATAGGATGAGGTCTGATAATGTATCGTCTATAGGATGAGGTCTGATAATGTATCGTCTATAGGATGAGGTCTGATAATGTATCGTCTATAGGATGAGGTCTGATAATGTATCGTCTATAGGATGAGGTCTGATAATGTATCGTCTATAGGATGAGGTCCGATAATGTATCGTCTATAGGATGAGGTTCCAACAATGTATCGTCTATAGGATGAGGTCCGACAATGTATCGTCTATAGGATGAGGTCTGATAATGTATCGTCTATAGGATGAGGTCTGATAATGTATCGTCTATAGGATGAGGTCCGATAATGTATCGTCTATAGATAGGTCCGATAATGTATCGTCTATAGAATGAGGTCTGACAATGTATCGTCTATAGGATGAGGTCTGATAATGTATCGTCTATAGGATGAGGTCTGATAATGTATCGTCTTATAGATGAGGTCTGATAATGTATCGTCTATAGGATGAGGTCTGATAATGTATCGTCTATAGGATGAGGTCTGATAATGTATCGTCTTTAGAATGAGGTCTGATTATGTATCGTCTATAGGATGAGGTCTGATAATGTATCGTCTATAGGATGAGGTCTGATAATGTATCGTCTATAGGATGAGGTCCGATAATGTATCGTCTATAGGATGAGGTCGATAATGTATCGTCTATAGAATGAGGTCTGACAATGTATCGTCTATAGGATGAGGTCCGATAATGTATCGTCTATAGGATGAGGTCTGACAATGTATCGTCTATAGGATGAGGTCTGATAATGTATCGTCTATAGGATGAGGTCTGATAATGTATCGTCTATAGGATGAGGTCTGATGATGTATCGTCTATAGGATGAGGTCTGATAATGTATCGTCTATAGGATGAGGTCTGATAATGTATCGTCTATAGGATGAGGTCTGATAATGTATCGTCTATAGGATGAGGTCTGATAATGTATCGTCTATAGAATGAGGTCTGATAATGTATCGTCTATAGGATGAGGTCTGATAATGTATCGTCTATAGGATGAGGTCTGATAATGTATCGTCTATAGGATGAGGTCTGATAATGTATCTTCTATAGGATGAGGTCTGATAATGTATCGTCTATAGAATGAGGTCTGACAATGTATCGTCTATAGGATGAGGTCTGATAATGTATCGTCTATAGGATGAGGTCTGATAATGTATCGTCTATAGGATGAGGTCTGATAATGTATCTTCTATAGGATGAGGTCTGATAATGTATCGTCTATAGGATGAGGTCTGATAATGTATCGTCTATAGGTGAGGTCTGATATAGTATCGTCTTTAGAATGAGGTCTGATAATGTATCGTCTATAGAATGAGGTATGACAATGTATCGTCTATAGGATGAGGTCCGATAATGTATCGTCTATAGGATGAGGTCTGACAATGTATCGTCTATAGGATGAGGTCTGATAATGTATCGTCTATAGGATGAGGTCTGATAATGTATCGTCTTTAGAATGAGGTCTGATAATGTATCGTCTATAGGATGAGGTCTGATAATGTATCGTCTATAGGATGAGGTCTGATAATGTATCGTCTTAGAATGAGGTCTGATAATGTATCGTCTATAGGATGAGGTCTGATAATGTATCGTCTATAGGATGAGGTCGATAATGTATCGTCTATAGGATGAGGTCTGATAATGTATCGTCTATAGAATGAGGTCTGACAATGTATCGTCTATAGGATGAGGTTGATAATGTATCGTCTATAGGATGAGGTCTGATAATGTATCGTCTATAGGATGAGGTCTGATAATGTATCGTCTATAGGATGAGGTCTGATAATGTATCGTCTATAGGATGAGGTCTGATAATGTATCGTCTATAGGATGAGGTCTCGATAATGTATCGTCTATAGGATGAGGTCCAAAATGTATCGTCTATAGGATGAGGTCCGACAATGTATCGTCTATAGGATGAGGTCTGATAATGTATCGTCTATAGGATGAGGTCTGATAATGTATCGTCTATAGGATGAGGTCCGATAATGTATCGTCTATAGGATGAGGTCCGATAATGTATCGTCTATAGAATGAGGTCTGACAATGTATCGTCTATAGGATGAGGTCTGATAATGTATCGTCTATAGGATGAGGTCTGACAATGTATCGTCTATAGGATGAGGTCTGACAATGTATCGTCTATAGGATGAGGTCTGATAATGTATCGTCTATAGGATGAGGTCTGATAATGTATCGTCTATAGGATGAGGTCTGACAATGTATCGTCTATAGGATGAGGTCTGACAATGTATCGTCTATAGAATGAGGTCTGACAATGTATCGTCTATAGGATGAGGTCTGACAATGTATCGTCTATAGGATGAGGTCTGACAATGTATCGTCTATAGGATGAGGTCTGACAATGTATCGTCTATAGGATGAGGTCTGACAATGTATCGTCTATAGGATGAGGTCTGATGATGTATCGTCTATAGGATGAGGTCTGATAATGTATCGTCTATAGAATGAGGTCTGATAATGTATCGTCTATAGGATGAGGTCTGATAATGTATCGTCTATAGGATGAGGTCTGACAATGTATCGTCTATAGGATGAGGTCTGATAATGTATCGTCTATAGGATGAGGTCTGATAATGTATCGTCAGGAGAGAAGTCTGATTACGTATCGTCAGGAGAAAAGTCTCATTACGTATCGACAGGAGAGAAGTCTCATTACGTATCGTCAGGAGATATGTCTGACTACGTATCGTCAGGAGAGAAGTCTGATTACGTATCGTCAGGAGAGAAGTCTCATTACGTATCGTCAGGAGATATGTCTGACTACGTATCGTCAGGAGAGAAGTCTGATTATGTATCGTCAGGAGAGAAGTCTGATTATGTATCGTCAGGAGAGATGTCTGATCACGTATCTTCAGGAGAGAAGTCTGGTTACGTATCGTCAGGAGAGAAGTCTGATTATGTATCGTCAGGAGAAATATCTGATTATGTATCGTCAGGAGAGAAGTTTGATTATGTATTGTCAGGAGAGAAGTCTGATTATGTAACGTTATGAGAGAAGTCTGATTATGTATCGTCAGGAGAGAAGTCTGATTATGTATCGTCAGGAGAGAAGTCGGATTATGTATCGTCACGGATAAAGTCGGATTATGTAACGTTATGAGAGAAGTCTGATTATGTATCGTCCGGAGAGCAGTCTGATTATGTATCGTCAGGAGAGAAGTCCGATTATGTATCGTGAGGAGAGAAGTCTGATTATGTATCGTCAGGAGAGATGTCTGATTATGTATTGTCAGGAGAGAAGTCATATTATGTATCGTCAGGAGAGATGTCTGATTATGTATTGTCAGGAGAGAAGTCTAATTATGTATCGTCAGGAGAGAAGTCGGATTATGTATCGTCAGGAGAGAAGTCTAATTATGTATCGTCAGGAGAGAAGAGAGAAGTCTGATTATGTATCGTCAGGAGAGATTCATACATTTGTCCACATCAAGTTATTGTTATGAAACGAAAAAAATCTTGTTTTGGTCCCAAATTCCTAAACAGTTAGAACGATAACCTTCCGAATTAATATTAACCTTCCTTTAGTAGTATGGAACCTTGTGGTACAGTTTCATAGAGATCCATACACTTGTACTCCAATAATTATTGTTTTAACCGACGATGACAACGACGACGAAAATGACATACCAATATAAATGTTACGGTTTTTTGAAAACATAGATGAATTTATGTCGGTGCATTGACAGTTTATGAGCTTCGTCCTCATCGTTTTATACATATGTTCATTGTCATGGCCGTGCATAGTATGTACAGAACCACTAGTACGACTCTTATGTTGTATAATAGTGTAAAGGTGCAGAGGATGGCAGGAGTGGTTGTCGTTTGTTGATGTGGTTCATAAGTGTTTCTCGTTTTTCTTTTTTATATATATAGATTAGACCGTTGATTTTCCTGTTTAAATGGTTTTACACTAGTCATTTTGGGGTCCTTTACAGCTTGCCGATCGGTGTGAACCAAAGCTTCGTGTTGAAGGTCATACTTAAACCTTTTAATGGCTTACCTTTACAAATTGTGACTTGGATGGACAGTTGTCTAATTGGCACTCATACAACATCTCCTTATATCTATATAGCTTGCACATTTTAAATGACTGACTGTTTGTCCACTGATCCAAATATTAGCGGTAACATCAAGAATAATTTTGGTACCGAAAACTTTTTATGCGATTGCTTCTTTACTGATTTCAGACATTCAGTTGGCTGAGGAAATACACAGTTATATATAAAAGGTTCTACTTTCTAACGTAAGTTCCGCCATTAAGGCATTTAGTTTCATACTTTGCATGAGTGCACACCAACCATCCCAACTGATCTGTGAAGTAAATCCAAAGCCTTTTATAACGCGATCTATTCATTACTTGCAACAGCTCTTTAATAGAAACATTTTTTTTAAAACATAAGCACTAAGCAACCATCTCAATGAATCATCGTGGACTTCAATAAAATTCGTCATATTTCGATAATCAAACCAACGTCTTCCCTACACATTTGTGGTTCTCTTTCAACGTTTCGTCTTGAAATATGATGTATTTGGCTTACAAAGAATACAAATAACTCAAATGTTTCATAATTTATTTTTAATAAATAAGAATTTCAAATATATATAATAAAAATACTCTGTCTGTCTTTAGAAGACAAATAACAAAGAACAACTTTCATACATGTGCAACACGTCTTCATTCACACGTCATCATTCATGCGTCACCATTTACACGTCACCATTCACATGTCACCATTCACACGTCACCATTCACATGTCACCATTCACGCGTCACCATTTCACATCATCATTCACAACATTTTCACAAACAATTACAACAATGGAAAAACCCCTTTTAAAGGAGTTTTCTATAAATCATGTACACTCAGACAAATAACATTCATATCATGTCATGCGCATTTAAGATTTGAAAGCACGTATCAAAAACGAATATTTGAATTCGTTTTAAGCATATAAACTTCTATCACATAAACACAACAATTGTAAACCAAGTAACTTTAATAGACGATTGATGTTTCTTCCAAAATTGTATTGTAAATGTAGACGACTTTGTAAATTAAAATTGGAATTTGTTACAGCCTATATTTTCTGATTTAATCTAACTAAAAAACTACAAAATGTACCATTTCCAAAAGTCTACTTGCTTTACTTTCGACTAAATATTCTGTCAGGATAAAATTTCATCTTTTATTCCATAATTAAGAAATTTTGATTTAGAGAAAAAAATATTGAACAATTCTGATCATCAAAAATAAAACTGCTAAGATCTGAATAGGTAAGATAGATCCGTCAATAAACTAATAATTTGTTTGGGGTGATTTGAGTCAATTCACTTTTTGATTCATTATTTTAGAAGATGGTGAAAGCCACACATCTGTACATTGTACCACCTTTCCTGGGTGACAGATATGGACATACAGGTTTCGTACATTTGTTGTAAGTGTCAACATCATCCCGATGCTCTGATTTATACACATAAATCAACATCTTATACTGTTAATACACAAAAGAAAAACATTACACAACAGTAGCAAGGTCAGTTTTCCCCGGTTTCCCCCATACAATTAACGAAGGACTTTTGTTTTTACACTTGGAAGTATCTCCAACTTGTTCATATATTTTACCATCCTTATCTACCTTGATTAAAGGTTCTTTACACACAATATTTTGTTTATCGTCATATAATAAAGGTGCTTTTTTATTACATGGTTTGTCACAAAAATGGTCTGTTACATAGAGTTGAGCTTTTGTGAGACTTGTCCTTTCCCGTCTTATTTGTATCAACTGTCTGTGTCTGCGAGAGTCTGATCTGAGCATGCGCACAGCCAACAGCACCAATAAAATGAGAATAAATCCCCCCGCTATGGGAACTGCAATCACGGCAGCTTTAAACCACAAGTCTTTGTCGACGCTGGAATCCTTTGAGTCTTTGTGAAAGGATGGCACATCTTCTAATAAGTTCTCATTGCCTAAAATAATAAAAATGTAAAATCTGGTTAAAAATCACAAGTTTACATAATATTTAAGCATTTGTATTTATATCTGTTTATTATGTCACAGTATAGTTTTAGTTGAATATGTTATTTCTGGGAACTATTGTATGCATGTGTCCGTGATGCCAATCACTCATAAACAATTCATTAATGAGACGGATGATATCTCCAGATTAAGCAATCAATGTCATTTCAATGTTTTATTCCCTTATGGAATAATCTCCGGAGATGGTCTGTCTTATAATTTGATCACTCTTAGGAAAACTTCAAACGAATTAATCGACAGCAGACGACCAAAAGGTCGCCATGTTGTCGCGCCACAGATTTCTGATTTCAAATAACGAAATCGACCCAGAATCTCCCAATAGCAATATTGTGTCCTGTTCAATACAAGGAAAATTATCAATCATTAGTTTTTCAGTAATTGCATGCTAAAATTGTCCATAATTCTGGGGATAATGGGAAGCTTTACGACAATACTCGCAGCACAATGCCGTCAATTTGCGCTTTTGTCTCTTGACGACACCAGGTTCGTCTACAGCAAGGTTTATGTTTCAGAATAAATATTGACAACCTTTCTTGCTTGAATGAACTGGCGCCAAAAGTCAAGAAGCTAATAGAAGCATGACATTTAATTATCATAAAGTTTCCTGGAAATTACTCTTTTGATAATACTTCAGGACATATAATTCTGTAATCTTGATTACCGAGTTTGACAAACACGTTTTCAAAGCGCGTACAGTCATGTCCAATATTAAACATCGAGCGATAAATTACAGTCTGTAACATACTTATAAATAACATTTGTCTCAGATTTCATGTACATCTTGGCAATCTGTGTCAAACTATACATTTTACTACTAATGTCAATCAATATAAATGAACCTTAAAGTGCATATTCGCAATCTATACTGATCGAAGGAAATTTTCTTTTGTTTTCATTGTGCAAAAGAACCGGGTCCCCCACTTGCAATTTTTAAACATAATAACAGTGTTGTCATCGCCATATGTAATGTTTGTGTCATTAAATCTCAAGATGAAATAAATGTTTGTATTTCAATATTTTATCCTAAATGTACTTTGAACTGTATCCCCTCCCATGCTTCCCGTGGCGACTCTGTCAGAACCAGTCTAGCAAATGTTTGTAAAATCTGGATACGATCATCGTTGAAGTATTCTTTTGAAAAAAACGCTTAAGCAAATCTATATAATCTGACGTAGGAAAACTCTTATCACTACATCTCTTATCAAAATATATTTCTTAAAAATTACGAAAAATCTAGTTTTGTCAGAGATTTTGATTTATGGGAGACCTCACATTGAAAAGTATTGCAATTAAAATGCACCACGAAGGTGACAGCATTATTATGCATTAGGATATTTAAATTAATCCGCAATAAAAGTCTGGCAATCATATTTCCTGATTTGTATACTAAAGTCTATTCTGGTGTATTGAGTATAGCTGTCTATTCTCGTGTGTTACTTTGAGTATAGCTGTCTACTCGTGTTACTTTGAGTAGCTGTCTTTGTGTATCACTTTTGAGTATAACTAAAAGCCAATTTCCAGTTTTAGAAGATAAACCTAAATCTAACCATTAAAACAATATTTTCTTATGATGTTGCCTAGCCGTCCGGTTTTTCTCAAAATATCGCTAGTTGACAAAAAATGAGATTGTCGCATGTTGAATTAGTAATAACAATATCCTTAAGTCTGACAAAATATAGTTTTAATGTATAAATAATCCGGATTTCAAATATTAATCCCAAATTTAAACTGGTGGGGTTAATTTACTAATCACATTTTACGACTCATTTACATTTTGAAGAGAACGTATACATACTGTCGCCTCTAGGATATATCTTTCTGGCGACGAGGCTCAACAAGTAACCATATGGGACAGGAATGTTTTAATCGTAAACTATTTACCGAAGATCGTGATTAGCGAAGGACTATTCTAACGCGCAAGTCGACTTGCGTGTACTTTTCAAATACTTAGTACTAATATCTAATAATAGCAATGGCTATATTTTGTTTAGAATCTTGACTGACTTTTGTCAAATAACTGAAAATTATAGGAAAATTTAGCCACATTATGTTTAATTGCAATATGTATCAAGAGATGGGTGCTTTTTTTTTTAAATTTTCTATCCATTCAACTTTTTTTTTTAAATGTTCTACTATTGTGAACGTTATCTTAAAGAAACCTCGACATGAAATATTCGTCGTAAGCCGCTTTCATAGGATTAAGGAAATCAAGCATTTAAAAAAATTAGTTGAAATTTCAAATCCGAAAATTATACGATACAATACGGTTCTTACTAAACAAACAGGTGGTTTGGGGGATTTTAGAGTAATTATCAAGCCTTCGTGCCCTGGGCTTACAATAACATTATCCAGTCTACTGTCGCCAGTTATTGTATCTATAGTTGTCTACAACCTACCTATTCATCTGATTTACAGAAAACATGGCCATAAACAGAAACAGAAGAAGTCTGACTCGAAACAGAAAACCAAAAATACTTTAGAGGCATGACCATAAAAATATATAAATATAAATTACTTATTTTATATACTTTTCTATTTTTAAGCTCTGAAAGCATACAGAAGCTTATTTGTTTCCATTCTCCTTATTTTTGTTATTTCTCAAACAAACAAAAAATCAAATTTAATTAAGTTAGCGTCAAAGTTGAGTTTTGAACTCCCGAGTATATGTTGATACTTCTTTTGACAATCCGATACCACCATAAAATATCAGTGTGTATATATTGATACTTCTTATTCAGACAATCCTATACCACCATAAAATATCAGTGTATTTCCCCATCAAAGAAGAAAGATGTATTGCAGTTAATTAGATACAAGAGATGCAATCTATGCAATGCTTTCAATTACAGAAAACGTGTCAATACGAACAGTTGTCTTCAGAACAATTTCCATCACAGAATTCTACATTCGATGAATTCTCTTTCAATTTCACGCCTATTCTTTTCATTAAGATTTAGTTAAATTTTGCTGTTCTAATGATCTAAAACACTCCGACTTTTATAGTTTTTAGCATTTTTTCATTAATTTGCATGTGTGCATGTCGATGTGAAATACATCTCCTGTGTCTCAATTTACTTTATAGCTATTTTCTCACAAAGTGCAACAACATTTGTAGGTAAAACAAGGAGACAATTAAAGTTCAGTGCATTAACTTCGGTGCAAACAGAGGTTACGTCTTGAACATTGTGCATAGCTTTTTTGAAATGGTTGTTAGAAATTTAGTGGAGTATCATGTTTTTGCTTTATCGTGTTTATCTAATTTGTAAATCAAAGTTTTCATTTATATCTCAGACGCTCACATTTTTGTATAAAAATTTAAAAAAAGCGAAAAAAATAACGGCCTTATTTTGTATGTATGTTTGACTTTTAACTTACCATTTTGAGTACTGCCATTTGATTTTTCCTTGACTATTATGCTAATTGTTTTTTCGTTATAATTACACATATCATTGTGACAACAAATTAACAGAGATTGTTCCTGGGTTGGTAACTTGCTTGTATACTGTTCAGGTTTTTCACTTTTGCACACAATACGCTTTGATGGTTCTAAAGACTCTATACATCCCTGAGTTGTCTTTGGTTTCCCATCGTCATAAGTCAGTATTGAGTAACACGCATTTAATGTTGATTTACACATATAGCCTGTTCGAACACACCGAGACTCGTTACAGTAACATCTAATTTCTCCTGAAAAATAGAGGTCATTTAGTTAATATTGCACATATTGTTAAATCTAACTGTATATGTAAATATAACTATATATATATATATATATAAATATATTAATGTTATGTAGCAATTGCCATTGATATAATTGCCAAATTAATCAGCCACTGACGTTCAGCAAGCAGCAATCAATTAAGCAAACTTAAAATGATATAAATAGATTTTAGCTCTTGTTACAAGAATGGTTTGTATACTATTAGCTATTTTTCTAAAGACTGTACTAGATGTGAAAAACAATTATGACATTTGGGCGAATCATAAACATAACAATTTTAAGAAAATAAAATTCAGAAATGATTCTTCAACCTTATGTTATATGTTAGGTAAACCCGTTAAAAACTTGCACTGCTTGTATTTTGAAAACACAAAAAATCAAATGAATTCCAGCAAAATATTTTAAGTACTTAATTATATGAATAATGGGTGATAGGCTTGTACAATCTGTTGGATCAAAAACAATTTAGTTTTGATGATTATGAAAACTTGCAGACGACAACTTTTCGACGTCCTGCAGTCCCGATGTGGAAGTAGATACTAGAATAAAACATACAAGTGTTGTCTGGGAAACTTTTAATCTCTATAAAGCTATTGCAAACGTTCGCAACAATTTAAAAAGTAGATAACTAGGAATACTGTCGCTGCTCAAGTGAGGGATTATTTTCTCGAGATTATTTTTGTTTAAAACAAAGTATAAAATTATCATGATGAATTATAATGTAAGATGTGGTATGAGTGCTAATGGGGAGCTCTCCATCCAAGTCACCATTTGTAAAAGAAAACCATTACAGGTCAAAGTACAGTCTTCCAACAAAGAGGTTGTATTTGAAGAATAACAAAATATCGTAGCATTTTTTTTGCCATCGATGGTTTTAAGTGTGTTAAGCCTTTTTGGTATTTTTATACATTGATATTTAGTAGTGTGTGCAGATTAATGTTGAGGAAACAAATTTTGACTAGAAAATTGATAAGCTATACATTTACATAAAAAAGTAACAAAAACGTAAATACCAGCATCATAAGTTCATAATTAAAGACCTGGGGCCATATACATATAAATCATGTTTAAATTACAGTAAATATACAGGTTATCTTTTCAAAGTGATCTTCAACTTATACACGGTGTTCCTCCTTACTTTGACATACACATACAATTCTGACGATGATTGATTTTGAGTGTAAAAAGAACTCTGATTGGCCTTCAGTCCTTTACAATATAATAACCTTTACTAATGTGCACTCATGTTACATTTCCCCGACCGAAAAAGGCTTAATAACAGAATAGTATTCTTTAAATCAAAAAGTGATGAGTTTTATCATCAAAAAGCCAATGACAAATGATAATGTAGAAGTCTTCCATGATGATTAGTATTCTTATGTAGAAAATTTGATAAGTGATGATAATTTATGTGCATCTCTAAGGCACAACAACATTATATTATCTTGGAATTGGTTACGAAAAGAATGCAATTTAACGTCAGACACAACTATAAACTGGAGATTGCTTGCAATGACTTGAGATATTCAGATACTATCGACAGACTGCCTACAAATTAGCAGATCAACACTGATGATATATAACTGTCTTGTCTTCTCAGTACTGTTGTGTCATTCTTCCATTGAGAAGATATGTTTAAATCTGAGAAACAAGTAAAGATTTCTGCGTAAACCTTTTACTTTTAAGCCCTTATATTACTTTCTAAACCAAAATTGAACAGTCCGATGCTACATGATTTTTTCGTAGAATATAACTGTATCAACGTACATTTACATACTGTCATTTTTCATTAAATTCATCCGCACAGTTTTAACACAACGTTATGTTCGCTTACTATCATCAAAGCATGTTGAATGCATATAAAAATTTCTGACAAGGCGTCTGTAGTTTTCGGCATATGAACACAGACATATTAATTATACAATCAATTTAAGAAGTGAGAAACAATTTATTAGCAATATTTGTACGTTTGCTTTGCTGTAAATCATTAATCACTCGGAACAGAGAATTACGCCTGGAAAAACAATATGGATGTCAGAGATACCAGGTTGTAATCTAAAATATCACGTGACCAACTAAAGCCTGAAACAATTTTCTATTTTACCATTTTATGAATATACTAACAAAAAAGAGACAAAGATTGCAAAAACCAACCCAAAACAACGACTACTTAAAATTTAGATAGCAAAAAGCATGTAAAAAATCCAATAAAACAACGTTCTGTGGATATGATATCAAAAAAGACTATAAGCAGATTGTGTTGACAACCTATTGTATGTGACAGATAGGTTTATCAAACACCGACATGTAATTTTGTAAACTTTATACAGCTACTGAAATAGCCGAGTTTGTCGACAGATTTTCCCATCTGTCAATTATATTCTGTCGTGCTACTGTACAATGGATGTTACACCAGAAATGTCATAAATTCGAGATTCGACCTATTGAATAAATAACATCAAAAACCTCAAAATACTTTCTGATAATTACAAATGTTTCTCAAATGCATGAGGTTGTTTTTAAATGCAAACACCCAGTTTTAAGTACAAGTCTATCAAAATGTGTTTTTACTAACACAAATCCATAAAGTATTTTCCCATTTTCTTATAATGCTTTAAAACGTAACAAAAATCAATGAAATCGACATGACACCAGTTTTCAGATATGGGAAGGAAAGGGATTTGCTGTTAATAAATGTCATCTTTATAAATGAAATTGTACCAGAGCTTTTCATGTCTACAGATTTATGGCTCAATTCAACGCATGATGCACATTATAGCAAAAACTTGTTGTTCTGCATGACAGGGTGATATCATTACAAATGCAGAACGAGGCTCCCAAAGAGAAACTGGTTTAATGCATGTCGAAAGTTAAACACATTTACATAGTATATCATGATTGTTTGTGATGTGTTGTACAACAGGAATATGGTATAAAGAGAGATGGTTTATACTTCGATTAAACAGCAACTGCTCTATACAAGTAATAAAAGACATCTAAAGGTGGATATAGAAAGTCTTCATCATTTGACATGCGTCTATACATTATGTCAAATCTAATATCGACAGTTTTGATCGTTTGACATGTGTCGGTACATTATGTCAAATCTAATGTCGACAGTCTTCATCAATAGGCATGTGTCGATATAATATGCTAATTCTAATGTCGACAGTCTTAATCAATAGGCATGTGTCGGTACATTATGTCAAATCTAATATCGAGTTTTCATCGTTTGACATGTGTCGGTACATTATGTCAAATCTTATGTCGACAGTCTTTATTATAAAACATGTGTCGATACTTATGTCAAATCTAATGTTGACAGTCTTCATCAATAGGCATGTGTCGATATAATATGTCAAATCTGATGTCAACAGTCTTCATCATTAATCATGTGTGATACATTATGTCAATTGAATGTCGAGTCTTCATCAATAGGACATGTGTCGATATAATTATGTAATTCATAATGTCGACAGTCTTTTTTAATAGACATGGGTCGATATATTATGTCAGGTTTTTTGTCGACAGTCTTCATCATTAAACATGTGTCAATACATTATGTCAAATCTAATGTCGACAGTCTTTATCAGTAGTCATGTGTCGATACATTGTGTCAAGTCTAAAGTTGACAGTCTTCATCAATAGACATGGGTCGATATATTATGTCGGTCTATATTATGTCTTAGCAGTCTTACAGTCATCATAGACATGTGTCATACAATATGTCAAGTCCAATGTTGAACAGTCTTTATCATATAGACACTGTGTCGATACAAATATGTCAAGTTCAATGTTGACATTCTTCATCGATAGACATGTGTCTATACAAAAGTCAATATGTCAAATACAATATCGACAGTCTTCTTCAATAGACATGTGGCTAAACATAAATAGAAATAAATTAAAAACACGAACGAGTTCAAGTGCAAGTTTTGAAGAAATCCATATTACTGGAATACTTAACTGATGCTATAAAAGTGTACATCAATATACTTTCTGTAATTAACTGATGCTATAAAAGTGTATACCCATACTTTCTGTAATTATCTGTCAATGTGATACATTTTATTTCAGTTTGGAGCCCCTCTGAGTCAGCATAGACAATAAACTAAGCATTTTCTGTGGAACTATAAAACAAACATTCATTGTCATTATACTATGACAAATTACTGTAAGTTAAACATATGTACGGAATTATTGTTAGTTGAACGATCAAGTCAATCTCCCTTCTTATTGCATAATGTCTCGTACTTAAAACGATCGGCAATGAAACCGTATCTTTAACACAACTCCAACTCGGCTTTATTTTCTATGAATCGCTATACTGATGCTGTTTTCCTCCAAATTTTCAAAAAGGATTAATTATTATTTTCCTTTATCCTGGACGCAGCTGTTTTGCTTTTGAGTTGCATATAGAAAGATCAGACTGGCTTAAGAATGAAAATCAAGGGCTTACTTTACTTTTGATTTTGTAATATGTTTGTAAACCCTATGCATACAAACCATTTTAGAACGACTTATTTTTAGGTAAATTACATGACTTGCTGTAAATCGATAAAGCGTCACAACCATACACATTCTTTGTACTTAAAAAAATCACTTTCCCTCTGAGGCCGTATTCAACATTTTATGTTGTTCATTTTTACATAAGGATTACAAAAAAAAATTGATTCATTGAAGATGATCAGCGCTTTGTTGTCGTCATATTTTATCAGTAACCTAATCTTGACGGTAATATTAAAGGCTTGCTTCCCAAGCATTATAATATAATGGAGTTTAAATATAGGTAGCTTTTAGTGAGGGAGTAATTATGTGTAATTAGTTTTTACCGGCATTGTGAAAGATTTTAGCTCTCCAGTGTAAAATGTCCACAATCACCAATGTCCCTTTTGATGTTATGAAAATGTGTCAAATGGTATCACCTTCACAAGAAATTTTACCAAAAGAGAATCCAACTGGTTAGAAATAAAATATTTATTGGTTAAAGCAAAAATAGCCCTATGAAAGTTTAAAATGTAAGAAAACAGTTGTAACATACAGTAAATGAATTATATCTTTGATTCAATTCAAAACTGAAAATCATAAATAGACAAAATAATCGACATGACATAACTACAGAGATCCTTCATCCTAACCTCTCATTGTTTCTGCCACCTGACGAGCGTTAAACTTGAAGCAAACTACAAATACAATAGCATTTGTCCATCACAGAGCACAGGTTGAGCAGAATACTTGAACGTTTCCAAATGGTTTTGACCCGACGTGAGTTGATAAGAAGATTTGAGAGGTTACAAGTACTGAACTACCTGGTCGATGGTATCCCCCAGCCATCGGCGTGATGTTATTCTTCTGGTGTCGGTCTTATGTCACATAGTACTGCTAGCCAACAGGCCAATGTACTATATGTTATGAGGAAATATATATAAACATTTTCTATATACAGAAATTTTATTTTTTAATTGGTTGTTATGGATGATATTAAGTATACAAGATTCCATGAGTGAATTTTGAAAACTCCTTACTATTATTTAAAAATCTTATTATCAAGATGTGTCAAAGTTTTTTAATTTGTGTATTTGATATATCTTTAAAAAAAAAAAAGCATAACTTGTTTTGTCTTTGGGCATCCTGTGTAATGTTGAATACGGTATTCAACCTTTAGAGGTTTTTTTTTAAATATTGTTGTCGTTGGGTTGCTGTATAATTGACGTAAAAGATATAGTCATGTATGTGCAGTATCGTTTGATGCAAGTCAACTAGCTATACGTGTGAGTTCGCTCCAACTAACAAACCTTTGTTGTAAATTCGTCAATATTTCCGGATGAGCTAATATCTACTTTACCGATTGAAAATCGTTAAAAGGTATTAAAGCCCAAATCATATTCAAAAACTGCATTCTTTATGTGTTTAGTCAGTAATTTGATCTGGAGAACGAACATATTTCAATGGTTTTTGTGTGTGCTAAATTGTTGCCGTATTGAAATTGAAAAGAATGAAAAATGAGCCACTCTGGGTTTAGACTGCCTATCAAACTGTTAAAAGATCAGTCGTTTGTGAAACGATATTTACTTTCCGAAGAAAATAATGCACTCTTAATAGAGACATACAGACAATTTTTTGCTCACTTGAGATTTAAATATATTTACGCTTTTTGTAAAGGGAATTGTTTAGTTACGTACAATTTATAGAATGTTATGCGAAAAAATACCACTAAGTGCATTTTAAAAGATAAAGCTCCGCCTTGTTATATTTTATTAATTGTGGTTTAAATAAGACTTGTCAAATTTGATCTTGTCCAGTTGCACAAATGTTGGAATACAATCCATTGAATTTCACAATAACGTTTAAGGTTAAATATTTAGTAAGTGATTGTATGTTGGTCCTTATTTTACTGCTTCGAATGCTGTTCTAATTGCTCATTTTAACTTATTATTACTTTAATGGATGGTTATGTTTATCAAACTTGTTTCTATCTTTTTACATTTTTTCTACAACTTGTGATAGTTCAACAATATGATATAAATACATCCTTCACAGTAAAGGACTTCAAATTACAACTGCTTCATACATTCTGTTTCAAAATATATAAAGTAAAACTATTGTTCAGATATGACTTGGCAGAAGTAAATGTGTCTTCAGTGCATAAAACTAGACTTGAAACTGCTATAAAATAATTTGTCATATTTTATTCAATAAGCTGGATTCAATAGGAAGTTTTGCTGTCAGATAAATTAACTTCAATAATTCACTTGTGATGTCTAGTTTGTTCCCTCTAATGGAAATATTGATTCTTCTTTTGAAACTTAATGGAACAACAGTTAATTTTCTTAAATGTTTGTCAAAAGACCGGCTTTGTAACCAGTAACATTTTTTCGTTGCTTGACAAACCCCTGTAGTTTATCGCCCGGTTTTAAAATCAAATCACACAAAGTTTGATGGTGAAAGTTTACTTTAAAGACCCATTTTCTTCCATTTTGACTGAATATGTTAAAGAAACATGTCACTCAAAATAAGATAAATGATTAACTAATAACCAAAAACAAACATTAGGAGGAACGGACCTTAGTTTCGGGTTATCTGTAGTAGGTCTGTAAATTTATCTTTAAATGGTTATCAACCCTGTGGCTTTTAAAATTTCACAGTCGTACGCCAAGTAGTCTGCTAAACGTTTAAAGAAAACTGGTGACGGAGTAATTAATAATTAATTCATTGTTAATTTACTGATTGTGTACAGTATGTCGACATCGGTTGTTTTTAATTTCTTTCAAAGAGATTTGATAATACACAATGGTCTGTGATGACGGGGACATTTGTCATTATTTGGCATGATTAGCTAGTATACTTGTCTTCACTTTCAAGATAAAATGGTCTCTCTGGTATTACGCATAAGCAAAGCTGATAGCTGAACACTCTCACTTGCTTGTCAAAGAAAAACGTCAATGTCACTATGTAAATCATTCTACGTACGTCTTTTATCCTTATTTATATTATCTATCACCCTGTATTCTTCAAATATACCCTACTCCTTTCTATACGACGTATGTCCATACTACACCCTCTATACATATATATGTATGCACATACTACATCTTCATACGTATAACTTTCTGTCCGTCATACACCCTCTATACATTTTGTGTACTTCCTACAGCCTCTATAAATATGTATGTCCATCCTACACCCTCTTTATACATGGAACCTCTATTCTTATTCAATTACTCACTACACCGTTGTTCTTACATTAATACACCCTACACACTTTTACTTATCAATATCACTCACTACATCATCTATACTTATGAATCTATATTCCGAAGAAAAAAAAATGCCAAAAACTTTCGTTTTTATTAAAGAAACATTACAAAACATAGACGTAAGCCAATGATTCATTGGAAAAGATGAAATATGTATATATGTGATAATAGAGGTAAAAGGCTTCCATAAATCACCATACAGCAATTGGATATATCTACAAATCATGTTTTTAGATATTGGTGGTGTTTTACGCGGATTATGCAACTTTCCTGTTTACAAAATGTTATAATAAAGGGAGAAATATTCATATAAAACACAACAATACTGTATGGTATGTCCAAAAGAGTTCAGAGCGAGGCTTTATATTTACCATCGGTGTTGATTACTTGTGGTATATCTAACACGTTACTTTGGGATGGATTTAACAGAATTTATTTGGTAAACTTATGGATTAAAATAGTGAGATACCAGTGTTTCCAAAACTAAATATACTTTAAATTTTCTCCCAAATACTATCCATGTCAAAACAAAACAACTTTCCTCAAATTTTCATCTATACTAAGAATTGTTTTTTCCTACATATTATATGAACTTACAAAATAAAATGAACATGGCACAAGTCGAAATAAAATATATAAGAAAGGAGACTTTATTGAAAGTATTGAGCTTCATCAATGAATATACAACAAACAAATTCAGTAACAGGAGATATTTATCTATAATTTGGATTTCGGGGATTGTTTTTCTGAGATTTACAACAAAACAAAGCCGTTAGAATGGTTTTTGAAAACGACTCTTATAACTACACAAGGATTATACAACTGCATGTTTGTGTGAGCTATTTTAAAATAGCGCACACAAACAACCATATTTAAATCTGAAATATATCATTTTAAAGATTTGAATGAATTTTAAGTTTACACAAGGTAAACGGTAATGTCATAGATTTAGCAACTGTTCAAACTTATTTAACTCTTTATGTTGGTCCTTGAAGGATTTTAAATTCATTTCAACGTCGAAAAAATAAATAGTTTTTGATACAGTACAATGGATAACTATGTGACCATTTGAAAAAGTCATATTGAACTACCTTTCTTATAAAGGTAATTTGTAATTATTTCCACTTAAATTCACGTTTATTTGCAAAATTTTCAATGAAATTTATTGCAGCCTTCAGCAAAATAGCCAGTTTTAACAGTTCTTCAATAAACAAACAATATGCGTAAAAGGAATGTTAGAGTATAAGAGAAAATAAAACTAATTCATCAAGACAGTATTATGTTTGAAGTCGAATAACGAGAAGATACAATACAAAGACAATGGGCTTATCTGACGTCTAAAATAGTGTTAGATTACAACACTATGTTTAACACACCACGAGGTAGTATACAGTTACATGCGCCCGTGACCTTAGAAAACAGCGCAAGATTCACCAATTGTATCAAGTCATTGAGATTTGATGAAGCGTTGATAATGCGTGTTCCGAGTGTACTATAAGATGGCCAAAACTTAATTTGTTAAACAAAAACTATTTTTGCATATGGATGTTGCACAATCAACAATCAAACATCGAACTACTAAAAAGATTAATATATAGTACTATATTGTGCCGCTTCGGTAATGTTTGCTAGATTTACATTCATCGCACAGTTCATATTCATTTCATTCCCAAAATCGTCTAGAATATCCGTGAAATATTTGCCAATGGACATCAAGCAAACAAGTAACAAATCAATCAATCTGACTTATGACAAAAATGTTATGCAGTAAGTTACACCTATATTTATTTCGTGAATATAAAAAAGATGGCGAATACGGTAAAGTATTTTGATAATAAGAAATGTTATGTACCTAAAAAGACTCCCGACATGCTTCCTCATACATGAACAAAACTAAAATGACTGGGACACACTTGCTTATACATGAATGAATTACTAGGACATAATACCTCATACATGAAATAAAATGACTAGGACATACTTGCTCATATAATGACTAGGACATAGTTGCTCATACATGACTAGGACATATTCTTGCTCATACATAAATAGGACATTACTTGCTCATACATGACTAGACAACTTGCTCATATAGACCTAGTTATATTATATTCTTGCTCATAATGATAGACATTTATACTTGACATATAGACTAGACATATCCATATAGACAACATTTAGCCAAATGCTAGGACTAATCTTGCTCATCATTAAAGGACATCGTTTGACTCATATATGAATAGGACATAATTATATACTTGTTTTCAATACATAAATAGGACATATTATACTGTCATACATGAACAAAACAACGTTCAGGAATAACCTGTTAATGTATTTCTGCTACAAAATGTAATTTACTACCATTGACTGAGAAAAACAGTAGGAGAAACCGTTGAAAGGTGTCGACTGCTCATCTTAAACACATCCATAACAATTATCATAAAATAAAATAAATGTTTCATTTAGACAACATTTCTTTGAAGTGTGTTCTATAAAATATGTTTACATAGTTAAATGAATTTATGTAAAAAATATCAAATATTTATCACCAGGGTAATAATATGTGTTCACCGTGATGCTGGTGAGCTCAAGTTTGAATACATGAAATAAAATCATGCATGTCTTTTGCTTCTGCAAATTGTACGGATCAAAGTTTACTTTGTCACATACACTAAATGAACAAACTGTGCAATTGAAATTTTAGTGTTATAAGATACCCGTTATCTATTGCTACTATTCAAGACGACATGGTTTGGCTATAAAACTATTGTCATCCCCGTAAAATGAATGATGTTAATGCTATAATTATCGGTATAACCGCTTTTCTTCTGACTTACTACACCATTACAATTCAATAAACACGTATCTTAACATTCGCACAGGTAGTACCGAGACGATGAAAGTGAGAATTGTTTCCAGTTGTTATCAAACAAATTGCCGTTTTAATATCAATATTCAAATGTGAGTTTTTGAAGCAATGGTATTGCCAATATCTACTGAACTGAAAGATGTTTGAACAGACTAGAATTTAATATGTAGAAGATAAAAAAAAAAAGTACAACGTTTTTGTCAGTCAATCGTGAAACTTATATGGTTATTCAGCACATTGAAAAAAAAAGCAAAAGATGCCGAAGGGACATCCAAACCTATTGAAAATGACTGACCCATGCCATGGCAAAACAGATTCTCCTAACCTTGACTGCATTTATATATGTGTTTGAAAGACATACAACTTAAACAGTCGTGTTCGTCCTCCCTCTTTTAGTATGAACACAAACAAAAATGAGAAGCAGTTGTTTGTGTTAATATGAGAGTCAGACAGGATTATTATTTATTAATATGTACATATTTTTTCATACGCAAGTTAAACACATTTCTATCTCGCGCAAGTCTCATTCATTAAAATGTCAAAATCGTTTCGCGCTACTGGTCGTTTAAAACATGTGATATAATATAGACAATTATTACCGATTATTGGGTATTATGAAGATAATTTGCGAGTTTTTCTTTATTCTATTATCTTTATTAATCCCACAACTATACAGATATCACCTTTGCGTTTGTACATGTACCGATATGGCTATTTACAGGTCAAATGTTGGATGATAACATGGAGCAAGATACAGGGAACATCTGTCGAAACCGCAGGCTTATTATCTATAAATCCATATTTCTGGAGACAGGAGTATCCACTAAAACATTAATTAATCAGATATTGACCCACCAGCTTGTGGAAGCGTAATTTGCTAGACAATTTAATCAATTGAGATTTCGTGTATAGAAGAAAGGCAGATGTCTTAATCCTGCTAGGCGCGTGCATTTTCGGATAAAACGTGAAAAGATCGTTTAACATGATAGAAGAAATGGAGCCACGATATCATGAAAAGTCGTATACTAAAAACTGTCAATAATTATTTATCATTGGAACTATTAGAAAATTATGTTTTTATAAAAGTGCTTTGTCAATGTGTACACGACTTCAAACTGTAAAATCTATTTTTGAAAAATGATGCAAATTTGCAAAATGAGAAATATGCAGTATCGATAATGCCAATACATGAGAAAGTCGAATACATTATTATTCTCTCGTCTCGAAGACTGAAAAATCTTCATTTAAAGTATAGACATAATACTCTAGTGCATAAATTGGTAGATTGAATTAACGAATAAATGTCACTTATAAGGAGAAAGACATCAGCTCCATTAATCATGTTAATGTAGATCTATAAACTTTAGAAATAGAATACTTCAGATACCAATTTGATCCCTTTCTTTGCCTGTCCATTTCTCCATCAAATATAAATTCGATCATGATGTATTCAACAGTCAATATGTTCAAGAATACTTTTTATTGTCAAGAAATTCAAATCGAATCTTCAAACTATTTTACTCAATTACCACAAACTACAAATCTTCTCTCAATGTCACCCTCACAATTTATATTGTTATTCACTCACATTTACACAGAGCCACACCAGATAAGGAGCCACAATCTACACCACCAACATTCCCTCAAATGTATACAGAGCCACATCATGTACAGAGCAAAAATCTGAACCCGTATGCACTCTAATGCATACATACGAAGACACAGTCTATACCATCATTCACTCAAATGTATACAGAACTACTGTACCAGCACTATAATGTTCAATCAATGACTCCTGTGTAGTTGAACTCATTCCTCGGTGCCACCAGCTCGCTAAAATCGTTAATTCGATGTCACTTGCACTATTTAGCTATTTTACATAGTGCAAAATGTGTTTTTTTAGTCGGTAAAGTGAAATTTATTCAACAATCAGAACTTCTTGTGCGATTTTGCTTTTCTAGGCATTACTACATATTCAACTATATAAAAGATTATTGAATGAATGATTATGCAAGTTCGAAAATTTATCTTAAAAAAATAGTATCACTTAAAAACTAAACTCTTAAAGTATGCTATCAGTTGCAAAGTACAAATTGATATCTCTGGGACAGATAAGAATGCACAATAAATGTAAATATAATGAACGTTAGTGAATTGTAAGCGAAAGGAAAACAAATAGAGTTAACCGTACGTGGATGAAAGGTGAATTAAAACGTAAATGCATTCCGTAGTATCTGGGTTGGGAATCCTAGTTTATAGTCTGCTCAAGTATTTATACTGTGTATTTACTCCCAGGTCGATCAAATTCTCAAAATAAATTTTAGAATCCATTATGTCGCTTAACCCTTCGTGCTAGCTGATGATGGCTAAGTGGGTTTGTTTCCTGACAATTTTTATACCTTAATATTCATCATGTGGATGTTACTATCAGTGGTAAAAAAATCGTAATGAGACAGTAACCCAGAAACATAACAAATACTAAAAATGACGCTATACACGTCACTTTCTGTAGTTGCTCGCGATTACTTGAAGTCATCAAAGTTATAATTGTCATTCTATGTCAGACTTTTCTTCTTTATATCTCTATGAAATATCAATTGAAACTTTCGTTCCTTTTCTTTTCAATTCTGTAAACAATGATGACATTTGAAAACATAAATGAAAAGATGTTTTATAAAAAAATGTCTTACAGTGTAATAGATGGGCGTTATTTGTATAAATGTATGTCCTATGTTATGAAGGAGTATTTTGTTTTAAGTTTGTATTTACTCTTTATACATTAGCCTGAAGGTAAACTTCCCTTGTACATTTTAAATCTTAAACAGATTAAATTCATCCGTCTAGCATAATTCTCCATAAATCAGTTTTTAACTCTGTGTCCATTAGGAAGACAAGACAAGATACAATGCTATTCTGTATTAATTAAACTACTTTTGTCTTCTAAAAGCTTTAATTAATTTTTCTGTCATTCCCTGTCAAATTTGATGTTGTTGTCCCTAAGGACCATGGTCTGTGTATATTCTCGTCATTTGGTTGTATGCTATAACCATTGTTGTAGTAGCCTTATAAACGAACTTATTTTTTTTATACTGATTCTCTATACTTTGAAAGACTTTGTTGCATTAATAATAGATTCTTATCTTATTCATGTTATGGAAGGGCATCGTGTATTTGTTTTTGTTGATCTTTTATATTCCTTTTAACATTCTTGTGTATCTACACACTTAAAAAAATTATGTCAACTTTCACGACTCGGTTTAACTAATTTCTATATCATCACTTTTTAAGAATGGTGAAGCTCGATTAAAATCTAAACTATTTAAACAGTATGAAATGCTTGATACAAACAAACTTAGTAGTTAAAAAAAAACAAAAAAAAAAAAAACAATCTAGAAAAGTTAATTATCCCCAGTCTGTTATAGTTGCTACGACAGACATTGTATTTATACCTCAGGCACTCACTGATATGATGTTTCCTATAAATGCAAAACATATTGTTTTAATATCTCTTTATCTTAAAAGCCTTGATACTGAACAATTCTCTACACTTTTACGAGTTTTTTCAGATTTATAAAAAAATGCAAAATACGAAATAGCTCTTAGATTTATGTAAATGGAAATCCATAAAATTCATGTAATTGAAGCATTTTTCTTCAAAGATATCATTCCAGAGTGTTAGTTTAATATTACTTCAATAATCAAGACACTTTTGTAAAGAATAACATAAAAGCACTATAAAATTCTACCCATGAAAATTAAAGATTTTATCAAAGAAATTTTCACTGTGTTTATCCCCAAAGTTAATATAACTTGGCTGTGATAACGAAAAAGCGAATATGAAATAAGATATTTAAAATGTAACTTGCTTGAATCAGAATAATAAATATAGAACATAAAATTATTTTCATCGTTTTTCTATAAAGTTGGCGACTTCTTGAACAAAGACAAAGAATAGGGGATAGAAAAAGAACCCTGCTGTACAACTATTCAACCACCATACCTCCTGTGAAAATCCACCGTATTATTCTCAAGTTTTAATGCTGATATAGCTTTTAATGTATAATATTGTCGCATAAATTATACGTTGACTGGGGTGTTATGTGTACATTTCAGCAGTAGGTCTGAATTTCCTTCTAAAAGGGTGGCATTTCAATCAGATAGTAAACTGGCAGCTAAATGAATATCAAGTTTTATGTCTCTATTATTATGGATGAATAGAAGAAAGGAAATAGAGAAAACTGGTCTTCATTTAAAACACTGACGTAAATATATGAATTTTATCGTAAAAATGTTTTTATATGAAGGTTTTCCCGTGTTTTTAGTATGTTCAAGGTGTACATTTATACATTATTCATAGTGACATGGGTAATTAATTTATTACTACATCCGAAATAGCCATACGTAGTTAGATCTTTAATGAAGTGTTTGTTCGTATGAACACACTTCGAAACAATACATATTATAAAAAAAATGTCTCTGAAAACAGAACAACCTGATTTTCTTATTTCACTTTTATAATAAATCTACAAAAGTAACAGCATATATAAAAATGGAAGGGACGTAGGGTATATTCTTTGTAGATCAATATTTCATTGACAAGAGTGCAAGTTATCTAATATATTGATTATTCCTCATTCTAAATCTCATTGATATAGCCTGCACGTGTACGAGTAAATTAAATAACCATAACTAGATGTCTTTTGGTTATTTGTTAGATATCTCTATCCGTGATCTATAGTTCATATATCCTTTTATTGATATATAAATATGTAAATAATAATTGCTTAATCATTTTTCCGAATCAGGTACTTACCTTCCGTTAAATGAAGACAATAAACCAGAAGAAATATTAGTCCATGAGATGACCCCATTAGAGTCAGAGAAGAGTTGTAATAAATCAGAAAAATTAAACATATAAATCCAAGTGTTTATCTATTTGTATACGTTGGTTTACATCCTTTACTTCCATATAATAACCGGTATATTATTCTTGTACATGTAGAATACGATGTCCATCGTTGTTATTCCATTTTACACTTGAAAATTCGTCATTTATGTCGATTTTTTGTTTAATTCGTTTATAATCACAACAAAACCCATGCAACAACGTGTGCAGGTTTCGTTTACATATCAAATAATACATCTGTCATTGATCGTACAACTCGCCCATTAACCTGAATCTGTGTTTTGTGTGGTTAATTTGATAGAAGAGGCGTATTTGTAGGCGTGGTAATCTGATTAAGAAAGAGAGTGTAAACGGGCGCCAGGTTGTCGCTCGGAAAGAGATAGACTTTAAAATACTGTCTCTCTAATAAGCGTGTTGATTTTAGAAGTCTGGCGATTGACTGATTGTATGATACGATTAGTGTGTCTGTTCATTTTCATTTATTCAGCCAGTCAGATGTGAAATAACGTAAAAACGTTTTTAAAACCTTAGTTAAACCAGGTAGACAACATAAGAAACAATTATCTGTAAAATATATGTCTCTTTTAATTTGTTTCGTCAAGTGAAAACAATTTTAAAAATATTTTATCCATCTGATTAGTACAGCTTTATTTTTTTCTCTATTCGGGTCATTATTCTTTATCAAATTGTCTAATAATTAATTTTAAAAATTAGTGAGGTATTATTCAAAACTACTGCTGTAATTGAATTTATATGCAGCATCAAAACTATATGTTTTCATGTAAAAATTTCCTCAAATTATGTGAATATCAAATTCAAAAATCCTTAATAAGTAACTGCAGTATATGATATGCATCATTAATCAAAGTTGGATATCCTTTTAAAAAGTGTTTCCGTCAATTTGCACGAAATCTTCCGGAAACTGTCGCTTAAAACGACTTTATGGCGAGCCAAATTATGAGAACGTCCTGTATTTGAAATTCTTTCTTTGAAACTTCATTTGTAGATTAGCGAATACAAAAATTAAAACAATGTATTCACAAAATGTACTATAAGCAGCTTAAGATAAGAGATCATTTTACTAAAAACTATGAAGAAATCGTGAAATTTTAGTAAATAAATATTGAGCTATTGATTTTTTTTTCACATGTCCTTAATAATAACTAGTGTCAATTTCATGTTAATTTTAAGCATTTTGTGGACCCAATACTTCATTTCACCAAAATACACGAAGAATTCCATTATGCCTATATCTTATTCATGCATATAAAAAACATGAAAATTATCAACGTTTCTTATTTTGGGGATTTAATCATTTCCATATATATATATAGCTTCTTCTGATGATTCCATATCCAAAAACTTGTGTATTTCTCATTACTTTATTGATAAAGAGTGTGAAAAGTATTACTCTATGAAACCTTAAGTTCCTAATCTGTAATGCGATAGTTTTAAAGTCGCCATCATGATTTGAGTCCCATCTTCTATTTCATGTTCTACGTACCATATCACAGAACATCACATATATATAAGGCGTCTGATATGGAATTCACTTTTATTGAGCGACATGGTGGGGCAGGACAGAAGAACTACTTTATGGAGTATCCTTACGGATGACCATTATAGTTAACTGACATGTCACTCAATGGCATTGTCTCTCTTTTATATTTATATTTGTCTTTTATTGTTTGACATAGTGTTACCTGTACTTTTATTAAAAGTACATTCAGTACGTAAAGGTTCTACAAGATTGATGGACTGGAATGGAGGTCGAATATTTTGACTGTCACCGGAAATATATATACGGTTATGTTTGATAGGGACAGAAAACGTGACTTGTAACATACGACCTTCTACCCATCAAATAGTTGTTAACATGAAAAGAGGTTTGCAATCTTCTTACTTCAGACATAGGATCAAACGTCCCCATTCCGATAATTGGACGTGGCTGCGTATTTATACATATCACATAGCCAAACGGACGCCCCTATTATAAGCATAGGTTTTATGAGAGAAGATTCAGTAAAAGTACAAAAAAGTGTGACACACTCCTTGGTACTGCATGTTCTTGAACGCAAAAGTTTAAAAGAGTTTCCGATACTGTTTTCAAGCGTAAATACATATGGGACTCTGCCGTTACTGGACGTATTTCGACTTCCTCCTGTCCTACAGTTAAACAATGCTTCAGATATGCGTCGGTTTACAGTGTGGGATGTATAAAAACAGACATATCCGATCAGAATTGGGGCACTTAATCCTGTGCATCATGTATAGTAAAAGTCCAACACTTTTTGCACGTTAATCAACCAACTCATGCAACAACAAAAAAGAGATCGGCTTTAAAGTAGCAAGTCGACTATTTGCTTCCCTGTTGCCTTTTCTGATGACAGTCATTATTTCCCGCCTCTGCACCTGGTCGACAAATCAACAGCTGCCATATCTATTATTGAGGGGGCAATGGGTTTAACTGTTATGCTGTTATGGGGCAGTTTAATTCTTTGATATCTGTTATTTTGAAAATATATTTGCTTTTAGCTGATATTGTCTTATTCATTGTTAGCTGTTATTGGACCATTAGGTTTTTTGTTATCTGTTATTGTGATAATATATTTGCTGTTAACTGTTATCGAAAATTGGAATGTTAGCATTTTTTTTTTGACAGCCCATATTCGGTAGAAATTGAGGATTATTGGACATTGGGGTCTACCACTAGTAATATGGTGGTCCCGTATTCGGTGAAGGATTTCATTAATATATACCCATCACAGATCAACACATAAACATATTAATATCAGTGAGATCCAGAACAATTCCAGTATATCTTATGATTATCCTTTGTAATAAAATCCATTTTTTTATGAACATGTAGCTTGCTGTTCGGTGTGAGCCAAGGCTCTGTGTTGAAGGCTGATTTAGAAAAAAAAATTGTATGGGGATAATGTTCTTGTTTGCCGTACATACATATTAAATTCAGCATCACTTAATATGACCAAAAGGAAAATATATGGCCAGGGATATCTGATGAACGATCTCAATTAAGAACTACATGTAGGTCTTTACTACCAGTTAACATTTTATATAATAAAGTACACAATTTTTTTTTGTCCATGTTAATTCCTTGTTATCTGTTATAAGCCAAATCAATTTGCTGTTATGCTGTTATTGGGACCCCCTTGCCCCCTTTCATTATTAGATTGTTAACTTGCTCTCGTCGTGAATATGCATGAAAAATTTGCTACTAGGCGTTGGCCTTAATCACAAAACAACAATCAATCGATCTATACAAGACGGTTCAAAAATCGTACAAATCGTCATCATGATGATTTTTTATTCTTTAGGTGAGATAATATGATTGCTTTGCCTGTATTAGTGCTGAAATGTATTGGTTTATCTCGTTAACTTTCTCGACATCGTTTACTGATTGAATAGATTGTATTTGTTTGGATGAATCGTTTTTTATAACTGTCATTTTCATGATGTGGGTTATCCTCTGTCTTCAGGCAATGTTGCTCTGTGGTTGTCTCATGGTAGTGCAGTTGTTCCGTTGTGGTCCTTTGTCTTCAATGAGGTTATGGTTCCGTGACTGTCCTCTGTCTCCAGGTAATGTACATGTATTTATTCCGTGCATTGTTTTCTCCAATTCCATCAGTTTGTTGTTCCGACCGGGTTAACCTACGATTCAGTTGAGGTTGGTGTTCCCAGTCTCCAGGTGAGTTAGTTGTGCCGTGGTTGTCCTCTGTCTGCAGGTAACCCTGAAATATAGTTGTTCAGTGGTTTTCATGTCTTCAGGTGAGGTAGTTATTCCATGTTGTGTTCTGTCTGCAGGTAACCCTGAATATAGTTGTTCAGTGGTTGTCATGTCTCCAGGTGAGGTAGTTGTTCCATGGTTGTGTTCTATCTCCATGTGATGGATACTTTCCATGCATATCTGTCCTCTTTTCTAGGTGTGGTAGTTGTTCCATGGTTGTGTTCTGTCTCCATGTGATGGATACGTTCCATGCATAGCTGTCCTCTGTTTCCAGGTGAGGTAGTTGTTCCATGGTTGTGTTCTGTCTCCATGTGATGGACAAGTTCCATGCAAAGCTGTCCTATTTCAGGTGTGGTAGTTGTTACGCGGTAATCATCTGTCTCAAGAATGAGGCAGTGTGGTAGTTGTTCCTCGGTTGTCATCTGTCTTCAGGTCGGTTGTCATCTGTCTCCAGGTAAGGAAGTTACTCCGTGGATGTCCTTATTTCCAGGTGAGATTGTTGTTCCGTGGTTGTCCTCTGTCTCCAGATGTGGTTGTCGTTTCGTTGTTGTCATCTGTCTCGTATGAGGTAGTTATTCCGTTGTTGTCCTCTGTCTCAATATGAGTTAGTTGTTCCGTAGTGTCCTCTGTCTCCAGGTGTAGTGGTTGTTCTGTTGTTGTCCCATGTCTCAAGATGAGGTAGTTGTTGCGTGGTTGTCCTCTGAGACTAGATGAGGTAGTTATTCCGTGGTTGTCCTCTGTCTCCAGATGAGTTAGTTGTTCCGTGGTTGTCCTCTGTCTCCATATGAGGTAATTGTTACATGGTTGTCTGCTGTCTCCAGATGATTCGTAGTTGTCCTCTGTCTCCAGATAAGGTAGTTGTTACATGTGTGTCCTCTGTCTCCAGATGAGGTGGTTGTTTCGTAGTTGTCCTCTTTCTCCAGGTGTGGTAGTTGTTACATGTTTGTCCTCTGTCTCCGAAAAGGTAGTTTTTACATGTTTGTCCTCTCTCTCCAGATGTGGTAGTTGTTACATGTTTGTCCTCTCTCTCCAGATGTGGTAGTTGTTACATGGTTGTCCTCTGTATCCAGATGAGGTAGTTGTCTCGTAGATGTCCTCTTTCTCCAGGTGTGGTAGTTGTAACATGTTTGTCCTCTGTCTCCAGATGAGTAGTTGTCTCGTAGTTGTCCTCTTTCTCCACATAAGGTAGTAATTACGTTGTCCTCTGTCTCTAGGTTTGGGAGTTGTTACATGTTTTTCCTCTGTATCCAGATGAGGTAGTTGTCAAATGTGTGTCCTCTGTCTCCAGATGAGGTAGTTGTATCGTTGTTATCATCTGTCTCTAGATGAGGGAGTTGTTCCGTGGTTTCCCTGTGTCTTCAGGTGTGATAGTTGTTACATGTTTGTCCTCTGTCTCAAGATGAGGTAGTTTTTTCGTAGTTGTCCTCTTTCTCCAAGCGTGGTAGTTGTTACATGTTTGTCTCTGTCTCAAAATGAGGTAGTTGTTCCGTGGTTGTCCTCTGTCCCAGATGAGGTAGTTATTGCGTGGTTGTTCTCTGTCTCCAAATGTGGTAGTTGTTACATGGTTTTCCTCTGTCTCCAGATGAGGTAGATGTTCCGTGGTTGTCCTCTGTCTCAATATGAGGTAGTTGTTCCTAGGTTGTTTCTGTCTCCAGATGAGGAAGTTGTACCGTGGTTGTCCTCTGTCTCTAGATGAGGCAGTTGGTCCTTGGTTTCCCTCTGTCTCCAGATGAGGTAGTTGTTCCTAGGTTGTCCTCTGACTCCAGATGAGGTAGATGTTCAGTGGTTGTCTTCTATCTCAAGATGATGCAGTTGTCTCGTTATTGTCATCTGTCTCCAGATGAGATATTGTTTCGTGGTTGTCCTCTTTCTCCAGATGAGGTAGTTGTTCCGTGGTTGTTTCTGTCTCAAGATGAGGTAGTTGTTCAGGGGTTGTCCTCTGTCTCCAGATGAGGTAGTTGTTTAGTGGTTGTCCTCTGTTTCAGGATTGGTAGTTGTTACGCATGTTTTTCCTCTGTCTCCCGATGAGGTATTTGGTAAATATGTGTCCTCTGTCTCCAGATGAGGTAGTTGTTCCTGTCTCTAGATGAGGTAGTTGTTTAGTGTTTGTCCTCTGTCTCCAGATGAGGTAGTTGTTCCGTGGTTACCCTCTGTCTCTAGATGAGGTGGTTGTTTAATGGTTGTCCTCTGTCTCCAAGTGAGGTAGTTGTTTAGTGGTTGTCCTCTGTCTCTAGATGAGGTAGTTGTTAGTGGTTATCCTCTCTCTCCAGATGAGGTAGTTGTTCCTTGGTTTCCCTCTGTCTCCAGATTAGGTTCTTGTTCCGTGGTTGTGTTCTGTCTCCATATGTGGTAGTTGTTACGTGGTTGTACTCTCTCTCCAGATGAGGTAGTTGTTCCTTGGTTTCCAGATGAGGTAGTTGTTCCGTGGTTGTCCTCTGTCTCAAGATGAGGTAGTTGTTCCGTGGTTGTCTCCAGATGATGCAGTTGTCTCGTTATTGTCCTCTGACTCCAGATGAGGTATTGTTCCGTGTTTGTCCTCTTTCTCCAGATGAGGTAGTTGTTCTGTGGTTGTTTTTTGTCTCCGGATGAGATAGTTGTTCTGTGGTTTCCCTCTGTCTCTAGATGAGGTTGTTGTTTAATGGTTTTCCTCTGTCTCCAGGTGAGGTAGTTGTTCCGTTGTTGTCCTGCCTCCAGCATAGGTTGTTGTTCCGGGTTGTCTTTTGTTTTAAAGTAAAGGAATAATTGCAATTGCTCTATCCATTCGACTTCTACTAATTGAATTTCTGGAAACCTTTGTTAGGTCTAAAACTTTTACCTGTTTAGGTGTTTTAGTGTACATTAATATTTTTTTATGTCAGCGCTGCAGTATTTGGCAAAATATGGGAAAAGGGAATTTTGTTTGAACAATATGGTCATTTGAAAGACATTTATTATTTATAAATAAGAATACAACAAAATATAGATTTAAAATATATCAGGAGTTCAGGAGAGGCGAAAAACATCCATGATGAATAAGATTTTTGATTCTAAATACTAAAATGTTTCTTCAATTCGACTTTGAAACTAATATTTAAGTTAAGTGTCAAATTGGAATTTCGTAGCAGAGTAATCGCTTTGCGGAATAAAATGAAATGAAACATTACAATTAAAATATTCTTAAAATAATTTTATAGGCCCTGCTTGTAATATTTCTTGCTGTTCCTTGGTATCAAACCCACGGCCAAGATGACAACTTTATAATCCAAAATAATGATGACACATTTAAACATATAGAAATTTTATTTGCTGATAAGAGATAGAAAGATAAAGAGACAAAGGGAGAAAGTGACAAAGCAGAAATAAAATAATAATTATCATAAACTAGGTTACGTAATGGCCGAGAGATTATATAACGTTTCTAAAGTTTACAAAATACCCTCGAGGACAATTGAATGTAGTTGAAGATTTTGCATTGATAATTTAAGATAATTAAAGTTATATTTTGTTAAATGTCAATCATGCACTTGTTTGAAAAGGTAAGGTTGCAACGTCATTCCAACCTTGACCAATTATAATTATTATTTAATAATTTTAGAAGTAATAAATAATATCTAAGATAATACATTTGATTGGTTTGGAATATTTAACGCAAACAAAATTAATTTTATCTACATATGATGATACATGTAAAAGAAATGAGTGATTGATTATATTATTTTTCATATTTTTTTTTTACATTTTTAAAGGCACACTTGTTCATCTTTATTTCAGTCAGACAGATTGTCGACCTGTTTTATTTTTGGTACTAAATATTAATAACATGTAAACTTACTTCATATTAAAATGACACATAAAATGTTAATTGCACTATTCATCAATTTAATTTGTCTACATTGAACGATGGCACTTCCTTATAATGTTTAAAATTTCACACTTTTTACATTTGATTAGTGTAAAATATGCGATACCTAAGGATCAGACATAAAATTGACAGTTTTACATAGTATAAAAAGATAAATCAGACTGGTAAAATGGTGTTATAATCAGACGCCCCATAGAAAAACCGTGAATAATTTAATTTCACCCCTTCAGGATAGTATTTTCACAAGTTTTTTGTTGATAATTTATGTAATGTAGAGATAATCATACATAACTGGTCAGTTTTGTAGTTTGGATCAAACCAAGTGAAAATTAATTAGATATGTTCATTTTAAAATTTGTTTCACATAGAAATAAAGTAGCAAGTACATACTAAAAGATGTAAATTGTTTTGGCTTTTTTTTGTTTTTTGTTTTTGTGCTGTAAGTGTTCTTTATCTTCTTTTTTTTAAATTCATTTCTTCTTTTACTGATTTTTCCCTCGTCTGCTTTCTATCTGATTTTTATTTCATTCAAACTTTGTCAATGACCGTTGTTTATTTATAACAAATGTTTATGTAAAAAAATAAGTTGGGGACATAATTGTTTTGTAATTTTGTAATGCAGATCAGAACATTCCTCTTGGTTTTAAAACTGTTCTAAAAAAAGTTAGTTCAACTATTTGAAATACGAAATAGTTTTCCTTGCAAATGGTTTTTCCAAGCATACCTTTCATCTTTGGAAGTAAATCTTATTACAAACATTTTTATTTTCAAAATATATATACCATGTGTTATTTACACTAATCGAATCAAAATACTCAATTTCTTTTGGAAATTAAAAAAAAATACATGTATACATATGTTTAACTTTTAAAATTTGCTTATGATATGAAAGACAAAAAAAAAGCTATGCCCTGTCCTCTTTCTATAAACTTTGCTCATTGTTGAAGAATGTACGGTGAAATAAAGCTGCTTACATACACGTCGTTTGCCCAACTCTGGTCGAAAGTTTATCAATGACAGTCATGTCATTCGCTCTATTTTTATACTGTATGTTGCAAACTTAAGGTAAAAAAGGGACATTTCTGAAAATGTGTCACACTTACCAATATAAAGTTTGGTATCAAATATCATGAACCTCTGATTTGTAGTCGCTGTAAACAACGCGATGAAAAAATCTTATATATACATCGATGTTAAAATATACCTGAAACTTATGTGAAAAGTAATATCACAAAAATACTGAGCTTAGAGGAAAATCAATTCGGAAAGTCCATAATCACATGGCAAAATCAAATAACAAAACGCATCAAAAACAAATGGACAAGAACTGTCATATTCCTGACTTGGTACAGGCATTTTCAAATGTAGAAAATGGTGGATTAAACCTGGTTTTATAGCGCTAACCCTCTCACTTTGATGACAGTCTCATCAAATTCCGTTATATTTACATTGACGCGTTAACTAAACAGACACAATAAATAAAACAGTCAGACAGACAGAGAAACAGAGGGTAAAGAAAAGTTACGAATCTGCAACATTTCATACTGATGCGCACAAACATTGAAATTGGTATATAAGATCAAGAAACTTTGTAATTCGAGATATACAAAAAAAAAAAGGAAACGAAAAGGAGTAGGTCCGGTAAGGACCGATTTTGGCCTCAAATTTCAGGTTCATCTGACGAAAGATTTTGACCACTTTTTAAACACTTAAGTGTCTATTTCATTTGAATCAATTAGTTTATGTAAAAGATTTTAACTGATTTAGTCATTAAAAACGATCCGATTCAAGCTTAAATATGAAAAATCTACCAAATATGCCGAAAAATGTCACTTTTCAGATGTTTTTTTTGTCAAAAATGAAAGTGGCCGCATCCGTGTTCATCCTCAACCTTTATATATGTTATGTATTATCATAAAATACAATTTACATTTCAATATTAAGGATGAACACGAATGCGGCCACTTTCGTTTTACACGAAAACCGTCTAAAATTTAACTAAAATGCTAGAATTGTGAAGATTTCAGTAATTTAGCATGACTTAATGGTGCTAGTACCCGATATATGTGCATTGTATTGTCAAAAACAGCCCATATTTATGTAGCAGAAGCATTCTACTGTCCAATAAATAACTAAACATTTACATTTTAACAATTTTGTAAAACTGCTATATTTTGGGGCCAAAAAGGGGTCTTACCGGACCTACTCCTTTCTCATACATGCCCAAATGTAAAGAACATACGTGTATTTATAAACAGGATATAGAAAATTTACGTATCTGGAAATGTGTCACTTGATATAGCTAACCGAGTTTGGCACTTAATATTATATAATGATGCTCTCATTTGCAGTTTCTGAGAAAAATGCAACTAGTACATATATATTTCTTATGCGTGCATCAATGTAAAGCACATATACACATGTCAGCGACAAACCATCAGTGTAAAGCACATATACACATGTCAGCGACAAACCATCAATGTAAAGCACATATACACATGTCAGCGACAAACCATCAATGTAAAGCACATATACACATGTCAGCGACAAACCATCAACGTAAAGCACATATACACATGTCAGCGACAAACCATCAACGTAAAGCACATATACACATGTCAGCGACAAACCATCAACGTAAAGCACATATACACATGTCAGCGACAAACCATCAGTGTAAAGCACATATACACATGTCAGCGACAAACCATCAGTGTAAAGCACATATACACATGTCAGCGACAAATCATCAATGTAAAGCACATATACACATGTCAGCGACAAATCATCAATGTAAAGCACATATACACATGTCAGCGACAAACCATCAATGTAAAGCACATATACACATGTCAGCGACAAATCATCAATGTAAAGCACATATACACATGTCAGCGACAAACCATCAATGTAAAGCACATATACACATGTCAGCGACAAATCATCAACGAAAAGCACATATACACATGTCAGCGACAAACCATCAGTGTAAAGCACATATACACATGTCAGCGACAAACCATCAGTGTAAAGCACATATACACATGTCAGCGACAAACCATCAGTGTAAAGCACATATACACATGTCAGCGACAAACCATCAATGTAAAGCACATATACACATGTCAGCGACAAACCATCAATGTAAAGCACATATACACATGTCAGCGACAAACCATCAACGTAAAGCACATATACACATGTCAGCGACAAACCATCAATGTAAAGCACATATACACATGTCAGCGACAAACCATCAGTGTAAAGCATATATACACATGTCAGCGACAAACCATCAGTGTAAAGCACATATACACATGTCAGCGACAAACCATCAGTGTAAAGCACATATACACATGTCAGCGACAAATCATCAATGTAAAGCACATATACACATGTCAGCGACAAATCATCAATGTAAAGCACATATACACATGTCAGCGACAAACCATCAGTATAAAGCACATATACACATGTCAGCGACAAACCATCAATGTAAAGCACATATACAAATGTCAGCGACAAACCATCAATGTAAAGCACATATACACATGTCAGCGACAAATCATCAATGTAAAGCACATATACACATGTCAGCGACAAACCATCAATGTAAAGCACATATACACATGTCAGCGACAAATCATCAACGAAAAGCACATATACACATGTCAGCGACAAACCATCAGTGTAAAGCACATATACACATGTCAGCGACAAACCATCAGTGTAAAGCACATATACACATGTCAGCGACAAACCAGAAGTAGATAAATCACATATATGAGTGATTGTTTATTGCTGGTTATATTACGTCCAATAGAAAATATTTAATCCATGTTCAAGACCAGAACAAATTAACAATTGATACAATAGCTAAGTCCTGTAATAGAGGCAATCTGGGATGAAGGTCGGTGAAATTTGGGCTGTCACATGAAAATAAGGGTATATTTAATAGGGACAGAAATTTTGCCCTGCAACTTGCAAACTATATATACGGATTCCTCAAATAAATGTGTCAAAGGTTCTTAACCTGCAAAGAGCGTAGCAATCTCTTTACTGCGCGAAGCATCGGATTAAACGCAGCTGCGAACTTGTTAACATCCCGCATAGCCAATAGACCATAATTGTTACAATGGTTTTTAAAAAATGTTGGTTTAATACCGCAGTCCCACTAGGCCACGATCGCACTACGATCTGTGAAAAAATGCAAATTTTGATGATCGTAGTACGATCGTGTAGATAGCAGTAAGTTTGTTTCACGGTCGTGGTGAGGTCTCAAGAAACGTAACGAGGACGTCGTAGCATCGTGAAATCAACGAACATTTACATTTTCATGCCGCTCATACCGCGACCTCACCACGATCTGAATTTATTTTAGATCGAGGTGAGCGTGGTGCGATCATGGTCTAGTGGGACTGGGGCTAAAGGAGACCAGAAAGTCATAGGACAAAAAGTCACGGACAAAAAGTCACAGGACAAAAAGTCACAATTCATTTTTTCTGACTATTTTCTTTATTATTATTTGTGACTTTTTGTCCTGTGACTTTTTGTCCTACCAAATTTGTGACTTTATTGTCCTGTGACTTTTTGTCGTGTGACTTTCTGTCCGTTTACCTATTTATATTCCCTGTCACCCTCGTGAGCGATTTGAAATTTAAAAAAAATGCCATACGATAAGGTTTATAAGTATGAAGAATGGTACGAAATTTTAGGAAGCTTTATATGCAATTGATGAGAACGTGCGAAAGGTATGTGATACAGACAGACAAAGAGATAAATGTAAAACAGAGGTAAACTAGTATCTCCCTCTTTTGGGGCAGAGGTATCAATTATTGATTAACAGCTTCCGGAAAGTAGACCTTGCGAATTGAATAAGATATTTCATTGTCACCATATATACTTGAGGGGGGGCAAGGGGGGTCACCATAACAGCAAAACAGTGAATTGATTTGATGAAAAACAGATAACAAGGAATTGAAAAGGGACAATAACAGATAACAGTAAATGAAATATGAAAATAAATCTGTTCAGGACCAACCCAGTAGATGACTCGTAGATCTTAGTATATAACTTGTGGAATGGACCTAGAAAATTGTTTCGGTAGTTGAGGCAGTTCTGCCTTGGTTGATTTTTTTCCGTAACTTGTACAATAAGTTATAGTATGGATGTTGAATTTTTCTGAACGAAATTACTAGTTTCTGTTTTTGATATACGGATATTTTTAATCTAGGGCATTTAAGGGATCAATTTTTAATGATTTAGGTTTTTTTATTTAATTTGATTTTTAGATTTTTTATTTCTGAAAAGCAATATATATACTTTACAAGCAACAAGTAATAAAAAAAAATTGATGCACAATCTATTTTTTGTATTTAATGACCTCATGATAAAACTTACTTATAAAATACAAAAATACCGGTACCCAGATCAGTGGAGACAGGACATGTAACTGACACACGCATGCCAGTTATGGTTATTCTGATAATAGAAATTGACTCAAGTGACAATTCTGATAGTATAATAGAAATTGGACCTAGTGAAAATTTGGATGACACCAAGTGAAACACCAATCATGCATCTTATGTGAAATTATAGAATATGGAAAATTTGGGTACAGCATGGGAGAAGCTGTAGGATTTTTAAAAGGGTATTTGTCGAAAAATTAAACTGAAGACCGTTGACATCTTTATTTGCATCAATGGTTTCTGAGCTTCAATTTTCGCCATGTGAAGCAATTAAAAAGCTTTTTAAAATATGGTGGTCAGGGTTCTCTTTCATTTAATCGAAAAGAGAGGGAGTAGCACTTATAATATAAATGCTAAAAGAAAAAGATGTATAATTCCCAAAGACATAATTCAAACCCATACCACTTAGTAATGTAAAACAATTCAAAGGAGAAAACTAACTGCCTAATTTATCCACAAAATAGTGAACGAGAAGCTTAGTAACACAGTAACAAACTACAACCACTGAATCCAGGCTCCTGACTTGGAAATAGGCACATACAGAATGTAATTGCGTCAACTTAAGCATGCTAGTTGGAGTCTTATCCTCCCCTGATCAGGGACAGTGGTGTAATAGCACAGCATAAAGATTACTATGTGATCATTGAATAAACAAAAATCTATAGGGTGTACCAATGCTTTTTTTTATAAAAAAAATCCATACTATAAGTTATCATAGTGTACAAGCAATAAGTGAATTATAATTTGTACAAAATGCTACATGTTCACAGACAACGGAACTTATTACAAAGGATAATAATAATATATATATACTGGACTGGTCCTTGGACCAATTGATTTTAATATATCCATGTGATGTATGTTACTGAAATTCTTCTGCAAATACAGGGTCACCCGACATTACCAGTAGAAAGACCCCAATATATATGCATTGTAAGAAGATGTGGTAAGCGTGCCAATGAGACTATTATCCATTCAAATCACAATTTTCAATTATCTTCAATTTCTACGGAAGATTGGCTGTCAAAATGCTAACATTCCAATTTTCAATAACAGTTAACAGCAAATAGATTCTCACAATAACAGATAACAAAATAGATAATAGTCCTATAACAGCTAACAAAGAATAAGACAATAACAGCTAACAGTAAATATATTTTCAGAATAACAGATAACAAAGAATTAAAATGCCCCATAACAGCATAACAGTTAAACCCCTTGCCCCCCCCCCCCCTCATACTTGTAAAACCAGAAATGACGCAATAATATGCAGCCCTCTGTCTTTGAACTACGGAATTTTCTGTTATAGTCATTCATATTACACTTTCATGTGTTGTATAACGATATGCAGGTAAAACCCGACATCATATTAAAATAGATTTCTTTTATGAATCATACCTTTTAAAATCAACTAGTTAATTTTAACAAATATCAAACAAGAATCTATGTTAAAATCCTGTTGATCTATAAACATTTTCTACAAAATTCACGAACGTTTACTGTTCGTGTTTTCATGTTTGCACGACTTCCTAGCAACGAATGTCAACATATTCAAATGACTGACAAGTTTACCTAACTTTTTAATTCTTGGTGACGTCTTGAACCCACCAATCGAAAGGTGGCGCCCCCTTGTGCGTTGCTGACAAATGAATACTGATGCGCTATTGATTAGAATGCTTTTGAGGTTACAATAACAATATTAACGAGTAATCGTATTCAATTAGCTAGTTTATAAATAAACATTACATTAAAACATTTGTCTTTCTGTTTAAATCATTTGTCTTTCTGTTTTGAGGTGGTTTGCACAACAGACAATTTTACGAGAGTGTGTATATTTCAATTTATATAGATATTGTTTTAATGTATATATTGTACAGACTGACCGTTTAAGAATATGGACTATGTATACATCTCTGGGAGTAGCGTTTGATTAAGAAGTAGGAGAATGACTTTGAGATTGGTGTATGCATCAAAATGTCAACACTAATATATATATTTATGCATAATTATGAAAATGCATCGTGAAAAGTCCCGTAAAGCGAGGGGAAAAAATCTTCATATAAACATTTATAGATAAAGGACGAAAGCGCTAGAAATATGAACACGCTAATTCTGTTAACTAGATTTGATTTTTTAATAAATATATTATATATTTAATTGACAATTAAACAGTAACGATTCATCCATCTTCATATTTGATCTTCTTGATCGAAAGAGACGCAGAGTAAACGTCTAGCCCCCTCCGGCTAAGTTAAGCTTTAATCAATTTTGCTATGTTAATGTCCCGTTTTTTGTGTATTTATTCATCCCTGGTTTTCAAGTGTTGAGAGTTGAGTGTTCCTGATGTTTCGGATGCAAGAAATATATGCAGTTGTGCACTTAAAACATTGCATTCTTAATTTCTTAACTTATCAACAGATAATTAATATCTAAGTAACAACATTTCAACACCACCTGCATATATGAATATCCCGTTTGATAAGATATTACAGGGCTTGCGTTTCACTATAGCATGATATCGTGACAAACAAACATCGATGGCACTACGAAGAAAGGTATTCAACCAAGGCTTCTTAAAAGTAAGAGAGCAATACTATTTTGAGTATTAAAAGGGTCATTTTACTAATTTTATGGTTAAAATCTAAATTAAAATTTTGACTTTTTACTCAGATAATCATCAACCTTATACATTTCAGAATCACTTAAAATTTAGCAGAATTTGAAAGTTTAATGAATACCTTATAGTCAAATACAAATTTAAGCATCTTTACACAATTTTCATCTCGGTACATTAACCCATTTAAAAGATGATAGATTTATTAAGGGATTTCATTCGTGGGTACCGGACTGTAGTATCAAATGGTACATGTATTCTGTTACTGGGATCCTATTCCATAGAACAAGGATAAGTTCCACTTTAGATCATAACCTCGTCCTCATATCTAGAAAAGTAAAATCATAATTAATACAACGGATGCTACTTCTCGAGCAGGAACTGGTTACCTTTCGGTTTTGCAAAATACGACAGATGCCACTACTCGAGCAGGAACGGGTTACCCTCCAGGAACACACAATACGACGGATGCCACTAATAGAACAGAAACTGTTCGGGAACATAATACGACGGAAGCCACTACTCGAGCAGGAACGGGTTACCCTTTAAGAACACACAATACGACGGAGGCCACTACTCAAGCAGGAACTGGTTACCCTTCATGAACACAAAACGACGGAGGCCACTACTCGAGCAGGAACGGGTAACCCTTCAGGAACACACACGACGACGGAGGCCACTCCTCGAGCAGGAACGGGTTATCCTTCGGGAACACACACAACGACGGAAGCCACTACTCGAGCAGGAACGGGTTACCCTTCAGGAACACACAATACGACGGAGGCCACTAATAGAACAGAAACTGGTTACCCTTCGGGGACACAATACGACGGAGGCCACTACTCAAGCAGGAACGGGTTACCCTTAAGGAACACACAATACGACTGATGCCACTAATATAACAGAAACTGGTTACCCTTTAGGATCACACAATACGCCGGAGGCCATTACTCGAGTAGGAACTGGTTACCCTTCTGAACTTCGGATCTTTCACTTTATTTATAGTGTTTCACTGAATTATATTTGGCCCTAGCCAGTTTTTTTTTTTTTTTTGTCATGGTGTTGTCCATTTTTCTTCGACTTTTGATTTTCCATTGCCCATTTTATGTATCTTATCTCATTTTATCAAAATGCATGTTTCTTCATGCGTTAGTTAACACACTTTTTCTGAACCTGTGCATAGATATTAAAAGATGTTTTACTTATATATATATTTCTAACGACAAAACATTTTCATATTCTTAATTTATGTTAAAAAAAATATTTTTAGGAGTATCCATAAAAAAATGAATTTATAGCAAGCGATAATAAAATGTTATTTTGCACTCGATAATTTCCGCGTATTTATCATGTTTATAGATCGGTTACAATCCCAACACGAAAGATACGTAATGGCAATCTGGGCAACAGCAAAACACCGGAATGCCCTCACGGTCATCCGTTGTAAAAATGAGTTTTACGGGTGCAAAAAAGTATTGCACTGGTTTTAATAGATTATTGTTGTTTTGACAGTGCACATTGGCAATAAGTGTATGCACAATCAGTACGAGAACAAATAAATAAGAGTCAAATAAAAATGAAGGGTAGGAATTTCGACTGTAACTAAAAAAAGAGGACATTGTGGTTCGGACGTGGCAGCGTATTTATACATCCCGTACAGCAGATAGAGGGTATATTTTGGATACAAATATTGAGTGCATATTCAGGACGAGAACAAACTAACAATAAAGATACAATAGATATGTCCGGTAATATAGGGGTCGTTCGGGATGAAGGTCGGGGAAATTTATACTACACCTGGTAAATGAGAGTATATTGGATATTTACAAAAAGATTCAAGGGTTTTTAAAGTGCAGAGAACGTGGCACTCTTACCGTCCCCATTATGACCGGACGTAGCTGCGTACTTATATACCCCGCAAGCCAAACAGGACGCCCCACTTTGGTAAGGATAATACTGCCGATCGGATGAAGACCTGTAGTTACTAGTTACCATATATTTATTCCTCAGTCACAATGGGGAGATATGCTACGTTGTAACAAGTAGTTGCTGCACGTTATTTGATATTGGTAACATATATGTTCCATTGTAATAAGTGGTTGTTGAACGTTACTTAAACTGGTATACTGGGTAAAATATATAATACATTATAGTAATTAGTTACTGTACGTTATTTGGTATTGGTAACACATATATGTTACATTGTAACAATAGTTGATGTTCGTTATTTAGTATTGGTGACACATATATGTTACATTGTAACAAGTAGCTGTTGTACGTTATTTGGTATTGGTGACATATATGTTACATTGTAACAAGTAGTTGCTGTACGTTATTTGGTATTGGTGACACATATATATGTTACATTGTAACAAGTAGTTGCTGTACGTTATTTAGTATTGGTGACATATATGTTACATTGTAACAAGTAGTTGCTGTACGTTATTTGGTATTGGTGACACATATATATGTTACATTGTAACAAGTAGTTGCTGTACGTTATTTGGTATTGGTGACACATATATATGTTACATTGTAATAAGTAGTTGATGTACGTTATTTGGTATTGGTGACATATTGTTACATTGTAACAAGTAGTTGTTGTACGTTATTTGGTATTGGTGACACACATATATGTTACATTGTAGCAAGTATTTGTTGTACGTTATTTGGTATTGGTAACATATATAATACATTGTAACAAGTAGTTGTTGTACGTTATTTGGTATTGGTGACACATATATATGTTACATTGTAACAAGTAGTTGATGTTCGTTATTTGGTATTGGTGACATATATGTTACATTGTAACAAGTAGTTGCTGTACGTTATTTGGTATTGGTGACAATATATGTTACATTGTAACAAGTAGTTTGTTGTACGTTATTTGGTATTGGTGACACATATATGTTACATTGTAACAAGTAGTTGCTTGTACGTTATTTGTATTGTGACACATATATGTTACATTGTAACAAGTAGTTGTTGTACGTTATTTGGTATTGGTGACACATATATGTTACATTGTAACAAGTAGTGTTGTACGTTATTTGGTATTGGTAACACATATATGTTACATTGTAACAAGTAGTTGCTGTACGTTATTTGGTATTGGTGAAATATATGTTACATTGTAACAAGTAGTTGCTGTACGTTATTTGGTATTGGTAACACATATATGTTACATTGTAACAAGTAGCTTGTTGTACGTTATTTTGGTAATTGGTGAAATATATTTACATTGTTACAAGTAATTTGTTGTACGTTATTGGTATTGGTGACACATATATATGTTACATTATAACAAGTAGTTGCTGTACGTTATTTGGTATTGGTAACATATATATGTTATATTGTAACAAGAAGTTGCTGTACGTTATTTGGTATTGGTGACACATATATATGTTACATTGTAACAAGTAGTTGTGTACGTTATTTGGTATTGGTGAAATATATTTTACATTGTAACAAGTAGTTGTACGTTATTTGGTATTGGTGACACATATATGTTACATTGTAACAAGTAGCTGTTGTACGTTATTTGGTATTGGTAACACATATATGTTACATTGTAACAAGTAGTTGTTGTACGTTATTTGGTATTGGTGACAATATATGTTACATTGTAACAAGTAGTTGCTGTACGTTATTTGGTATTGGTGAAATATAATGTTACATTGTAACAAGTAGTTGTTGTACGTTATTTGGTATTGGTGACACATATATGTTACATTGTAACAAGTAGTGTTGTACGTTATTTGGTATTGGTAACACATATATGTTACATTGTAACAAGTAGTTGCTGTATGTTATTTGGTATTGGTGACACATATATGTTACATTGTAACAAGAAGTTGCTGTACGTTATTTGGTATTGTTGACACATAATATGTTACATTGTAACAAGAAGTTGCTGTACGTTATTTGGTATTGTTGACAAATATATATGTTACATTGTAACAAGTAGTTGCTGTACGTTATTTGGTATTGGTGACACATATATATGTTACATTGTAACAAGTCGTTGCTGTACGTTATTTGGTATTGGTGACACACATATATGTTACATTGTAGCAAGTAGTTGCTGTACGTTATTTGGTATTGGTGACACCTATATGTTACATTGTAACAAGTAGTTGTTGTACTTTTTGGTATTGGTGACACGTATATGTAACATAATAACAAGTAGTTGCTGTACGTTATTTAGTATTGGTGACACATATATATATGTTACATTGTAACAAGTAGTTGATGTACGTTATTTGGTATTGGTGACACATATATGTTACATTGTAACAAGTAGTTGCTGTATGTTATTTGGTATTGGTGACACATATATATGTTACATTGTAACAAGAAGTTGCTGTACGTTATTTGGTATTGTTGACACATATATATGTTACATTGTAACAAGTAGTTGCTGTACGTTATTTGGTATTGTTGACACATATATATATTACATTGTAACAAGTAGTTGCTGTACTTTATTTGGTATTGATAACATATATATGTTACATTGTAACAAGTAGTTGCTGTATGTTATTTGGTATTGGTGACACATATATATGTTACATTGTAACAAGTAGTTGCTGTACGTTATTTGGTATTGGTAACATATATATGTTACATTGTAACAAGTCGTTGCTGTACGTTATTTGGTATTGGTGACACACATATATGTTACATTGTAGCAAGTAGTTGCTGTACGTTATTTGGTATTGGTGACACCTATATGTTACATTGTAACAAGTAGTTGTTGTACGTTATTTGGTATTGGTGACACGTATATGTAACATAATAACAAGTAGTTGCTGTACGTTATTTAGTATTGGTGACACATATATGTTACATTTTAACAAGTAGTTGTTGTACGTTATTTAGTATTGGTGACACATGTATGTTACATTGTAACAAGTAGTTGCTGTACGTTATTTGGTATTGGTGACATATGTATGTTACATTGTAACAAAGCTGTACGTTATTTGGTATTGGTGACATATAATACGTTACAGTATAACCAGTGGTTGTTGTACGTTGTTGGGTATTGATGACATATACGTTATTTCTACACGTAAATGTTACATAATAACAAGTAGTTGCTGTACGTTATTTAGTATTGGTGACACATATATGTTACATTGTAACAAGTAGTTGTTGTACGTTATTTAGTATTGGTGACACATGTATGTTACATTGTAACAAGTAGTTGCTGTACGTTATTTGGTATTGGTGACATATGTATGTTCCATTGTAACAAAGCTGTACGTTATTTGGTATTGGTGACATATAATACGTTACAGTATAACCAGTGGTTGTTGTACGTTGTTGGGTATTGATGACATATACGTTATTTTTACACGTAAATGTTACATAATAACAAGTAGTTGCTGTACGTTATTTAGTATTGGTGACACATATATGTTACATTGTAACAAGTAGTTGCTGTACGTTATTTGGTATTGGTAACATATATGTTACATTGTAACAAGTAGTTGTTGTACGTTATTTGGTATTGGTGAAATATATGTTACATTGTAACAAGTAGTTGCTGTACGTTATTTGGTATTGGTAACATATATATGTTATATTGTAACAAGAAGTTGCTGTACGTTATTTGGTATTGGTGACACTTTATATGTTACATTGTAACAAGTAGTTGCTGTACGTTATTTGGTATTGGTGAAATATATGTTACATTGTAACAAGTAGTTGTTGTACGTTATTTGGTATTGGTGACACATATATGTTACATTGTAACAAGTAGCTGTTGTACGTTATTTGGTATTGGTAACACATATATGTTACATTGTAACAAGTAGTTGTTGTACGTTATTTGGTATTGGTGAAATATATGTTACATTGTAACAAGTAGTTGCTGTACGTTATTTGGTATTGGTAACACATATATGTTACATTGTAACAAGTAGCTGTTGTACGTTATTTGGTATTGGTGAAATATATGTTACATTGTTACAAGTAGTTGTTGTACGTTATTTGGTATTGGTGACACATATATATGTTACATTGTAACAAGTAGTTGCTGTACGTTATTTGGTATTGGTGACATATATGTTACATTGTAACAAGTAGTTGCTGTACGTTATTTGGTATTGGTGGCACATGTATGTTACATTGTAACAAGTAGTTGCTGTACGTTATTTGGTTTTGGTGGCATATGTATGTTACATTGTAACAAGTAGTTGCTGTACGTTTTTTTGGTATTAGTGGCACATGTATGTTACATTGTAACAAGTAGTTGCTGTACGTTATTTGGTATTGGTGACATATGTATGTTACATTGTAACAAAGCTGTACGTTATTTGGTATTGGTGACACCTATAGGGTCACATTGCAACAACACGTTTCTGTACGTTATTTAGTATTGGTGACATATAATACGTTACAGTATAACCAGTGGTTGTTGTACGTTGTTGGGTATTGATGACATATACGTTATTTTGGAACAAATGGTTACTGTACCTTATTTACCTTAGTATTCTTGGTGAAATATATGTAACATTGTAACAAGTGGTTGCTGTACGTTATTTACCTTAGTATTCTTGGTGAAATATATGTAACATTGTAACAAGTGGTTGCTGTACGCTATTTCATGACACTCAAATAAAATAGTTTATAGTTATAGTGGTTGCTCTTCGTTATTTGGTATTAGTGACATCTAATACGTTACATTGTTATAAATGGTTTCTGTACGTTATTTAGTAAAAGTGACATATATATATAATACGTTACATTAGAACAAGTGGTTGTTGTAAGTTATTTGATATTGGTGACATCTAATACGTTATATTGTTACAAGAAGTGGAAGTTATTTAGTAAAGGTGACATATATGTTACATTGTAACAAGTGGTTGCTGTACGTTTTTTGGTATTGGTGACATGAGTTTCATTGTGACAAGTGATTGCTGTACATAACCAAATTAATTTCCCAATGGACAGACAACAAAAAATTATATTTGTAATAAACATGCAGGTCATAATGGTTAAAACTAGGTTTTCATTGTTACTACAGTGACTCTTTTATGTTCTCCCGAAGTTTTAGGTATTAGTCCAATGTTGACCGGTACCATCTGTTATCGACGACAGTCCCTTGTTTGACTGACACAGTGTTTCAGTCTTGGTATAGTTTTTTAATCAGCGCATACAATCTGCTCTTGTTAATAGTACAGTACTTTTTTTTATCGAGCATAACTCGGTCTTGTTAATAGTACAGTACTTTTTTTTTATCGAGCATAACTCGGTCTTGTTAATAGTACAGTACTTTTTTATCGAACATAACTCGGTCTTGTAAATAATCTTTTGGTTTGTTGACAAATCTTTTCTTAAGAAGAGGAACAGTCCGTCAAAAGCGGTGATCAATTCATATAAACTTTTCCCAGAGGAACAGTCCGTCAACAGCGGTGATCAATTCATATAAACTTTTCCCAGAGGAACAGTCCGTCAACAGCGGTGATCAATTCATATAAACTTTTCCCAGTGGAACAGTCCGTCAACAGCGGTGATCAATTCATATAAACTTTTCCCAGAGGAACAGTCCGTCAACAGCGGTGATCAATTCATATAAACTTTTCCCAGAGGAACAGTCCGTCAACAGCGGTGATCAATTCATATAAACTTTTCTCAGAGGAACAGTCCGTCAACAGCGGTGATCAATTCATATAAACTTTTCCCAGTGGAACAGTCCGTCAACAGCGGTGATCAATTCATATAAACTTTTCCCAGAGGAACAGTCCGTCAACAGTGGTGATCAATTCATATAAACCTTTCCCAGTGATAAGCCTTTATTTAAAAAGAATAATAAGCGATTACAGTCCATTCTTTGTAAGTTTTCGATAATGGGTGGCATTTTCTTATAGGGTTAATAGATCTATGATTAGCTCTCAGTGACTACACGGATCCAGTGATATTTAAGTGTTACATAATGTTGATATTCTTCTCCGTCTTTTTAATACTTATTTTGTACAAAAACATTGGTCTGATTATACGTACGTCATGAGAGACTGTATATGGCGGTTCCGTATGTTCTTTATAATAATTGTTTCTCTGTGCTTGATACGGCACTTCTTAAACAATTACAGAACATGGATACACAAAATAGTAATTATAAATTACCAGTGATTTACTAGTAAAATTTTACAAGGTACACTTGAAAGAAAAGAAGAAATTGGATTTTAATCTTTTTGTTTTAGACAAAGTATTTTATGCAGACATCAGTTTAAACACTGGAGTCATTTTAAGTATTTTAAATTGGGTTTTCAATTGCTGTGAAGAGCTGTTACTTAAATATTGGTTGGATGTAGGCCCCCTTGTGTCTATCTATTTTCATATGTGACATTACTGTTTACATTTTGTAAATTTAAACTTTTATTTGATTATGTAAAGGTAGTTTAAAACATAACAATATATTATATATCAGTTTTCAAGTCCTTAGAATTGAATCCAAATTAATTTATCACTTGACTTTTTTATCAAGCTGCTTTCACATCATGCAATGATTTGCTCTTTGGAGGATGCTTTCAATTGTCAAGTTGTTTACAACAAATACCTCAATTAGAAATTAATTGATTGGTTTGATTAATTGCTGTTGCCTCATTTCCAGTGGCAAATATTTCAAATATGAACATTCAATTTGAGAGCAAATTAACAATAAATCCAAAAGATAAGTTTTACAAATTTGAAATGTAATGAACTAAGAGTGTCACTTAAATAAACAGGGTATGTTGGATAGGGTAAGAAATTGTGTTTTCAAACGGACTTAAAAATATTGTAAGGGTTCCTAAAAGTGACGCGAATGCCTTACTTTCTCTTTACACGGTTCTTCAAATTCAACATTCCCATTCTGACTAGAAGTAGATTATTTATATACCTCACACGGCCAAATGAATCAATCTTAGGCATGAGGTTAATTGTTAAGGTGGGAATCCAGAAGACCATATTTAGACATTTCAGTCTACCTTTTACAGAATTTAACAAATCTTGATGTTGATTTTTTATAATTGTTAAATAAATTTTAAAAGAATTGAATTTAACTTCCTCTATGTGCATGTAAGAACAAAAATCGTTAATATGTTAATAGAAATAAGATGTCTACGTACATGTGTTCCTTCTAACAGCGTTTTCTCTTAACACTTTTTTGCATATTTAAGCAATGCTTTAACTTATTTTCCTATATTCTTCATAATTCATTTTGTAAGGTAAACAAATATTATTGTGATATACATATACTTCTCTTGAACTGAATTTTAATGTGCGTATTGTTATGCGTTTACTTTTCTACATTGGTTAGAGGTATAGGGGGAGGGTTGAGATCTCACAAACATGTTTAACCCCGCCGCATTTTTGCGCCTGTCCCAAGTCAGGAGCCTCTGGCCTGTGTTAGTCTTGTATTATTTTAATTTTGGTTTCTTGTGTACAATTTGGAAATTAGTATGGCATTCATAATCACTGAACTAGTATATATTTGTTTAGGGGCCAGCTGAAGGACGCCTCCGGCAGCGGGAATTTCTCGCTACATTGAAGACCTGTTGGTGACCTTCTGCTGTTGTTTTTTTATTTGGTCGGGTTGTTGTCTCTTTGACACATTCCCCATTTCCATTCTCAGTTTTATATGCACTTTCATGGCTCTGTAATATGTTGATACCTGTATCTTGGCATTGCACACGTTCATGTTTTTCTCTGACTGTTAATGACGACTTTACAATAAATCCATTAAATGTTGGAAGTGTACTGATTGATAATTTAGTCTTAGGTGCATGTTTTTTTTATTAGTTGTTATTTTTCTTGAACTCGCTGCCAGTAACTGCGAATACTCTCAGATCTGTACTTTTTGTTATTTGGATGTACAAGTACCCGGGCACGTCCACTCCGTGTTTTTGTTAGTAGTATAATTCTATTTGTATCCATCTGGCAAATTAAACCTTTTTCAACTTATTTTTATAGTTTGGTCTAATGTTATACTGCTTAAACCAATGTCCTGTATTAGGAGAGGGTTGGGACTAGCTTACATATCTAACCACGCCACATTCTAGTTGTACCAATGTATGTAGATATAGGAAGATGTGGTGTGAGTGCCAATGAGACAACTCTCCATCCAAGTAACAATTTAAAAAGTAAACCATTATAGGTCAAAGTACGGCCTTCAACACGGAGCCTTGGCTCACACCGAACAACAAATTATAAAGCATGTCCCAAGTCAGGAGCCTGTAATGCAGTGATTGTCGTTTATTGCTTTGTTACATATTTTGTTTTCGTTCATTTTTGTACATTAATAAGGCCGTTGATTTCTCCTTTGAATTGTGTTACATTTGTCATATCGGTATCGGCTCTGTTCATTTTAAAGGTCATACGTTAACTTATAGTTGTCAAAGTCACGTGGTCCCTTGTTTTATCATTGGCAGTCATACCACATCTTCTTTTTTATATAAATACTGTCCGGCATATTTCCACCAGCGGCAAAAATATTTTAGATGGCAAAGGAACTTATTTATTATTATTGGATGGAGAGTTGTCTTATTGGCACTCACACCACATCTTCCTATATCTAATTATTTGCATGACAAAGAAACAGCAAAATATCACAAACCCTTTACAAACGACAATATAAATGTTACAATATAACGATAAGCTACAATATAAATGTTACAATATAACAATAAGCTACAATAGAAATGTTACAATATCACAATATGCTTCAATAGAAATGTTACCATATAACAATAAGCTACAATAGAAATGTTACCATATAACAATAAGCTACAATAGAAATGTTACCATATAACAATAAGCTACAATAGAAATGTTACAATGTAACAATAAGCTTCAATAGAAATGTTACCATATAACAATAAGCTACAATAGAAATGTTACAATATATAACAATAAGCTAAGGAGAAGAATTTGTATAAGTGACTTGTCACTGGTTTTCCCTTCAATGTATTGTATTTATGTACGTATTTCTTAATCTGTTACTGAATGAAATATTGTTTACACTATTAATAAGCTACAATATACATGTACTAGCAAAAATCGACCACATAAATGTTACAATATAACCATAAGCTACAATATAAATGTTACTAATTAGCAAAAAACGGCAATAGAAATGTTAACAATATAACAATAAGCTACAATATAAATGTTACTATATAGCTATAAAATAGTTTGCTACACCCTGATATTTTTCTTTAACACCAAAGCATAAGTTGTGACAAGTGCATATGGGGGTTTTGAAAGATTGACCTGTATTTGTTTCCATCTGATGAGTTAAGCCTTTTTCAACTGATTTTTATAGTTCGTTCTTATGTTGTACTGTTATACCACTGTCCCAGATAAGGGGAAGGGTTGGGATCCCACTAACATGTTTATTTATGTATGTGCCTGTCCCAAGCCAGGAGCCTGTAATTCAGTGGTTGTCGTTTGTTTATGTGTTACATATTTGTTTTTCGTTCATTTTCTATATAAATAAGGCCGTTAGTTTTCTCGTTTGAATTGTTTTACATTGTCATATCGGGGCCTTTCATAGCTGACTATGCGGTATGGGCTTTGCTCATTGTTGAAGGCAGTACGTTGACCTATAGCTGTAAATGTCTGTGTCATTTTGGTCTCTTGTGGACAGTTGTGTCATTGGCAATCACACCACATCTTCTTTTTTTATATTTGTACAAATTATAGTACTTTAGAATGAAGGACACTGTTAAAATGGTATATAATTTACAAGAAAAAATGCAAGACAAACTAACGAATGCTTTGTCTCTTTCACTAACATATTAATTTATATAATATATTGATATTCTAAATACATGGTTCGTTTGGTACGAATCGATTTGATTAATTTATTGTTTTTGAAACTTCTATTTCCCCTTGCACTTTTTAACACGTTATATATTTATAATTGTGACCGAAGTGAACCAATTTACAGAACTTCCTGAAGTGAACTTAGTGTGAGAAACGATACAACTTTTTTGGTAAAATGGCTTTAAATCTTTGCCTTGTTTTCGGATGTTCAGTTGTTGTTTCTTTGACAAACAGCTAGTGCTAACTCCGACATCCTGCTTTCTTTTATGAGTTTATCAAAACAATCAGTTATAGAACTTCAACATATGAATAATCAACTAGGCCCTGAATCATAATTTGATCATTTTTTTCTTAAATGATGTATCTATCCTCCTCAATACGGCAATAAACATATCTTTTCCTAAACCAATCTCTCATAATCTAGAACAAAAACTATGGAAACGTATATTAGTCACCAGTTGATCAGTTGTCAACACAACTTGACGACAAAAATAAGAGGGAAAGTTGCATTGTTACTGAACTTGTACACTTAAACAAGTTTACTTGTTTAATTATTAATTCAACTTGTAGACTTACTACAAGTTGACTTGTTGAGTTCTTCTGAACAAGACCACAGACCAAAAAGTGTACATAATATTATTGTGTCCTAGTAAACTTTGCCGTTTGTACACTTGCTAAATTGAACGTTTCTTTCTTGCTTTAGAAAAGTATACTTTCCGAGTTAATCGTGGTCACTTGTCGTGTTGTTTCTCGCCTTTCTTACATAGTATAAGTTCATTTGTATTGTTTTTATGAATAAGTCAACTTCACACAAGTGAACTTGTTAAGCAAATATCGTTGGTCTACAAGTGCAAAGTAAACATAATTTTCATATTGCGCGCGAAATTATAGCGAGAAGATCTCTGAGCAAGAATATACTTTATAAGATATCTTATAAACTATAGAAGATATCTTATAAATTACATAAGATATCTTATAAACTATATGAGATATCTTATAAACTTTAGGAGATATCTTATAAACTTTAGGAGATATCTTATAAACTTTAGGAGATATCTTATAAACTTTAGGAGATATCTTATATAATATATGAGATATCTTATAGAAATGAAATTATATAAGATATCTTATATATTAAAGGAGATATCTTATATATTATATAAGATATCTTATATATTATAGGAGATATCTTGAAATTCGAATAAATAGTAAAAGGGCTTGCCATATAAATCCCCCAATTTTTGGAAGATGTACAGGTCGAAGACGTATTTCTTTTTATCAGTTCACTTGATGTCTTTGAGCTGACATGTAAGTTTGGAAAAATCGAACCTCAAAATATGAATAAAACAAGTTTTAAATCATGATAAACACTTTTTGAGATCTTGCTGTTTGTTCTTCGGATTTGGATACCCGATGTGATTCATTGCCATCATACAAGGCAAACATCCAAATTGTTTATCCTTGATTGAAGTTTTTTTTCTCTCGGTTTACAGCCCTCGAGGAAAACAACCCATCTCGGGTAAAAAATTACAATAATTGTTTAATGTTACACTACTGTCTCAGGTTATGACGTCTGTTAAGGGTAGGATGTTCGCTTGTCATGTTTTGGAATTTTTGTCAGATTTTCGAAATCTTCTGGTTTTATCCATTTGAATGCCTTAAAATACTTTGCCCATTGACCCTCATTCATTTTATAAATCTTTTACATGTATAATTATAAGCCATTTGTAAAAGTCTTATAAAATATTATTTAGTTTTTAATAGTTTTGAGATCTTTAGCTTGTCAATGATAAGACTATGAAAAGTCAAGAGAGAACGTTTTCCCGCCTAAATTTCAATAGCTAATATCTCAAAAACAAGCACATTGACCTCTATATTTTTGTTTGCTCTTTTGCTTCCTTAATTAATCCCCTTTCAATATATATTAGTCTATTGGAAAGTTATTTTTCTTGAAACTGAGTAGCAAACTTCGGCTGCATTTTTACACATATATCCAATGTCATATGTTGTTCAGTGGTTGTCGTTTGTTGGTTTGGTTTAAAGGTCTTTCTCGGCAGTTGTGTGTATAGATTATACCGTTGGTTTTTCTTTTTGAATTATGAGGTCTTTCCACTTTTCGTGGAAAGACTTTTTGTTTTTCTTCTAATTATATTTTTTTCTTCTTCTGCCGTCTGAGATGCTTTTTTGTTTTACCACTTATGGAATGGATGTTTGGCCAATGATGTTGTACAGTAATGGGGGTTTCAAAACTCTTCATGTGTGACCGAACACTTAATATTTTACAAACTGTTTTCACCAAATTGTTCGTCTACTCTTAAGAATGATTTGTTTTATTCCCTTTTTTTTTGGGGGGGGGGGGGGGGGGGGGGGGGGGGGGTAACTTCGATATTTTTTTGGTAAAGGTGTGCCATTTTTGCCTCAAAAAACGTACCCATTTTAATATAACATTCACTGAAATTCAGTACCTATAGTTATAAAAACATTTAAGAAAGAATGACCTATACTTCATGCTTATATAAGCACTAACTCAGGCGACAAATTTCCTGGGTTCGTTTGGGAACTTATTTGAAAGGTGAACTTTCAAATGAATTGATTTAATTTAATATAATAATTGACCATTAATATTGTAAGATTCTCAATAGCATATTTATATATGATATGTAGATCATACCCAAAATCCATATACAGTTATCAAACGTAAAGGCATTTTAATATAAGATGTCATTAAAAAGGAGGGTCATTTCTATATAAAATCTCGCAAAATTATGACCCATATTTTTTGCACATTCCCGTATACCCAATAATAAGAAGTTACACCCCCTCCCCCTGATATGTTTGCCAAATTACTGTTTACAATAAGGCGCAACTTCAACCTATTCAGTCGAAGTGTTTTGGTTAACCCTTATAGGAGTTTTCTCCCCTTATATATTTGAAATCATTATTTCTCCACAACCATACAAGTGATTGACCTCGGGCCTTTCGATTTGAGTTCCCTGACATATGACATTGAATTTGAGGTCAAGGTTGTAGGTCAAGGTCATATTCAAAATTTGTGGATTTTGCTTGTAATCTATATTCAAAAGAAACTGTAACAGTTAATGATATGATGTGTTTGCCAAATTACTGTTTACCATAAGGGGCAACTTCTACCCATTTAAGTCGAAGTGTTCGGTCAACCCTTATAGGAGTTTTCTCCCCTTTTGTATTTGAAATCGGTATTTCTCCACAACCATACAAGTGATTGACCTGGGGTATTTTGATTTGAGATCACTGACCTATGGCCTTGAAATTTAGGTCAAGGTCAAATTGACGTTTTAGATTTTGACCTTTGCATTAAATTATTGCTTGTTCATTATAAAACAATAAAGTCTCCTGCATATACCTATTAATCTTTTTTTTTATATCAGTTTGAGGTACCAAATCAAATCAACAAGGAGTGACCTTTTCTAACATCTTTTTTAAAAATGCATTCTTAGTATCGAGATGGAAAGACCTTCAATTGTTCCCTGAAGAATTGGTTTTTCATTTTATCAGTCATTTTTAGAGTCTTTATAGTTACCCGTTAGGTTAAAGACTTTGAGTCTTTAGTTGGCCCGTTGACACTATTGTAATGCATTTCTTTAATTCAATAAAAACTTGTTGTGTGATACATATCATACCATCGCACCCAACTGTAGTTTTATTGAGTAGAATATTTCTTTTAATCCATAATATATTAATAAAATTAACGGTACTAATTTTCTTGCACCAGATGCGCATTTCGACAATACATGTCTCTTCAGTGATGCTCGAGGCCATAATATTTGAAATCCAAAGCTTATATAAAAGATGAGGAGCTATAATCCAAAAGGTCCACAAAGTAAAGCCAAATCCGTGAAAGGAATATTAAAGTTCATTTTATTCTATCTTGCCGATGAAATTTAACTTTAATCTATATAACAACAAAATTATAATAATTAGACTCACCTGTTATTACGTGTCTATCAATATTTTTGCAACACCATTTACGTAATATTTTACTTAAGAACATCTGTTTTGTCGTAAAATTGAGCTGTCCATGGCCATGTTATACTAGCAGTTGTGTTTTTATTTTATAATTAGATTTTGTCATGGGTCTAAATGTAAGCCTACTTGTTTTTGTTCACATTTTGTCGATTTAATGAGTTAGGCCTTTTTAATTATCTTTTTATATATATTATGTCATTTATTTGACTTGGCACTGTCAACGTATATTTGTTCCGCCTAATAGAAGTTCCAATGGAAACTTTGTTATAAACATTGTCATAATATATTGTTACGAATTTGCAGTTTAAGAAGGTTATAATATTTCTACAGTTGTATATTTTTTGAAACCTCTTTGAATTTTCCATTTGATCTCTTTATCATTGCAAACGGCATTAAAAATCATCCCTTTATCCTTGGTTGCTATCAGACGCTTTACCTGTATAATTGTTGCTAGGGTGCTCTCTTCGAGGTCCGCGTTCGAGGTATAAATAGTGGGTAGCTATTCAGTTCAAATCGTCATTTGTACCGAAGACAGCAGACAGTTAACATTGGATAGGTTGGAAAGAAAGTAGTGAATAGCAGGCAGACGGTTTAGTTTAAGTAAAGTGAAGTGCTTGGAACCTGCGGAAAGAATATAGAAAGGGCTGAGACTGTTGGTTCGGTACAGATTGTCCAAACAGGGCTGGTGCTAAGGTTTTGCGTCTCACATCTCTCACTATTGCAGTGAGTGTTTGCTGACATACCATGCCTTAGTGCTGCCCTGTTGTTCAGACAGTTATAGACATGTTTATTTAATAAAGTTTCATACGAAAGTTTACACCAGTTTGAATAGTTTCCATACATTCGTTTTATTCAGGTTTAGCCCCGTTTTTTACATTTAGGTTTCAGACCGTTCCATACATTTAGGTTTCAGACCAGTTCCAAACATTTAGGTTTCAGACCAGTTCCAAACATTTAGGTTTCAGACCAGTTCCAAATATTTAGGTTTCAGACAATAGTTCCAAACCGTCTGACCAGTTTCATACATTTAGGTTTCAGACCCGTTCCATACATTTAGGTTTCAAACCAGTTCTATACATTTAGGTTTCAGACTATAGTTTCAAACAGTTGGTTTAAACAGTATCGGACTGAAAGGGTTTTAAACAGATTTAATTCAACAGGTTCTGGTTAGGTTGATAGGTGTTGAAATTCGTTTTATGTAGTATAGTATTTGTTTCATATTTGTTAGTGATAGTGTAAACTTTTTATTGACTTTAGAACTTTTGAATTGCTTTTCAAATCCCAGGAAACTGGTACGAACCCGAGGATAATAATATCTAAACGTTCCCGCCCGGTTACACGTTACAATATATTCCTGTTGGAACAAATATTCTATACCATTTTTTCCGTAAGGAACATATACTGTAATATTTATTCCTGTGGGAATAATATTCCAGAATATATTTTCCTTTTGGAACTTATGTTATGAAGGAACTTCTATTCCGTGACAGGCACAACCTTTTGAAACTTTTTTGTTTTCATTTGTTTGCTTTATTTGGCCTTTCAATATACTTCAATTCGAGCGTCATTGTTGAGTCTTTAATAGACGAAATGCGCGTCTGGTGTAATATAAATTTTAAGCCTGACATCTTTGATATTATGTATTTATGAGTAATGGTACAATACTGTGTTTGTCTCAGGATAAGGTCAAGGTCTGTTAAAAAGTTTATAACCACTGCATTGTATGCAGCTGTACTAAGTCAGGGACCTGTTGTTCAGTAGCTATAGTTTGTTGGTGTGGTTCATATGTGGTTTTCCTTTCTCGTTTGTGTATTAATTAGACCGTTGGTTGTCACGTTGGAATTTGTTACACTGTTATTGTAATGGCCCTTTTTAGCTTGCTGTTCGGTGTGAGCCACGGCTGTGGATCGAATGCCGTACTGAAACATTTTATTGCCAACTTTAACTACATTGTGTCTTATCAACACTCATACCCTATCTGAATAAAATTGAGAATGGAAATGGGGAATGTGTCAAAGAGACAACAACCCGCCCAAATAAAAAACAACAGCAGAGGGTCACCAACAGGTCTTCAATGTAGCGAGAAATTCCCGCACCCGGAGGCGTCCTTCAGCTGGCCCCTAAACAAATATATACTAGTCCAGTGATAATGAACGCCATACTAATTTCCAAATTGTACACAAGAAACTAAAATTAAAATAATACAAGACTAACAAAGGCCAGAGGCTCCTGACTTGGGACAGGCGCAAAAATGCGGCGGGGTTAAACATGTTTGTGAGATCTCAAGAAGTATGTTAAAGTGTTTATTTTAGGGTAGCCAAAAATGAAATTACGTTTCCATCACCCTAATTCCCAACACAAACTATTTTTCTATACGCGGCTGCTATATGAGATAGGTACTTTAATAAGTTATGCAAATATGACAAGCATTTTAGATTCAAAAAATCGTGTCTATCTGTTTAATTAAAAAAAACCAACATCTTTCAATATAGTTAATAGAGTGCATGTTACAGTGAAAATGGATAATAAGGGATTATGTAGAATACTTGAAATTTCAGTGATTATGTAGATCCCTGAAATTTTTAGTAATTATAAATAATCCCAGATTATGCAAATACTGTAACAAATCTAATTTGCAAAAAGATTATAATAAACTAAATTTTAAGTCGCAAATAAGGTGAATCCATGTATAAGCAGGTAGTCTAAGCAGGTTCCCGCCTTCGTGTTGTCCTTCTTCCATTAGAAAATTGTTTTTCAGATTTCTGCCATTACATATCATTCGTTTCACACAAACAACAAAACTGACTTTAAGGCTAATTTGAAGAGAGTAACGTTGCATGGCTTAAACCTAAATCCTACAACCATTACAAATATAAATGAGTGTACAAAAGTTTTAAAAAGCTTCGTCAAGGGTTTGTGGAATAAGGGCTTGCATTGGTTCTTCGCCACTAAGGTATCCGATGAGATGCATGAAGTCTTACTGGTAAGTCTGAAGTATGCTCATTTTCAAGTTCACTCAATGTCTGGTCATTGCATAGTATAGGAAAAGAAAAATCAGACGAATCATATATTTCAGGTTGAAAATAGAGAACGTTTGGAATACCCGATGGGACTATAACCTCTTGTCGTTGTCTGCGTATTCTATGGTCGTTCCAGTTTTCCATAAACTGATTTAGTTGAGTCTGAATTAAGGAAGAAGAAACAAAATCTTAAACATTCAATATGGAGATGATCTGCGGTACTAAAAAGTCCAATATCACGCATGTTCGCAAATGTATTTCTCCAAAATAACATTAAATATTCCGAAAGACTTCTCCACAACCTTTCAATTCTTTGGTTTCCTGTTGATCTTTCGTTAAAAAACTGTTTAATCCAGATATTTCATCCCCATGATCGAATCGCAATGCAATGTGTAAGTCTTTTACCAAAACGTTCTCGGTGCCAGCGTCAGCACGAATGGCTCGGGGAACTCGTCGTAATTCCTTCACAAAATCAATGTAAAACTTAGCAATGTATCTAGGGTTGTTGTTGGAGCAACCTGCTTTTAGCCACAATATTCTTCTAGAATAGCCATCAATAGCTCCGTGAATGGCAATACCATATGGTTTGATCTTGTCGTAACCGTCTATGTGTATCAGATAGTTCGGTCCACTATTGTAATAACTCCTTCTCTGAAGTATGTGCCTTCTTCTTAAGCTTACGCCATTAGTGTCTATGAAACCCAAGAAATTTCTTACATTTTCCTGTGAAACAGTGATATTGTAATTTGAGTTGAGGAGTCTCCACATTGACTTGTATCCTACATTTGTAAAGCCATTAGCACGTAGTTCATATATTTTCTGACATACAAGTAATATTGGGGCTTGGTTTTGGCGTCGCCTTAATCGAAGTCTCCTTTTAATTCTTTCTATCGTCGAGAAGCTCACTATAATACCATGATATAACATAAGAAATCCACAGATTTCTTTTGTTGTATAAAGTCGACTAAAATAATATCTAACAAGATCTTCTTTTGTGCCATCTTCACCAGGGAATGGGAATGCAATGCCATCTGGTAAGAAAATAAGTGCCTGAAAAATAACCAAACATATCAATGCTATAATCGATCTCAATTTACAAGCATCATTCTTATAATGCATGGTGTATCGTAACACCCGGATATAGATACCCTTGGCTTGGTTCTATGTTTATTGTCTGAGAATTTTTTTTTTACTGTAAAACAATCTGAGTATAGCTACCTGGATACCAATATGATGATACATGTACAGTTATGCATTTTTTTCTTGACAATGAACAGAGAACCAGGCCAATGGCACCTTTATCCGGTGGCGATGATACACATTGTGTAAGTGATTATTCAGTGGCGGATCCAGAAGGGGGGGGGGGGGGGGGGGTCCGGGGGTTCCGCGGCACCCCTTTATTTTTGACGATCAATGCATTTGTATCGTGACATATGTTTTGCACTCCCTCCCTATGCCCTGGGTAAGCACCCGCCTCTTTTGAAAATTCCTTAATCCACCCCTGTCATTTAAATTGTACAGAAACAAATTCATTGTTTTCCTTTATATAGATATAGGAAGATGTGGTGTGAGTGCCAATGAGACAACCCTCCATCCAAATAACAATTTAAAAAGTAAACCATTATAAGTTAAGTACGGCCTTCAACACGGAGCCTTGGCTCACACCGAACAACAAGCTATAAAGGGCCCCAAACTTGATTACTAGACGTGTAAAACCATTCAAACGGGAAAACCAACGGTCTAATCTATATATCCCTTGTTAACTTTCGGACTAGTATGAATAACAAAAAAACAACCGGATGATCATAAACATACAAAAAATTAAGCCTTTTCCCCTTTTTGATTGAGAATTGGTAATGAGAAAACTAAAATACCAAAATAGGTATTGAATGGGCCAATTAATGATAAATCTTGCCCTGATACCCCCGCTGGTGGCCATCTTGAATGATGGATTCGCACAAAGTAACAAAGCTTTGTCAGCACCTCATAAGGAACAGTCATGTCATGTTTTTCTTTTACTTTTGGTCTAACTTTAAAGATAATTTCAAAAGTTCTCTTGATTCCGAAAAAGGACTTCTACTTGAAATAAGACCAATATTCTACCACTTCCGGTTAACAAAATATTTTTTTTTTGTCTCATTTAAGGCAATTTTATACATTTGTACCCAGATTCCACAATTATATGAAAATATGAATGTTATCAATTAAAATCTGTTAAAACACTACTTTCGGCTTGGTCAAGGTCACTTCCGGTTTACTCTTTTCAAGGTCAAATATTTCCAATCGTTTCATTAAAATTAAAACAGTCGATATGTTTATTTAACAGAAGGGGCAATTACTTATATAAGAAGACGTCGTAGTCAGTTTGTATATTACCGACTTTTGATGTCGGAGTATATATGAAAATTTGGACAGGTTACCTTTTCTGTGGTTGTGCATTCGGGTTCTCAAATCTCGGTCAAGTAAGAGCAGAAGTTTCAGAAGAAAAATACAATGAAACAAGAATGTGTCCAAAGTACCCTCACACAATCATTTTCTATGTTCAGTAGATCGTGAAATTGGCGTCAAAACTCGTATTTGGAATTACAATTAGAAAGATATTATGATAGGTCACATGTGTACTAAGGATCAAGTTGAGGGGACCTCAACTTCAGCAAAGACGACCTGGACCAAAACTTTAACCTCACACGGGACAGGCGGAGTGACGGACGTACAGACGCACGAACGCACGGGCGGACGGTACGACGAACAAACAGACACACAGACCAAAAAACATAATGCCCCTCTACTATCTTATGAATGGCATACAAAAAAGAAAGTCTTCACAGGGTCAGTGGTGAAACCACATCATGTTAAAAAAATCAAAGCGATAGCTTGCGAAAGAAAAAATAAGCTTAACAAAAATATTTGGCAAAAAAAATATTTAATAATTAGAAGAAAATCAAAAGGTTTTTCCACAAAAAATTTATACTCACCATTAAAATACTGTAGATGAAGCTCATCTTAAATTCCAAGAAGACACTAGGAACCGCGTGGTCAAATATTATTTTTTCACTTTTGCACTAAAACAAGTCGATATTTTGAAAGTAAACATGGACTGTTTTCCAGAACAAATTGACATTTAAAAAGTTCTCTTGTGCAGTTTTTGAACACAAGTATACTTTCACGAATTCGGAAAGGCGAGAAACAACACGACAAGTGACCACGATTAACTCGGAAAGTATACTTTTCTAAAGCAAGAAAGAAACGTTCAATTTAGCAAGTGTACAAACGGCAAAGTTTACTAGGACACAATAATATTATGTACACTTTTTGGTCTGTGGTCTTGTTCAGAAGAACTCAACAAGTCAACTTGTAGTAAGTCTACAAGTTGAATTATTAATTAAACAAGTAAACTTGTTTAAGTGTACAAGTTCAGTAACAATGCAACTTTCCCTCTTATTTTTGTCGTCAAGTTGTGTTGACAACTGATCAACTGGTGACTAATATACGTTTCCATAAAAAACCATTGAAATTCAGCTGACATTAAAAAGGTCTGTTTCGTATCTTTACTTACATCTTGGAATCATAATAGAGGGTTGGTTGAGACTATCACTTTACAACTGAACATTCGATTACGCTCTTTGAATATTTCTTACAGTATAAAAATTTAGACTTAAAATGGGGAATGTGTCAAATAGAAAACAACCCTTGATTATAAGTATCTATCTCTGAGTTGACAAAAGTCGAGGATATGCGTTTCCGATGAGGACTTCCTACAGATGGAAGTCATCTTATCTAAATTTTAAAGGACTATTAAATCAAAACATTACTGTGAGGAAATATGATGTATACAGATTAGTAAGGCTGTACATTGATTCCTATTTATATAAATGTCTAAATAGTTTTGATATTCGCATATTAGTGAGTTTTTGTTGTTTGGATTTGAACCAGCTGTCAAGTTACTGCGAGTAAAACAGTTTTTATGCAGTGTATAGATATTATGAGTTGAGCCCTTTTCAACTGATTTCTATAGTGTATTCTCATATTGTGCTGTAACACCAATGTCCAAGGTTAGGGAAGAGTTGGGAACTTACAAACATGTTTAACCTTGACCCCGCCACACTCCATACGTGTCTGTCATAAGATAGAAGCCTGTAGTAAAAACGTCACGCACGCTGTTCCTACAACCCTACGATTTAAAACAGAATCTTCGGAATTTCCTCTGCAAAACCAAATTAAATGTTAACCAACACTAACCACTAGAAAAACTAATTCAGTATATGTTTTCCTTTATGTTCGTATTGCTCTTGGTCATATGCTTAGTAATATTTAGTATATTTGAGGATAAATACAACAATGCTACGGGAAAGAAAAAAAAAACCGGATGTCCAACGTTACATTTTTAAACAACTGTTTTATCTTTTATGTATAGTGATCCTCTTTCTTATTCTCTGATCTTCCGGAAACTTGGCAGAAGCAACGAAGTGTGTCAGTTCTCGGTTAATTTAAAGCCGTTCTTTTGTCGAATTTCGTTTGACTCGGTGGCTGCATATTAAGCTGGAATAAGAAAAATGTCCAATGACGTTTTTCGTTGACTTAAAGGCTGAAAGGTAGTTTTATAAGTAGACATAGCTAAAAATGTCTAAAAAATGTGAGATAATTATAACATCTACCGAAAGAACAAACATTTGCCTCATTGTTCGTGAGTTCAAAAATTGTAGATTCTATAAAACCATCTCTACACAGTCGTTTTTCAAGCGGTAGCCATTTTGTCCAAGTTGATATTTCATTTGTCCAAGCAATTTGTGCGAGTTTTTTACCGGGCTGAAGTACGTCCATTATTCATAGTTCATTATTCATTATTCAATAATGAATCATGAAATAGTTCATTATTCACTATTCAATATTGAAAAATGAATAATGAATAATGAAATTTCTTAATTTTCATGCGTATTTCGACATTTAAGTCCTCGAATATGCGTTGCGGAACATGTTGACTATATATGTTGTTCCTCTCGTTATAAGCTTTCGAATGAGGTATAAAGTTTATCTATAATTAGGAGCAGCAGTCCATTTCATTATTCAAAATATCCATTTCATTATTCAAAATTGACTAACATGTTTGATCCCGTCACATTATTTATTTATGTGTCTGTCCCAAGTCAGGAGTCTGTATTTTAGTGGCTGTCGTTTGTTTATGTGTTACATATTTGTTGTACGTTCATTTTTTTAAATAAATAAGGCCGTTAGTTGTCTTGTTTAATTTGTTTTATATTGTCTTATTGGGGCCTTTATAGCTTACTATGCGGTATGGGCTTTGCTCATTGTTGTAGGCTGTACGGTGAACTTTAGTTGTTGTTGTCTGTGTTATTTTGGTCTTTTGTGGATGTTTGTCTCATTGGCAATAATACAACATCTTCTTTTTTATATTTCCTCATTTTTATGCATATTGTGGCATTTAGGTCGTCCGTAAACCCTCTTATGGTCATTGCGAATCAAAATATAGCTATAGTGTCACGGTCAAATTTTTAAAAAAAAAATCACTATTCACCGCTTCAATTTGAATAATGAAACATAAACCATTTCATTATTCATTATTCAATATTCAATAGTGAATAATGAACTATGAATAATGGACGTACTTCAGCCCGGGTGAGTTTTTTACAGATATTTCAATAAGTAATTTATAATTTACCAAATCAAAAGTTAGATACACGAACAGTACAAAAAGTCTATATTCTTTTTTTATTAACTGCATGCTTGGGTCTTACTGGAATAAAATGCTACGAAAGATTACAAAACGGTAGCCATTTTGTCCAAATGTCGAAAAACGTCGAAAAATGCAAACAAACGCTTTTTTTTCGACGTTACACGTGCACAATTTCTTTCATTGTACATTCCTGATACTTAAAACAAATCGCGTGGTGAAATTTAAAAAAAAAATTGCTGGTTGTCGAAAAAAAAACCACGGTGCATGTTGTGTATGAAACGGAGGTAACTGAAAGACTTATCGGAAACAGCGACAAAAACAGTTTCATTGAATTAACTCGTATTATACGGACTATTCAGGAGAAGATTAGTACATCTTATAAGCAAGCAACTTCAAATGACTGGGAAAATAATTTTCAAGATCGGGTTATAGTTATTTTATTTAATGGTTGTATTTCGACAAGTTATGTGTCAAGTAAATTTTTAATACAATTCCAAAAAATCAAGGGTAAATATGTTTTTATTTACTTGCAGAGTATCGGATATATTTCAGTGCTTGTAGGGTTGAATCAATATATGAAATATTTACAATCACAGATGGTATATACACCATACAATTTTAGCAGCCTGCGATTAAAGTTTACTTATAATTCATTTATTGAAAACCGTATACTTCTGTCCCATTTTTCCTTCCTTCAAGTTCATTACTTACGACAATACAACATTTTAAAAGGTGAATTGAGGGTAAAATTTATTTTATCGATTTCCACAACTTGAGGTAAATAAATTCATGGTAAATAGACATCACAAAATTAATAGAGACAGATTTAGAATCAACCAACTACAAAAAAAAAGCAAATGAAACTTACAAATTGTATAAACGTACGTCAAAAGTGTCAGAAAACTCTCTTTGACGTCGTGGTGGTGCATGTAACGACGTGTTGTAGGAACATCGTGCGCAACGTTAAAGTGATTGTCGTTGGTTTATGACTGTCATATTTGTTTATCGTAAAATGCTTTGTTACAATAAGGCTGTTAGTTGTTTTTTCATGTCTTTTTGTCTTTTCGTCTTATCTATTTTGGTTCATGATTTCCTATTTTGATTATATTCTTGAAACCTCTTTTCATCTGTTTCTTACAGTAACAAAATGTATCCTTTTTTGTAAGAATCACTTAAGTTGTTTTTTACCCTACACGTATTCGTATGGAATGCCTATAATAGTTTGGCTTTCTTAACTTTTTTCTTCATATGTTTAACTTTTTGACAAAATAAAGTCAAAATATGACCATCCGTATTTCAGTATGGACACATAGCGCTCTAATACATATTGTGCTGGCTCTTTTATTTTGAAATGTCATCCCAGTGCACATTTTATGTCAGCAATGTGCAGCGTCATTAAGTGTATAAAACTATGAAGATATGTAGTGCTGAATAAATAATTTCCTCATCGAATTAACTTTTAATGGACAAATAAAAGAGTCTGACGTTTTTCAACAAATATCTTTTCTTAACACAATATTTTCCCCACAGATTATGTAAGAACATATCAGCTATTAACGCAAAAAACTGACGACGTTTGATCACCAATCACAGGAAAATAAATCAGACGAGGGTTTCTGATAATTATATTCGGCGTCAAGAAGATCAAATTGTACAAAACCTACACGAAAAAATATAATTGCCATAGCCAACGTTTGACAGCATTCTGATAAACACAGCCAAAATTATGACAAGAGTATTATGACAAAATTACAGATATAATGAGTGTAACAGAAATTAAGTAATTAAGATTATTCACATGGCGACTTAATATGTTTGTAAACCATTGCATTGTGAAGTTCACATGCACGATTTACCCTTTTAAAAGCTTTACATTAAAACACGAAGAAAGAAGAAGAAAGACCGTCGATGTACAATTAAAGGGATTTGTATTTTCATTCATGAACTTTCAAGATGTGAAGATAAACGTTCAACGATGAAAAAAATACTATGACACATTAATAATCTTCAGTATAGATATCATGATTACCAAGCGTTACCTATGAACTAAAATTAGATATTTAGCTAAATCTAAAAGTTTCAGTATATGGACGCACTGGTACGAACTGCAAGGCTTTTTATTATTATGCTATGCTTCGATGTTGACTAAACGCCTCTTATAAACTAATGTCGATAGTTCAGGTTATACATTGTACTAGAAATCACTAATCTCTCCACAATTATTTTTACAAGTGGATACTATGCATATATTATACATGTATATTGATTAATTTATATTTATGGGATACGAATTAACCTGGATTTTGTTTATAGATGATAACACAAATCTAGATACTAGAAGATATACAAGTGATGCAACCACAAAAATCAAATTACCTCGAAGTAGCACGAACAATTATAGCAACTGAAAAATTAATCCTCGGTTGATAATTTTTTTTTGTCTAAATAGTTAGTTTTTTTCTACATTTGCAGTAAAATGTTTGGCATATAACCTATGTAACTATGACTATACTCTTATGGTAAACTGTTTAAAGGAGTAGGTCCTGTAAGGACCGATTTTTGCCTTAAATTTCAGGTTCATGTGACAAAATATTTTGACCACTTTTCAAACACTCAAGTGACTATTTCATTTGAAAGATTTTAACTGATTTAGTTATTAAAAATACTCCGATTCAGGCTCAAATGTGAAAAATCTACTAAATATGCCGAAAAATTTCACTTTTCAGATGGTTTTTTTTGTCAAAAATGAAAGTGGCCGCATTTGTGTCCATTCCCAACTTTTATATATGTAATGTATTATCATCAAATACAACTTACATTTCAATATTAAGGATGAACACGAACACTTTCGTTTTACACGAAAACCGCCCAAAAATTGTGAAGATTTCAGTAATTTAGCATGACTTAATGGTGTTAGTACCCGATATATGTGCATTGTTTTGTCAAAAACAGCCCATATTTATGTAGCAGAAGCATTTTACTGTCCAACAAATAACTAAAAGATTACATTTTAACAATTTTGTAAAACTGCTATATTTTAGGGCCAAAAAGGGGTCTTACTGGACCTACTCCTTTATCAAATACTACACATAATAGCATAAACGAATCATATTGAACAATAAGTGATTCTGATCGAAGACTTCCGACCACCAATTAATCAGTGCTATAATATTTGCAGGATTCAAATAATAGATTTTCATGCTGTTTTTTAATACATGGAATTTTAATAAGGAAAGAAATCATGATAAGAATTACAAGTCCGTGAATATCGTATCAATTAGGAGATGTATACTCCGTATGCAGGCGCTGCTGGAATGTTGCTACATAGAAATGGAAAGTTCACAATTGAGAAACTGAAATCATATCTTTTGTCGTAAAGTTTTGTTTTAAACCGACCCTCATTGTCAACTTCTAGATGTAAGTTAAGATATGAGTTCGACATAACTGTATCTGTTGTATCCTTTATCTCTAGTTCGATGGGGTAGATTCGTTCAACATAGTCACTAATTTCTGAACTATTTAGTGAGAGAACATCATCTTTATAGTGGAAAGTAAAGTTAAATGATATTGCTATTTTTTTCTTATCTTTCTTTCTAAGAAGTTCCCTTATGAATGCAGCCTCGTAATTATAAAGAAACAAGTCGACAAAAAGAGGGAAACAATCGGTTCCTATTGGAATCCCGACAGTGAACAACTAAGTAACAAACGTAACAACTAAGTTATCAATCAAGAATTCAAGCATCTTGATAATGTCAGTTTCAGATAATCGTTTGTTTGAATCAGAGTGATTCTTAGCAAAGTAGGATGTATTCCTCTCCAAGACAAGATCTTTTTTATGCAACAAAGCAATACCAACTCTTTCAATATGTCTTTAAGTTTGGAATGGGGAAAACTTGTGTAAAGTGTAGAGAAGTTAAATGTTTTAATACTATTGCAAGATGAAAGAATCTTATATTGTATGTACTCTAACAGATCTTTGGAATTTTTAAGCATCCACACCTGATTCACGTCACCTTTAGAATAGGCAGTTTAACAAAATTAATTTTGAAGCCCGGCTTTGCTGATGATAGAATTGATGTTAATAATTTAGAAACATGTTTCCTTGAGCATTTGGAAGACCAAGCAATATACCGTTGTATTTAGGTATTCAATACAGTGATCGAAGATCCAGTTCTTCATCTTTGGTTAAAATTTCAAAGGAACATAGAACAGACCTATGATTATCCAGGTAGATATCCTTTGGTAAATGAGGTGATGGTAAATGTTGAGTTTCAAAGTGAATGTCAATACTTAATTCATTTATTAAGCAGTTTATGTAATGAGATTTACATACAAAACGATGTTGGTTGGGACTTTATCTGCGGGAACAATAACATATTTGTCATGGAGGTAGGACAAGTGTTTTACAACATGTGGGTCTTTAAAGATTAACGTAGCATGGGTATTGATAGACCCATTAGGTTTCTTAATTTCGGATTTGTATCAACGAATTCAAAGCCTTTATCCATTCGGAAAGAGTATCTACGTCTTCTCTCTCGCGTTTAGTTCGTTGCTTAGCATAATTGTCGATTGAACATATCAGTATTTTGAAGTTTTATTTCCAATTGACAGATTTAGGCTCCCGTTATTCACAGGGAAGACTTATTACCAATGTTGAAGTCACCGGTAATAACGTGGCCAGTCGGATTATATGTGAATTAGGAACTAGCACAAGTGCAGTCAGGAGGTTAAGGCTTCAAGACGCCAATACTGAGATCCTGCAAAACGTGTTTGTAACTGAAAATTCGAGTTACAATAGGTTTGGTATAGGTATAAAATATGATTGGTACAGACTGGTCTTTGAAATAAGGAGGTATTTTCGACTGAACTAGCTTATCTTTACCAATACGAACTGGTTAAACAAGTCTGTGACTTGCAACATCCGGAATGATAGCTTTAAGTTTGTATTGGTTTGAATGAGGGTTTGTGCTTTTCAAACATAAATTGAACAGATAATGGGGTTTTGAATGGGTAAAACGTTTCGTGTGAATGTGACGAATACCTAACGGCTTTTGTTTAAGTGGCAACAAGTCATTAATAGAGACATCATGCAGAGTAGGAGATGTGTAATGACGATGGCCATGACTACGTCTACGTCAAGGAGTAGAGTTGAAAATATTCATCACAATTACCGAGCTATCGGAAGGACTAGATAGAATACCTATACCATCAATTTTGCTATTGCAACCATATGGTGTCGCAGTTCCCAATGGTCAAATCCAGTAGTCCTCTTTTTGTCTATGGAGAGGTGCAAGATGAGGATAGTTAGTCCTGTGTGTAAATAATGTCACTTGCATTCAGATTGATGTCTGATCTATGACCACCCATACGTTTGTTTAGCATTCCTTTCGTTTCACCGACGTATACCAATCCACATAAACTTTTTGTGACATAAAACCGAAGACGTGTTCCTAAAGTAATTTAGTCTTTTTCATATTTGGCTTTATTTTTTTTGTGTACGCGTTTCTTGTGAATCTAGAAAGACGCATTGGACGAAAAAAAATATATCGTGTATTTTTTTATAGTTTCATAAGACTTAAAACTGTAATGTACAATTTACTTATGAAATGTAAAGATATTTTTATTAGTTATGACCAAAATACAATTAAATTTAGAATGGAAATAGGGAATGTGTCAAAGAGACAACAACCGGTCTTCAACACAGCAAGAAAATCCCACTGAATATTCAGTGCAATTAATGAACAAAAGTGTATCCAAATCATATACTAAAGCGCCGGTGGATATAACATTCTCAACATGTACTTTTTTATGAATACCACTGAACGCCTCATGTAGTATTCAAATAATAGTTCGAACAATATTGAAAGTACAGGAGGACAAGTATAGTAACAATTCGTCCTATTTTTTTTCACGGGCGAAAAAAGTAAGTAACGATCAAATCAATGCAATACTTTGGAATGCCTTGGTATGCCACAAGATGTTTACATGCACATCGTAGACGTAGCAGTAAAACTGTTCAACCAATTCGAATATTTAATTGATGAAGATTGATCTCTATCACAGAAACTTTATCAATTTGACATTCTAGTGTTGTATTGTCGTCATAAGAATGAAATAAGTCTACCTCAATGAACCATCCTTTCATGATTTTATTTCCGCCTCCTTCTACTGAGAAATTTATTTTGCCCGCCGGGGAAGCGCAAGTAGCAAAAGAAGAAGATTTAGTTTCAATTTTTCCGTATGCCAATTCAAATATATGTATAGGTCCGTAATTACTGTCCTGACAGAACGATTTTATACATCATATTCTTACACATTTCTTTACTTTTCCTTTATTGTCAAAACACTATTGGTATAATTTGCGTCTCTTTTAAATATTGTTTTTATCTTATATGAATATTACAGTCAACGGCCACGTTGATTGTGAAGTACATATAATATCTGGATTTTTTAAATATATAAAAAATTGAAAATGCTTGTTACTAATAGTCAAAGGGAGATAAGATATGGAACCAAATCTGAGGAATGGTTGTGTTATACCATTCAGCCAATCTTTAATTTAACTGCAGTCATAAAATTCAATGAGCTAGCATTTCTTAAAACAGTTAGATACACAGTTAAGTCGAGACATCAACAAAAAACGTACTTCAATGTTTAAGCAAAAAAACTAAACATAATTTTTATAAAAGTCCTTTACAACATTGTGTTATCTTCACTTTAATCTAAATGTTTTTATTCCCCGATCATTGACCGGAGTATAGAAATATGGCCATCCTTGTACATTTACCATCTAGCATTAAAACTAAAGGAGGGTGTAGCTTTAAATGTGTGGTGTGTATGAATACGCAATCGCGTCAGATCTGAATTTGGACGTCTAATCCGATGCCTCGGAAAGGGAGTGTGTCACGCTTTCTGTGTTTTGAAACCTATGTATCCACTCTGTATGTTACCTGTTGAAATGTGGAATGTCTCCTGCTATCCATCATATCATAGTCCCTCCTTTTGTAAAGAATAGGAGATCGGATCATAACCTTTGTCCGTCGAAGATATCCCCAATCCAGCATGCCCTCTCTATATTGCAAAACCTACTCTTTTTTTTAATTGTTAATTTATTTCCGTACTGAATGCACACTAATTGACCAAGAATAGGAACATGAACGTGTTGGGAAGTAATACAAGGTAGTTATATATTTCAACCCTCATCCTTTTAATTTTGATCAGTAGAACAAGAAAGGGTACATAAAACAAACATGTTGATCCTGTTCTGTGTTTTTTTTTATATTTGCTTTGTTGATTTTCTTCATTCTATAGGTTAAGGTTTGTTTGTCCAATTTATGAAAAGGTTTCATCTTAGGTTCATATTAATCTCTCTTAACGATAATGTTATTACAAATTATAAATACTTGTGTTGCAGTGACCTAGAATGACTTTACTAGTATGTCATGTCTAAAGGTTAAGCTCCTTGAGCATGTATGTAAAAGTCATTTTATGGTAAAATAACTCTGATGAATAAAGTCTTCAGATATGAATACGTAAGAATTAGTTATTAACTGACTGTCAAGATTTTCTTAGGTTCTTAAATTGAATTGTCTCAATCAACAATACCATAAGACTATCTCTGATATTTGTAATAATTTTTAATCACTATTTTAAATGTTTCTGATCGATCTGTAAAGTGTGGATGTTGCATTAATATATAATAAAAAGTTATGTTTCAGGAAAGTATGGTGTACTGCGATTTATCCGGCACATAAGGACGTATTATATTGATTAACCATGTATATTATAGTTATGAATGTAAAGTGTGTCCACCATTTTTATTTTTGTATACTGTTGTCAACAAAATCTTATTTTAATTTCGTTAAGTTATATATATTTCTTTGTTCGCTAAATAAACTCATTATAGATACCAGGACTAAATTTAGTATATACGCCAGACGCGCTTTTCGTCTATAAAAGACTCATCAGTGACGCTCGAATCCAAAAAAAGGTGAAAAAGGCCAAATAAAGTACGAAGTTGAAGAGCATTGAGGTCCAAAATTCCTCAAAGTTTTGCCAAAAACAGCTAAGGTAATCTATGCCTGAGGTAGAAAAGCCTGAGTTTTTCAAAAAATTCTAAAATTTGTAAACAGTTAATTTATAGATATAACCATATCAATGACAATTCATGTCAGCACAAAAAATGCTGACTACTGGGCTTGTGATACCCTCGGGGCTATAAATCTCTACCAGCAGTGGCATCGACCCAGTGATTGTAAATAAACTCATCATGGATACCAGGACTAAATTTAGTATATACGCGTTTGAAACTTTCGTCTATAAAAGACTCATCAGTGACGCTCTAAAGTATGTTTTCATGAATTTCAGACTTGATGCAACGATAGCTTAAAGTTATTCCATATAACATTGCAAGTAGTAAGTGCCTCGTCGTTATATGTTTTTGTCAACCCAACGATTAGGATTAAGATGAGTGTATTTGTTTAAAATTGGTATGTATAAATTTTGTTAGATTTTCTAAGAATTGTACATTCTCTCTTTGGGTGTAACAATTATGTATCCAAAAATGCCTCATTAAAAATCAGGTTTTTTTTATCCGGCTTTTTGAAATTCAAATAAATGTTTTACCATTGTGTTGTTGCGTTTTCAAAGTTATTAATGATTGAACAAAGCGGAATAACTCAATATTGATTGACGAAAACCAAAATAATTGAAAGTTTCACTTTTTTCAAAGATTTTAAAAATTATACGATTAAAGAAATTACAAAATCAATTATCAAAAATTGAATTTTGTCTCATAAAAGTCAATTTTTTGTTACAAAATTGAATTTTGTCGTCACAAAATTGACTTGTGTCTCAACAAAATTGACAAAATTGACTTTTGTCTCAACAAAATTGACAAAATTGACTTTTGTCTCAACAAAATTAACAAAACTGACTTTTGTCTGAACAAAATTGACAAAATTGACTTTTGTCTCAACAAAATTTACAAAAGTCAATTTTGTCTCACAAAAGTCAATTTTGTCTCACAAAAGTTAATTTTGTCTCACAAAAGTTAATTTTGTTTCACAAAAGTCAATTTTGTCTCACAAAATTGAATCTTACCTCAAACAATTGACTTTTGTGATTTAATTTCCATATCAGGTAACAAAAGTCAATTTTGTATATTTATATTTGCATACCTTTTAGACAAAATTGACTTTTGTCATGACAAATATGAATTTTGTCTACAAAAATGAATTTTGTCATGACAAAAATGAATTTTGTCTACACAAATGAATTTTGTCATCACAAAATTGAAGTTCTCACAAAACAAGTCTGTAGCACATAGTTTTGTAAGACAAAAATGATTTTGTTATGACAGAATTGAATTTTGTACAAAACCACAAGAGTCCCATTCGGCGCCCCGTAGTACTGTTTCACTCAGTGATTTCACCACTGTCCAGGTTAGGGGGGGGTTCGGGATTTCGCCCCATTCTGTATGTATGTACCTGTCCCAATTAGTTGGAGTATGTTATTCAATAGTTGGCGTTTGATGCTGCGTTACATATTTGTTTTTCGTTTATTTTCTTCTACATGAATAGGCCGTGAGTTTTCTCGTGTGAATTGTTCTAAATTTGTCATTCCGGAGTCTTTAATAACTGACTATGAGATGTTGCTTTGCTCATTGTTGAAAGCCGTACGGTGATCTATAGTTATTAATTTCTGTGTCATTTACTATCTCGTTAAGGGTTGTCTCATCAGCCACATCTTCTTTTTTATAATTAGAACTTTAATTACCAATTTACTTTATGATATGTCAATAATTTTTCTATTAAACCATAACAAAAAGAAATACTAAGTACACGTTCGTATGAAAATCAAATTGAAACATACATTTGTGTTAATAATATGTATAATGAAATAAGGAACTGTAAAGAGTTGATAAATCATCCGAGAACACGGTAAGACAAGCATTGTACTGTAAAGAGTTGATAAATCAACCGATAACACGGTAAGACAATCAGTTGATAAATCATCCGAGAACACGGTAAGACAAGCATTGTACTGTAAAGAGTTGATAAATTAACCGAGAACACGGTTAGACAAGCATTGTACTGTAAAGAGTTGATAAATCAACCTAGAACACGGTAAGACAAGCATTGTAGTGTAAAGAGTTGATAAATCAACCGAGAATACGGAAAGACAAGCATTGTACTGTAAAGAGTTGATAAATCAACCGAGAATACGGAAAGACAAGCATTGTAATGTAAAGAGATGATAAATCAACCGAGAACATTGTAAGACAAGCATTGTACTGTAAAGAGTTTGGTATGAAATTAGAAAGTTTAATTTTCACTGCAATTAATGAACAATAACATACCCAAACCCTGTACTCAAGTGCCTGGGGATTTGATATCCTCAATATATTTAATTATGAATACCTTTCAACTGCTCGTGCATAACATTGATCACGGTACGACAAGCATAGTCATAACTCGTCTAGTTTTCTTTCAACGACGAAAACATAAGTAACTATCGACACAATGCAACGCTTTGGAATGCCTTGGTACGAGCCACGATGTTTACATGCACACCGTAGACGTTGCAGTAAACACTTTTTAACCAATTCGAATATTTCATTGATGAAAATAGATCTCTGTCACAGACACGTTATCAATCTTACATTCTAATCTTGTACTGTCGTCATTAGAATGATAAATAGTCCACCACAATGGACAATCCCAACACAGTTTCCAAGCCCGCGTAGCACAAGCAGTAGTCGAAGATTCGTTTTCCCTTTTTTGTGTTTTTTTTAATATTGTATTTATCTTGTATAAAGATCAATAGCCACTTTGATTTTAACGTACATATAATATCCAGGTTATTTTAAAGAAATATTTGTTGCTAATTGTCTGAGGGAGATTACCCATGGATCACATTTCTAAGGAATGTTTCATAATACCATTCAGTATGACTATGTGGTGTCTTTTACTCTCAGTATATAGTTTTAACATAAGTATAACAGTCGTAGAAATTGAATGTTATATCATTCTTAAAACCATTGATTACCTTTTTTGAATTGAAGGCTAGACATAAAACACATCTTATAAGGGTTGTTGGTGAATGATGTGCTATCGTGACTGTTTCCATCACCCCTAGGATTGACATGTGTTTATAGATTATCGTTGATCATCTCAACGAGATTGATTTTCTCGCTTGAGCCGGGACGGCGATAGCGAGAAAGGCAATCGAGTTGAGATGAACAATGATAATCTTTTTATCGCTATTTTACCTATGATGACGTGTCAATTTCCTGTCAATTTCGTTAGCAACCGCACGTGCATGGTTAGTTTCTAGCGATAATTTTCCATCTCAAGCGAGTAGCATGATATGAAAATTATCACAAAAAAAAATCAAAGGAAAAATGCACAAAATAGCGATAAATACAAATAATAACATCCCTGAACACTTCTCGACTGAAAGTAAAACTAAACAGGGGGTAGTTTTGACTATGCTAGATGTTAAAATACGCAGTCACGTCCGATCATCATAAGTCGGACGTATAATCCAATGCCTCCCGGGAAGGGAGACAGTCACTATTATCGTGCGTTTAATATCAAATGAAACAAGTTGTTCAGGGGTCCATAGGTTACATGTTAATACGCGGAGTAGATTCCCATATCTACCTTCACTACCCATGGGTTATTATCACGTTCCCTCATTTCATAAAGAATAGGAGAACTTTCCAATTGTCTAGTCGGAAGATATCCTCTATCTTAAATTCAATCTACACATTGCAGAACCGACTTATTGAATTACTAGAAGTTGATGATTTGTTCTCGTACCAAAATGTGCATGAAAATTTGCGACTAACGTAAATAAACTATCAAATATTCTTCTAAATCAAATTAGATCCTTATTGTCAGTGTTTAAAGTTAGATGGTTATATACTGATGTTAGTCGAGATCTCACAAGTCACTGTATAACAAGATAAAAACAGAGAAAATATTAATAATCTTTCTGAAGCCTGAATTTGAAAAGATTTGTCTTAACGATAATGTTATTATGAACAATAAATACTTGGTGTTGCAATGACCTAGAATGACATTACTAGTATATCATGGCAAAATATCTTTGTTGAATAAAACCTCATCTTCAGATATGAATACGTAATAATTAGTTATAACATTCAAGACCTAGTCTTTCCTGTTTACAAAACTTTAAATTTTTCGTAACACTAAGGATGTTCGTGTCTCGGTAATAGATAACCTAACCCGTAAATGGCAAAACTTTTTGGAACTTTGGGTCCTAAATGTACTTCAACCTTGTTCATGTTTGGCTTTATAACTATTTAGATCTGAGCGTCACTGATAAGTCTTATGAAGAAGAAACGTGTGTCTAGCGTATTAAATTATAATCCTGGTACCTTTGATAACCAATTAGAGGTTATAAGTTGAATTGTCTCAATCAAAAGTTCCAGATAAAATGTTAATGTTCTATCACTGATATTTGTATTTAATTTAAATCACTGTTTTAAATGTTTCAGATCAATCTGTAGTATGTTGAGGTTGCATAAATGATAAAGTTAGGTTTCAAGAAAGTTTGAATTGCCTTAAACATTTTATCTGGTACAAACCAACGTATTTGCTAAATTTTTGATAATATAGTTTTTGAATGAATAATGGTCCAATCATTTTTGTATCTTTGTAGCATGGGGTCAACAAATTCCTATTTTAATCTCTTTGAAGTTCTACATAGTTTGCTTTGTTCGCTTGTGTACTAGAGATATTTTTCATCAATTTTAGACATGATGCTACGATAGCTTAAATTGATTCCTTATAACATTGCAAGTAGCTGTATTTTATCTTTGTAAAGATTTTTTTATATGGTTTAAGTGTTTTTGAATTAGATGACAACACACATATATTGTCATTTAATTGTGTGCAACAATCTCACAATATGCCATTCCGTTATTGGTTTTTCCTAAAAACTTTTAAGTCAACAAAATAATTTTGGTTCAGATGAGTGTACTTTTTTAAAGATACGTATGAACTAATGCTATTACATTTTGTGTGAATTGAACATGCTCTCTGTTAAAAAGCGTTGTCTAATTTTAAACAGTTTAAATGTCTTACCAATGTGATGTTTAACTTAGAAATGATTGTACAAAGCGGAATAACTCAATACTGATAAATAAAAACTAAAATAATAGGAAATTTCACTATTTTTTCACAAAGGTTTTAAAAACTATACGACGAAGGAAATTGCACACTAATTGAAAAATAGTGTATATGTTCAAATAAAGATAGTTAAGGAATGAAATATACCTACAAATTGCACTTATATACATCTCAATAAAATCTTGCACGGTTGTAGTCCTTTCTTCGGTATATTAAATAGATATGTTAGTAAGAAGTTGGCATCTTTCTAGATACTAGTAATTCAAACATAAGTTTTATTCACTTTGCATTTCGAGGCATTTACTATGCTCAACCTATTGTTTGATAATTTCAGTTGTGTTGTATCATACTGGTCATTTATTTACAGTTTGACATGCCTGCAATAGCATTGTATTTGTTAATGTAGAATTGATTCCGTCTTGTCGCAACTTACATGTGCCTAAATTTTCTTGTCTTGTTAAGTAAATATTGATAAATAACACTATTCTTATTAAAAGTTTTATTTGCAGTATTGTATTAATGTAAAGATTACAACAGTCACAGACATAAGTTTTAGCAGTAAGATTTAATAGTAAATAAACACATCATGAATTGAACATTTTACTTTATGTAATACTAGTATTTTGGTTGATAACCCATATACTAGTATGCTTGCAGTAATGTTGGTCGGTTGTTTTTTTTTTGTATTTTTTTCAGTGTATGTAAAATATCTTGTTAGAATAAATCTCTTGCTCATATATCATTTGACAAAAATCTATGTGTTGAACTTTATTGACTATACACATACGGGACTCGCAAAAAAATATATTGATTCGCTCATTGTCTTTGAATCTGAAACAAACATATTTATTCTAGAACAAGTTGTCGACATGATACAGGTTATGTTATTCTCATATAATTTTGATGGTATGATACTAAACTCCAAACGGGAAGGACTGTGGATGATTTATATATGATAAAGACATAAGTAATCTTGCGATTAGTTAAATTAGGTCTGAAGCTTGCATGTAAATAACTGCTAACAGTTAAGTTGTGTGGATTATTTTTCTTAGTTTCTTCTGTTACCTTGTTGAAGAAATGAGCAGAGGCGGCTTTAGAGGGGAGCCTAGCAAACCCGGCCCCTGTTTAGTGGAAAAATTCGATTGATTATTTAGGAATCACTGATACATGACAGGAGCGGGACTCCTCTAAGGCAGTCAATACCTCCCTACTAATGAATGTCTGGATCCGCCACTGATGAGCAACCCAAATTCATATAGAATATGGTAACTACTTTTCAATTGACATGACCAAAAAAATATACTCAACCAAAACTTTAACCTAACCTTAATCAAAACTTGAACATATCCCATACCAAAGCTCCGGCCCTATACAAGATTGGCGGACTAGTGCACAAAATCCACATGATACCCCCACTTTTGAAGTATTCGAAAAACAGGAATTTGAACTAGAAAATTGGGTCTAAAACGCTGTGTAAGGCAAAGCATGTTCACATGAAGCCTGAAAACAAATTTGATGTTTGGCTTTCTTTACTATTTTGATCTGAGCGTCACTGGTGTGTATACGTAGACGAAACGCACGCATGGTGTATTAAATTATAAGCCTGGAACATTTGATAACTATAAGCATGTCAAAAAACCTATTGAAATGTTTATTTGTGTATTTATTTGTCCTGAATGTTCTTGCATTTATTTGTACTGTAGTCCTGTGATGTAATGTTGTCATTTAAATATTATTTTTAACATTAACGTATAAATAAAGGCAACAGTAGTATACCGCTGTTCAAAACTCATAAATCCATGGACAAAAAACAAAATCGGGGCAACAAACTAAAACTGAGGGAAACGCATTAAATATAAGAGGAGAACAACGACACAACACCGAAACGCAACAGCACACAGAAACGGACCAAGCAACAGACAATACACCACGAGAATAACAAATATAACATCAAAACCAAATACATGAATATGGGATAGACAAGTACCGTGCCACGTCTTATCTCAAAAATAAGAGAAAACAGAAACGAACAATATTATAACAATGGCCATCTTCCTGACTTGGTACAGGACACTTTTAAAGGGGAATAAAAGTGGTGGGTTGAACCTGGTTTTAAGGCATGCCAAACCTCGCACTTTAATGGCACAGTTAAATATAACATTGAAATGAAAACAAAAAATTACAGGACTACAATACAAATAAAAAGCAGAACATATTAGACAAAGAAAAGCATGATTAATAGATAACAAAAAGCATCAGGTTTAAAATTCAATACGCCAAAAACGCGTCTAGTCCACACGAGACTCACCAGTGACGAAAAAAATACAAAATTGTACAGCACTGAAGATCAAAAGTTGAAAAGGTTTTGCCAAATACGGCATTGTTTGTATGCCCAGGATAAGTTCGAGGTTTGGCTAGCCGCAAAACCAGGTTCAATCCACCATTTTTTTATTCGAAACTAAACGCGCGTCTGGCGTTAATATAAAATTTAAATCCTAGCATCTATGATGAGTTTATTTCTTAAAATGTCCTGTACCAAGTCAGGAAAATGGCCATTGTTATATTATAGTTCGTTTCTGTGTGTTTTACATTTTAGTGTTGTGTTTCTGTTATGGTGTAGTTCTCCTCTTATAATTGATGTGTATCCTTCAGTTTCAGTTTGTAACCCCGATATGGGTTTTTTTTCTCAATCGATTTATGAATTTCGAACAGCGGTATACTATTATTGCCTTTATTTATGGAACTCATATTTGAAGGTCTGTAGAAAGTATAACAAAAGTTGTATAAATGGCCATCCTGTGTTAGCATGTATTGAGTTATTCAGAAAACAGAAGTTAATAAGAAATGAAACTAAAAAATGTCTCACACAGTGTAGCATATTAACGTGAAGATTAATAACGATTTTCAGGAAGCTACTATATTGTTCTTTCCTGGGGAAATGCGACAAACATCTCATACATAGCCATAATATATAGAATTTGCGTATTTGTAAACAGAGGTCAAGGTAAGATAAACCAAGCCATACAAACAAATGCAACTTACAATCATTCTGTTGGCGTGTTACCAGTAAACTTAATAATGGTCAGTGAACCCTTAAAATGAGGCCAAATTTAGTTGAACCCTGCCATACAGATATGTACACCTTATAGTCGGCACAGCAATACTGATCTATAAAATGAGATTGAGGTCAGATGGAACTTGACGGACATGTTAACCTTGCAAAAAACACGCATACACCAATCTAATTATCGCACAACTCATAAATGAAAAATGACGAAGTCACTGCACACAATAGTTTAATTAAAATTAAGCCACTGCTGCTGAATTGTAGGTAAGACAAATGGAATTTAAAAAAGAGAGATGAAAGATACCAGGGGATAGATTGAAAATAAACTGACAACGCCATAGCTAAAAATAATAAGACAAACAGACAAATATTAGTACAGGAGACACAACATAGAAAATAAAGACTAAGCAACAAGAAACCCACCGAAAAATGTGGAAAAGGGGGGAGGGGGTTGATCTCATGTGCCCCGGTAAGATAAGCAGATCCTGCTGCACATGTGGCGCCTGTCGTATTGCTTATGATATTACAAATCCGGTAAATAGTCTAATTCGGTAGGTCACATTCATGAAAAGGAAAGGGTATTGTAGGTACGACAAAGGAACATATCATATCCGATATTATCTGTGAAACGGTTATTCCGTAACGGTCAACCAACTCGTGATGGTGTTCATAAAATTTACGAAGGAAGGATTTCAACTTCACCATTTGGAACTCTTGGCTTATTAACTTCCTTGTGAGCAGCAATCCTCTATCAAGGAAATCATGATAGGAAATACAAGCCCGGGAATATTCATACCAATAGGGAGGTTTTTACTCCGTATGAAGGCGCTGCTGGAATGTTACTATATAGAAATGTTAAGTTCCCTATTAGGAAGCTGAAATCATTTCCTTTGTTTTCAACCGACCCTCATTGTCAATTTCTAGATGTATTCAAGATATAAGGCAGACTTAACTGTATCAGTAGTATCCTTTTTCTCCAGTTCTATGGGGTGGTTTGTTCAACAGTCACCAAATTGTGTATTTATTTAGTGAGAGAACATCATATATATAGCGGAACATTAATGACTAAAGGATATTGCTAACTTCCTAAGAAACTCCTTATGAGGTCAGCCCCATAATATAAAGAAACAAGTCGGCAAAAAGAGGGGCATAATTGGTTCCCATTGGAATTCCAACAGTCTGTTGAAAAACACGTCCTCAAAACGTAAAAAATATGTTGTCAAACAAGAAATCAAGCATCTTGATAATGTCAGTTTCAGAGAATTTTTTGTTTAAATCGGAGTGATTCTTTATAAAATATGATTTATTCCTCCCAAAGACAAGATACTTGTATCTACGTTCGCCATTTTTTTTAAGGCAGTGGCTATTTGACCGGCACCGGCTAAATAGCAAATTTGCCGCAGTGTTTGACCGGCACTGGCTAAATAGCATATTAGCTATTTAGCCGGCACTAAATAAAACTATTCATTGAAGGCCGTACTTTAACCTATAATGGTTTAATTTTTAAATTGTTATTTGGATGGAGAGTTGTCTCATTTGCACTCACACCACATCTTCCTATATCTATTGATGTGATTAGTAGAGAACAAAAACCTCAATAATAATTTAAATCATTTTATCACAATATCAAGCATTAAATATATTTTTTCTAAGATATTTTATATGACAAAATGTTGATTTTCAAATTTAAATCTGTGTAAAATCTATGGTTTAAATATTCTGCCAGTGATACAAATAGTGTTATGCAAAACTACATCATAAAACAGATATTTATTATCATATTTGTATTTTAATTTTTAATTTATCTTATTACTTCGCTTCTATTCATATAAATAGATTCATCATATTTTCATTTTTGTCAAATTTTCGATGTGTATCACAGTGTTTTTTGGTTATTTTTAGATAAGAAGTTAAAGTGTTTATATGATCAACAGTAACAAAAAAAATTAAATAGAAAATTTTGATATTTTATTATTATTCTTAAATTTTAATTCCAGTTAGATATAATTTAATCAGAGCCGGCTAAATAGCAAATTTGCTATTTTGCCGGTGCCGGTCAAATAGCCACTGCCCTTTTTTAATGAACCACAGTAATACCAACTCTTTCATTTTGTCTTTTAGTTTGGAATGGGTAATACTTGTGTATAGTGTAGGATAGTCAAATGTTTAATACTATTTCAAGATGAGAAAGTCTTACATAGTATGTTCTCTAACAAATCTTTGGAATTTTTTAATATTAACATCCGATTCACGCCACCTCTAGAATAGGCAGTTTTACAATGACGTTGGAGCCAGGCTTTGTTTGCTGATAAAATAGATATTAATAATTTAGAAAGAGGTTTCGTGGAGCACTTGAAAGTCACAGCAATATGCTGTTGTTTGCAAGGACACTGATGTAGTTTAAGTATCCAATACGGTGATGGAAGATCCAGTTCTTTATCTTTGGTTGAAATTCCAAAGGAACATAGAACAGACCTGATTATCCAGGATTTCCTCTTTGGTAAGTGTTGTGGGGTATAGGTTGAGTTTCCAAGTGAATTGTCAATAAAAACTTCGTTTATGACAAACTCATTCTTGAGGCTGCAGGCACCTTGACCTTTAGTTACATCTACATCATTTGCTCTCTCTAAGATACTGTGGATTCATCATGATTTGTTGGATAAATAAAGGCAACAGTAGTATACCCCTGTTCAAAACTCATAAATCCATGGACAAAAAACAAAATCGGGGTAACAAACTAAAACCGAGGGAAACGCATTAAATATTAGAGGAAAACAACGACATAACACTAAAATAAACACACACAGAAACGGACCAAGCATCAGACAAAAACCCACAAGAATAACAAATATAACATCAAAACCAAATACATGAGTTTGTGATAGACAAGTACCATGACACGTTTTATCACAATGTAAATTTACACTAAAAAAAAAGAGAAAAAAACGACGCAACGTTAAAATGTAACACACACACAGAAACGAACTATAATATAACAATGGCCATATTCCTCACTTGGAACAGGTCATTTTTAAAGAAAAAATGGTGGGTTGAACCTGGTTTTGTGGCATGCCAAACCTCACACTTTTATGGCCATGTGAAATATCACATCAAAATGACAACACAACACCACAGGACTACAATATAAATAAATTGGAGAACACAATTGACAAAGAATCACACGCACAACAGCCAACAAAAGGCAACAAGTTCAAAGTTTTTTGTCCACACAAGACCTACTAGTGACGCCCAGATACAAAACAATTTTCTTGGATGTCGCTCTTACACAGGTCGGGACCACTACCTTATATGGAAATGCATAAATTAGCATACTTATGTTCTCGCACATGTAATTGTTTATTTACATGTGACGCAATTTATTTTTACCTAGGTTTTTAACCAATCCAATAAATGAGTCACAATGCTTGATGGACTACTACGTGTTTACAATCAACCAAGAACACGTGTTATTTACTGAGATACAACACATTTTTTCGTGCAATGCGGGATTCACAATTTCGCTTAGTTTTTCATTTTGTGTATCCTCATTTATAGTTTGTGATATAAAGTATTACTTCCATGCTCAGATTCTCGAAGAGTTGTTTCTATGCGAAGAAAACAGGGTTTGAATTACCCGATATATATCCATTAACATGTTTGACGATGGCACAGAGATTTGTATGTATTTGTCAACCAGACAGCAACGAAACAAGAGCGATAAAACACAATTACCTATGAGACAAACTTACTAGTGTAAAGCAAGCCGTCTATAAGGGGACGACCATTTGATATTCTGGGGGGGGGGGGGGGGGGGGCAGGAGGATTTGTTTTTGATCGGTCATTTATTTTTGTAAACTGAGAGGACAGATTATTCGTTTTCTGCACTATTGAAGCAAGATTTTTCATTTTCATTAAAGCAAGGGACTGATTATTCATTTTCACAACTATATTTATGATAGTCGAAAACATACATTTTTTTAAATATTTGTTAATTATGAATAATACATCAGTCTCCCCTGCAGAAATTTTAAGATTCAAGATTTATTTCATAACCTCAGACACATACTTGCATGACTTGTGTACAAGAGGACAATATATATACAAATATACTATATAATAATAATACTTTATTCAGAAGCAATACAGCTTATAGAATATACAATTTTACAATATTTTTTGAATGCATCAGTGAAATATAAATACAACAATTATACACAATACATGCATGGCGGAGAATGAGACAAACATTCATATGATAAATAAATAATACAACTACATATTACGATTTTTTTCAATATTAAACAAAAAATTACCTAAATTATTAAGTTCTTTTACATTGTGAACTGATAACAACTGTATAAGTTTAAAAGTGGATGGATATTGCCAATAATATTTCTTAATGTATAGTTTTCTTACATCACTATATCTATTACATTCTAGAATAACATGGTATTCATCTTCTACAATATTGTTAGTGCACATAGTACAAAATCTATTTTCTCTATCTACATTGTAATATCTGCCTGTTTATATATTGAGGCTATGTGCGGAGATACGATATTTACATATAAAAGGTTTATATATTTGATTAACAGGTCTATCTAAATAAAACTGCAGTATATCTGTGTCATATATATATCTATAAAGTATACATTTTGATGAATTATTAAAAAAAGAATTAGCATCAGCAATAAAGGTATCTTTCATTCTTTGTTTTAGCTCATGTATGAATATATCAACATTATTTACACTTTGTTTTAGCCATACATCATGAAAACCATAACTACATAATATATCTTTGACTGAACAAGCCCAATTCGATTTGTCATTGGGTTTTTTAAATGAACTCTCCAACATATCTTCATAACATGCTTTAAGTATACAGTTATCAGTATTTAATAATTTGAACCAAAATTGAATCAGTCTTCTTTGTCTTTCATAATACATTGGATAACGTCCCAATTCACAGTAAACCATGTTATTAACAGCAGTTTTTCTAACCTTTAGAATTCGTTTTAAAAAACATAAATGTACTTTCTCTATATCACCAGCTTTATGATTACCCCACACTTCACAGCTATAATTAAGTATACTAGATACATAGGTATCAAATAAGGACAGTAATGTTTCACAGTTATAATATTCATCTACAATTTTACTACATAATGCAAAAACAGCTTTTCTTCCTTGATTTGCTAACATTTTTTGAGTATGTAAAAAACTGCCATTATAATTAAAAAGAATACCCAAATATACAAAACTGTCACATATATCTATTTGGTTGTTATTCAAAAACCATTTTTCTTGACTTTTTACACTACCTCTATTTCTAAACACTACAACTTTAGTTTTAGACATATTAATGTATAAACCATATTCCTCTGCCGAAGAATTTACAGTATTTATCATATTTTGCAGATCATCTATGTTCTCACTGAATAAAACAGTGTCGTCTGCGTACATAAGTAAAAATAAATTTAAGGATTTCAATTCATATGACTGACAGCCATTACTGATTAGGTCTACTTCCATATCATTGACATACAACGAGTATAATAAAGGGGATAAAGATTCCCCTTGCATCAAGCCAGTATTACAATTAAAAAAATCTGAAATTTTTCCTTACACTTTATACAAGTTTTCAATTTAGAATACATAGATTTAATTACAGTAAGAAGTTTACCAGTAACGCCACATCTAACTAATCTCAACCACAATTTTACATGAAAAACACTATCAAAGGCTTTAATATAATCAATGAAACAACAATATAAGCGTTTGCCTTTTCTTAATGACTTAGATATCAAGGAATGAAGACAGAAGATGGCATCAGAAGTGCCGTATCCAGGACGGAATCCAAATTGTGCATCTGTCAGAGTGTTGTTAATCTTGACCATGTTATAAGTCTTGAATTAATCAACGACTTAAATAGTTTTCCTAAATGCGACACCAACGAAATACCTCTGTAGTTTCCAGGATCGTCAGTGTTTCCTTTCTTAAAAATAGGAATTAAAATACATTTCACCCATATTTCAGGGAAATTTCCAGAGCATAAAATGTTGTTGAACAGTTTACAAAGTACAGGTTTCAATAAAGTTTTACCGAACAGTATATACTCATTCATTATATCATCATAACCAGTCGACTTGTCTCTTTTTAATTTTTTGATGCACGAATCAAGTTCCTTTTCTGTAAACGGAAGATCTAGTTCCTCAAAAACTGTTTCCGGAGTGTCACTCGTTCCAACATTCACATCAGGAGGTTTAGACATAAGTTTTTTAAAATGTTCCTCGAATTGATCCAATGAAATGTTATTTATCACGCGCTTTTTACGTTTTTTAAAATTCTTATAGAAGCGTTTTGGATTTTTCTTCCTTAGTGACGACAGCATATTTCCTCGTTGGTTCTTATAATGTCTTTTAAGTCTTGTTTCGCACCACTTATACTTTTGTTTAGCAAGGTTAAAGTTAATTCTGTTTTCATCCGAGCGGTATTTGTTGAAACTGTCTAATGCATTTTGATATTGTATATATAATGTTTTGCATTCATCAGTAAACCAAGGCTTGTCTGCATTAGATTTATGAACTTTATCGCCATTTTCACAAAATTCACACTGTTCTTTGAATGTTACTTCAGATTTCGTATACTGTTCATATATATCAGTTAAAAGATTATTAAGTCTTTCTACACACGTATCAATATCGCTGTTTTCGTCAAAATTTACCAGTAGATCATCAAACTTTTGTGTGTTGAGTATCAATTTACTTCTGATATCATCTTCTGACCCTTCATTCCAGTTAAATACATTGAACTTAGTTTTATTACAATGACATTGACCGTAAGACTGATTATTACCCTTAAGGTACAATTCAACTACTATTGGAGCATGACATGAATACATATTAAATGGTTCAACATAAAACGATTTTAAACAATTAAACATTTCACTATGTGTAAACAATAAATAATCAATAACGCTACTACCGTTTTTATTATTAAATGTTATTTTCCCACTGTCTGTTCCGAATCTGCCGTTACATATACGTAGGCCGGACGACTGGCATAGCTGCAATATACGCTGACCAAAACTATTTGGAGGTTTAATGTCTTCAGATTTCCTATTACAAATATTACTATCATTTACATAGTCAATAAAAGAAATACTGTTAATCAGTTCTTTATCTAATGTATCATTAACTATATTGTCTGCTTTTAAACCTACTCGTCCATTCAAGTCTCCTATCACAGCCACAGTTCCTAATGTACTATAATGTTCGATATTTTCTTGCAGTATATCAAAGACATCTATATCATATTTACGGTAAAATACATTTTTATCAGGCGGCATATACTAAGATAATACATAGCGAGACAGGACTAACGAAACACAAATACATAGTAATAAGTATATTATAAAAGACAATTGGTATAATTAGATTAAGTATTTTATAATTTTCTTCACGAAATGAATCATTTATATTCCCAAGCAATATACATGTATTGCATACAACATACATACATACATAGTATTAAAGTTAATTTAGTTTGGTTTTATCTAGCCTTTTTCAAAAGTATTGTTAAACATATTTTGCCGAGCGGAGCGAGGCAAAAAAAAATTGAAGGGTTTTGATACCGCTGAAGGCCCAAGAAGCTATAGACCTGATAAGTTATTTATTTTCAATACATTGCAAGTCAGGTTATTTATTTTCAAACTACCACAGAGCAAACCATTTATTTTTGTGATTATCAAGGCTGAGTTATTTATTTTCAAAATCCTCCTGCCCCCCCCCCCCCCCCCCCCCCCCCAGAATATCAAATGGTCGTCCCCTAACAGCCGCTGCTGATATTCATGAGTACAGCAATTTTCGTATAGATAATTAAAGGCAAATGTGTGATCCTTGAATTTTGTATTCGTAAAAAAGGCGAAGAAATTTTTACACACATGGCAGTGTTAACGAAATCTATAAGTATTTATTTTTGTCACATTTCAGTATATGGGATTTCCAAACTGTTCCCTTTGTTTTGAAGGTAGTGAAGTCAGCAACTGTAGTTTCAGTTTGTTCGTTTTTAACAGGCTCGGACTTTTGCCAAACTGTATAAATCATTACAGCTGATTTCGTATACCTGCAAAGTATAAACTAAAACTTTAGTTGGCTTGCTTTCTTTGTTTGTATAGTTGTTTTGAAATAAGATTGACATGTTTAAACAATATATATACAGGCATAGTTTAAAATGTATATTTTATATTTTGTACAATATACAAACAAAGCCAGCAAGCTAACCAAAGTGTTGGTCTACAGAAATAAGCTGTAATGATGTTATCCATATGTATGTGCGACAAGGTGGGAAATTTGATATGTTTTGTGAAAATTGCAGAGTTGGATCTATAATGAGCAAACCCCATACCGCATAGTTAGCTATAAAAGGCCCCGATATGACAATGTAAAACCATTCAAACGAGAAAACTAGCGGCCTTTATTATTAAAAAAAATGAACGAAAAACAAATATGTAACACATACAACCACTGTAATACAGGCTCCTATACAATATATTTCTTTTTGATGGGATAGATTTCTCCTCCTTTTATTTAATTGGGCCGGGTTTTCTTTTGGGATTGTTTTACACATGTAAGTAATGTTTGGGTCATTTAAAGCTATTTTTCAGCATTGAACCTATGACTGCTTACTTTACTGAATTATGTGTTTGTTGGAAAGATGTCTCATTAGGCACTCATACCTCATCTTCTTATTTCTATATACAAAGCACGTTTGAAAAAAACATAATAGGTAATATGGCACCAACTATGATCCAGAGACTTTTAATATTGGAGATATTTTACATATGTCAACAGGACAGCAGACGAACGATGAAAAACCTCTGAGGTATATTTTGTGATAAAATTAACATCAAACGGATATTATCCATGCATGAAACCATACAAAAATGTATTGAGCTATATACCGTTCCCACTCTAGGAGGGCGGGGGTTCCGGGGGGATGGACCCCCTTTTTTTGGACGATTAGTGCATTTGGGGGGGACATGTAGTTGAAACCCCCTCCCCTTTTGTCCAGGGTTAGGCCCCTTTGAAATTGGCTGGATCCGCCCCTGCCGCTTTCATAACACTTATTTTTAGCATACTGAATATTATGATGTTCTTACTTTTAGTTCAGGTCCTAATAAAAAAAATTACACATTCAGTACAGAAAGAAGTGTTTCAATGAAAGATTCGTGTTTTTCTAGGCAGAAATGATTTTGGAATGACATTATACCGGTTTTTCATTGGATATTTCACTGTTTCATGTCGTGAAATTAATGCAGGTTCAATTCATAACAATGCACAAAACCGGTTCAATTACTTTTGCAAGGCGGAAAAGAAAGTCGATTGGTGAAGCCAGTAAACAATATTATTTTAATCTGAGCATGCAAATTGAAGATTGCGTTATATATTTTACATTAAATATATTTGCAGAATAAAAACATTGGTAATGAGAGTCCCAGACAATATATTAGTCGACTGTTTTCCCACTAATTCCACGTGTTTTATGTAGTAGTTTACTCGTAGTAGCCCACAATGCATTGTAGTTCATTGAGTCGATTGGTCAGTTTTTCAAGGCCATATTGGCCTTTGTGTTTTGGAAATTAGTATGCAAATTTATTCTGACGTCAGAAAATCTAGAGTTCTCGACCTGTTACAGGTGAACCACAAATGTTCTACAAGGTTTACTTTATGGTTTATGTACTACTTTTTTAAATCGAGTTTTCAGTCTGTGTACAGTAATGCACAAGGAATGAAATCTAACCCAAAATCTTATATGAGTAATGTTAATTATGTAAGCACAAAGTTTACTGAAATAGTCTAATAGTATCAAATAATGATGTGAGGCTTAATAAGAAATTTCAAGACGATATTATTTGATGTGACTGAAAAAACTGTCACAGAAATTTTAACAAACAGGCATTATCAGCATATAAAGCCCGATAACAAATTTCAGTCAGCTATTGTTTGCTATTCACAATCAAACAGGTAAAACAGTATACCAGAGCTGGGGTATTATCAAGGTTAAACACCAGGGATATAGGTCAAATATTTTACATTTTATCCCAAATATAGACATACAAATTGCGACTTGGATGGAGAGTTGTCTCATTGGCATTCTTACCACATCTTCTTACATACATGTACTGTTTAGAATGACAGAAATAATTTCATTACTATTTACTTTTACAGCAGATATATCAACATCTTCCATTGGTGAAAAATTTCTTCTTTTTATCACAAACTTATTCAGGTGGAAGAAAAGTTTAAATAGCAAAATATGTTGGTTAAGGAAGGGAACAGAATATTTGGGTGTCACATTTTCAAGAGAAATGATTTAAATGATGTTTGCCTGAGAGGTGTGGCAGTATAATATAATTTACACTAATGACTGGCCAATGCTGTAGGATGGCCATAAAATTTAATATAAATGTCTGTATTGGTATCCATGTTTATTTTCTACAAAATACATAAACAGTTAACATATCTATGAGATTTCTACCGTGATATTAGTAGAAGTTTCATGGATATTACATCTCTGATCAGTGAAATATCCACCATTGATGACTGTGGTGGAAACACCACTAATTCTACATAACATTCACTAGATAAATATACAAAACTCCCATCAGAAAATCTCATCATTACAGCTTCATGACAAGCAGTGTTATTAACATTGTAGATTAATGTAGGCTAAATTAGAAGACATCTTTTATTAGAACATACTCAAAATGACAATTCAATTTTTAAATACAATTGTATCCGGTCTGATATTGATGTCTATTATTTGAATTCTTCAGTGTATATTCTCAACTAGACATGTACTTGCTGGAAGTGAGGCTATCAATCAAATTGTATTTCCATTTACAGTTATAAAACAATTAATGGGAACAATGGCAGTATATTCAATCCACCCATTGTAAAAATGTTAACTATAGAGTTCAAAGTTTAACATCAAATTAGAAATTAAATGCATGCTATGTTCTTAATTCATATAACCTTTACAAAAAATATTTTGACAATTTATCTAATTAAAAAGTTGAAAGAAAATATTCCCAAATGGATTAAGCAAATTATATGAAATATAAGGGATAAATAGTTTCACTTTAATACAGTAGTGTATTAACATACATCATTCATCCACTTGTAAAATGAAAACAAAAACAAAATGATAAATAAATGAATAATACAATATAAATCAATTTCAAAACTTAGTGAATAATGTCACAATACAGTATGTACATGTTTAACACTTCAGGTCCAGAACATGAAAGATTTTGTTCACAAATACTATCATTTGACTATCTTAAGATAAAATAAACATATGTTTTGTTTTTTGCTGAATGATAATGTACATGAGGAAAAATTGCACACATCCAACAATTGTCAAGAATTATATCCACTAGTATAACAAATCATTGGATTTCCTTTATCTTAGTGCCCTTTATTTTATTCTGTACTTGTACATATTTGCTGTGTGAGAAATATATAATATTTGATGTAACCAAATCAAAGTAGCAAACAACATTTTAATAGTAAGTGAAAGGGCATCATGAAGAACTTATATCAGTACAATAAAGAACACTGTGAAAAGTTAGGGCCAACACCAATATTCCTTGGAATGTTAAATCTTTGAGGCTGAAAAATATTTCAGTTGGTTCTAGAAGAATATTGATAAGTGATAAAAACAAGATTCTTAGTGACCCTTCATCAAAACAATTCTGTCCATAAAAACACCTTGAAACATACTTATTATTTTATCCTCAACAAAAACTGATAATAAATTATATTATTCCCGACTGTTCATTTTACATATTTTTTTTGAGTGTATTTGATAACCAATCAAGTCCTTCATATAGTCCATCACCACTTGTAGCACAGGTAGCCTGGATATACCATCCACGTTGACGCAGACTATGGAGACCTAGTTTATCAGTCACTTCGGCAGCATTCATTGCATTAGGTAAATCCTGAAGAAAATATGTTAATACGATATTAAAATGAAATGTATTTCAACAAGAAGATGCTATACATAAATATCCAAATATGTTTTTCATTATTTACAGAAAATACCCTGTTAATAAAGCTTGATATAAGAAATATTCAAACTAACAAACAGAAAGAAATTGACCTGCCGATTGAAAAATCTAGCTGAGGAATATATTTAAACAATATTTTGAATCAAGATTGCTGATTCAAGGAGCCTATAGAGTTTTGATATGATTAATCAGACAACCATTCATTTTGAAGTTTAAACTAGTTTCCAACTGAAAACTACATCTAAATTCACAGAGTTTTAAATAAAAGTGGATTCTAATAAAATTCTCAAAATTTCAGAGGAGTAAAAATTTTCCAGCCGTCCTGAACTTTGTTCTAAACAAGTATATGTATTTTTGCTCCTGATACGTTTGACTGGTGTTGCATAAAATTTCAATTGTTTTCTTTCAAAATGCCTTTAAATCAATGTCAAAAATTACCCCCTTGGCTGAAAAATGCCAGATAATTTTTACTGTACGAAGAAATAATAAAGAGTGTGATAAAAAAACTTCAACAAAATTCTATCAATAAAAGACAATCACATTCAGATATATATCAATCTTAAACAAAGTTATAGATTCTGACCTCAATATGAATTTATTTTAACCTTACAAAGCTAAACAAGAGTTGTGTCCCTTTGTCAAACTTTTGGTATAAACTGTTTGATTGATCTAAAAGGATCTTAAAATATGTCTATGATATGATGAGAGTGGACTGTACAAGTGTTTAGAAAATACATAATGGTGGACCCAGCAAACTCATCAACAACAATGCAGAACTTAAACATTGCAAAATATTGTTTCTTTCTTTATTTCTTGATCTTTATTGTATAATCTGTATCCCTCTCTGGGTATTTATTTTTCTGATGAAGTGACATTGAGGAACTTTTAATGAAAATGAAGGTTGACAAGCTTCTTTATACAATGTCAGGAATACTAGGATGATTATATTCCTAATTAAGTTGGTTGTAGTTACCCCTGTAATCTTACCCACCTGTTTGACAAGCTTCTTTATACAATGTCAGGAATACTAGGATGATTATATTCCTAATTTAGTTGGTTGCAGTAACCCCTGTAATCTTACCCACCTGTTTGACAAGCTTCTTTATACAATGTCAGGAATACTAGGATGATTATATCCCTAATTTAGTTGGTTGTAGCAGGGGCGGATGCAGGAATTTCGAAAGGGGGGATGCTAACCAGGGCAAAGGGGGGGTGCAAAACATATGTCCCGATACAAATGCATTGATCGGCAAAAATAAAGGGGGGGTGCGCACCCCCGGAACCCCCCCTCTGGATCCGCCACTGTGTAGTAACCCCTGTAATCTTACCCACCTGTTTGTAACAGAACACTAATAATACAGCTTCCCTTAGTTCATCTACAATGTTAGGAAAACTAGGATGATTATATCCCTAATTTAGTCCATTGTAGTAACCCCTGTAATGTTACCCACCTGTTTGTTACAGAACACTAATAAAACAGCATCCCTAAGTTCATCTTCTTGTAACATTCTGTGTAATTCTTCTCTAGCTTCATTAATTCTTTCTCTGTCATTACTATCTACTACAAATATCAAACCTGAAAGAAAAAAATACAGAGTTCAATTCATTCTAATTCTTTTTCAATTGAATATTATATTTAGATTACATACAAAAAGTTGGCATAAAAAGGGGGATCATTTTGAATTCTAGTCAAATCATTCAAAGTCCGATTCATTCCAGATTTGGACAACTCGTACCAAGTCAATGGTTAATTCCTTAGAACTGGGTTCCCAGTGTCTCCCAGAACCCTTACAATTCTTTTTTTTTTGTATATTTCATATAATAAATCATTTTTTCAATTATAACTTTGAAGGCATTTATGGTTAGATTTTAACAGGTACAGGTTTAGTTAGTACTTTAATCATATTTAAAAAATAAATTGGATTGTCATGAAATATTAACCTTAATCATGCCCAATATATCTTTCTTCCCATTGAATTGATAAACCATAGAATTTTTTAGACAAGTATTTATATACATTTTATATAAGTACAGCATAAAAAATCTATATAATAATGCCCATTTAAATTGTTAATTTTGTTTAATACTGTTCTTTAAAAAATTGGAACGAACTGACCAGTTTTTGAAAAAGTTGGAACAAACTAACGAAGCAACTTGGGACGTGATGGTACAAATTGGAGTTGGAACAAATCATCTAGATTGTAGATACCATCATTTTTTAGTATTTTGGTTTTTTTTTTAATTTACACAAAATTGTATGAGCAGCAACCTATAGACTTTTTAATGTCATCCCAATGATATCTACTTCAAACATAAGTCATACATACCTTGTGTATTTTGGAAATAATGTCTCCATAAAGGTCTGATTTTGTCCTGCCCACCTACATCCCACACCGTAAAACTTATATTCTTATATTCTACCGTTTCTACATTAAAACCTGAAAAATATACTCTTATATTATACATAGTCTTTTTCTTTAAATAAAACATCATCAATCATGCAATCATTCCATACAACATAATAGAGTTGACCTATATCTGTTAAAGTAGGGATCTGACAAACAGACCAATTCTGGAAAATTAACATTGACCAATGAACCATACATTTGTAAGGCATAAAAATATGCTGAAGTCAAAGTAAACCAGCCAGTCAAAATGTACAAATAGAAATCATTTCATACATCCATTCTATTATGAAGAATTGCTTACATTTTACATGTGTAGTATCTGATGTATGGACTAGACTGCTTAAGCTTTAAATCAATTATGCTCTTTCAGTACATTGCATGTTCATGATTAGTCATTGATTTGGAGAGGGAAACATTTTCTGTGGGTAAACAATACGTCTGTCATCCATCTTATTTCACAAAATTTAGAATACAATGTACATGTATGATATCAACACTGAATATGTATCAACCAAAGACAAGAGAGGATCATCGTCAACACTTGCCCCAAGGCCAAAAATTTTAACAAGTTAATGTTGAACCCTTTGAGTGCTGTACATGTACACAACATAGATTAGAGCACATATCGCAAAAGCAGTGTTAGTAAAATGACAAAATACAATTATGTAATGGGACAGTCATTTCTCATTATTGATAATGACACAAAATCCTAGGAAATATTTAAAGATTCATTTGTATGAATGCTATTCTTACCTATAGTTGGTATAGTTGTTACAATTTCTCCTAACTTCAACTTGTAAAGGATAGTAGTTTTACCAGCAGCATCCAATCCTACCATTAATATTCTCATTTCCTTTTTACCAAATAATGAAGAGAAAAGTTTTCCAAAAACTGACCCCATGTTGATGAATTATTTATATTAAAGCTTCTATGTAGATTTCCAATGCTGTGTTATCTGTAATACAAATATCATTGATATGAAAAGGACATTGATTGCGAAATATATCTTATACATGCACATGAGATACTTATATTAGCATTTTCTTAGACTAACACTAAAATTGTTAACAAATACTCCAGTCTGTGCCAATCTGTTTTAGAGTTTGACTGACCGAAAGAGAAATTAAAACTTTTCTTATGTATATAATATACAACCAAAAAAACATAAAAGTTCTGTCTGACATTTTGTTGGTCAGGCAGTTTGGGATTCACTGTAATCATTAAATGGAATAAAAAGTTGTTGTGAAGATAGAATTATGTACATTTTGTAGATCCTGTTATGATTTTCATTTTACTAGTTATACTTATATCTACTCAAGATGATACCCATGTGGCATATTCCCCCAACTGTTGTACATGTACAATGTAATATTTATGTAGATGCTGAATCTAATAAACTTTAATTATACAGTCCCTGTCCTTTATTTTTTTTTCAGATTATTTGATAGATAATATTGCTCATACAAAAATATAAGTGTTAAATATTATATCTGATGAAACATGTAAAGCATTTGCTATCATACCACTAAATAATACATGTAGTATATACAGTTCAGCATCATACATGTAGTCATGGTTCTAGTAATGACAGAAGAGTATTTATGTCCAAAATGTTGTAACAAATCACATTTAAACAGATAAAGGGTTAATAAAGGAAGAAGTCATTTTAAACATGCAAAATCTACAACAAATGAGAAGGGGTAGGAGGGTCCTGATCCCGGGCTTAAAGACGTGAAATCCTGAGGTCCTGAAATTCGAAAAAAAAGAATTCCCGGATACTGAAAGGGTCAATCCTGAGCTTAAAAACACCCAATCTCCCGATAAAGTGTTTAAGAGCCTCTAATGACCAGGCTAAAAAAAACTTTTTAATTTCCTTACATACTTTTTTTCTGCAGCTACACATTTATAGGTTATATTTTACTGCTTGACTGGTGCCATCTTAAACCATTCTAGTGACAGTATGTGTGCCCGCAAGATTTAAGATTGATCACTTTTCTTAACCTTCACTGGCTTCAGTATTATTGATAAAACTTCTGCCTCACAAATGATTTCCTTTAACCTTTGTAAAGCATTTGAAATCAGTGAACAGCCAACTGTGAACACCCTGATAACTCTAAAATTGTAGCAAAATAGACTGATTTAATCTGAACAGGAACAAACATGCTGGAGATGCTGAAGGTCTCTATCAGGAGGGTTTTGAGTGATTTTTGTGAAGGGAAATTATATTAACAGCTTTTTATCTTAGTCCTTAAACAGGTTCTAATTTCTGTCAACTTTTAAGTGTTACTCTGAAGCGGTAACCTCTAATTTAACAAAAATGTTGATGGGCGGATAGTAGAATTTTATATTATCAATGTTTAGTATTACCACTTCGACAAATTGTATAACAAAACCAACCGTTAAACTTGCAGTGAAAGTATTTCGATTAAAAAGTAAGTCCCACCTTAGAATTGTCTCTCAACAAATAAACCTTCAAATGTCACTTCGTTCAGTCATTCCTTTATAAACCGGAAGTTCACATTTTCTTTAGTTTTCCTGTGAAATTAAAGTGATATTGTACATAACTATATTATTTTCATCAACAAACCTGTTTAATGTACCTGTCTGCCCAAACTGTTGCAATGAAAGAGTTTTAGTGACAATATATGCTTGATTTCGTATCTAAGACCTGTCAAAACAATGTAAAATGGCGGACGTGGAGAATATTTCGTTGCACATGCCACGTCAATATCCCGCAATTGGGTTATAACAATTGGTCAATTTAAAGTACCCTGTCATGTGATCCTTACCGTGCTATATCAAAGTACTGAAAGTCCTTTAAGTCAGCTCTGCGTTTAGTGAATAACAAAGAAGACAAATTAATTCTTCATTCATTGATTTAGTTGATAAATGAAGTATTTACTAAAAGTACAAACCGATATAACAATTAACATCAGAAAAAAAACATGCGAGAACTAACACAGACTTAAAATAAAAACAACATTTACACACGTCAGCAAAACAAAGCTTGAATAGACCACATATATCTCCCTTACCATTATTAAATTATTTCAGGCTGTTAACATATTTGCTTGATAATATTCCATTTCTCATTATTTGTTTTTATTATATTTAGTATTCATTTATTGATTAAGACTGACATTTGAGTTCTTTTATTTATATGACATTTTCGAAAATTTTGCAATGCCATTTATGTGTAAATTCTATTTTGAAAGAACTTGTTTAATTGAAATAATAATATTATTTGAATCTTATCATTAACTACCGACCGTGCAAGGGCTGTATAGCCAGTCAAGGTCGTTAAAAACTTCCATTTGTTGTAACATTAACTATCGACCGTGCAAGGGCTGTATAGCCAGACATGGTCGTTATAAACTTCCATTTATTGAAAATGTGAGTATCCTAGAGTAGGGTGGCATGCATTGCATACTAGGAAAAGCTTTGGTCAAGACCATTGCATATCTGGTGTTAAGCTCTGCATGCAAGACTTGTGACGTCATGATGGCTAAGCTAACCTGATTGGCTTGATAGGATTTAAGGTCGGATTCTTACTTAAAAATGCTCACGCCAGCTGTGTTGGCAAGATAAATAATATTAATTGTCATTTCGCTTAATATCAATTCGTTAAATTGTAATTTGGTGTTACTGCTTTGAGTTTGATTTGAAGAGCCTTAGAATATACCCCATACTCTGTAACTAGAACCCTCCCCTCACACAATCATAGCAGAATTAAAACATAAAGTAGCAAACCGGCTTAAAACTAATGGATACTAGTTTGTAATAAACCCCTTTGAATAGACTTATTAAGAAGGGATATAGTTACGATACTGTTGTCAGGTCATTAAAGATTGCATATTTTGGTGTTAAAATTGATTTACTTATAGGGTCTTTGCATCGGAACTAAACACATTTATTAAAAAAACAGTTGTTGGCATGACACGGGTTATGTTCTTCTCATATATGTTATGATGGTATGATACTAAACTCCTAACGGGAAGGATTGTGCCTGATGTTCAAAGATGAAATCATAATCTTTCAGTCAGTTTTATTGAAGTCTGGAGCTGGCCATGTCAGTTAACTGCTAGTAGTCTGTTGTTATTTATGTATTATTGGCATTTTGTTTATTTTCTTTGGTTACATCTTCTGACATCAGACTCAGACTTCTCTTGAACTGAATTTTAATGTGCGTATTGTTATGCGTTTACTTTTCTACATTGGCTGGATGTATAGGGGGAGGGTTGAGATCTCACAAACATGTTTAACCCAAGCGCATTTTTGCGTCTGTCCCAAGTCAGGAGCCTCTGACCTTTGTTAGTCTTGTATTATTTTAATTTTGGTTTCTTGTGTACAATTTGGATATTAGTATGGCGTTCATTATCACTGAACTAGTATATATTTGTTTTGGGGCCAGCTGAAGGACGCCTCCGGGTGCGGGAATTTCTCGCTACATTGAAGACCTGTTAGTGACCTTCTGCTGTTGTTTTTTTCTTTGGTCGGGTTGTTGTCTCTTTGACACATTCCCCATTTCCATTCTCAATTTTACATATATTAATTTTAAGACTAATATATGGTTCTAAAAATAAACTGCAGAATATCAAAAGTAATATTAAATGAAAGCAGAAGAAGGACACATTTTAACATTAAAGTTAGTCAACTATCAAGCATAATGTCTAAAGGGATCCGGATTCGAACAGATGTCCAACTGTCAAAGACGCGAACAATAGTCCTGTTCAGGGTCCAAACGACAAGAAAATATCAAATGCGAACATATTTGGCATCATAAACATACATTTTTAAGGGGCCAGCTAAAGGACACCAATGGGTGCGGGAATTCTCGCTACATTGAAGACCCATTGGTGGCCTTCGGCTGTTGTCTGCTCTATGGTCGGATGGTTGTCGCTTTGACACATTCACCATTTCCTTTCTCAATTTTATTTATATATAATTTTAGTCTGGGTTAAGAAACTACGCAATTCAACATTGACATGTATACAACTCTCTCAAGGTTAAGCTTGCAGTCTCCGACTGATTAGTCACACCATCATCTTGATTTTTGCTACCATATGCAAGAGTACTGTCTTCATCATAATTATTACGATTTCATTTTGAAATACAACCAAACATGCCATAAACAATAATATGAATACAGACTGGACAAAGAATGGAGCCTGGCAGTACAAACTGCCTTCAAGTTGCAAACAGGTTCAAATTTTACACACTTCTAGCTGTTACTACCCAAGGTAACTTGTTATAAGTTCCAGTTCACATATCATTTTGTTTTAGTTTTAATAAAAGAAGATCAAATGGCGAGCATATTTCCATCTGTTCTATAATTCTGAGGAGTGTGTCTTGACAACTGTAGAAGACGAGAAGTAAAAAACTGCACCGACTGAACATAAATCGACCTCTCAAAGAAATTGGATATGACAGACAGAACACTTACCGGTCTGTAGTTTTCCCGACCAAGAGTCATGTTGATCTTTCAGTGCACTGGCACTTTTGAGCTTTTATAAATCATCTTAGAAATAAAGATGATATTTCGTCCACACATGGGGCCTTTTTTTATTCCACAAGTTTATTGGTCTGTTTAAAAAAACAAAAACAATTTGAGCTCCACGAAGATGTTAGTTTTGGACCTTTTGTTATATTACCAACACTAGGATGCTGCTCATTGATTTCGATAGAGTTTTATCAATATCTTTCGCAATATGTGTGAACAAATTTAATTTAAAAGCATTGAATACATATTTTGGATTGGTGAGTAAATTGACATATTCTCGTAAAACAGAGAAGTATTTTTAAAAACGACTTCCTTTATTTGTAAGGAATGGTTTTAAAGTTGACCAATAATCTTCGCTTCTTTGGTCCACCAACACATCTCAAAATTTATTGAGATCGAACATGCTCCCATAAAATGAAGTCTTGCTAGCTGTCTTTTACTAGTATCATAATTGTGAAACATTTTTTTTTTTTTTTTTTATAGAACTCAGAGGAGAATCCAATCGGAAAGTCCATAATCTCATGGCAAAATCAAACGACAAAACACATTAAAAACTAATGGACACGAACTGTCATATTCCTGACTAGGTACAGGCATTTTCAAATTATGTAGAAAATGGTGGATTAAACCTGGTTTTAAAGCGCTAAATCTCTCACTTTGATGACAGTCTCATCAAATTTGGCCTTTTTTATTCCATAAGTTAATTAGTCTGTTTAAAAAAACAAAACAAAAAGTTCTTTTTGTACTGTTCATAAGTACATGTTTGTTATGTATTTCAAGTAACGTGATCTTTTTGTATAATTGGTTCAATTATCTTCGCAAGTAATATGCTGTATATCATCTTTTCCAGATCTTCAATGACCATTTCACCATTGACATTTCAAGTTGAAGCTTCTATAAAAAAAACCAACATTTTAATACATTTATATGCATTCGAATATAATTCTAAGTAAAATAAAACCAACTATAATAAGTGGTGATAACTATATCCTTTTAAAAGAATAAATAAAAACTGTACCATTTTATGATTTTTACTATCTCATGAGAGCATTTTACGTTGTATGCAGTCATATACTAATTATAGATTATCGTTGATCAGCTCAACTCGATTGTTTTTCTCGCTTGAGCGGAGGTACTGCGAACGCGAGAAAAGCAATCGAGTTGAGATGACCAATGATAATCTATCGCTATTTTACCTATGACGACCTTGTCAATTTCATGTCAATTTCATTAGCAACGCCACGTGCCTCCTTAGTTTATAGCGATAATTTTCCATCTCAGGCGAGTAGCATGATATGAAAATTATCACAAAAAAAGATCAAAGGAAAAATACACAAAATAGCGATAATATACAGTATTGGTTTTATTTTTGATGTGTGATTCTACAGAATTTCCATGTCTGAGGTGGCTGTAATGCATCAAATAGAGATACTTGACGGTATTATAGATATAAAATCGGTTTTCCCGAGGTATGATATCTAGTCGTCGACTTGCCTTGAAGCACACAGTTTCGAGATGTATTTTAATTAGATCGCACTTTGCGTGTGACGTAGTATTTTCTTAAAATTGAGTTATTACACTGACGTGAGAGTTAATTGTATCTTTAATATCGATCCGTAATCCTGATAAAATTTACCAATGACATTAGGCCATCATGAGTGATTGATTTGATGAAAAGCGTATACAGTTTTTGTGTAAGAGGCATTATTTGAGAACATTTTGAAATTAATTCATATTTATACAGTATTTTATATTAAAATGTTTGTCAGTCAGAACACTGCTGTAAATTCGAGAACATAGATGTATCATATTTTTCATTTAAATAGCTAAACAGAATCTATACGAACCAGCAGGGCAAGACTAAAAACAAAAACCTTAAAGGATGCAATAAAAGAAGAAAACCACAATAGTTACAACATATTCAACTTAAACAGAAAAAAGAAAGCATATAGAATGATAATAGTCAATTGCAGAAGCATAAAAGAAAAGAAGTTAAGCAGCAGTAAACTTCATCAAAGTTGAAATAATCTGTGGAACATGGTTCAATAAAGAAACTAACAGGACTAAATCCAGTGAAGTATTTCGCGATGATTACACCGCTTACACAGGAACGACAGGGGGGGAGTCTTCTTACTAGTCCACAAAGACATCATACCAGTAAAATAAAATTACCATAGTCACAACAAAAATTGTGACACAGAATGTGTAAATATGCACAGTTATTAAAGGCAAAATTAGAAACCGTAGTGATTCATTCTACATGCCACATAGAATGATGAAATGCGTAGATGTACTAGAAAGATCTAGACAAATAGCAACAAGTATAACACTCATAGCATACAAACTGTAGATTTTAACTGCCAAGATAATTATAAGCTGGGAATCAATGTCTGAACCACACAAATCGATTGAAAGGATATTCAAAGCGTCTGGGCCAATCTGATTTAAATTCAGATCTATCTTATATCGCGTGCTCGTTTATATAAAGGCATATGCGAATAATTAAATCAGAGATCTATATTTCAATCAGGTTGCATCTGGCCAAGACATTATACACAATAGAATACCTAAAGAATCACGTTGTCCAACAGAAAAAAGCTATTTTTAAGGAGAGGCTAAAGATACCAATGGATATCTCATAAGTTGAAAATAAACTGACAACGCCACGCCAAAAACGAAAAGAACCAAAAGAAAAAAAGCATAGCACAAAACTAAACACTGAGCATGCCAAACCTTACTTAAGGCCGGGAATAATCACCGGTGCTCCGGAAGGGTAAGCAGTCTATATATTGCTTCACATGAGTCAACCATTGTGTTCAAACCTAATGATAGCCTTAAGGTCTTATTTGAGGAAAAGAGGACATGATTTCACAAAATTGGAAGTTTATCCGACGTCATCTATGAAAGTTCAAACTGATATTCAACTACAGCCAACCAACTCGTGATGGCGTCCGTACAATTTTCATACTTTGTTTAAACTGGAAGACTGACTAAATGCAAACATCTCGTTTTGTTTTTTTAAAAAGGAGACGATTTGCAATTGTAAACGCCTGTTTCATCGACGTCGGTATACCTTGTAAAACACACGGCATGTAGAGCAAGTAAAAACACCGAGTATTAAGGGGAAACTTCGCAAAAAAATCAAAAATTGATATTATGTTCATTCTGTATAAAAATGCTCAAATTCATAGATATTAAAGTTTTATTCCGCTAGATAAGCGATCACCATCGATTTTAAATTTAGAGTATCAATTCTCCGAGATCCGCCATCTTGTCTTCTTTCCCCGATGAATAAAAACGATATGTCTATAAACCACAAAGAAACAAAACTACAGTAACCGATGTAGTCGTAATTGCGTGTCGATATCTTGTCAATCGTACAGTTGTTTAATCCGACTAACTAACTTGATACTGACAATATTCTTACTTTTTTTAAAATACCATGGTCTGTTGTTTTTAAACTGTTGATATTGGAATTAGGTGAAAAGTCAAAGTTGAAATCATAATTAAGTGTTCCGTGAAAATTGTTTTCGAAAATCTAATTTGTTCATAATTCTTTAAAGTAATAAACTTTTTTCAAATATATTTTGATCTTCCTTCATCTGATCACCAGCATGGCTAAATGTATTACTTCCAAGGTATTGTGAGGGGTGTGAGGTGACACGTCCAGGTATTCAAGCGATTTCCTGTCGGGCTTGCAAGTTCATGCATCGTTTCACTTCTGCAGGTATTGATCAGTGTACACGGCTGATAACTTATAACTTATAACTTTCCATTTTGAACTATCAGATGTATAATATACAGCTCTGTCTTACTTGTCATTACTAAACTCATACGCTTGTTTATAAATAACATTTCTGGTGTAAAGAATATAATTCATAAAAATATAGATAATACCCAAAAAATAAGATTTGATGAAATTAAAATCTATTTAAATATTTTTTCCAAGGGTGAATTTGGGAAAATGTAATATATAGTCATTGTCAATAGTGAAGGACAGATTGGAACAGACCAGAAATATTGATTTAAAAAAATGTACGCACTTGCCGACGATTCGTTTATACGACTGGATAGAAAGTTACGGAACAATAGCGCAATTTAAAATATATACGTGTATACATTGAACATAAGAAAAAAACATATATTTTGAATAAATAGGGGTAAAAGTGTTGTAAATAGACTAGTCCACGTATGCCAACAGTATGTAATCATCGAATGTCGATAGACTACAGTTGTATACCAAAAGAAGAAGAGAACCAATTTGATTTAAATACAGGTCGATGTATAACTTTTGCTTTGGTTCATTGAAGCTGTGGAACCTAGGAAAATCACAGATTTATATTTCAATAAGATTGTTCTCAAACAAAGGAAGGAATTCGTCATCACAATTGTTATATATGCCACTGGACGAACACTAATTATCCCCAGGGGATGTGAATATTTTGCTGGGAAACTTTTGAGTATCAAAGTTTCAAATTAATTTCGGGATTTATTTTCTTTCTTGGTATTCAATAACAGAAAAAAGAATAAATTACTTGTTCGCTAAATAGGGGTATTCTTGTCAGATAAAAGAATTTTAGTTATATTTAAAAAATAGGGAAATATGACATTAAATTGGCTCTGTCTTTTTTTAAACATCGTTAAAACGATGTGTGTCTAAGGTGAACGCCACAAGAACCCTGTAATACTAGTACGAGAGTATAGCATGTAAACATTTCTTCTCAATAATATGGTTGTATTGGAAATCTTTTCATACAGATTGACAACTCATTGTCCGATATGCATGTAATATTTGCCACATGACGCCCATAGTTCTTTCTACCATCATCACCTTATTCTTTGATATTGCTGTAAACATCGATGGTTCACACCCAAACAAAATGGGAGTTATGAACCTTCAGAGCTTCTCCGTGTTATACACTTGTGAAATATATAGACGAAATTTCTGTATTGAAATGAATCTACATCTCACAAACAGGATTTTCAAATAACGATTTTGAGTAATCACCTTACAAACCAATATAAACGTATGGCAAGATATAACCATGAAGGAATTTAGTTTTTGTCAGACGCAAGAACTCATCACTATATCATAAACGTATACGTATATATATGCATACAGTTTCAAATATCAAGAACAAGCGGTCGATGTCGATAGTCTGTTTTCTAACTGTTCAGAGTTAGACATGTCACTTGTTCATTCTTGGAAGCCTTCATATTCCCCGTCTAACGATGGGAACTCTTTCTGATTGTGTTGACTATAAATGCTTGTATGGTAACTCTGTCGTTTATCTGTACAAGCGGTTGCATTTCCTCTCCTTTCCCAACAAACAAACGAACGAAACGCCACTAGTCTGATTTCTCTGGAGCTCATCCTCAATGGCTCTTATACGTCAGGAAACTTACATGTATACTAATAATGATTGTTTCATGAACAACGATGTATGAACGAAATATTATAAATTCGTCAATATCTGTTATGCATGACTAAAATATAACTTTTATTACAACTACTGTATTACTTATTTGGATTAATGACGGCTATCATGTTCAACATTGCACAAATATTATCATAGAATTTTTAAAAAAATCCTCAAAAATTCTCAAAAGAAATAATGCCTTAGCTTAGATAATTGGTATTCTTTTCACAAAAAGTTCGTGTAAATGATTGTCAAATGAATTTAATTATGTATGAATAAAATGTTAAAATGAAACTAAAAAAGAATTATGCATGTTGTATGTTGTATTTTTTTGTCAATTAAAAACTTTAAAATTGCAATAGTTTTATTAGCATTTAAACACAGCCAGATTTGAATACAAGTTAAGAAATTCCGGTAAAGTCAATGATATCAAACAGATGTACAATGGTATATCAAATTAGGTAATATTGCATTTAGTTTTTATTAAAGATTAAAACTACTATTTTTTGCTTCATATTTGAATCTTTACGCCAATTGCCGCTAAGAAAGTAATCAAAAATTGTTTCCTTTTATTTTTATACACTTTCGGAATTACGAATCAGAATTTTATTTTCAATTAATTTACACAATTTAATTATTGTATCTTTATTCTCATCGTGTATTAAATCTTAGTGTATTAACATCATGGCAGCATATACTCTTTCTAATCCTTTCTGTTTATCCTTTCCAAATAACAACATTTATACCTGTGTACGCTTGAACTCACACCTGCGGCTAAATAGCTACAAGGTAAACGAATTGACCTCAAGCCGAGAAATATACAGTGACCTTTACAAAATAATATACACACTCTGCTCACACATTAGTTGCATTGAAATGATTATCAAAACAATAACGGTAAATAGAATTGAAATATTTTCAGTTCAATATCAGTAAAAATGTTCAATAAATATTTTATGAAAAAAATCTCAACAATAATTAATTAAATTTATTCAAAAACATTTACTAGAGATAATTCTATAGGAGTTTAATTCAATCAATACAAAACGGTATATATATGCATATTCACTTTCGTTCATTCTTATATTGTGGTTAATAACTTCGACCATTCGTCAGCTGTGCGCTTTTAATTTTAAACGTATATTAATTGTCGATAAGCTATAAGAGTTAAACAGATTTTATTTTTTCCCAGAATTCAATAAATCGGGCTAATACGTCACGACCCACTCGAGAATTCAACCAAAAAAGTTACAAATACTTGATTTTCTCCGTTTTTAGAAGGAATATAAATTTAAAACTTTGCAAATGTGTTTTTTATGTTAAGATGAACATGATTAGATGATAAGTAAAAAATCGCGGAATTTCCCTTTAACATTACTCAAGCATGGATTGTGAAACAAATATACTTCCACAAGGAACGGTACTTGGGAATAGTATTTTATGTAACACAAGTGACCTCTCAGACGCCTTCAATTCTCCAGAACGGACATTTGCCGATTTAACTGTGGGAGGATGCTACTTCGTTAGTTTCAATAACAAAAGCCCTAGATTTATGAGCTCAATGGTCACATGCAACAAGAAGTAAATAACAGATAAAGGCAACAGTGGTATACCGCTGTTCGAAATTCTTAAATCAATTGAGGAAAAAACTAAAACTAAGGGAAACGCATCAAATATAAGAGGAGATCAACGAAACAACACTTAAATGTAACACACACAGAAACGAACTATAATATAACGATGACCATTTTCCAGGGATGAACCTGGTTTTATGGCTAGCCAAACCTCCCGCTTTTATGGCAATGCTCAATATAACATTAAAATGAAAACATTACATGACAGGACTACAATACAAATAAATGGGAGAACAAACAGGACAGAGAACCACACAAATTATAGCTATCAAAAGGTACCAGGCTTATAATTTCATATGCCAGACCATACATAGGAGCGAAAGTATCAGAAGTTATGAAGTAAACTATTTGCACATAACAAATGTAACAAACAATTCGGTCCAAGATGTTCTTGTATGGAACCTGAGGTCAGGCCCACAGTTATCCGAGTGAACTGCATACATTTCACTATAGTACAAACACTAATGGAGTTTACAGAAACAACAGTATGAAACAGCTGCAGTGTAGCAGATACCAACAAGATAAAAAGAAAAGCGGCAGACTCACAAGTCGCGATAATAAAACAATTGAAGATGGATGCATTACAAACGTGATAGCCAGACTAGAACTTCAAGAAGATGGCGTTTTTCTCTCCTAAGGACCTCTTGATCTAACTTGTTGTTTAGGACCCATGACATTTAATAGACGACCGTGCAATTGTCATAATAATATAAATGGATACTAATCCTCACATATCTATGGCTTTTTTCTCCTAAGGATTTCTTTATAAATTGTTGCTTAGAACCATTGACATTTAATAGATGACCAATTGTCATTGTAATAAAAATGCAGTTCAACATACAAATATTGACTACCCACTCTCCTGATTCGGTAAATTTAAGTGACCAAAAATAAGGAATATAGTCAAGTGCTTTTTCTCTCCACGTATAATACTAGTATAGAAAGGTCATTTGCTTACAGTAATTCTGAGGAAATTCCAGAATTAGTTTCTATGACAAGGTTTTATTCCATTCTCAGTTATATTTCTTCATACAGTGTTTTATGTTATCTGATTAACATTCAGATCTATATTAACAAGCGTGCTCGTGCATATTTAAATTCCAGAATAATTTTTACAAAAAGTTTTCTCCGTACAATGTTTTAGGATATCTGATTAAAATGCAGACCTATTTATATATTTACCCTCGTGTTCGTACATATAGTTTCATGAGTAGAACGAATTATGAGAGCTATGTTTTAATCAAATTGTGTTTTATATTGTTGACTGTGAATTTTTTGAGACATTTGATTTGAATATATTGATTCCAGCAAGATATACATTCAGTGTAATAATAACTTATGTTTTCAACATTAATTGCAACTATATACATAAAGTTTTATGATCTTGTACGATTTCAAACTATATATATTAAGCTTTATGTTCTTGTACGATTTCAATCTATTTATTATGCTCTGCATGGTATAATGGAACATTAATGAGTTTATGATGCTCTGCATGGTATAATGGAACATTAATGAGTTTATTATGCTCTGCATGGTATAATGGAACAGTAATGAGTTTATTATGCTCTGCATGGTATAATGGAACAGTAATGAGTTTATTATGCTCTGCATGGTATAATGGAACAGTAATGAGTTTATTATGCTCTGCATGGTATAATGGAACATTAATGAGTTTATTATGCTCTACATGGTATAATGGAACATTAATGAGTTTATTATGCTCTGTATGGTATAATGGAACATTAATGAGTTTATTATGCTCTGCATGGTATAATGGAACAGTAATGAGTTTATTATATGCTCTGCATGGTATAATGGAACATTAATGAGTTTATTATGCTCTGTATGGTATAATGGAACATTAATGAGTTTATTATGATATTTGATCAAGGACTTTCCGTTTTAACTTTTCCTTATTTTTATACAAAAAAATATTTACGTTTACCAGTTAAACAAAATTGAGTGCACCAATCGATGTGTCCTTTCGTTCCTCAAATGTTTGCTGCTTCCATTTGATCAGACAAGGATTTTATTTTTTCACTGTGCGGGGTGATGCCATACAAAGTTTTAGGACTATGTATACCTATATAAGCTGTATTGCTTTTGGAAAAAAGAATATATGTGATATAATTCCTACAATATGTACTAGTAAATCGTAGACACCTGCTAATTCCTTACTCTAGAGGAATATACCTTTTGGGGCTAAATTTGACTCAAGTCAGTAGCTACCACACCAACTTTGAGTCCTACATATCAGCTACCATGCATACTAACTTTGTGCCCTACATATCAGCTACCATGCATACTAACTTTGTGCCCTACATATCTGCTACCATACCAACTTTGTGCTCTACATATCGAACTTATTAGACATGAAGGAATGGACACCCTTATGGTGCGTCTTTTCATCAACTGAATGCCATTTAAAATGCAAGAACTGAATAGGTTATAATTGAATCATGCAACGTAAGTCAGATTGCTCTTATTTTCGCAGCAGACACTTATCTTTACATGTTTTTCATAGAAAATAAAAGCCAAGAAATCAGATAACAGCCATAAGCCAGCAATGGGTCTTCAATGCAGCGAGAAAAATCCCACACCGGGAGATGGGGCTCAGCTGGCTCCTAAAAAAAATGTGTGTACTAGTTCAGTGACAATGAACTTCAAACTAAACTAACAAAGGTCAGCGGTTCCTTACTTGGGACATGCGCAGCAATCCGGCTGGGTTAACATGTTATGAGAGATATCAACCCTCCTTTATAGCCATAGCCGATGTAGAATAAAGAGTAGTTGTCTCAATAATAATCCTATCCCATCACATTTGTTTTTATTTATAGTAGTGCAGCACTAGCAATTTATCTTTTGTTTCGTATTCATCCTTCCCTAAGTTTACTTATTTACAAATATTGCTGCCCCAAAAGTGGCTGTGAATGCGGACTTGCAAGCAGATGTTATATCGTCTAATGACCATTGGCATTTTGTCCCATATCTCCTCTCAATTCAATCTGACAGACCACAGAATAACGATAACACATCATAATTTAATAACAAAAACAAAATAACACAAAAAAAAATACATCTGATTAGCATTTTAAGAATTGGCACAGAATAGACATAGTTTAATATAATACTGTATAATGACTGGTCAAACATAAATGTCAATATGTCTTCACAATAACCGTTACAGATATATAGAGCAACAGAAAAGTGAAAAATCTTAATTAATGTTTTCTTGTTAGATAAATTTATTATATCAAAACCTATATCTAAGTAAGAAAATCGTAAGTGTTCTGCGTTACCAGTGGCTCGCCTACTTTTGCTGTTGTCTAAGTTTCATAAACAAGCTTCTCTCAAAGTTTAATTTTAATAACTTTCTCGAACTATCCCATAGGCGGATTTAGGGGGGGGGGGGTTGGGTTGGTCCCCCCTTTTTGAAAAAAAATGGTTGCTTATATAGAGAATCACTGAAACGTGACTGGCGCGGGCCCCCTCTTAGGTCAGTCAGTGGGCCCCCACTTATGAAAATTCTGGATCCGCCACTGTATCCTGAATTTTTAACAGAAGCTTGTTAATGATCATAAGATTGTATAGACATAGCATATCATAAACAGCTTTGCCATATTGTTGAGATCTAAACAAGCAATCCTAATGTCTTGACTTTTTCGACTTTCTACGCCTTGTATACGTCAGATGGTGAGCTCTATATCTTGATTAAATAAAGTGTCCACATGAAGAAAATATTCCAATTCAAAAATAATTAATTATTATAACATTGGTTGTTCTTTTTTTGAAAATACACAAACTGTGAACTAGTGTACTAAAATAAAATTATCTACACTGATTTAGTGCTAATGTTCTTCATTAAATAATTTCAATAAATGGTGAGCACGTTCAATAAAACTAATTCTACATTGCATATAAAAACCATATCAATACATAAACTTAAATCATAAAACATCTATTGTAAAACATTGCACCTCGAGCATTGCACAAGAGGAACGTGACTGCATGGTGGCCAGGTATTCTTTTCAACCTTTAGCTAATATATCCTAAGACTATAAATACAGAAGTATTGGCCATATTTCACATAATTTGTGCAGCACATTGCTGACAATTCATTTATACCGCTTTTAAATATATTCAAAATCTTGTTGAACAGAAAAAAATCGCTTATAAAGAAATAGAAAACGGGGGGAAAAAACTGAAGAAAAAAAAGTATCAATATATTCCTAACATGAATTCTAGTCTACTTTTGCAAGCTTTGCGCGAAATAAACAAACTCAAAGACGGAGTAGGATCCGTTTAAAAAGCTTGTTTATATAGACCGTGGTTTGGTTAACACTCAGTGGCAAACGTACTATTACATTGCCAGGACGATATACAACGACTCTGCTACTTTCAGTGTGGTAAAAACAAAAGTTCGAACGAAATTTATGTTCCGAATGCTAAGATTTGATTTATAGGCCTCTAAATTACTATATATGCATATCGTAGTGTTTGATATGGTACAATTTGATACAAATGATTTTCCCTTTGTTTTATAAATTTTACATAGACGAATCATAAATTAATAAATTAATAAATGAAAAAAGAAAACACAAATGTGAATGGCATGGATATTTCCATGTTCATAATTTACCATTCAAATTATTAGTATTGAAATGCATGTATGAATGTCACAGTGATGAATGTACGGGAAACAATATTGAAATATGTTTACAGCACTCGGAAAATAGCCTCTTAGGGTTATTATAGTTTAAGTTTAATGAATCTCGAAACTTTTCAACTATTATGTATGATCAATACATGTACAAATATCACAATGAATTTATAATAATTTTGTAAAAAAACCCAGATTCAATAAATGAATTTCAGATAGCACTAAATATGACAATTTTTTAAAATGATTATGCTTTCAAGACCAATTGGTCGTACAACTCATAGCTCATTGTCGTGTAACGAGCTGTTCACAATTTGTATGATGAGTCTTTTTTTCTACTCAAAAACTTTATATACATTAGCTGCATCCTTTAAAAAATTTGTATCCTATGGTTTTCCCGGTCGCTAACAACCACATTCCCGTTTGCTAAGATGGCGACACCTTCTAACCCTTTGAATTGACCATTTCCACTCCCATAAGTCCCAAACATACAATAGAATCGTCCGTCGCCATGGAACACTTGAATACGATTATTGCCACTATCCGCCACCACACACAAAGCCTTGGTCATCAATAGCAATTCCCTTAGGGAACTTGACTTGTCCTTGCATAGTTCCTGGCGATCCAAAGCTAAACAGGAAGTCACCATACATACTAAAGATTTGTATCCGGTGATTACTACTATCGCTTACATAGATGCGATTGTCGGGGCTTATCGCTAGATAGTGAGGGTTTTCCATTTGACCAAACCTATGCCCAAGTCCTCCTAACTTACGAACAAAACTACCATTCGCTTGGAATACTTGTACCCTGTGATTTTCTTTGTCACATATATAAATGAAACCCATTTTATCACATGCAACGCCCCAAGGATACAGGAGTTGACCATTGTCTACACCTTCCTCCCCGAACATATGCTGAAACGTACCATTGTGATCAAATACTTGGATTCTATGGTTATAGCGATCAGATGTGATTATTTGTCCGAAAGTGTTCACAGCTACACCAGCTAAGCAATCGAACTCGCCATCACTTTGACCGTATGATCCAAAAGTTTTTATGAAGCGTCCTACTGAATCGAAAACGTGCACTCTGTGGTTACTGCTGTCTGCAACAAGTATTGTATTATCACGACCCGAAACTGCAACACCACGTGGCCATGTGAACTGCATTTCATCACTACCTCTTGTTCCAAACCTTATAATAGCCCGACCTTTGTCCTGGTAGTTATTTATCGCCTCAGAAACCATTGTACTTTCATTTCCTTGAAAAGACACACGTTGCAAATTCATAATTGGGTCTTCTCCGGAATCCGAATCTCCAGAGCCATTTATATCAAATCTTACAGCAGGCCTTGATCTAAGTCTCGCTTCAGCCGAACTAACACGAGACAATTGATGTCCCGGCTCTTGACCTTCATCTTCTTCAAAAGTCCGACTACGTGCATTAGCATAAACGAGAGCTGGTTCTTCTTCTTCAATTGAGTGTTGTATGGGCCTTTGGTAAAGTCCAGATGCTCCATGAATATCCATCAATGTCGCACCTGTGGTTAAACTTCTTTGTCTTCTTGGCTGAGTGGCTGTTCGATGATAAACGGAAGGAGCACTGCCACTCAACAAACCTGCTATTCTGCTATCAGTCATGTGGTGTCGCCTGCGCTCTTGTAAACTTCGACGATGTGTTGTGCCACCATTTGGTGGAAGGGGTCTGAATTCTGGAGTCAGAGAGCGCCCAGGACTTGGTGTTTGAAAATCATCTCGGCCTCCAGATCGTATCAAAGCGATTGCGCGATCTACCGCCTCCATTGAAGGCGCCCATGACGTCGAAATCGATGAAGGCGCTGTGGTCATGACAGATGATATTGTCGAAGAAACTGGTATTGCTGGTGACGAAGTTACGATAGGTGTCGACTGTGATGCTGGTGCATCTTGGGGCGATTCTTCTCTTGACGGAGTTGCAGATTCTGGTGGAACATTGGAAATAACCACCTCGCCATAGTTCGTTATTGCATTTAGCAGTCTGTTTTCTTCGACAATGAACTGTAGATATCGCTCTCTGGGAACCTCGAAATTGCCATTCTCGTAGCCTCTTAGGGCTTCCATGTATTCTACACATTGTCTTCGTATATCGACTAAATCCCGAATAGGAATGTTTGCCTGAGACCGAGCTAGAGACGAATCCGTCGTATCACTAAAACTAGAAATACTCGCTATTTCAACTTCAAGATTTTCAACATGCATTGACAAAGATCTTGTCTCTCCTTGCAAAAACATTTCAACTTCACCATTAAGAAGACGTTGTCTGTTTCTAATTTCATTCATGTAACGTTCGGTTGCTTCTGAAATATCGGATTTGATAGCTTCCGTTCTCTGTCGAATTTGTGTAGACTTTCTCTCAATACTACTAATAGCGTTAGATATAGTAGGGAGACCGCGTCTTATCTGTCCCGTCAGACGGACAATATCTAGTTTAATTTGTTCCGTGTGAGAGTTTTGACATGAAACACAGACAATCATGTCACAGTGATCACATCGAGCCAAAAACGCTTCACGGCCACAAACTGCGCAACCACTTCGTGATGCCGCAGCTACTGCGGGTGTCTGCTCATCAACGACGGCATTTATATATGCACTTGCGGCATCTGCTGCCGCTTCCGCTGCGGTATTCGCCCTGTGATGTCCCTGATCTACATTTCCAATTGCTCCTCCCGTTTGTTCTTGATGCCTGTTTTGGTTTCTTTGAGAGCGCAGATCAAGAAATCCTTGAATAGTAATGTTATTCGGAAATCCTCTTATTCCTTCGTACGGTACACGATGTTCTGCACGGCATTCTGGACATTTTATGTATCTCGTGATTGGATGGACAAGTCCTTCTAAGCATGGAGTAGAACAAAAAGTATGTTGACATGGTAATATTTTTGGATTGGTAAATCTATCGAGACATACTGCACATTTTAACAGTTGTTCTATTTGTCCAGCCGAGTATAAAAAATCATGTTCGTCATCCATGTTTAAAGTCTGAAACAAAAAGCAAAGTGTGTTATACGTAGGAATCTGTTACAAAGATGTCGTCTCTTTCTGCGGATTAATTTCTGACACTGAAAACACACAAACTGTATTCCATTAAAAAAAAGTCGGTAACTTCCAGTTTGAGATTATGTTTTTCAAGAAATTATTTCATAATTTAGCAAAATATACATGCAGTACATATACACAAAAATCCGAAAAAAATAATAGCAAATTTATGATATTTTATTTGTTTATCCGACTTCGTGTTTTGACGAACGATAACAACACAATATATACCAAACAATTGTTAAGAAGGAAACGCATTCCAATGATAAATAGTTCAGTAACATACTTTTATAATAAATACATTCTGTAGTATAGACGAGGAATTGGCGTGATACAAGACCAACTGTCATGTCAAATTCCCCTTTGCTAACCGAAATGCACGTGTAGGCGTCGAATGATATATAGTTGACTTGTCTTGTATTATAAATCTAGGTAAAAGTATCAACCATGCATGTGCAGTTGATGTCTAATTTAAAACGAATATAGTGTGTTGGTAAAGCAATAGAGAGCTTATACTTTCCTACCAAATATTTTATGATGAAAAAGTATGACAACAATTATCTTATTTAGTTTAAACAATATTTATTAAAAAAAAAAGTGCATGAAATATAATAATACAATATAAATATAGGGATTCGGAAACAAGAAAGACTTATATAAATCCGTCTCCCTTATCTTATTTCAAATATATCTCACATTTTAGTGATGTTCCTCATATGTTAAGATGACGAACGGGTGACCACGGAGTTGCATTGCTTTATTATAGATCCTGTTCATGTCTTTGCAGGTGGTTTGTTTCTGAAATGAAAAAGATCTGTAAGTCATAAAAATAACGCATAATTCAAACGAGTTTTACTAGTATTCCAAACAATTTATACCTTACTTAAAGCATTGGTTGTGCTCATTATTGAAGGCCGTATGGTGACCTGCAATTTGTTACATCGTTCTTTTTTGTCTTTATGGATAAAGCTATCTTAATGACAATTAATTCACATTTCCTTATTTTTTAATGATGTTGTAACAGCAAAATTTAAGGCTTCAGTACTGTAGGAACATTACATGAGCATGCAAACGAAAGTTCTGGTCAGAGAAAAAAATGAACGAACCCGTCGTAGTATGATATCAAATAAATTAAAATTGTCTTCATTATCATTCATATTTATTTTATGCTAAACTGTGACTGTTGTTGTTTTCTCTTTTTGTTTTACTTATGGTCGTAACATATGAAGTTATATTTAGTCTAGATGTCATTTAATTAGCCAACGAAGTGACCTCTGATGACTGTCGACGGTCATATAGCTATATTTTCATTTGTTTAAAGTGTAGAAATCAAATCATTACAAAACAACTTTGAAACAAACCAAAGAATAAAAAAAAATATGTGATTCAACCTCTTGTATGTCAACCAAGCAACTAACTGGGTTACTTTCATACGTTCTACAAATTATGGTTTAGTGTGGACATGGTTTCGAGTGTTTCGTTGGCGTTCTACTGTCCATGCAGACGCAATGGAATTGACCTTTTGGTATTTTTAAAGCAGATCAAATATTTCATTGATGCAGACTTATTACGCAATCATTAATGATTACTGCACGTGCTTATACGTCATAGCAAGATGTCTGTAATTGTAGTCTATGGTAACAGAGGGATATACGTCTTTGTTGTGAAAATGTCAATTATAATCAATCCAATTAGTGAAATTTATAATAAAGGAATGACTCATGTATGCTTTCTTCTGGGTGTAAAAAAATACTGCCAAATATTTGTGGGCTTTGCATCAATATAGAAAGAGCACACAGAAACCAAAACGGAATTAGCAAACTTCCTTCTTAAGAATTGTAATAATTTCTGCATTCAAACAAACAATAAATATTAATAACAATTAACTCGCCTAGTTATAAATAAAATCAAAACTATCTTTTATAGTTTCACAATAAAAAAAAAAGTTGCGTTTTAAAATATATTAGCAAGCAACCTAGATAATTATAAGGTTGAAATCTTGAAAGGATGTAAAATTGAAAAAAATAGGATAAATCATAATTAATCATTGTTTCTATCAGTGAATTAATATTAATCAAATTTAATTTGATGCAGGAAAATATATTTATCTCGTGCACTATCAAACATACCTGAACCTTGTTTTGTCAGTACATTGTCCTATTTAACAATGCACACTTATCATCATTTGCATCTTTTAATAAAGCAAACAAACACATACAAAAACAGTTTTTGATAATGTTTCACACAATCTTCAGGTAACAAAGGAATTCCAATTCACTGATTTCAAAATATATTTTTTTATCAAACTAATTCCATGCCAGCACACGTGTATCTTTGAAAAACTGACCAGGTCTGCAGACTTAATTAGCAGGTTTAATCAAACTAATGAGAAAACTACAACTGAAATGTATACGGATGAGGATAAAGACTATACTACTGTGTTAGTAAACAATTGAGATATATATAAACGCACATCATATGATCATACGCAGTTGCTTTTTTTGGCATCACAGCTATACTTGGAGGCTCTACATGAAGTGGTAGTCACATGCAATGTTAAGGTTGATATACAAAACAACTAATTAAAAAAAAGACACCCAAATGTTACTGGAACTAAATTTATCAAATATATGTGCATCTGACAACAAACTAAACTTCCTTTTCTAAAATGCAGATGGAAAGAAACAGATGGAGTACCACTTTTAAAACACCATGAATTACAACAAATGAGACAGTTTACAAAATAAAACAAACTGAACCATTACTTTCAATCAACTAACAGATCTCGGAAATAATTTTCAAGACAATGATTGATTTTAATATATACAAATGTGAAATGGAGTAGAATTGCCGAATCAAAGAAAAAATCAAACTCTATCAAAGCAGTGTGCCAGACCAACTCTACCAAAATACTGAACTTAGTCATTAACTAGCTGTAACAATGACGTTTCTGTTTCATAAATCAATGTCTCTTGGACAAACACCAACAGACTCTGTGAAATCTACACGACAGTTACATGCCACGAACCATCAAACGACAGGCCTGTATTACTAACCTACATCCTCTGCAAGCACATGGAAATATCCATCATCTTCATGAAACATTTCGAAAGCTATCAAGTACTAGCATAATTCCAACATGGCTTAATAACTGAAGTAAGAGATCGTGCAATACACGATTTACATGATCAAACATAAACCGACATGGTAGCTTTAGATTTTGCAGAAGCATTTTTATACAATTTTTATATAAGGTAGCCACCAAAACAAAACACTAAGATATTACAATTAAAGATGCCCTTAACTAGTATAATTTACATATATTGTTTCCAGTGGAAAACAAGCACAAAGGATGTTCATCGGAAATGCCAAGAAAGCTCCGCAACAAACGTAAACCAATGCTGCCAACGCACTAGTTAGATCAAGAGTCATCCACGTGGATTCCCTATACGAAAGAAAATATGGATTGAAAAGCGAGTACATATATATAGAAGAGTTGATCGCTATGTTTTCAACAATTAAAAAGGTGTATCAAGTGTTGCTAGCTATGTTTTCAACAATTAAAAAGGTGAATCAAGTGTTGCTAGCATGATGAACTTTCGTTACTGGATAACTCTCCTAGAGATTGGAGAACGGGCCGGGGTAAATTGTCATAGCTTAAAACGGCAAGCCTAAATTCGTGTAATTCACTCTCTGAAACTGCTTTAAAATCTTGTATACTAGTATCAGTATCCCATTCAAATAATTAATTGATTCAAATTTCAATAGACCATGCCTTAGGGAGCTACCATTTGATTTTTATGGGGGGGGGGGGGGGGGGGGGGGGGGCTAGGATAAAATTTGAAAAAAATAGGCAGGACAGGAGTTTTGAGTAAAAAAAAAAGGCAGGATGAGACACTTGCAAAAAAAAAAGTCAGGATGACAATTTATGTAAAAAAAGTCATGATAAACTAAAAAAAAGAAGCAGGACCGGATAGAGTGAACAATAAAAAGGCAGGACAGAGATGATAACTAAAAAAAAATGCAGGACAAAATTTTCATCCTAGCCCCCCCCCCCCCCCCCTAAAAATCAAATGGTTGCTCCCTTGTTTTGAAATTAAAAAAAAACCCATTTATTTCAAAACAGCAAGTTTATTTTTGTACAATTACAATGCCGGCATATTGATAAATTAACGAATACAAAATCTTTCCCACATAGCCTCATCAACATATGCTTATCAATGTAAGGTTATCGACATTTAAACATTAATAATACAAAGAACAAATAAGAAAAGATAGGTCACTATGTTACTAGCTTGTTTCGCTATTTTTAGAAACTATCTCTGAAGTATTTTTTTTTATCAAAGCATGTCGTGTGCATAAATCTCGAAAAAGATGTAACGAGCTACGACCACACACACACACACACACAATTATAAGTTTATCAAGCATGCAAGGCAATATACGCTTGCATTATACTATTGTATATTTTACATTTATACAACCACATATCAGACATACGAAAGCAGGTGTTCTGACATAGGCTATCCGTCCTTTACACAGATTTAATGCATGCACAACACACCGTCCATTACACAGATTTAATGCATGCACAACACAAAAAGCAAAGGAACAGAGTTGTATTGCTGTTCTTCATACCAATCCAACTGAGTCGGTAAAAAAGCACAAACTTACTTAACTATCATTAAAATCACAAAAATACAGAACTCCGAGGAAAAATCAAAACGGAAATTCCCTAATCAAATAGCAAAATTCAAAACGAAAATGCCCTAATCAAAAGCTCAAACACATCAAACGGATGGATAACAACTGTCATATTCCTGACTTGGAACAGACATTTTCTTATGTAGGAAATGGTGGATTAAACCTGGTTCTATAGCTAGCTAAACCTATCGCTGCTCTGAAAATGTGAAGATAAGTTTTCTTATTCCTCTCAATCAACCAAAGTGGCCATCGTTTATGAAAATACAAATACAATAAGGTCAAATGTAAAATCTTAATTAAAAGTAATAATATAAAAAATCTGACACAGGAAAATATGATATGAATGTGAATAGTCATGACAACTAACTTTGTACAAATGTTGTAGAAGTTATTCAATCATATATTTATCTTGATTTTGCCATTGGATTGTTTTTGAAGCTTTAATAATAATATTGATACATGTATTTTTTGCTTTTAAACACAGTACACAATAAGATAATACCATAATTACAAGAAGACTTCTTATAGGATTTATTGTCCCCCTTAGTTGACATCTGTTTGCCAAATTGGGGTGTTATTTTTGTTTTGCCAATCATCATGAAAAAACGTTGATGATGTTGCGGTCACATGACAAAATTATGTCTATGAGCTGATAAATTAAACAATGTCAGCCAATCAGAAGATAAGTTGCATCCAAAATTAAATTATAAGAGAATAACGTCTACAATGAGTCCACTGATGATTTTGGACATGTTGACTTATTTGAATATCTTGTCAAAATTTTGTAATGCACTTTTTTCTCTCCTTTTTAAAATATAATAATAAAAGTATACAGTGTTCTCCCTAGATATTTCTAATTTTCCATACTGGTAAACTGTTATGATATCTCAGGTAAAAATATGTAGAGATGGTTCAATTTGTGTAAATTAAATGCCACAATATCTATGGCAAAAAATAAGTAGATGTGGTTCATTGTTTTTGGAGATTAAATTTCATGATTTCTAGGCAGAAGCAAGCAGATGTGGTTCATTTTTAATAAAGATTAAATGTCATGATAGCTCAGGCAAAAAAAGTTAGATGTGGATCATTTTTGAAGAGATTAAATGTCATGATATTTAGGGTAGGGTGGGGGAGGAGATGTGGTTCATTTTTGTGGAAATTAAATGTCATGTTGTCTATGACAAAAAAAATAGTAGTTGTGGTTCATTTTTGTTGAGATTAAATGTTTTATAAGATGCCTATGCCAAAATAAATAGATGTGGTTCATTTTTGTGGAGATTAAATACCAAGACTTTTAGGCCAAAATAAGAAGATGTAGTCAATTTTTGTGGAGATCAAATGTCATGATATGTAGGCCAAAATACAAATGTAAGTAGATGTTGTGCATTTGTTTAGAGATTTAATGTCAAGATATCTAGGCCAAAATACGCAGATGTGGTTCATAACATTAAAGGTATGCAGTTTGCATAGTTGGAAAGTGTGTGGTACAGTCATGACAGTAGACTAATTAAAATATGCCATCTGGTTGATTGTTTCATTAAGTTGCTGTGTCATTGTATAGTATCCCTTCATCTTCTTTTGTTTTTATATACTATTGTTTTGTTGCCTTGTCACCATCTTATGGTGTTTATATATCTCAACTTGTGCAATTCACTCATGTACATGATGTATGTAACAGCGTATTAGATTTTAGCGAGAAAAATTTATGTATCACTGAAAAATTATTACACCAGGGTTTTCGATATCACAAACCAGTTAAAACATTTACTAAATTTTATCATCGGTATAAGGAAATAATTCGTAAATATAACTAAACATGCAGACATCTTATACCTTCAGGTATTTCACCTCAAATCTTTTATGGTAATATTCTTTACAAAGCACAAAAATGTCAATATTTACCTCAAAAGCTTACAAAACCTTTAAACAGACTCAACATGCAGACATCTTATACGTTCAGGTATTTCACATCCAAAATTTTATGGAAATATTCTTTATAAAGCACAAAAATGTCAGTGTTCTCCTCAGAAACTAACAAAACCTTTAAATAGACTTATTAAAAGGGGATATAGTTACGATACTGTTGTCAGGTCATTAAAGATTGCATATTTTGGCTTTAACATTGATTCACTGATAGGGTCTTTGCATCGGAACTAAGCACATTTATTTCTAAAAAAACAGTTGTTGGCATGACACGGGTTATGTTCTTCTCATATATTTAATGATAGTATGATACTAAACCCCTAACCGGAGGGATTGTACCTGATATTCATATGATGAAGACATAATCTTTCAATCAGTTTAATTGAGGTTTGGAGTTGGCATGTCAGTTAACTGCTAGTAGTCTGTTGTTATTTATGTATTATTGTCATTTTATTTATTTTCTTTTGTTACATCTTTTGACATCGGACTCAGACTTCTCTTGAACTGAATTTTAATGTGCGTATTGTTATTCTTTTACTTTTCTACATTGGCTAGAGGTATAGGGGGAGGGTTGAGATCTCATAAACATGTTTAACCCCGCCGCAATTTTGCGCCTGTCCCAAGTCAGGAGCCTCTGGCCTTTGTTAGTCTTGTATGATTTTAAATTTTAGTTTCTTGTGTATAATTCAAAAGTTTAGTATGAAGTCCAAACACCTTATCGCTATTTGTCCACCATAACTGGATATCACACAGGTTTCCATAAAATTTTGACGTCATAAAACAAAATATCTGACGCCACAATGGAAAAGTGATTGTTGTATGTGTCAAAAGGTCAACCGAGTAGACTAATAGCAATAAGGTGTATTATCACTGTACTAGTATACATATTTTTAAGGGGCCAACTGAAGGCCGCCTACAGGTGCAGGAGTTTCTCGCTACATTAAAGACCCAATGGTGGCCTTTGACTGTTGTCTGCTCTATGGTCGGGTTGATGTTGCTTTGACACATTCCTCATGTCCTTTCTCAATTTTATTTTATAGTATAAGATATTCATACTTTCTGAAATATTGAGCTTAAACATCCATTTTTCACAAACACGCACTTATGAAAAACATATTTACCAGTATTTTACTATTTGTAAATAAACTATTATCTTCCTTATTGAACTGTTAAATGTCCTGACATAGGCATGCCATATGGTTCCTGTTTGTTTACATTGGTTGCAGTCGGTACCGTAAATAAATTTTACGACTTTTGGAAGGATTTTTTGATAAAGTAAATAAATAAAAATAGTTTTAATTTTTTTCGCATGTTAAAGAAAGAATAAAAAGTCATAACTTTCTTGAAAAATGTTAATTTTTAAGTGTTGCAAAAGGTGTTTTTTTCTGAATCAAATGAACGCTTAAGAAAACATTACAAATTTACACTGTTTTAAGGGCCATAAATACACTGATTTACAAAGACGTGAGGTGCGAGGGTACAAACTTTCTTTGGTAAGCTGTCAAACATTATTTTGTGCATGTATTATATATGGATATCAGTGTAAAATGGTGAATTTTACAAATATGTTTGAGCTATAGAACTCACAAAGCCATACCTTTATATAGAAGCCAAAGCGTACACGTAGTCTACTGTATCTGTATCTGTATCTGTATATTTTCTGCCAATATAGGCACACCTTCAGTATGAAGTCAATATATCCCTTCACCAATAGAATGTCATACAGTAGTGAATTACAATATCCAATCACCAATAGAATATATATAACGATGTACACTATTTACAAAAGTCGGTATATCTTTACACACAAATCACACACGTTCTCATCTATAAAATCTAAAAATGAGTCCTTAATAGAAAATATGGGATTTGCAGTCCACACACAACTTTTTTTTTCATTAAATAGGGCTATGATCTTAAATTATTTTTTCTAGATCTTTTCTGATCTAAATTTAAAAGTTTGTATCTGTGTAAATGAAGCTTATATATTAATGTTCTACAAGCAGGCTCTATATGGATGTTAATAAAAGCACAAAGTTCACTAGTTAGAGAGGTACCACAATAATTTACTAGATGATATGGATTGATAATAACATGGATGAAGTCTACATCTATATCATGCATATTAATGTTTAGTAGTTCTAGCACTTTGATATATTGTTCTCGGAGAGATTTCAAGAGAGACATTCTTTCAGCTTCTAAAGGTGTACATGAAATCAGAAAATGTGAAATAGTTTCATCCTCTTTACCGCAAACTCTGCATACGGCAGATACATCATTTTGATTAAATTTTGCTCTATTTGTCTGTAAGATGTAATTGCCAGTTGCAAATCTGGTCCTAATGGGTAATTTGATTATGTCTCTACAATTTGATGTATTTGTTGTAAGAATTGGATGTATTCTTTTTGCCATATATTCACCAGATATGTATTTTAAGCTGGAGTATTTCTCTGATTCTTTATTAATTTTGTCATTCCAATAGGTATGTATTTTTTTGGTGATTAAACTTTTCCATTGTAATTTTCCTAAAGGGTTATTTAAAAAATCCTGACAGTCCAAAATGTCATATTTCAAACATATTTTCTTGATTTGGATGAACCAGCTATTACTTTGGTTTGTCTTTAAATGTAGTTGTCTTTCTGCTAGTCTCCATTCAATGGTAGATCTATCTGCTCTTGTAATATTTCCGTATAGAGATAATGCTTTGAGATGTAGTTCAGCCTCCATAGGTAGAGATCCACTTAAAATGTATACCGCAGGATCAGCTGTATTTTTGGCTAATGACAGTATTTGTTTTATCATTTTCTTATGGAATTGATGTATAGTATCCAAAATACGGCCAGATGGAAGTAAGATTTCAAGGCCATAGGTTAAAATAGGCATGACATAAGTATATAGGATCGTTATAGCTGTTCCAGGATCCAAACCATTCTTTCCATGTAGACCTGTACCCATAAGACTATAGAGTGATCGTCTTGCTTTTTTCATGTTCTCCTCAGCAGTAAGTTTTGCAGAATTTTTTTGACATTTTTGTATTCCAATGTGTGTGGAATGTTCTACAACAGGCATCGGATTTTTATTGATGTTCCAATAGTTTTCATCGATTTCAATAGATTTAGTAGAGGTACTAATTGGTATGACTACACTTTTTGTTGGTTGCAACGTGTAGCCCTCTCTCTTACTGAAGTTGGCAGCAATGTCTATCAACATTTGAAGTTCCATAGGGTTGTTTGAAATTATGGCTACATCATCAGCACAAGTTGGGGCACAGCATCCAATGTCACCTATATGTCCACCCAGTCCTGTTCCACTTAGAATATTCAATAGCGGATTAACATACAGTTTATATAAATCAGCGCTAATGGCTCCACCCTGTCGTACACCCTGTTCTATCTCAAAGATCTGTGAAGTGTTGTTTCTCCATTTTACGCATGAAGTTGCATTTTTATATAAGCTATCTATTAATATTATAGATTGGTCTGAAATACCGGCTTGATATAATCTCCGTATTAAATTTGAATGAACAACTACATCAAATGCAGATTTACCATCTAAAAGAGCTATATATGTTGGAAGTTTTAAATCTTTGCTCTCACGTTCAAACTCTTCGATCATAAGTTCACATAATAGAGGGGTGGTGTTTTCTGTAAATCCTCTTTGGAGTGGATTCTGATTTTTCAGGATAACTGGATTTTCCCTTATCTTGATTATTTTCTCTATAAGCTTGGAGTATGTTGGAGTTACGGTAATACCACGGTAGTTTTTAGCACTTTTAATATCACCCTTATTCTTATATACTGGGAACAATATTCCAATTTTGAGAATGTCAGATATGCAGCCAAATTCAAATGATTTATCAAAAAGTAATTGTAAATATTGTTGAAGTTGTTTTCCACCATGTATGATGTTTTCTGCATTAATGCCAAAGTAGTCAACTGCTTTATTTCTATTTAAATCAGATATTGCTTTTTCCATTTCTTTGTTTGTTATTGGGCAATGTTTGAAACGCTGTTTGCAAATGTCTATTATAATTTTAGCTTCATTTTCAATCAACTCAAGATATTCATTGTCGTAATTTGGATTTGGTATTTTCTTTGCCAGTTGATGGAAATGTGTACTCCAGCCCTCTATTATATCTTCATTATAAAATATCTCATCATCGACATTTAACTGGTCAATAAACTTTGATAATTTTCCTCTTTGATTTTTAATGATCTTGTGGAACATTTTACGATCCGCTGTTCTAGCATCAACCAATTTTTGACGTTCACATAGCCTTCTTTTAGCAACTTCCAGTCTACATTCTTTTCTTAAAGCATGTGTCGTTTGTTTTTTATTTTTCAAATATAAATTATCAGTCTCTTTCGGTCTACCATTAATTTTCCATTTAAAAAATGCAATCTTTTTGTTTTTGAGAGCGACTTTAATTTCTTCATTCATAACTTGCAGTTTTGGTCTTTTCCTGCCAATTTTTCTAGTTGGGATCAGAGCTTGAGTAGACTGTTTAATGATTTCATTGAGTTGAGTAAATGCATTGGTTATGTCTTCAACAGATTTGATTTCTGAGTTCTTATTTGAGAGTTTGGAGTTGATGTTGTTTTCATACTTTTCCTTATCAATTCTATCCCAGTTAATTTTTGGTTTTAAAAAATCATTCAGTGATTTTTGCTGAATTAAATAACGGCGATGTTGAAGGACCATTTTAATTGGATAATGGTCTGAGACATTAGCACCTATGTCTAGTTTCTTGATTTCAAGAACAGAATGTTTATATGAATTCTGGTATAGAAAATAGTCAATAGCTGTGGTATCATGGCCATTAGAGTGTATAAATGTGCTGCCAGTAAATTTTGTTTCTAAAGAATGATCTTCCATAAATTCAGTAAAGGAGGCCTTTCTTTGTGAGGATGGACCATTTATGATATCTTCATTAAGATCACCACCTATAATAATTTGATGAGTAAGTTTGTAAGTGCAGACTATTTCATTTAGAAGAGCTATGCAGTCTTGAAATTCATCTATATGGTCAGAAGTACCTTTACAAGGCAAATATACAGAAAGTATGATAAGATTGGGTTCACCAGATATTTCAATTCCTTGTATCCTCTCATTTCCTATGGTTAAAGGTGTTATAAGAGTGTCTAATTCTTTTTTCCATAAAATAGCAGTGCCACCATAGCCCCTAGGCATTTGAATAGGGGGAATTGGGTCCAATGTATCAACAGCTTTGCCAACTCCAGTAAATTTATCATTGATTTCATTTAGTAGAGGTAACTGGCAATCAAATAACCAATGTTCTTGTAAAAGAAAAATGTCAACATCACTTTCTGTTTCTTTAAAAAACGGGCCACAGGTTAAGATATTTTTACAATTAAAATCTAAAATATTCAGAGTCTCGTATGTACAAGTATTTACATCTTTCTCATTATTTACAAGTTCGGTTCTTTGTATCTGCTGGGGTTGAGGCTGGCCAGTTGTAAAAAATGAGTTTGTTGAGGAGTTGGATGAAAATATAGTGGCTGTCCAATGGTAGAAAAATAATGTTCAGAATTTTGAGTTTGCGATTGGTTTGTATGCTTTTCACTATTCTGAGAATTTCTATTCACTTTCTCTAAGTTACAATTGAACTTTGGCAGCTTGTTTTTGTCACAATACGTTGTGTGCTGAGTATTCACAGGTTTTGAGTTTATTGTAGACGTGTGAACATTTGTAGGTTGTATCTCAATAAGATTGTCTGTACAGATGTTGTGAGTAATCTCTGTATTTTGGTACGACGAAGAGTCTTCATTGTGTCCTTGTTGCCAATTATGATGATAGTTATAATAAGGTTGAGTATCTCTATACTGTCCTGAATAGCCATTGTTGTAATTCCAATAATTATCAGAGTAGTTTTGTCTTTCATAATTGTATTGAGGATTAGAACTCGTTTCAGTATTGTGTTCTGAATGATCATTGTTTGATTCTAATTTGTTCAATTCTTTGTCGATTTTATTAAGTACAAATTTTGTGACCCTTTTTCTCATGCCAATAATCAGTTCATCTTCCTCCTCTTTAATTTTAGATTGAGAATTTGTTGGATTAGAGTTGTTAACTACTGAATTTATAGGTATTTGCTCAATTCTAGTCTGTAAAGTTTTGATTGTATTTTCGAGCTCAATGTTTCTTATTTCAGCTTTATGTAATCTATCCATAATCTTTGTTTTTTCTTTCATATCTTCGTTGAGCATTGCTTCCTTTATTTTTAATTGCTCCTCTTTCTTTTTCAATTTTAGTTCTAGAGTTCTTAATTCTTTCATCTTACTTGATGTTTGTATTTCATTTTGAGTGTTGACAGTGTTATGATCTGACTGTTTATCTAAATTGGCCGTGTTTTTGGCAGAGCTTACAGATGTTATCAAATTTGGTGTAGGACCAGAATTGTTGATGTCCAAATTTTGAAGATTGGGAGATGTTTGTTTCACTACAGTTTGATGAAAATTTACTGAGTTTATGACGGTATCTTGGTCCTCAATTCCAATACATGAGAAACATTGGTCGGTTGTTTTATCTAAACATTGATTATGAAATGTCATATCACAGTTGACACATTTATTTTCTATTTTATCCAAAGTGACATCACAACCATTACATTGTATTTCTTCTAGTAGTAGAGTTTTTGCTAAAGTGGAGGTTCCAGTTGATAGTATGCTTTTATTTCTGAAAATTTCTGAACTATTTGGTAAAGTTATACATCTGGATGGTGATTTAAGTGATAAATTGGAACATTTTTTACAGATGTAGTTTTGTTCATCTTTCTCAATGGTTTGTATATCTTTTTCCGAAAGTTTGTCGCACGAATAATGCACCCAATGGCCAAATTGACATAGTACAGCTCTAGATTTGCAAATTCTATTGCATTTGTGACATTTTTCAACAGCTTTATGGGGGTTGGATATGGCTGATGTTGGTTCTAAAGATGATTTAGAATGATCAATGGACTCTAATGCTGACTCTAATTTTGAGGCTAAATTTTTGTTCAAAAGTTCAACATTCACTTTTGCTCCTTGAATTGTTGTGTTTGACATAATCTTATGAATATGTATCACATCATTGTTTATGAAATGTTGTGTATTTCTCCCATTAATCAATAATGAGCATTTTGTAAGGTATGCATTAATGGTATAATTGAACGGGTCTGAATCTTTTGTCTTTATATGGAAAGTATACTGAACATTGTTGCTCTGTCTATCAGTAGCAGTTGTTTTGGTAAATTCATGTAGATTGGATTCCCCGTAGAATTTTTCACAGGCATGTATAAAGAGTTCAAAAGAAACTGCATCTAATTTGGACGTTATACCACCCTTTGTATTTTCATATTCAATTTCTGTTCTTTTGGTTGATTCTAATTTTTTCTTTAATGATTTCTCAATATTTAGTGTGTAGTTATTCTCATATTGATTTGTACACGAAATTTTACTGTCACTTTTGGTTTTTCTCAAAGATTTTCTTACTAGATCCATTATTGTTGTTCGTTATGTTGTATGCCCAGTTTTATATTACCAAAGAACCCTGTATGGCAGGACTGTTGCAACACAGATAACTAGACACTGTGGAAGGTCCCACCCTAGCCTAGCTATACTGTGTCAACGGTACCTGTGGAAGGTCCCACCCTGACCGCTAGTCAACAGCCTACCAACAGTCGTTCTTGACTTTATGCGCTATTTTCCTGAGCCAAACTCGAGCTAGATTGATATCTGGGTGGATCCCGTCTTTGTAAAGACTGAAATTATATTGATCAACTGCCTTCCGGCTTGATTCTTTTTTTGAGGTATTGACAGGGTGAAATAAATCAATTGAAAATCCTGGAGTTCTTGTTTCCAAAGTGTTGTTTATATATCTGATGTGATCATTAATCTGAAGGATATGTTTAACAAGAGTGATGTCCTGATCAATAAATTGTTTAATGTCCGGATGTGAACGACGAGAATTCCATTCATATATTGAGTAGGGTGATATTTCAAAAAAAGTTAATTTACAAGCTGGGTAATTCTTGAGAATTTCAGCAATTTTCTGAAAATTATTTATCACAGATTGAACAATTTCTTCAGGTTCTTGTCTCAGCTTTATATAAGGATGATTGTATTCAGTGAGGTCGCAAGTGCCAACCCAAATATAGAGTGAAATATTGCCTATTAGTGCAATTTCTGTTTCCAAATTATCACGTAACCACTTTAGACCTTGTTTTGAGTTACGGCCAGATTTATCCCACCATCTGATACTGTTTTCAATGGGTAAGCTACACTGTGCTTGTAGATATTTCCCCTTACTATCTGTGAGAACCACTGGGGTGAGTATTTGTTCGCCGTTGGGTGGCTCAAAGCTTTTTTTCAAATATTTAAGAAGCTTTTTATCCGTCATTAGCAATTGATAACACAGGTATAAAAGTATATATATATGGAAAACACAAATGCAGACAGCAAGAATAAATGTCAAGCGTAAGCACAAACACACACAGATAAAAGTATATTTGGTGATGATGAAGCTAAAATACAGCTATATGCAAGTGATAAAATGTTTCTTGATGGAAAGGGTCATACACTGATGCAGGATCACAATTTCCGAAGCTTTAGTATTTCTTCACAATAAAAATTTCTGGATTTAAGAATTTTCTATTAAAATGTCAAGTATTATATTTACTTTGGAATAGATTATTTATTAAAATCTAAAAGTGGTGTGTGGACTGCAAAAACTCCTTTATCAGCCAAGGGCCGCCATGTTTTCTCGCTTTTTGATTTTGGCGGGTCACATGTAAAATGTTTTTCTGTCTAAAATTCGTAGGAATACTTTTTAAAAGGTAAAATTTATCACGCCAGTGTTATTATGCAATGTTATGATATGTTCCTGATACAAATAAACGCCAACAGTACAAGTAATTCTTCAAATTGAAGCACAATATAAAAAGACGTCCGTCACCATCCAACACCACAACACAATACTATTGCCCTAACAACTGACATAACAAATCATAGGCATAAAAAAAATTATCAGGAATAATAACCTGGCTTATAAATTATCAGGCATTTGCATTTGCAGGTTGACAACCAGATAATTTAATGAATGTAGGACAGAAAGTCACAGGACAAAAAGTCACAGACAAAAAGTCACGGACAAAAAGTCACAGGACAAAAAGTCACAATTCAGTTTTGAGATTATTTTTCTTTGAACAAGATTACACTATTTTTTTTAATATTTTTTTTGTTTTTTCTTGAACTATTTTATATGAAGCAACTTTGTAATTCAAAATGTGTTCAAAAAATATCAATTATGATCAAATAATTGTTATGAAAACAAAATTTCACAGTGGCTAATTACCTAAATGGCTTCATTCTGCCAAGAAATATGTCCTTTGTATGATTAATTTTAATAAATTTTCATTTATCAAGGCTTATGAACAATTGCCTAAACTTAGAAATAAATATATGTTACAAAAAGAAAATATTTCAAGATCTTTCTCTCGTATATTCAATCAATTGTCAACAAATTATTTGTGACTTTTTGTCCTGTGACTTTTTGTCCTATCAAATTTGTGACTTTATGTCCTGTGACTTTTTGTCCTGTGACTTTCTGTCCGTTTACCAATTTAATGAGGGTGAAATTCCTGACCAAAGTGCCAAAGGGTGGTGACTGAAATGGCACTGGAATCCTTTTGAGTCGTTTTGGCGGAAGCAAGTTAACTCGTACCAACGGAAACTCGTACCATTTAAACTCGTACCAAAAAAGTTAACTTGTAACACTGGAAAGTCGTACCACTGCAAACTCGTACCATCAAAAATATATAAAATATTACGAATATTTTTTGTAAACTTAATAAAACTAATGTTGAATTACTTGAATTTTATACTGGATTTTATAGACAAAAATACGAATGTTTTTTTCTAAAAAGCTTTATTTTTTAAGCTGATCTTTCAAAGTAGTTATAATCCAGAAGAAAGAAAAAACATTGCTTTAACTGTACCTTAAGTTGAATATCTATATCCAAATTACATGAATTAAATTAATTAATGCTGTAATCCATCAATCACAAATCATGTAATCACAAATTGAATGCTTTGTTTACAATTATTGAAAGCCATGTGCTTTTTGGCGGGAAAATTCGGGAACAGGAAACGGTTACACTTCATTGTAACTTGCTATTTATAAAAAGTAAGAATTTCATTTTGGAAATAATTTTGATTAACTGCTAGGATTTATTCATGAAAAATTACTGTGGAATGATTAAAAATTAATTTCAATAATTATCAGTAAAAGTTTAAAAAAGTCTTTTCAAAGGAGACAACAAAGCAAATCTGCCACGGTATTTTCTATCCAATAGACAGGGAACATTAGCTACAAATTGGTCATTGTACTTTCAAATTATATACATGTTACAGACTTGAGAGGTATTGAGTGAAAGTAAATTACATACATCATAAAGCACCATTTAAATGCATTTAAATAAGTTGGTACGAGTTAGCAGTGGTACGAGTTTGCATTGGTACGAGTTTTTGTAAAGTGGTACGAGTTGACGTTGGTACGAGTTTACAATGGTACGGGATAAAAATAATTCGTTTTGGCCATACATCCAGTTTATCTATAGGTGGTTTTGGCCACAGTATATTTAGCCCTCTTTTTTTATATGCAATATTGGTTTGACGGAAGTTTGTTTTGAGAAAAAAAAATTGTACATGTAGTTATTCCTTTGGGCACCAATTGTGCGCCTTGACTTAATATTCCTGTAATGTTATGCATCACCTTTTATGGCCTAACTCAGTAAACACCTGCCTAAAAACCATTTAAGGGGGCTCACGGGTATAAATCAACTTTTTTTTTCTGATATATAGGATCTTGCCAATTTTTTCTATAAATTAACTAAAATAAAAATATGGGGTCACCGTTTTATAACGAAATAAAAAAATAACCTAATTACAGAAATCGCATAAATTTTACAATTATTTAGTACATGTACAGCTCATTTGAAAACAATAATAAAAACTAAAGGTCATCAATGTGTTAAAAAAGATATTCCCGTTAATTTTTGCACCAAAGGCAGATAATTTTGAGCTTTTTAAATGATATAAACATTTTTAAAGTCATCTGGGGCCAAAACAAATTGATTTTTTGGGTTGAATCAAGTAATCATAAACCACATAGACAGGCTCACAATATGGGAATGGGGGGTAATTTCGGTTCTTATATTTTGAAGTTCCATATGGACCATAATTTGGTATTCGGCCTTTGGTTTCTTTTTGTATCCTTTTTTATAAGTTCTAAAATTTTAACTTTTATTTTGTGGGTTGTGTTGGTGTTAGAATAGTATGAATGGAACAATTGAGTTTTTTGAGAAAAAATTAATACATTTTGATTAACCGTTTACGTGACATGAAACCAAACAGGAAACCAATCTTTATTTTCTTTATTTTGCACAATATAATTCAAAAGGCATAAATAAACACCATTACTAGTGTTACTTGCTTCATGTTAATATTTAAAATCTATTTTCAATGTTATATTAAAGTTTTTTTTAAACCTGACAGGAAACCATAAGAAACCGAAAGCATTTTTTTAGTTTTAGTTTATTGCAAAATCTGCTTAAAATAATCTGAACAGTATACTTTTTCTTAAAATCCATCTTAAATGTAACAGTATTATAAAACTCCTAAATATGTGCTTGTTTTGAAAACAATTAGCACAATTTATTCAGACTTTTCCATATTTTCTTCATTGATACAGGATACCATAATCGTTGTATCTTGATGTTTAAGCCAAAAAACTGTATTTATATTTGGTTTTGATATTCCAGTTATATACAATTTATTCCAAATCATTGGCAATGTAACATTCTTTAAATCCAGTAAAAAAAACACCTTTTAACTTGGAATTAAAATCTTTAAAATAGGCACAATGTGATACTTGTGACCTGTACACCATCTACATGGTTTCCACCTTTTAACCTACTTTAGTGGGCTAAAATCAATAAAGCACTTCCTTTCAAGTCATGCATGGTAAAAGTTTACTTCTCCTTTGACAAGTTTATTGCGTTTCTGATAATTGTTTGCAGAACATGAATAAAAAATATTAATTAAAAACTGTGTCAAAGATTCCAACTTTGTACATTCCAAGTGTAACGGTATATTAGCATGTATTTTTTATTAAATTATATTTATTCACCTAAAATATCCAGTAATATTTACTGCTGAAGTTAAATCAATCCAACGAGCATTGGTACAATGATAAGAGACATAATTTTGATTGATTTTTCCAAGGACTCTTCACGTCATTATCGGGAAACAAAGTGTGTTCTAACGTCTGTCAAATATGAAATCGATTTTGTCAAGTCATTGGGCATTTATTTTCACACAGGATCGTATGTAACATTATGCACATAGGAAAAATAACAGACCACCGGCGCAATCTCTTTGACAATTGTATTTTCCTCTTTTAAACAAGACGAAACAAGTCTACAGATTATGTTTGCTAACATCCCGTTGGAAACAAAAACAATGTTTAGACCTAGTATTTCGTACATCCGGCCGTAATGGCGTTATCACATGTTAGTCACATGTTTCACGTATGACCGGAAATGATTAGAACTTAAGGACAAAAACAATTTTAATAAATAACTGGACTTCTGTTTCGTGTGAAATGTAACGCATAACGATAACGTGATTTTCTTACTTAATTATTACGAAGATCAAAACAAGAATGTAAATCATCTCGGATTTACCTGTTTGAACATCTCGCGAGAGTTCATATTTGCATATTGTTTTTAAGAATTCTATTACAACAAAGCAGATTACATCATCTAAAAATTGCGTTACGAAATCGGACACAAAAATCACGCCACTGTTCTTACATCTGCTACATAAATACTTATAGTTCTCGGCATTTTCTTCTCACTATTCTTATTGGTCGATGTTCTTTGTTATTTGAAAGCAAAAGTTAAGAATTTGCTGGTGACGATTATCTATAAATCAGTCAGCGTTATGCTCTTCGGAAGCAAAAATTAACGCGAGAAACGACACAAAAATACGGTTGTAGAATCTTTGAAATTCGTATATTTTAAAAAAAATTCTAGGGAAGAGTAGCATACACTTGTATGTTGATAAAAATAATGGCATCTTTAGATGTAGTTGCAACTTTTCTTACAGTAATTCACATTTTATCACTTTTCTATAGTTATAAGGAAACGGAGCCCAATAGCAAATTATGGTCCATATATACAGAAGTGTCGCTATAATGGGTCCGTTTTATTGGGATGTCAATTATAAGATTGGATGTGAAACTTTTACACCAAATAAATCTGAAATGAATGATGGAAAATACAAAATGTATATATAAATTGGTGGGTATTTTGAAATTAAACAAGAATTAAATCAATATTGGATTCCAGATGCATACAGGGGAATTTTTATTTTATAAGAAACAAATGCTCATCATGGTCAGTGTTTATATTGTAGAATTCTTAATACTGAGATGGAGTCAATATTTCCCACAATTATTAAATGATTCAGGCTCTGTGGTGCCTCTAGATAGCAATTTTTGTTCATATTCTTAGGAACATTTATACAAAACGTATATATGTAAAAATGAACATGAACATACAATGATATTTTGACTTTTGATATGACTGAAGAAACCTACATAGTATATTTTGTTTTACAGATGAGTATGTGAGGAGGTTCACTGGATATGGCAGCATTTTATGAAATAGATTTTGAAGATCTAGAATTCTATGAAAGGTGTGGTGGGGGTACTTTTGGAAGTGTATACAGAGCACGATGGAAGTCAGAAAACTTGATTGTGGCAGTTAAAAAATTGTTAGTACTGGATAAAGAGGTAATACATATATATTAAATATACACTATTTGAAGTCTTTTTTACACACACAGTCACCAGTGTACAATGGTGTATAGATTTGTTAATGTACCAAAATATTTACTCACAGTAACAACCCATAAAAAAATTGTCAAACGAAAACTGTCATCCATGGACATTCGTTGATTTTGGGCAAAACAAATAGTTTTGGACATTGATGAAATCTTTGTCAGTAGTTTATTACATTGTTATAATCTGTGGTGTTATGATTAACTTGTTATGTTTTCTAGGCGCAAGTACTGAGTGTATTGAGTCACAGAAACATTATCCAGTTTTATGGAGCGGTGGACGAAGAACCAAACTTCTGTCTTGTTACAGGTTTGTATGAGCTAGGTCAATTATTTAACATATCAGTGATGAAGAAGTGGAATATAAATATAAATGTATCATTTCTTTAAAAAAAAAATATCTGCTTTATGTCGTTCTAAATCGTTCTAAAATAGATAGCTAGTGTTTGAAACCTTAGTGACAAAAGTTTTCTACATAGATGAAGTAGTATTTGTATTTCATAATAGCAATGCACTATAATCTATACAATGAATTTTTACTTTTTTAAAAGTCTAAATGTTTTGGTCTAATAGATATTTCTTCATCAATTATCATTGAAAAAGCATCCTGTAAAACAAAACGGGTCTATTCCTTTTACATTACATGTTGTAAGTGACATTTCTTTTCTTTTTCCAGAATTTGCTAAGAATGGATCTCTATATGATTATCTGAAGAATGATAAAGATATGTTAGATTTTGCCCACATTGTAAGATGGGCCAGAGAAATTGCACAGGGTAATTTAAAATTATAATATCAAATACTGGCATTCATTGCAAAACTTAAATAACAAAATAATTGAAGAAATTTTGTTTTTACTGTTACTTATTATAACATTATATATCTTCTCATATTAAAGCAAAATATACAATAATTAGAGATAGAAAAAAGTATTTATTGTTCTGAGAATTTAAGAACAGATGATAATATCTTACTGTTAACATGGTACATGTGTTATATAGGTATGAACCGTTTATTTTAAATGTATACTCATACCTGCAGGAATTATTTCCTGTAAATTTAAATTGTTATAGGTTCAAAATTACTCTAAAACAGTCAATGCATATTTTTATATATACATTAATTATTGTAAATATATGTTTCATAGCATAATTGCAGGTTTGAATAACTTACTATAAATATTTTCTTTTTAGGCATGAATTACTTACATGAAGAAGCTCCAACCAAAATTATACACAGAGATTTGAAGTCGAAAAATGGTAACTGATATAAGTTTCTATAAAGCAAGAAAGTGAAGGTTATACCTTAATGAGACAGCAATCCAAAGATCACAAATAAAAAAAAGTCATGTAAAGGGCAACAGAAAGTCTTCAAAAATAAGACCACTGTACACTATGTCCAAATCACAAATAACATTAAGATGACAATGATGAGAACATGACCTAGGACATACATTAGAATATCTGACAGAGTAAAAGTAGTGTTGAAGCATGCCTCCAGATGCAGGATTTTCTAGCAATGTTGAAATCCCAATGGTGGCTTTCAGTTGTTTTCTGCTTGTTTTCTGCCCTTTGGTTGGGTTGTTGGGTCTTAGACATGTTCCCTATTTCCATTCTCAATTTTATTTATGTATCTTCAGCTGTTGTTCGTAGTTGTAGGAAAGTCAATTTTCCTGCTATCACATGACATTTTTTCTTGATTTTGCAGAATGTAACTAAAGACACACTGTATTAATATCAAAATTGAATAGACTTGTAATTAACTTCATTACTTGTATCATAACAACGAAATTATTCATAAAATAAGATATTGGTATAAAGAATATATAGCTTTATTAACAGTGATGATACACTTTTATATAAATAGATCATTAGATTTTAAAATGTATATAGATAACTTGACTTTATTTTGTAGTTGTTATCTCCCATGATTTGATCTGTAAGGTAAGAAACATAAGACTATAATGGTAACACTTTAACTGATTATCATATAATTAGTATACTGAAAATGTTAATTTTATCTGAAAAACAGGCCATTTTCAAAGACATTCTTCATTGTCAAAGCTTCAAAATGCCATATTTGTGTTAATTATCAGTGTTGTTTGCTGAGGAGATGGAATTTTTTAGTCCCCTTACAACACATCAAATATTTTCAAATTCAAGGGGTCAAAAATATAGCCTTATCATGCCTTCTCCTTTGAATATGGTACATACTATATGATGAAATAGTTATAAATTTGAAAATTAAAAAGTATGGTAAGCAATTTAATACCAATTTATTACACCCCCGCTTTAAAAAAGGGGGGTATACTGTTTTACCTCTGTCTGTCCGTCCGTCCGTCAGTCAGTCCGTCCCATGAATATTTTTCGTCGCATTTTTCCCACGAACTACAATACAAGGATTTCTGAAATTTGGTTTCAGGGTTTATCTAAGTCAGCTATACTGTGTGATGTGTTTTCAGATTGATCACTTGACAACTTCCTGTTTACCGAACACTTGTATGATTTTACACATGATAGCCAAGTTGAAAATTTTCGTCACACTTTTCTCAGGAACTACAATACAAGGATTTCTGAAATTTGGTTTCAGGGTTTATCTACGTCAGCTATACCGTGTGATGTGTTTTCAGATTGATCACTTGACAACTTCCTGTTGACCGAACACTTGTATGATTTTACACATGATAGCCAAGTTGAAAATTTTCGTCACACTTTTCTCAGGACAATACAAGGATTTCTGAAATTTGGTTTCAGGATTTATATAAGTCAGCTATACCGTGTGATGCGTTTTCAGATTCATCACTCGACAACTTCCTGTTTACCGAACACTTGCATATTTTTACACTATTTATATTATCCACTTGCGGCGGGGGTATCATCAGTGAGCAGTAGCTCGCAGTTTCACTTGTTTCTTGTTATTTTTGTGAGGTGATATAACTATGCTGTATAAATTATGTTCTTGTTTTGTATTTAGATCTGTGATTTTGGAGCATCAAAATTTATGGGTAGTACAACTAAGATGTCTCTTGCTGGAACGTTTCCATGGATGGCACCTGAGGTTAGTTTTGTGATTCGTTTAAACTTTTCAGATTTTATAGTGGTATCTGAAAAGAAAATATGGATCCAAGCTTTAACTATTATACCAACTAGGCTATATACAGCCAATATAGTTTTGCCAAGCTCTACATAAAAGTGTATAGAAAATTTGTACTTATAAGCATATTTTGATACATTGTTCAACTTTACCCTCAAAATCCACAAGGAAATGGTATCTATCCAATAATAATGAAGCCACAGTATATGATAAAAAATGTTATTTTTTCACATTTTGAGTGCCATCTGTCCACAATTTACATTTTTCAAATGATCTCTAATCGCCTTATATTTTAGGATGTTTATTGCTCCTCGTTCTTTATTTACTATAGGCCACACATATATCTTTTTAGATGTCCAATGAAACCAATTATTACTACATGTATGTTGATAGATTTGTTATCTACAAATATATTGTTGTTGTTATTTCAGGTTATACAAAGTCATCCTGTGTCTGAGTCGTGTGATACTTGGTCATACGGTGTGGTAAGTTGTGTATACTCTTGATAATTAGGAGAAAAATAACTCATTATCTGACTGTTGCTGTTAGCTACAGATTACTTTGCACCTTTAAATGATTTACTTTAGTAACAAAAAAAAGTCAAGAAAGGCGTCTGATTTTTACAGTCAACATTGATGAAAAATAATTAAAACACAAGTCATTATTTAAATTAATTTGGATAGTTAGGGCATCAGCTGGCTATATATATATGAGAAAAAAAAACAGCTTTGATAATCACCAAAATGTCAAAGAATTGTATTGCTTATTGTTTACCTCTTAAACATGTATACTACTGCCAAATATATTTAGTGATCCCTGTCATGGATTGTATATATTATTTAACCTTGATTTAAACCCTTCAGAAAATAATGGAAAAGCTCGCAACTAAAGCATTTTTCAAGATGGTCTCTGGGTTTAAATAAGCAGTCTGTATACTAATTATACATATTGTTTTAAGCAAGTACTGACATCTGTTGTAATGTGGACATGCCTTAACACATTTGTTATGTAATCTTTTTCAGGTTTTGTGGGAGTTATTGACACATGAGGTACCATTCAAAGGTATAGAAGGATTCCAGGTAGCATGGCTAGTTGTAGAAAGAGGAGAGGTAAGTTATCAATTTTTATTATATCACTTGGTGTCCATGTGACTTTTGTTCTTCTGTCATCCATTGATAGCACTGATATTTTCTAACAGGTCTATGTACAAATTGGATGAAAAAAACATGGTTACTGTGGGGGGAATTTTTTTTTTGATTATCAGAGACTTTAGAGGTCATGGTCTTTAAATTTCTAATAAAATCTCTGCTGCTTAAGAAATACTGAGTGAAATAAATAAGACAGAGTATCGAGTGAGAATTGTGACTTAAGTGTTAATTTGCTAACCATTCATGACTTTATGGCTGATGACTATTTTAAAAAATGTATTTGAAATCAGTAACAAACAACTCATTATCAAGTTGATTTCACCATTAAATGTTTTTATTTTAAAATAGAATTTGAGCTTTGTTGCTTTCAGAGGTTGACAATACCAAGTACATGTCCAGCATGTTTTTCCCATTTGATGAGGCAGTGTTGGGAGCTGGAGCCAAAGAAACGTCCATCATTCAGAGATATACTAACCAAGCTACATACTATATCACATGATGGTTTGTTTATTATTTTTTATGAAAATCTTAGAATATATGTATTATAGCAAAAGTGCAAGAGATATTCCATTTGAAATGAATTTCAGTGATTTTCCAACCCTCTTTTTATAGTCCCATTATGGGCCCCTGTCAGAAAGAGAAATATGCTCTTTTTTTCCCAATTTTCAGCTCTAAAATTCCCAATTGTATATAGATATCATTGCAAGATTTTGTTGGTGTAGTAATGTGGTATTTTGTTTAAAATTTCTTGAATTATGTTTTCAATATATGCAATTATAACTTATTCCTTCTCAGAGCGCAAAATTTACACCTTATCTTTCAAAATTTTCTGTCCAAACCCCACTTCAAAGTTGCACACGGCTGGTGCTGTGTGCTATCTTTATAAATGAACTTATATATTTTCCGCAAATCTTATATTTCATTTGTTTTTATTCCAAATTGCATGAGCCCCAGGACCCTTCCTTTAAATACTAGGAAAATCACTGTGAATGTAGGAGGGAAGGTTGTGTATTTTATTTTTATGTATTGGTTTTGTGTTATCATTGGTTGTCATTTAATATTCAAATTTACTTGAGGGAAGCTTGGTGGTTGTATAATGATTTTTGAAGTTGTAATCCTCCCACATTCATTTCGATGCGATAGTCCTAAATATGAAGATACTATATATACATGTTTTTGATTTAGCCTAGGCATCTAAATATTGATAACAAGATCACAATGAAACTTTTTTTGAAGTTCTTGTGCGATAAATAAGAAGTTTTAAGGCCTTATATCTCAAACTAATGTCTGGAAATAATTTGATAAATATATGATACGTTTGGATTTTTAATTCATTGGGTAAACAAGTTGCATTAACATATTTTATTTTATCTGTAGGCTGTTGATGTTGGTAAACATTGGACACATTTCTACATCTCTTTACACACTTTTACTTCATTAACTTATATCAGGTTGTATATCTGATTTCTTATCTTTAATACTATACTGACTGATCTTCATTTAAATTTAACTGTGTATGATTTCACTATAAATATGAACTGCATTTTTCTCTTCTAAAAGATTGTATTCCTGATCAGACTAACTCATTTCTACAGCACAGAGAAGATTGGAAGTAAGTTGTCATTGAATAAGTCAAATGTCTGGTAACATTGTACTGTCTTTTTATAGCCTTCAAAACATTGACAGGATTATTTCTATAATTCCTAGTGCAAGTCAAAAGTTAAATTTCATATGCTATCATTAAATATTGCCTTGTTTCACTAAAATGAATAACAGTTGTCTTGACTTTTTCTTTTCATATTTTGTTTTTCACTTTTACTTATCACCTATTACCAAATCTCTATAAGAGTACCTTGACCATTTCATAGAATCTTTAATACCTAATGACATTGTGCACAACAGATAGATGTTTGAGGTATATGATAAAAATTCCAAGACTTTTATCACTAGAAAGTAAAAATATGTGCATTGAGCTGAACTTTCTTTTCATATTATCTATATACATATCAAGAAATTTATCAAAAATATTTTAAAAATACTATGATATTCAAGTTGAAAAATAATATGAATGTGTCAAGAAAATGACAATATTGATATCACTGTGAAAGGTTATATTTAGAATTGCAGTTGTCTTCCTTATTTTGCTTGAATAATTAAATTATTATGGTTGAAATCCAATTAAGACTTGTGTACAGTTCAAATTCTTTATTTTATTTTTATAGAAAAGAAATTCAGGCAACCTTGGAAAGATTGAAAAGAGCAGAGAGAAATCTGACAGCAAAAGATCAGGAGTTAAGAGAAAGAGAAATGAAACTTAAAGAAAGAGAAAGGAGTTTGGAGCAACAGTTTAAAGTTGTAGTGAGTCTTTTAAGTTATTTTACTAGGAAAAAAGATTCATTGAAATAATCTTTTCACTTTTTCTCTTCCTTTAAAGCATACATAGTACCAGGGAAGGTACTTACAACAATCTTGCTTATGGGTATGTAGTTTTTATGCAGTAAAGGTGTTAGAGAAATTCCAAGTGCCTTACTTGGGTATCATATATGATTTAATAGAACAATCTAAGATAATTGCAAATTCAGGTAAAACATTGGTTTTAAGTAAAATTAAATGTCACAGAAAAAAACCCACCAACAGACCATCTTGCCTAAAAAAACGAGGACATGCTTTGAGGTAACAACCCTAAACAAACTTTAAATTGATCATTTTTGGGGGTACACTGACCATTTTAAACTTGATAAAAGAATGGACATTAATATTTCTTGCTTCTTTTCCAGCATTTGGAATCATTTGATGTGAACACTTGGAGAGAAGTAGATGTGGTATGTTTATTATATGATAGATTCTTTAAATTTTAAGATTTTTTCCCTGTCATTAGATGGTATTTAGAATAAGCTTTGGTAATCTTTATTTTGATTAAAACAATTAGCTGTTTTAGAACCTAATAATAAAATTGAGAAAGGAAATGGGGAATGTGTCAAAGCGACAACAACCCGACCATAGAACAGACAACAGCCGAGTACATTCTTGGTAATATTTTCAAAAGTATACACCAAAACTCTGCAATTGACTATTTATAATAAATAACTTAGAACAAATTTTAGCATGTATGTCCCAGTCAGGCTTGGATAAATTATGAAAGCAGATTGATTTTGATGGAAGAAAAGATGAATAAAACAACCAACACAAAATTATCATCAACAGTTACTGTTAGACATGTTGATTTTGTTGATTTTCAATGTCAGATGCACTAGTCTCTGTGCCTTCTTGGAATCTTTGAAGTATTTGTAAAACTTTCTAAGAAAACTCTGTTGCTAGCTGATATTCATTTCTCCACTGGTTCTTGAATGAAATTTTATAGAATGTTGAGTATCAATAAGTCTGTATTTAATTATGGCTATATATTTTCAGTTCCAATGGATACTACAGATCAGTAACAGTAAGTATATATCTTGGAGGTAAAGATTTATTTTACCAGGTTGATATCCCATGCATTTAATACATAAAATTGAGAATGTAAATAAGGAATGTGTCAAAGAGACAACAACGGACCAAAGAGTAGAAAACAGCTGAAGGCCACCAATGGGTCTTCAACACAACAATTAAATCCTACATGCAGAGGCAGGCTTCATGTGGCCACTTAACAAAAAATTTGATCAGTTCATTAAAAATGGATGTCATACTAAACTCCAAAACATACACATGAACTAAAATTAAATATCATACAAGACTAACAAAGAATATGTTTTAAATGATTCATTAAAATGTATAAATTGAAGTTTCTTGGTGAAACAAAAATCGACAACACAAACAAATCTAAAGGTCAGTATGCAGTCCTCAAAAATCTTATCTTAAAAGTGTTATATGTTCCACTTCACTTTTAACAAACAGTGATTAGTCAATCAAATGTTTATACATTCTCATTTATTGTAAGGGTTTCCTGCACAGGAGATTATCTTAACTTTATTTGGCAGTACCTTTCAGGATTTTTAGCCCTAATTCTCTTAAACTTTGTTCTTTATTATGCCTTTTTAAACCACAGAACATTATAATACAAGTATTAAATAGTATCATAAACAACAAAATATGTTTCTTGTATAGTATTATTGTAAAACATTAATGTCATATATATTATTCATTACAATTTCAGATTACTCTGATGACCTAGAACAGTATGCAGACTTATTTTTACAGCACAATATAACAGGAAAGAGACTGTTGAGAATGACTCATGCTGATATAGAAAAGTTAGGAATTTCATCATATGGGCATATCTTAGATTTATCTGTAAGTTACGAATATCATCTTACCGACATGTCTTAGAATTAATTGTAAAAAACGAAATTGTATCCTACAGATGTATTGTATATTTATTTGTAAGTAATGAGATATCACTTTATGAACATATCTTGTATTTTTCTGTAAGTTAGAGATAGCATCATATGGACATATCTAATATTTATATATAAGTGATTATAGAACTAGAAAGGTTAATTTTTCATTTTTGATTCCCAAGTCTGCTGAAATTGGTAAAAAAATCTCTGTTTAGTGCTCAACTTTAACCATTTTGGATTAAAACTATAGTTACTCTGATTTAACCAAATATTTGAAAATCCATATTTATTCAAGATATTTTTTATACAAACCAACCATTCAAAAGTATATCCACTATATTTGTTGAGTTTATGAATATATCTATAAAGAATAATTGTCAATTTCCTATGAACTATTTACAATATTAGACCAAAAGGTTACCATACAGTGTTCCACACATAATCAAAGTATTATTTTGTTAAAAGTGAAATATTTTAACATCTTTTTTCCTATTATTTTTAGTTGTATTATAAAATGATTAGACACTAACTAATTTTATCATTAAGATGGCCTCCAAGAATTGCTGTTGTGCATATGACCCAATATAAACATGACTCAAAACATGTTTCTTAAAACAAAAAACAACACAAAAACAAAAACAAAAACAAAATACAAAATAAAAATAAAAATACGAAATACAAAAAACAAAACAAAAAACAAAAAACAAAAAACAAAAAACAAAAACAAAATATGTTTACAGTATTGGCTAATATGAACAGAAAATATTTGAATTGATAAAAACTGCTAAATGAAGTTCTATTGTAAAATTAATATACTTACAAACTTGTTTCAGGGAATCACATTTAGTGTAAAAAAATGACTGAAATGAAATAGAGTTGTCTCCCATTTGCCAATGGTCTTACATTTTGATCTTTTTTTTATTGCAGACAGAGATAGAGTTATTGAAAGCTCATAATCACAGACTGCTTAATTTCCCTCCTTTAGCAAAGGTAAGGAACTGTAAACCATCTTATTGTGTCAGAGCTATTTGGTTACACCAAACATGGTCACAATCATCAATATTTAGTTTTAAAAATGTGTCTGATGATCCTACCTGCAGACAAATATGGCCAACATTCTAACAAAATATAAAAAAAAACAAGCCCGCATGTAATCTGATATTTTCTTGATTATCTGGATCCCTTTTGCTTATATTTATATGAAGTAAGTGTTATTATTTCTCGTTTAAAATTGGACAAATATTGATATAATCTAACTAGGATATAGTTTAGGATAACTAATATATAAAAAGAATTTACCTGAAATGCTAGTTTTACGCAGACTTCAGCTTGTCCACAAGCTTTACAGATAACTCTCGTATATATATAAGAATGTAATAAAAGAAAGTATAAGAACTGCTTATGAGAAAAATAGAAATTAGACATGCTCATCTTTTGATATTTTATTTTAGGATGCCTCTCCCAATACAAAAGATACCTCACCGTTATACAAGAAAGTGACCTTGACCTTTATATTTGGACATCACCATAGATTATCACCATCAACAGGGGTATGTACTTTAACTTCTTCTTGTCTGTCTGGCAAGATATAGAAACACAAGCTTTTTATTTCAGAATGTTGAAGATCTGGATTCTTAAAATCTTGTAAAAAAATGTGCAATGTTTTTAAGTTTCTGACTCATAAATTCATTTCAGGGACTGTTTTAAAAATGAGTAATTTTGTCACATAAATTTCAACCTGTTATGAGTATAAGGATACTTTTTTTTAGATTATTGAATCCTTGCAAGCTGTACATGTCTGTCAGTCATTATTCACTTGACATTGACCACATTTCACTAATAAGTGATCTTGTAAAGTTTCAGAGATAAGTCCATATATCTCAAATTCTATAAGCAATATCTGAACTATATTGAGTGCATACAAATATTTTAGGTGGCATGTTTCATCCTCTTTTGATCTTATTTCCATGTTGAATTGGCTTATGTTAAGTTTTCATGGTTTGTTGATCAGTTTCTTAAGAGTCTATGAGCAATAGATCAACTATAAGCAGTGTTAGAAATGTATTGAGATGTACATTTTAGTCTGACAGGTTTGATCTGCAGTACTACGATCTCACTGACAGGTTTGATCTGCATTACTACGATCTCATTTCAAACCTAACCATAATGTAGCCAAGTTTTTCTGGTTGTTTTTCAGATTTTTTTTAAATCTCTAAGCAATAGGTCAACTATATTTGGTGCCTTGATTTACTGTAATTTGAACATGTCTGACAGCCAGGTATCATCTGACCATGAAACCATTGTCATTTATCTTTAAAAAAATTCAGTTTTTGTGATACTATTTCTAAAACAAGTTTTTGTGATACTTTTACTAAAACAAGTTTTTGTGATACTTTTACTAAAACAAGTTATTGTGATACTTTTACTAAAACAAGTTTTTGTGATACTTTTTACTAAAACAAGTTATTGTGATACTTTTACTAAAACAAGTTTTTGTGATACTTTTACTAAAACAAGTTTTTGTGATACTTTTACTAAAACAAGTTTTTGTGATACTTTTACTAAAACAGGTTTTTGTGATACTTTTACTAAAAACAAGTTTTTGTGATACTTTAACTAAAACAAGTTATTGTGATACTTTTACTAAAACAAGTTTTTGTGATACTTGTACAAGTTTTTGTGATACTTTTGCTAAAACAAGATATTGGGATACTTTTACTAAAACAAGTTTTTGTGATACTTTTACTAAAACAAGTTCTTGTGATACTTTTACTAAAACAAGTTTTTGTGATACTTTTACTAAAACAAGTTATTGTGATACTTTTACTAAAACAAGTTTTTGTGATACTTTAACTAAAACAAGTTATTGTGATACTTTTACTAAAACAAGTTTTTGTGATACTTTTACTAAAACAAGTTTTTGTGATACTTTTACTAAAACAAGTTATTGTGATACTTTTACTAAAACAAGTAATTGTATACTTTTACTAAAACAAGTTTTTGTGATACTTGTACTAAAACAAGTTTTTGTGATACTTTTACTAAAACAAGTTTTTGTGATACTTTTACTAAAACAAGTTATTGTTATACTTTTACTAAAACAAGTTTTTGTGATACTTTTACTAAAACAAGTTTTTGTGATACTTTTACTAAAACAAGTTATTGTGATACTTTTACTAAAACAAGTAATTGTGATACTTTTACTAAAACAAGTTTCTGTGATACTTTTGCTAAAACAAGTTTTTGTGATACTTTTACTAAAACAAGTTATTGTGATACTTTTACTAAAACAAGTTTTTGTGATATTTTTACTAAAACAAGTTTTTGTGATACTTGTACTTAAGGGGGTTCGCGGGTCTAAATCATTTATATAGGATTTCTCTATATTTTTCTATAAATGAACTTTATCTTAAAGTTAATAGAAAAATAAAATAAAAAAGTGGGGTCACCGTTCATTTGCGCTCACAATCTGCCTTCGAAAAAAGCATACATTTTTGTAAAAGTGTTTTTTTTTCTGTTGAAGTAATAAGAGAAATAAAGTTAATATCGAAATAAAAAAAGAAATTTATTACAGAAATCGCTCAAATTTTACAATAATTTAGTTCAAGTACAGCTTATATGGAAATTATATTAAAAAATGTAGGTCACCGATGAGATGAAAAAGATATTTCAATTTTAAAACCAAAAAATTGCATTTTTCCACCAAAGGGAGATAATTTGGAATTTTTTCAATGATGTATACATTTTAAAAGTCATCTGGGGTCAGGATACTTTTACTAAAACAAGTTATTGTGATACTTTTACTAAAACAAGTTTTTGTGATACTTTTACTAAAACAAATTTTTGTGATACTTTTACTAAAACAAGTTTTTGTGATACTTTTACTAAAACAAGTTTTTGTGATACTTGTACTAAAACAAGTTATTGTGATACTTTTACTAAAACAAGTGTTTGTGATACTTTTACTAAAACAAGTTTTTGTGATACTTTTACTAAAACAAGTTTTTTGGGATACTTGTACTAAAACAAGTTTTTGTGATACTTTAACTAAAACAAGTTTTTGTGATACTTGTACTAAAACAAGTTTTTGGGATACTTTTACTAAAACAAGTTTTTTGGGATACTTTTACTAAAACAAGTTTTTGTGATACTTTTACTAAAACAAGATTTTGGGATACTTGTACTAAAACAAAATATTGGGACACTTTCGGCTGTTGTCTGCTCTATGATCGGGTGGTTGTTGCTTTAACACATTCACCATTTCCTTTCTCAATTTTTTATTGTACTAAAACAAGTTTTTGGATACTTGTTCTAAAGCAAATGTATGTACAACTTGTAATAACAAAAGTTTGTATTAGTTGTTGTTCGCTGTTCATGAGATTCCCTGGTTTTAGATATCTGAACATAGCAGATACAGTTTTACCATTATATTTGCAACAGATTCCATTGATATTTATAGATTCAACCCTTAACTCCGTTTTGACATCTTTTGACCTACTTTACTCCATAATGATGCCTTTTGAGGTCTGTAAGTGGCACCTCTGTTGAAATATTTACCTTTGATCTGTATCAGACCATTGGAGACTTGATTAAATTTGTATTCAATATAAAAAAAATATATATATATTCTCTTACTTTAGTTTGCCTCATCCAATAGTATAAGAATTATAAGCAATGCATATAACCACATAATTGGGTGCTCAGCTGTCACTGTAACTGTTCATGAGTTATGCCCTTAATAAAAATAGAAATTACTTAATTTTTGTTTCCATTCTATCTTTTTAGCCTCAATTTGCCTCAACCAAATAGTATAAAACTTATACACAGTGTATATAATCACAAATCAGGTTGAAAATGTGGTGGTGTCAGTCCATGAGTTATAATCCTTTATTAACATAAAAATTTCAGCATCTTTTGTTTCAGTTCTCTCAACTTTAGTTTGCCTCAACCATGCAAATGTTATGAAACGTGTACACAATGCTTATAATCACAAAACAATCAATTTTAGATTCTAGGTAATTTTAATTCCTTAATCAACAATTTTTTTTAATTCATTTATTTTTGCCTTTTATCAAGATAGGCATCACTTTATTTAAGTTATTGCCCTTAAATGACAATTTTCACCAGCTTTGGCATTTTTGCCTAGTATCTTGAAAACTTTAAAAGATAGATAGAAACTGTAAATAGCAAAAATGATCATCCAGAAATGCTATACAAAACTTAAATTATTAGTTAATACCTTATTGAAGTTTTTGACCTCTTATGATGATTTTTGCCTATTATATAGATAGGTGATAGATTATATAGTATTATTAACCAACTTACTACAATATGTGTAGAAATGCACATGCTTTATAAAAGGAAAATTTCGACATCTGGTCATTATGAACGGAGAAATTGCTACAGCCAGTCATTACGAAATCTCAGTCATGCATTACGAAATCTCAGCCCATGCATTACGAAATCACACCCGTGCATTACGAAATCACAGTCATGCATTATGAACAGATGAAACGGGACATCGATTAAATCAAAATGACGTTTATTTCTTTAAATAAGTGTGACATTTTTTTTTTTTTTTTTAAACTATCATTAAAACAAGTTTAAATGATGTTCATTGACATTGTTTTGTAACGACTTGAAACGGAAATATTTCACAGCCTTTTTCAAGTACGACTTTCGATTATTATCACTGCTTCATTTCCGTTGTTCAATCCGCAGAATGCAGACTTTAGAATAGTTAAACTGTCTGATTTATTCTTCCCAGCTACTTTTTATTTGCTAGATGAAATGAACTTTAATAGCATAAGATTAAGTATTTGGATGAGAAATCAGAAATTACATCTGACAGTCACAATGTTGACCAAAATTCCATGCGAAATTGAATGCGAAAAGTTCAAAAGACAAGTTGAAGTTCAGCTATGAAATTCCTGTACATGTATCTTCTTCACGGTAAGTTTCTTAATCTTTGTTGAATCGAAGAATTAAAACCATTTAATAAAAATGTAATGAAACGGGCTTTTTTGTATTGGTCCTGTTGTAGTTTGTGGATAGCCGTATAATTTTGGATCCGAGACTCGAAGACTGTTCTTAAATGAAGTTGCCTTTATAGTTGGTTAATAAAAGTATCAATATATGGACTTTTTCATATTGGCCCTGTAACATGCCCTTGATATAAATAATGGCCTCGGACAGTTGTAATGGCCCTCGGCGTTGCCTCAGGGCCATTACAACCATCCTTGGCCATTATTAACACCTCGGGCATGTTACAGGGCCAATATGAAAAAGTCCATACATTAATACTATATTAATGTATGGACTTTTTCATATTGGCCCTGTAACATACCCTTGATATTAATAATGGCCTCTGACAGTTGTAATGGCCCTTGGCGTTGCCTCAGGGCCATTACAACCATCCTTGGCCATTATTAATACCTCGGGCATGTTACAGGGCCAATATGAAAAAGTCCATATATTGACACTTTTATTAACCAACTAAGGCAACTTCATTCAAGAACAGTCTTCGAGTCTCAGATCCAAAATTATACAGCTATCCACAAACTACAACAGGACCAATACGGAAAAAGCCAGTTTTATAACATTTTTATTAAATGGTTTTAATTCTTCGATTAAACAAAGAGTAAGAAACTTACCGTGAAGAAGATACAGGAATTTCATAGCTGAACTTCAACTTGTCTTTTCACATTCAATTTCGCATGGAATTTTGGTCAACATTGTGACTGTCAGATGTAATTTCTGATTTCTCATCCAAGTACTTAATTTTATGCTATTAAAATTCATTTCATCTAGCAAATAGAAAGTAGCTGGGAAGAATAAATCAGACAGTTTAACTATTCTTCCTTAAAGGATTGAACAACGGAAATGAAATAGTGATAATAATCGAAAGTCGTACTCGAAAAAGGCTGTGAATATTTCCGTTTCAAGTCGTTACAAAACAATGAACATCATTTAAACTTGTTTTTATGATATTAAGTTTAAAAAAAATTTAAAAAATGACACACTTATGTAAAGAAATAAACGACATTTTAATTTAATCGATATCCCGTTTCATCTGTTCATAATGCATGACTGTGATTTCGTAATGCACGGGTGTGATTTCGTAATGCATGACTGAGATTTCGTAATGACTGGCTGTAGCAATTTCTCCGTTCGTAATGACCAGATGTCGAAATTTTCATTTTATAAAGCATGGGCATTTCGTAAGTTGGTTAATAATTGTAGTTATTGCCCTTTAATGATATTTTTTACCCATTTAATTTGGGAGTTCTTTGTTTGTTTTCTTTTAATATAACTATAATATATAAATTGAAATTTTAATAAAGAAAATGATCAGCAGGATCAAATCTTTACTTATAATGATGATTTTTTTTACCAAAAAGTGGCCAATGTAGAAGACATAGATGAGCAACAACTACTCTTTAGGGCCTCTAGTTCTACTAGCTTGCGTCAAACGTAATTGGATTCCATCATTGGCGTCTCAAACTAATTATTGGACTTTATTTTTATGTTAAGATTTTGATGCAATCTGTGGGCAGGGGCGTAGCTAGGTATTCATTCAACTGTAGGCACTAATCGGCAGGGGGTCTGAAGGCCGCTCAAGGCCCCCAGCAGGTCCAGGGCAGAGCCCTGGTAGGGGGTTCAGGGGGTGAAGCCCCCCGACGGAAAATGGATTTCAGCGTTTTGGCTGCAAAATTATATGCACAAAAATATTGATTTCTGGTTACTTAATCATGATAATTATAATATACTTTTAATATGATGAAAAGTTCGAAGTATTATGAATAATTTACCATAACATCTGATTGGTGAATGAGATAACGCAGTACAATTGGAAAATCAAATATTAAAAAAAAATATTTACAATTTGTACTGCCCAGCATTGATCCGCGTATCCTTTTAATTAAGCAGTACACCCTGTTTGGTATTTTCAAATCTACTAGATCACACCCGCGAAATCGCGGGCATACACAGTTGTAAACTTTTGTATGATGAATTTTTGTAAAAGATATTATGTCTGGAGAATTTCATAAAAGGTATCAAAAGCCCCCTCACTTTTGTTCCCAAGTCCGTTATCTGTTTCCTTTCTGTTAAATTCAATTATGTTCATGTCTCTGGCCTCAAACCACAATTATTCTACCCCTTTGCTACAATGCATTTTCTTCGTAAAAGTCAAATCAAATTATCAAATTAAAAATTTACACAGCTTCAAACATAAAATAAATGTAACTGCTTATAGACCATTATTATTCTAAGAAAAATAAATATGCTTCTAGGACAATCCATCAGTGCTTTCAGTTTCTTTTGAGAGCCCTATTAACATGACAATGGTAGGATTTGAATCTTTTATAAATGACGAAGGTTAATTTGAGGGGTAAAGGGTCGGAGGGGTCCTCAGCCCGAAATCCCTGGCTTTTAAACATGAAATCCCGAGGTGCCGAATTTAAAGACATTCATATCCCGACATCCGAAATTCGAAAAAAAATTATTCCCGGATCACGAAAGGATCAATCCCGAAATCCCGATCCTGACGTCCCAAAAAAGTCCTGCCTCCCTCAAGTCTCCACCCTACTTTCATTTTGGCCAAATCACTGCTTTCACTTTCAACAATAAGTTTTTATGCTCCATTTAAGGGCATTATGTTTTCTAGTCTATGCGATCGTTCGTTCGTTCGTTTGTCCGTCCGTCCGTCTGTCCCGCTTCAGGTTTAACTTTTGATCGAGGTAGTTTTTGATGAAGTTGAAGTTCAATCAACTCGAAACTTAGTAAATAATTATTTTCCCTATGATATAATCTTTTTAATTTTGAATGCCAAATTAGAGATGTTACTCAATTTCACGGTCCACTGAACATAGAAAATGATAGTGCCGATGTGGCATCAGTGTGCTATGGACACATTCTTTTTTCAATGTTTTACTTATTTCAATATATATGCAACTGTTATGACCCGTTAAATAGTCATTTCAAAGAAAACAGTAGACAGAATTATACAGAAAGTCTCATCGTAGCTTACATGTAGATAAACGCGAAAAATAATTGTCCTCTAAGGAAGTATAATAGTTGTGGTTCTTGCGATCCAAAAACCATAATATGGAGAACGCTCTGATTGGCTTATTTATTTTTCATTTTTGTTATCCATCATACGATTGATCAATATTCCATAATATGGAAAATGCTCTGATTGGCTTATTTATTTTTCATTTTTGTTATCCATCATACGATTGGTTGTAGTTGTGCGTGTTTTAAAACCGGAAAACCTATCTATGACCAAAAGTCTGGTGACGGAATCAATATCCGGACACCCTTTTTTTCGTTTTTCTCCCAAAATTACTCAATCTGAATGATTATAAGAATGGATGACAAATGCGACTATGCATGTTACCTATAGGACACAGAGGCATGATGATTAATTTATTGTGGGAGGAAGAGAAGCGACACACAAAATGAGATCTTCTCGTTTAATAGTACTAGAACACACCCGTGATATCACGGGTCCGTGACTGAATTAAAGTATATAACTATGTGCAAGCCTTATTTTAGTATTAGTATTGTCATCTGATAAAGTCATGCCAATTATAAGATACACAGTTTTTCCGAGTGCTTTCAAGTCTTTCTGTTTGAACCCCTCGAACTGAAACAATAATATTAATTATTTGGAAAACAAAAGGTCCTGGAATGGAGTATTTTTTAATCAACAGCATTGTCCCATATAAGTTATAAATAAAGTTGAATTCTTTGCTTCGCCGTTTTACGTCATGCCCACTAACAAATTGAAAACTGTACTTATACGCCTTATTTTTAGTCTAGATTTTTAGTATTCGTATTGTTATCTTAGAAAGTCTAACTGATTAAAATACTACAATAGGTAACAATTTGACAATTTAGTAGTGTCAACCCTGTGGTTATGACCCGTGTATATAGCATATTAATCCTGAATACAACGTTTGGTGGTGCGCCTGTCAGATGCGGAACGTACAGATAAGGTAATAGGTAACAGGTGAATATACTATTGGTATCGGTAGCGGACTCGACCCGGAACTTCTTAATTATTGGCAATATTAATTACGTGGAAAACAAAAGGGCCTGGAGTGGTGTAATTTTTAATCTACACCTTTGTACTATATTAGTTATATATAAAGTTGAATTCTGTGATTCGTCGTTTTTACGTGATGACGGCTGACAAATTGGACCTCGTAATTTTAGTATTATAGATAGATTCCGTTATGATCGACATATACGTTTAACTTAATTGATAGTACATATTGACGATCCATCATTAAAAATAGGCACGTGCACGTAAACACTGATATTACTATATAATAACACTATCCTTTTGGCTAGACATCAACCATCAATAGTTTGATTCTTAAACCTTCACCCTAGCCACACAAACACATACACACATAGTCGATGCCGAATGCAACAGTTCTGTTCTGTTCATACTAACGTAACAGAATTCAAAAAATTTGTATTTCTTTATATCCCGCTCTACTGTAAAATCCCTACCTGCTTAGGTATTTGAATAATTGTGGTCATTACACGTAGATCTGAGAGTAACTACTGGAAGCTAGTTGATAGATTGATTTTTAAACATCCAGTGTGAAATATTTATGCAAGTTTAGAACAAAAAAAACCAACAAATTGATTATTTACAATAAACACAACAGGAAGCTTACTCCTGTAATAGGTGTTGTACAGGACGAAGGTCTGGAAATTTGAAAATGCCATGCATTGGAAAATGAGGGATTATTGGATATGAGCAGAAACTTTGCCCTTCAGTAGACCAACTACGAACTCCTCAAAGAGTGGCATTCTATCTACAACTAGGCATAAGATTAAATGACCCCATTCTGACCAGACGTGACTACGTATTTTACATCCTGCACAGCCAAATGGACGACCAACATTGGTAAGTCGGGTGAAGACAAAGTGGAAACAACTAATTAAAAATTCATGTGTCTAATTAGTTGAGGTGCATTCAAGTTTTTGTTGATAGAATTGAAATGATCTGAACCAAATTTCTAGTTTATAGTTTCTATATAAGGTACACACATAAGAAACATTCAATTCTATCCAATATTCAATTCACTAAGGACGAGAGACTAGTGTACACATGACATTCGATAATTAGAGTTGTGACAACTTCACTGGAGTTGATCTACATATAACGTTGTTTATTAATTTTTTTTAATAAAAAAAAAACATTTGTGAAAAAATTATGTGTAGGCACGTGCCTAAAGTGCCTAACGGCAGCTACGCTCCTGGTGGTGTAAGTTTTTTTTAAATTAAAGAACTTAGTCAATTCTTCTCAGAATTGTATTAAAATTGGACATAATTTCATGATAAGAGAGCTGAATTTTGGAAAATATTTTTATGGTATTTTATAGATAGGTGGGACTTCAAATTTTGTAATTTATGTTTACTTCTGTCTGGGTCTGATGTCTTTTTTTTACATCAAAAACTGTGTCAGACATTTATAGAATTTTTTAACCCAAAAGTATTTAGCATGACTGGAATAAAACTTTTGTTATTCAGTAAACTTATCATTATTGTACCACATACTCTAAAACTAACATATGTTTTATCTTACTGGCGACTCAGAGTTTTGTTTAATTCAGTTACTAAAAGTTACAGAACTTAAAGTATAATAAATTAACATATCCCTCTTTCATAAAGATATAGTCCTTTTAACAAGGTTAGAAAGTGCAATCTTTTTAAACTGTCAGACTACTCTGTAGACCTGTTATTGTAGTAGGGTAGTGTTGCACTTTATTTAATTGCTGGTATTTTACCTGTGTTTGTTTAAGGTAACATTGAAGGTCAGTTAGGGTTAATACCTGTCCATCATCATAATGGGCTTGTCAATTTCTTATCCATTTTACTTTGAAGCATAAAACGAAAGTGACAGTGTTGAATTGATTTTTAAGAGTTGTTCAAACAGAGGGTGGGATGGAGGGAGGAGTTGTTATTTGTACAAGATCTTTTTTAATAAAAAATATCAATCACTTTAGTGAAATAATTACTTTACATATGGAATTTTAATAACATATTTCAGATGTTGAGAAAATTTATTTACAATTACATAATTCTCTGTGTAGGTAAAGTTGTTAAATGTTAACATTTGACTTGAATGAAATTCAATGATTGGTTTTAATACACTAAGCTTCAAAGTTTTGTAGTGGAAGAAGTAGTTTAGTAATGAACATACTTTATGCTGCTTAATTATGACACTAAACATGGATGTTTCTTGAAATAGCACTGAATTACTTATTTTGATACTGACTGGGCTTTGAAAGCAAATAACATAACAAACAAACAAAAATTGCCCTGTGGCAGTGACCTCTGAACTTGGTTAGATATGTGACTTATCCATACTGTGTAGCCCATCATTACAACAATGGCTCAGGATATTTCTGCTGTAATGCATGTTTGAGCATTTCCTGAAAAATTGGAGTAGCGATATAGACCTTTGCTTGCTATGACATGAATGAGAAAGTATGAGGCAGTCAACTGTTTCTGTCAAACCATCATTTTATTTTAAAAAGTTACTATGACCTACATTTTAGTCCTTCAGTGACCTAAATTTAAGTCCTTTTAAATAGTTTTATAACTTTGGTACTTATTGTTATTATTTGCCCTAAATGGAGGCCATTATTGAACATTGGAGATTTATTTGGAACATTTAACAGAGTAGTCCTGATATTTATAGGAGTGTATTTAGTTGTGATGAAAAAAACACTTTTCTAAAAGAAATCCCTAACATAACTGTCATGTATGATGTGATATGGGCTGTCTCTTTTCCACCCTCATTCTTGTTTTTTTCTGAACCCAACATTTCATTGGATTATTAGCTAAATCAAACATAAGTGAATGTTGTCAGACATAATACATGTCAAACCAGGGGGAAATTAACTTGTCCTCTTTGTTTATATATCATTATCTGCCAAACATGACATTCAAATTTAAATTTTAAGGACTTTTTAATGGAGTTATGTTTGTTTTTCAATATTGTTTTACACTAATTGAAACTTTAGGAATACATTACACCTAGACAATCCTGGTAATGATAGAGAACATCTTGGATGCTGGATACCACTAAAATAAGAGTCAAAAGGATACCATCAATGTACACAATTATTTTTACTTTCTGAAATTTACCAAGGAAATCCTGGTTTATGTTAAAAAGTCCAATTATACACTTAGAAGCATATTCTTCTTCGTTGTAAATTCCTTTTGAGTTTGATGGCATTTACGTAACTTCTATTGGTATTTTTTGTCTTCTAAAACAGCTAATAGCATATAGCCTTTAGGGAATGACTATTGGGAACAAAAATGAAGATCATTTTCCATGCATATTAGTTTTGACAAACTCCATTAAATGTGTACATGATAGAAATTGGTTCAAGGCGTAGAGGTTTTATGCTGCAATTTCAAAAGAACATTTGTAAGCTCTGAGGAAATTCAATCATTGTTTCCAAACTATTTTATTGAATATGAAGGAAAGAAAATAGTTTTTAAGGGCCCGCAATGAAGTTGTTGGTGTCATATAGTTTTTACTTGTCCAAATTCCAAAATTTTGTAATTCAGTCATTCCGTCATTCCGCAACAAACCATTATACAGAGTTTTTTTCTAAATGCCTTTAGATATTGGGCTAATGTTTGGTATGTGAGTTAACCAAGATGAGTTACAGATCAAGTTGAAGTTTTGTTATGCTAGACTAATTTTTGACAAAATTACAGGCTATGGACTTTGATAAATTGTTGAAAATCACAGTTATACGGACTGTTTTTTTAAATGCTTTCAGATATTGGGCTAATATTTGGTATGTGAGTTATCCATGATGAGTTACAGATCAATTTAAGTTTCATTCTGTTTGGCTAATTTTTGCTGTAATTTGGGCCATTGGACTTATATAAATATTTGAAAATCACAGTTATACAGACATTTTTTCTATATATATAAAATGCTTTCAGATATTGGGCTGATTTTTGGTATGCGAGCTAACCATGATGAGATACAGATCAAGTTTAAGTTTTGTTCCGCTCGGCTAATTTTTACCAAAATTAAGGGTTTACAACATTAAAAATTGTTGGAAATCACAGTTATACAGACTTTCTATATACCTCCAGATTTTGAGCTAATTTTTGGTATGTCATGAGACTACCATCATGTTTGTGTCCACATGTGATATTGAAATTGCAGATTTTTCAAATTTTTGAGACAGGGCCATTCATGTCACATTGACACATCTAGTGTAACTATAGGACATCATATGAATATGTGTTGCACTTAAAAGTCAGTTGCATGTATCATTTGTTTTTGACATGGCTTTATTAGATTTGTTATGGTAAATCTTACTTTGCTTTCTTGTGTTTTAGGTAAATTTTCTAATTTTAAAACTGATATAATTTTGGTTGATTTTAGTGTTGTCTGATTTGTTTATTTTTTGTATTTTATGATATACATTTGTATTACATCAAAACATCAATTATCTACCTGGCTTGGTTTTTATGATAATAAACAGCATACAATAATTGTTATGCTGAAAGAAAATACTTTTTATTTTTATACCAGCTCTTTAGAATGGCAACTAAAGATAAAAAAAGGTGTCTACTAAAACTAGGAATGGATAATTGGCTCCAACTTTTCAAACAAATATACTTCCTTTTTTTTGTGTTTTTTAGCATTATAAATGATCTAATGTCTGGTATACTGTAAGTTCAGAAACTATGCGATTTTGTCATTTTAGACCAAAATGCGATATTTATTTTTGCCACACAGAGAAAACTTCTGCATCAGTCGTTTAAAAAAATCCAAATCACTAAACATGACAATAATTTCCGAATGAACAGTAGAACACTCTTCTTCCTATCTAGTTACATCCTTTTAATCAATGAACATTTACACCAACTATGTAAAAACCCTGTAAATAGTTTTCCTGAGGAATTCTTTGGATAAATTGTTTAAATTTACAATAACATCATTAAGTTATAACAAAATGTACATCTTTGGTAATTTCATTTGTTTAATATGCTTACATTTTGTTTACAAACATTAAATGAAACAAACTTAGTGGATAATCGAACGACTAGACAGCTTCCTTAGCAGATTGTATTCAGGATGCATTTGTACAGTGTAAACATTACACAAGTGTTCGTGAGACTGTCACATAACTTAATAATCTCTATATATATAAGATACACCCTTGTCAGTATTAACCCAATTGGCTGTACCTGATATTTACCAAGATAGTGTGGTAAAGCAAAATGATAGAGATCAGTAATTTAGGAGGGTTGACTTGCCAGTTTCACTTTTTTTTATCGATGAGTATGAGAAAGACAGGATATCAAATGACATTTCATAACATCTTTTTGTAAACATAATAATTCTCCATAAATTATTTTTAGTTCCATGTTTTAGTGTAGGCCTTGTTGATAAAGAGAAATGATGTCATTACTAATTATACTTGTAAAGACACAGAGATGTTAGAAATGTACACTACATAGGTTTTAATCAGCCTTTTCAGATGTAGAATTTCTAGTGGATTGGAAACATGAATTCTAGCAATTATTTTAGACATCAAAAGTCAGGCTTAATAGGAAGAGAAGATGTTCCTAAGTCTGCCACTTTCATAAGTAATTATTATGAAGGTTAAACTGTGTGATCACAATATATAACACTCACGTTCTCATAGTAATTCACATTCATACAGTACTTTTTTATAGGTATCAGATATTGAAACCTGTTACAACGAGTCCTCACATTTTAAAGTTAACTTATAGAAACATACATATATTTTAAGGAGCTGCATGGATAAATGAGTTTCTTCTCTGAATATAAATTATCCCAATAAGAATAGAGTTCAGTTTTTATACGACCGCAAATTTTGAAAAAATTTTCGTCGTATATTGCTATCACGTTGGCGTCGTCGTCGTCGTTGTCGTCGTCGTCGTCCGAATACTTTTAGTTTTCGCACTCTAACTTTAGTAAAAGTGAATATAAATCTATAAAATTTTATCACAAGGTTTATGACCACAAAAGGAAGGTTGGTATTGATTTTGGGAGTTTTGGTCCCAACATTTTAGGAATTAGGGGCCAAAAAGGGCCCAAATAAGCATTTTCTTGGTTTTCGCACTATAACTTTAGCTTAAGTTAATAGAAATCTATGAAATTTTGACACAAGGTTTATGACCACAAAAGAAAGGTTGGGATTGATTTTGGGAGTTTTGGTTTCAATAGTGTAGGAATTAGGGGCCAAAAAAGGGCCCAAATAAGCATTATTCTTGGTTTTCGCACAATAACTTTAGTTTAAGTAAATAGAAAATAATGAAATTTAAACACAATGTTTATGACCACAAAAGGAAGGTTGGTATTGATTTTGGGAGTTTAGGTCCCAACAGTTTAGGAATTAGGGGCCAAAAAGGGACCCAAATAAGCATTTTTCTTGGTTTTCGCACCATAACTTTAGTATAAGTAAATAGAAATCTATGAAATTTAAACACAAGGTTTATGACCATAAAAGGAAGGTTGGTAATGATTTTGGGAGTTTTGGTCCCAACAGTTTAGGAATAAGGGGCCCAAAGGGTCCAAAATTAAACTTTGTTTGATTTCATCAAAATTGAATAATTGGGGTTCTTTGATATGCCGAATCTAACTGTTTATGCAGATTTTTAACTTTTGGTCCCGTTTTCAAATTGGTCTACATTAAGGTCCAAAGGGTCCAAAATTAAACTTCGTTTGATTTTGACAAAAAATTAATCGGTTGGGTTCTTTGATATGCTGAATCTAAAAATGTACTTAGATTCTTGATTATCGGCCCAGTTTTCAAGTTGGTCCAAATCGGGGTCCAAAATTAAACTTTGTTTGATTTCATCAAAAATTGAATAAATGGGGTTCTTTGATATGCCAAATCTAACTGTGTATGTAGATTCCTCATTTTTGGTCTTGTTTTCAAATTGGTCTACATTAAAGTCCAAAGGGTCCAAAATTAAACTTAGTTTGATTTTAACAAAAATTGAAATCTTAGGGTTCTTTGATATGCTGAATCCAAACATGTACTTAGATTTTTGATTCTGGGCCCAGTTTTCAAGTTGGTCCAAATCAGGATCTAAAATTATTATATTAAGTTTTGTGCAATAGCAAGTCTTTTCAATTGCACAGTATTGCGCAATGGCAAGAAATATCTTATTGCAAAATATTGTGAAATAGCAATTTTGTTTTTAATTAGAGTTATCTTTCTTTGTCCAGAATAGTAAGCAAGAAATATCTAATTGTAAGAATTTTTTTTATTTGGAGTTATCTTTCTTTGTCCAGAATCAACTTAAATCTTTGTTATATATACAATATACAATGTATATTCACTTTTTACTACCAACTGATAAATTAAAATAATCTTTACCATTCAGTGATAACAAGCAGTTGTTTTACATCTTAATATTTTATGATGTATTTAAATGAGTAGTAATTGTTGCAAACTCCATTAGAAATTTTAATTGAGATTAGTTTTGGAATAAGGGAAAGGGGGATGTGATTAAAAAAATTGGGTTCAATTTTCTCATTTGAAATTTCATAAATAAAAAGAAAATTTCTTCAAACATTTTTTTTGAGAGGAATAATATTCAACAGCATAGTGAATTGCTCTAAGAGAAAACAAAAATTTTAATTTCATTAGAACACATTCATTCTGTGTCAGAAACCTATGCTGTGTCAACTATTTAATCACAATCCAAATTTAGAGCTGAATCCAGCTTGAATGTTGTGTCCATACTTGCCCCAACCGTTCAGGGTTCAACCTCTGCGGTCGTATAAAGCTACGCCCTGCGGAGCATCTGGTTTCGATTTGTTGAAACAATCTCCAAATGACTTCAATAGATCTTCACATGTAAAATGATATTTCTGAAATAATAAAAAAATCTCACAACTGTTTGAAAATTTTCCGGTGGATCAAAGATAAGATGAGAATACTCTGGTTGTTCATTGATGACTGAAAAGGACAGTGTAAAGACGGCTCAGAATCCTATATATTTGCAAATTTGGAGAATTTATCCAAGAAATATAAATAAAGGACATTCTTATTAGTTCTATTAACCCAATTTACCCTGATATGTTGAAATCACCTGTCTTTTTGTCCACACTTTTATCAGGAACTACTTAAAATTTGGTCTACACCTTAACATTGATGATTTAAAAGGTGTCTGTGTAGATATGTCAAACATTTACTTCCTGTTTGCCGTCACTTTAAGTAAGGAGTGGGTTATACTGCTAATATACAGAGGGTTTTTGATATGTTGAGATTTTTCTAGTCCATCAACATTGGACATCTAGTGTAAATATCTCCATGATAACAAGCAACACAGCACATAGGACAGTTTTTCTGGACTTATTTTAGTTATTTTTAGGAATTTTCTATGTCCATTATACCCAAGTGTAGCTCTTTGATTTGGTATAGTCTATAAAGATGTAGATTCTCAAACCAGAAATAAAGAAGGGACGGTTATTTTAAAATGAATTTATATAAAATATCTACATGTACTGCAGAAGCTACAGTGGCGGATCCAGAGGGAGGGTTTGGGGGGGGTTAGACCCCCCCCCCCTTTTTTTTGGCCGATCAATGCATTTGAATGGGGACATATAGTTGGAACCCCCCTTTATCCTTTTTAAAAATGGCTGGATCCGCCCCTGAGTTAGTTACAAAAAAAGTAGTTTAAATAATCTAAAAGAAACTAGGATCTTTATGTATGCAATGAATTGTAAAATAAGTTTTTTTTCTTCTTTTTATTTTTTATCTCTTTTATTAAAAGATATGATTGAATGCCTTACTTTATGGCAGTTTTCTGTTTGAAAGTTTAAGTTGTAGATTACAAAATGAAGTGAAGTAATGTGTTTTTAATAAGCTGGTAGATTAATGTAGTTATGAATTGTTTTGACAAAGATCTATGAGCAGTAAAATTGAGCATGTCAAGAAATGAAGAAAAAAGTCAGATTTATTAATGGGATGGAACTAGAAATAAACATACACAACTTCTTTATCTTTTGATTTAGTTAACAGGGAGCACTTCTATTATGTCAAGGCTGCTGCATGTTTTATTAAATGGTTGAAAGAAAACTTTGATGCATTATGTTAGCAAGATGAGATTACATTAAACAAGACTTCAAAATCTTCCTGCATTAGTGTATTAGGATTAATAAAGATCTTTCGTAGACAGTTTTCACTTAATGATGATGTTACAAAGATTTGAGTTTTACTGGGGAAGATTTCTGACTACAGTTTTATTTGATTATAGTTTTCCTTGTTGTTTTGATGGCTTGGGGACATATAATTATGTGCAGCTGCTCAGTAATTAGTTTGTACATTTTGTTTATGAGAAAAAATGCACTATAAAATATGAATTTCCTGCTAACTGAGATAAAAAAAATCAAATGAAGAATATTTTTGTAGTAGTACATGTTATAAAAGATGTCAGATATATTGGACAAATATTATTGCTGTAAGAGAAGGGATATTCTGGTCCATTGAAATGACAGAACTTGAAGTGTACGCAGTATGAAGTTATATATGTCAGCCATGTTTACTAGCCCCAACCGAAGATTTGTATACAAACCTTGCCATATCACACAAATGTCACTTCAATTAATATATACTATTTGGTCTGGTTTGAGAGATGCCATGCCACATCTTCTAATTTTTATTATACATGTATCTACCTTGCATGTGAATTGTTCTTAAAAATACACTATCTCTCTAGTTTGCTGAACTAAATGTTATGAAACATAAAATACAGGTCAGGTTCAATTTAGATTTTGGTTTTACCATTATCTGTTGAAGAGTTTCTGCAAGTAGGGGTCTAGTAATCTTTGAATTCATGTTGAGCATACAAGTACCTGTTATCTTATTTATACACTGCTACATTTTACAAATATCCATGAATTGAATCATTTTATTAAAAAGCATATTATATTATTAACTTTACATGAAAATTCTACAAAAACTTTCTTCATCAAAAGTCTAGTAACTGCAGAGTTTAATTAACATTTATAACAATATTAGCTTTTACATATTTAATACAAAAATTGATTAGATTAATCCTCACTATCAGAGTACTCAGAGGAATTCTTCAATTAACTAAATTGAGTCACTGCATGAAACCAGGAAAACTTTGTTTTTATGTGTAGACTTAAACATCACATGAAATACATCCAGGGCTTTGACAAAATCTAAATATATTCATTTCATGCAGTGCAAAGTACTTTCTGCTATCCTGCTAATTCCCATGTCTGCAGGATACAGAGGAAATAAATTCTTCCACAAATCTGTTTACGGCTTTAGAAAGCGGTTAGTTTGATCCCCGTGGCTTAGTTTTACATCATGGTATAATTTCATTATCTTTCTTGTAAGTAGTAAGTATATTGAAAATATGAGGATCTTTGCAGGTTTCCTTAAATATTTAAGTAAATTGGTGTGTCAAGAAAAAAATAAACAAAGAAGTTGTCAGAAAAGCAATGGTAGAATACCAAGTAGATTCACTTCCACTATGCTCTGTAGGTTGGTGTACATCCATTTTGTTTATATCAGTTCCTTATTTTTAATCTGAATCAAAAATGCTGTATCTTCTATTTTTCTCATTGGCAGTTTTTCCTGGGCATTGCAGATATTGTGACTCCCTGTACAGTTTGCAATGTGCATTGCCCATAATGTGTCTCCCTATACAGTTTGTCATGAGCATTGCAGAAATTGTGTCTCCCTGTACAGTTTGTCATTTGCATTGTACACATTGTGTCTCCCTGTACAGTTTTTCATTGGCATTGCAGATATTGTGACTCCCTGTACAGTTTGCAATGTGCATTGCCCATAATGTGTCTCCCTGTACAGTTTGTCATGAGCATTGCAGAAATTGTGTCTCCCTGTAAAGCTTGTCATGGGCATTGTACACATTTTGTCATCCTGTACAGTTTTTCATGGGCATTGTAGATATTGTGTCTCCCTGTACAGCTGGTCATGGGCATTGTAGATATTATGTCTCCCAGTAGTTTTTCATGGGCAGTGTACACATTGTGTCCCTCTGTACAGTTTGTCATTGGCATTGTAGATATTGTGTCTCCCTGTACAGTTTGTCATGGGCATTGTAGATATTGTGTCTCTGTACAGTTTGTCATTGGCATTGCAGATATTGTGTCTCCCTGTACAGTTTTTCATGGGCATTGTACACATTGTGTCTCCCTGTACAGTTTGTCATGGGCATTGTAGATATTGTGTCTCCCTGTACAGCTGGTCATGGGCATTGTAGATATTATGTCTCCCTGTACAGTTTGTCATGGGCATTGTACACATTGCGATTGCCTGTACAGCTGGTCATGGGCATTGTAGATATTGTGTCTCCCTGTACAGCTTGTCATGGGCATTGTAGATATTATGTCTCCCTGTACAGTTTTTCATGGGCATTCTACACATTGTGTCTCCCTGTAAAGTTTTTCATGGGCATTGTAGATACATTTCGGTATTGTATCTGCCTGTACAGTTTTTCATGGGCATTGTAGATATTGTGTCTGCCTATACAGTTTTTCATGGGCATTGTCAATATGTATGTGTCTCCATATAAAGTGTATTTTGATGCTGTATGTACCTGGCTGTATCTATTCTAATGAATGAATCATAGAATGTAGCACTTTTTGGTATTTCACTGACTTACAACTACCATAAAGGGGTTACCAAAGAATATTTCAGCCAAGTTTTTATTATTCTTTCAATGAAGCCATGTGAATTTTATATATGTTATATATTCCAGGACTTTAAATGGAAGATGTACATGGAGATAGATGAAGATGAAGAAATAGAAGAATTTAATGCAGTGACATGTGTAAAAGATGTTACATTCTCATGTTCTAATGGAACCTCATATAAAATCTCACATGTAAGTTATCCCATGTGTAAAAGATGTTACATTCTCATGTTCTAATGGAACCTCATATAAAATCTCACATGTAAGTAATCACATGTGTAAAAGATGTAACATGTTTATGTTCTAATGGAACTTCATATAAAATCTCACATGTAAGTAACCACATGTGTTGAAGATGTAACATTCTTATGTTCAAATGGAACTTCTTATAAAATCTCACATGTAAGTAATATCATGTGTAAAAGATGTAACATTTTCATGTTCATATGGAACTTCATATAAAATCTCACATGTAAGTTATCCCATGTGTTAAAGATGTACTTCATATAAAATCTCACTTGAAAGTAATCTCATGTGATAAAGATGTAACATTCTCATGTTCTAATGGAACTTCATATAAAATCTCACATGAAAGTAATCTCATGTGATAAAGATGTAACATTCTCATGTTCTAAAGGAACTTCTTATACAATCTCACATGTAAGTAATCTCATGTGTTAAAGATGTAACATTCTCATGTTCTAATGGAACTTCATATAAAATCTCACATGAAAGTAATCTCATGTGATAAAGATGTAACATTCTCATGTGCTAATGGAACTTCAAATAAAATCTCACATGTAAGTAATCTCATGTGTTGAAGATGTAACATTCTCATGTTCTAATGGAACTTCAAATAAAATCTCACATGTAAGTAATCTCATGTGTTGAAGATGTAACATTCTAATGTTCTAATGGGACTTCAAATAAAATCTCACATGCAAGTTATCTCATGTGTGAAAGATATAACATTCTTATGTTCTAATTGAACTTCATATAAAATCTCACATGTAAGTTATCTCAAGTATTGAAGATGTAACATTCTCATGTTCAAATGGAACTTCATATAAAATCTCACACGCAAGTTATCTCATGTGTTAAAGATGTAACATTCTCATGTTCTAAAGGAACTTCTTATAAAATTTCACATGTAAGTAATCTCATGTGTTGAAGATGTAACATTCTAATGGAACTTCATATAAAATCTCACATGAAAGTAATCTCATGTGTTGAAGATGTAACATTCTAATGGAACTTCATATAAAATCTCACATGTAAGTAATCTCATGTGTTGAAGATGTAACATTCTAATGTTCAAATGGAACTTCATATAAAATCTCACATGTAAGTAATCTCCTGTGTTAAAGATATAACATTCTCATGTTCAAATGGAACTTCTTATAAAATCTCACATGTAAGTAATCTCCTGTGTTAAAGATGTAACATTCTAATGTTCTAATGGAACTTCATATAAAATCTCACATGTAAGTAATCTCATGTGTTAAAGATGTAACATTCTAATGTTTTAATGGAACTTCAAATAAAATCTCACATGTAAGTAATCTCATGTGTTGAAGATGTAACATTCTCATGTTCTAATGGAACTTCATATAAAATCTCACATGTAAGTAATCTCCTGTGTTAAAGATGTAACATTTTCATGTTCTAATAGATTTTCATATACAATCTCACATGTTAGTTTTTCATGCATGTTCTATTTACATCATATAAAATCTCATACATAAGTCAACTCATGTGTTAATGTAAGATTCTCATGTTCTGATGAAACTTGATATAACATTGTGTTTTTCTTATGTTAATCATCATTGTTTATATTTCAATTTAGAAGAGACTACATACAGATGTCCACATCATTGTTGTCATGTATTAAACAAGCACAAACTTAAATGTAATCCAAGTTATCTATATGTAGATAGGAAGCATGGCAGACAATATAAATCACTATCAACTTCAATTAAAACTACAGATAGTGCATTTTTGTATAAAGATTTAGATATAAGAGCCATTTATTCGGTGATGGTTAAGTCTCTGAGGGTTAAGTGACAGATACATTCCATATATTTTCTTGTTATATACCAAAGTCATCTTCCTGCATGTCCTGTTCGACAATACTTTGAATTTTTCAAAAGGAATGAACTTCAACATATTTATCACACTTTCCCTCCAATATTACTGAACAGAATGACTTCACATTTGGTCAGCAGATCAACAGTGATAAGATGTAACATGATTTTTGAATCTGTCTTGACACCTACTTCCTGATTTCTAAAACTTTAAGTGGGGTATGCTTATAAGATGACAAGACTGTAATCTTATTCAAATATATATAATTCCACCATGCTTGTGATAGAATTTTTTCTTATTATTATTTAAGGATATATACTGGTAGATCATTTTATGTGTTGTGCTTTAACTAGTTAATTGCAAATGGCCAACAACATTTTTGGGGGGAAAGTGTATTAAAAATTTCACATTTTCAATATTTTTTTCCCTTTTCTTTTCAGCCACCATTTATAATGGAGAAGTGGGTTACAGGCTCTCCACTAAACATGAATATTGATTGCCAAGTTAATTTTGAGGTAAAGATTACTTTTTTTAAACAAATTATAATTATTGTTTATTCAGTTGTTTTTAGTAGAAATTATTTTTATTATAACTTTTTAATTGATGAATATATCTGTAAATGTCACAGAATCTTGTAAAAAATGTCAACATAAAAACATACATTATATAATGTAAGTATATGTTAGTGAGACAGAAACCCAATGACACAACACAATACAAAACATCTAGAGATCAACATACAGTCTTCAACAGACAAATGTCAATACAATACGTCAACCTCTAAAGAATTTAAAGTCTAGAAAAGTTTGAATCAATTTGATAGAGAGCATTAGCATATATCATCTACACCAAATTTATGATATACTGTAAGGGTAGACAACTGTTGACAAGATTCTTTATGTTGGACAGGCACATGAGCATGAAGAAGGGATAAAATAGTTCTATATCATTTTTTATAATAAATTGAACTTGTGTTTGTTGAAGACTAAAAATTACAGTCTCCTTCTATTGGTTATTTATTTTATCTTTGTGTATATTTTTAGAAATCTGTAAGGAAGCCTAAAATGATACGGTACCAACACACTTTGGATCCACAGGGAACCAGTTCTGGTCAACATGTTGTGACTCTTACCTTGCAACAATTAGCAGGAACAGATTTATTAGAAAGTAATACCTCACCAAGCCATAAAGTTACACCGGTACATCAGAGTCAGAGCTCTCCCGATTTACAGGGTGTCTGGTCTCAAAGAAGTTTATTTCCAACTCAGACTTTACCTGAAAGCAAAGGTTGGTCAAAGTCAAAGTTCTACTGATTTATAAGGTGTATGACACAGACGTTTATTTACATTTAGGACATTTCCTGAGGAAAAAGGTTTGAGTTTTACATCTGTTATAAAGAATATTTTGCAGATACTCAACTTATGTCTGTTTTTGGAGAAATGCCATGAGCCATAAAAAATATCTTTACCATACTTGAGCGTAAAGGAGGGTATTTGCACGGAAGAATGCCAAATAAAATTGCCATTTCACAATGAATGAATATTTAAAAATTACTTGCACGTTGATGTTTTTACCAATTTCACGAAACACAAAGAATAACCAACCTTTTTCACGGCTGTACGTGAAATAAAAATGGCAAAACATGTTGCATGAAAATAACCCTTTACCACCCTCATACATGTACTTGATTTATGTCTTTCAAGATATTGTTTTTACCATGCTTAATTTAATAAGTCCCATGCAGAGAATGAGGAGGAACCGTATTGATTTTCGGGTCAATATGTCAAAGTTCAAGTTCAAAGTAGCAATGAATAGACTGAAATTTGTGTAAAACAGCCAAACTTTATTTGACAATGCCTTTCTAGCCCATTTTGCAGCAATATAATTTAGTGATTTTCCTATTAGCTTGATATAGTAAAATAAGGAAAGATCTGAGTTTTACAGATTAGGGAAAATAAATCGCTTGCAAAAAGTTCATAGTTGGTTTACAGTTTGCTGCATGTGAATTAATTTCCTTACTTGAAAATGTGCACTATAAAGTTTTAGTTGATTAGTGAGGGGACATCAGTTTGTGTTTCATTGCCTATGAACATTTAATTTTAGCTGCAATCCTTTATATTTATGTTTTCTTTCTGTTATAGGAACAGTTTCCAATTGGTCATCAGTAGTAACTGGCAGGAAATCCTCTAATGCAGACTTATTTTCTGTTCCAAATATTATATATCCTTCACCAAAGCCTATTCCTGGAACTCCTCACCAGTTATACCCATCCTCAGGGTCTCCATCACTCCAACGATTTGCTTCCTCATCACAGCAGAGATCTCCAGGAATGACATCATCAGGATCAGGATCTGGTTCCCTGTCCAGTCACAAATCTCCATGGTTCTCAACTAACCCAAAATCAACTAACCAAAAATCACGTAGGGCATCAGGCTCTAGTGCAGAATCTGCTAGAAACGCTCCAACTCAGCCACCTGACAAGAAAGACCAGGGGAAAGAGGGCTCATTAAAGAAAAGATTTCCATCAGGAGAACATCAGAAAGAGAGCAAGGTAACCTTTGCCCTTTCAGGGTCAGAATCATCAGTTAACAGTGGCAGTGCAGAATCAGGATTTAGTGAGAAGCCTGAAAAACCTGAGGGAGCATCCTATGCTGATATTTGTAATAAATGTTTGGAATCCATGGAAACGAAGCCACACAATGATTCACATAGAGGTAGAGGTCATCACTATAGTTACCAAACTAATAGAGGTCATCATGACCAAGTAACACCTCAGCCACGTCCCTATAGAGGCCTTTATAGGGGTAACCAAAGACCACAAAGTGCAGATGTATATAGGAGAGGTAATCAAGACTATCATCAGAATGAGAGTTACCGTGGTTATAGAGGTCGAGGTCAAAGTCAGAGGAGTGATAGAGGTTATAGAGGTAGAAACAGAGGTAATTTAAGAATAAATAGTGGGCCAAGGGATAGAAGATTCAGATCAGGAAATGACTATCATAGAAGTTTTAGTGATCCAAAACCAGACATTGATAAAATGACAAATAGTTTAAGTATAGAGGACAGGGCAAGGACAAGTAGTGCTAATCTAAGACATTCTAGTGGACAACCAGATACTAGTATAAATGAAAGACATTTACGACATTCTAGTGGACAACAAGATAATAGTAACAATGAAAGACATTTAAGACATTCTAGTGGACAAAGAGATACTAGTATAAATGAAAGACATATGAGACATTCTAGTGAACAACAAGATAATAGTATCAATCAAAGACATGCAAGACATTATGGTGCAAACCAAGACGACAGTGATAAACAAGAAAAGTAGTTTTTAGTAAAACAAGAAAAGTAGTTCTTAGTAAAAATTATGATGTGGATGATTTTATTTGGTTATAAATTGATGAAGAACTCCTCTATTGGTGCAGCTCTAATTAAGTTTTCCCTGTGAGATTTCTGTAGATGTAGCCAAATCAAGAAATCCAGTCTTCTCAGGACATATGCTTTACTAGGTGTAAATGGATTCTGTTGTGTACTATCTTTATCCCTCCTTTAAGAGGCCACTTTAAGTTAAGTGACTGAAATATGTAAGTTATATATATATCATTTAATATCAAATTGTAAAACATTTTATGAAATCGTTCATTAATTCAAATGCATTTTTTCCTTTCAAACTAAGCCAATATGTTACTGTACATCCATGAAAAAAAAATGAAATAGATTTAGTTCTATATATATATATTGATGAAATTTTAAACATGATCAAAATAATTATTACATATTTGTATGTGCCATTGAAATTTTTGTTTGAAACATATGGCCTCCACTTTGTCTGTCCCAATGAAACATGCCAAACAAAAGGTCTACAGTTGCTTTGAAGGGTAATAACTTCAAATTCCTAATTTTTATCTTGAATTAAAGTCAGTTCTTGCTGCTGCCCCATTTCCCATTTCATGTTCATGCTACTGGAATTGTCTCCAATGGTAGAAACCAAACCATGAGTCAGGACCTTATGATATTGCTGTATTAAGTTTGATTATCACTTATCACATCTACTGTTTTAGACTGATTCCCTGTATATTGTCTGGACATGGTACAATTGATTGTTTTTAAATGATAAATTGTTTTGTTTTGAGATCTCAAAGGCTTTATCCTTAAGGAGGCTTGCGGGTATAAATCATTTATTTTTTTTGTAATATAGGATTTCGCTATATTTTTTTTATAAATGGACTTTCATATACTCAATAGAAAAATGAAATAAAAAAAGGGGCCACCGTTCATTTAAGCTCACAATCTGCCTCCGAAAGAAGCATACGTTTTTGTTAATGTCCTTTTTTTCTGTTTAACAAATAGGAGAAATAGAGGTAATATTGAAATAAAAAAAGAACTAAATTACAGAAATCTCTTAAATTTTACAATTATTTAGTTTATGTACAGCTTATTTTAAAACAATAATAAAAAATATAGGTCACCAATGAGTTAAAAAAAATATTTCAATTTTAATGCCAAAAAATGGCATTTTTGCACCAAAGGGAGATAATTTGGAGCTTTTTCAATGATATCAACATTTTAAAAGTCATCTGGGGCCAAACCGAATCGATTTTTTTAGTTGATTTTTGTACCATATAATAAAGTTATAACTTATAGTGTAATAAATAAAATTTGTAATGAAAAAACAAAGGTTTATTTTTTTGCTAAAATTTTTGTACCTGCAATCCTCCTTAATTGGGTTTCTGTCAGAATGTGGCATGGAGAGCACCTGTTGCCTTTACCAATAGATTATAGTTCACTAATTTACCATGCTACAGAAACTGTTCAATTTAAACGTATTAATTTTCCTAAAGTTTCCCACTTCTGTATGCAAATAGATAATATGCTGGGTCTAAAGAGGAAGTAATTTGAATAAGAAATATTAAACCCTTGATTTGACAATCATTATATATAATTAATGGAAAATAATCATTTGTCACAAAGATTAGTTAGTACCAGAAAACTTATTCCACTGGATGAAGAATTGATATGAAAAGCTGTAATTATTGATTGAATAATTAAAACCCTGAATTTTGACAATCCTTTAACTCCTGAGATCACTTGTCAGATAAGTTTTGTCACCACAATCACTTTTTGACAAATTAATCAGTTTTTGTAATGATTTGTATAATTATTTGTGTTCAGCGAAAGAGGCTTTTACAGGGGTATTATGGATATTTAAGGAAACAATTTTAAGAAATATACTAGTAAAAAAAAAACTTAGCTTGTTCTTTAAAATTCCATTTATTATAATTGTATTAGTTTTTTATTATGTTAAATTGAATTACAACATATTAAAATACATCAACATTAATATGTGAATAATTTGTGAGTAAGAATTAAAAGGTGTAATTTCAAAGTAATAAATAATGATTTTATTCTCCATTTCTTAACAATCAAATTAGGTTTTCCACTAATTTTGTGACTATTTTCCCTCTGGACCTCCTTTCATTCCACTTAAGTGATAGAATAACAAAAAGATTATGGTGCACTGATAACATTTGTGTTTTATTCATAATAATTACACAGGAAACAAACCTGCTTGGAGACATGGTGTCTTTTACTTCATTTGATTACAGACATGTTCAGTGGTTCTGAAAGATGCAATGATAATTCCACAGGAAGATAATTTATTGAATCATAATTTTATGAAATTGACAGACTTTTAAAATTTTCTTTCAAAAGACTTTGTAAGAGCTGTATTCCCTTTTAAGATCTATGATAAAGACACATAGAATTATATATTTCTTTGTTAAAACAATTTTTACCATCTGATTTTTTTTTACAAACAATGTTCATGAGCATATCCAGAAATGACATTTACATATACATTTGACGATTTGTACCTTATATCTACTTGTCAACGTAACTATTATTTAATCCGCATAACTGAAGTTCTCAATGAAATGTCGTTATAAACAATTCTATGAGTATGATATCTGACAGTTCCTGTTGGAACAAATATTACATATCCTTTATTCTGTAAGGAACAAATACTATAATAGAATATTTCATGAAAAATCCGAGTTAATTAGCAGGAAATTTTACCTTGGCTATCCTGTTTTACTTTTAATTTTTTTAGGGGGTGGGGGAGGGTATGGCTGGAATGGTGTTTCCTGGTCTTCTTTGAAATATGATTATTGACCAACTCTAGTAAATTTTTGTTGTTGTGAGGAGTGTGAGATATATTGTTGTTGCTGTCTTCTTCACAAATTACTGTACTAATTGTTATGATTTTGGATATTTATTTTATCTGTTGATTATTTTTAATTTGTATATGGAATATATATATTTGTGAAGATTATTTTTGAAGAAGATATTTTATATATGTATACATTATTTTAAATCTAGTCTTTATATGGCATTCTGGATATTATGTATCTTTACTTTGTTTTATATACATTTCAGGGCTATAAAAAGGGTATTTAAATTATGAGCCTGCTACTAAGTGGTAGGGCATATATAGTGTACCCCTGTCTGTTCATCTAAAATCAAATGTTTTTGAAAATAACATTAAAACTACCTCTCATTTTATTTTTATTTCTAAGCTTTCATATGAATTTCAGAGAAATGTACATATAGCAAAAGGCAGCAGACAAATGAGTTTGTGTCTTACCCTCACATCTTTCTCTCTTTCTTTTCTCTGCTTGCTACAGAAACGGATTTAGTTAGGTCTGGCAGTGTTCCCATGCCACCTTTGTAGAGCTACACTTTGTTAATGCAGACTTTAAACTGTGCCACTCCAAAGTTGGTCCCTGTTTAACTTAACCTAAGATTGAAGAAATGTTTTCGAATACACAAAAGCTGAATTTTTCTGTAATGATTTTTTATGTGTTCTTTATTCAAATGTTGGCAATTATTTTGTTTAAACTCTTAACTGAATTCTTCTCTGTAGAAACTTGTATGGGATAAGTTATAAACATACTTTTGTACAACCATAATTCTAGCCTCATTTTGAACTCTTTCTTGTAAAGTATCTTTATCATTTGTTAGTAATGATTCATTTGGTCTAGCAATATGATCCAATATGTTTTGTACTAATTTTCAATGTAAAGGAGTCAGAATCTAGAATGGACCACACTGAATAATGGTTCTTGTATAAACATTTAGTGGCAGATCCAGAACTTTTCATAAGGGGGGCTCACTGACTGACCGCTCCAGTCATGCTTCAGTGATTCCCTTTAATTATAATCAATCAAATTTTTCCCATGAAAGGGAGGGCCCCCCCCTTTTATCCGCCTATGCATTCCAACAATCAGTACTTCAGATATTTGGTTAAATTTCATGTAGTTTACATATTGTGATAACCAGTATCACTGATGTTTGGTGAATTAAACTAGTTGTTATAATTTAACATGAATAAAAAAAAACTTTGAAATTTGTAATACTTTAATCAAATTATGGTTATCACTGTCTTAATCAACAAGAATTTTCAGTTTTCCTGTCAAGTGTTTGTGGTTCTCTTCAGATTCCCTGGCTTCTTCTGACTACAAAAACTGACCATGATTTAACCAAGGGTGCTAGAAGTACCTTTAAACTCAAACAAACCAACCAACATTTAATGGTGGTTTTTGTTGTTATACTCAAATCACCTGTATTAATATCCATTTGACGCCATATGTACATGTATATGTTTTTTAAAAAGACATTCAAGTTTGCTTCAATTTAAGACAATGTAAGGTTCAGAATAATGCTATTGACCATGTTGACTACTTAAAAGATATGTACTTTCAGAAAACCATGTCACATGTGGGATTTTTTTGAAAATGAGAATTAAAAGTTAAAAGACTTCTATGTTCTTTCTAATGCCAATTGAAATAAATCTGATATACAAAAACAGCACAGAAAATCTAGCCATAGACTTTCATGACGTTGGTGTCCTGTTTTGATGAAAATATTCATAATGTGACTGCAGTGAGACATCAAAAATTGTCTTGTACAATTGTTTAAGACATGTGTAATTACTAGCAGAGGAATAAACCAGTGAACTATATTGTCCTTAGCACAGCTTGAAAAAAGTAAACATTACCGAACAGGATCTGTGTTGATACAATAAAACACAATGTAATGGAAGAAAGATGGAAGATATTTGTGGAGGTAAAATGAAGTATTTAAAAAAAAAGCATTGAATAAGAAATAGCATATGCAAATCAACACAATTATACCTTTTTTCGTCCAGTGACTGTTTTTATGCATATCAACACAATTTTACCTTTTTTCGTCCAGTGACTGTTTTTATGCATATCAACCAATTATACCTTTTTTCGTCCAGTGACTGTTTTTATGCATAAAACATCAAATGAATAACTATTGTGGTGGGACATTTTTTTTTATATCAGATAATTGTATTTTAAAATTATAAAGTAATAATTGATAGTTTGAGAGTTTCCTGTGAGAAAGGGAAACCACAGTACAACTTTATTATGAAAGTTCTCTTAGTTTTATTTACAATAATCAGATTGTTTTATTTTCCATGAAGGACAATAATTCACTTTTGTGGGGGATAACTTAATAGATTTTAAAAAGTCAAATCAATTTAAAATCCTAAATTTAAAGATGTTAATTGAATGATAAACTTTTAAACTTTCAAAAAGCTTTTTATAAGGAATTTCATTAGAGGATTATAAAAGCAATTTATCTTCAAGTGAATAAAAACTATATCTTCCAAAACAAAAAAGGTTTCAACAAATAAAATTAACTAAAAGCTTGAAATGACTGATAAAAGGAAGTGATATGGAAATTATAAATTAGCAAATGTTTAAGAAATCCCACTTACATTACTTTGATAAGTTTGAAATCAATTTAAGCCAGTGATTAAATGGAATAAGTTACTTCAAATACATTAAGTGATTTTTGTCAGATCTTTGATGTTGGTACAAATTGTCCTTAGATTTGATTGAAATAGAAAATTTATAGCATTTGTTTAGCCAGCATGGTGTAAAGGAAAGATTTTAGGTTAATGCTTTCAGTTGTTAATGCATAGAAGTTTGTTAATGCATAGAAGTATTATAGTCCAGTCGATTTGTGCAGATTTTTGACAAAATTGCTCAGATTGTGGTAAAAGCATGAAATTTGGCAAAGTAGTAGTATATGTCATGGACAACATTTTAAGCTATGGACCCAATCTGAAAATCGAAATTGGCGGAAGAGGCGGCCATTTTAAAATGGCGGCCGTTTGATCTCAATAGATTAATAATAGAAAATCATGAAAATGATATTAGAGAAGACATTGACATGCAATCCGGTTGATAGGATAACAGTGCTGAATCCAACTGTCTTGTAGAACAAAAGTATTGGAAATATTACCCGTATTGAATGGCAGCCATCTTGAAAAACCTTTTTTTGTCAAGCCAAAATATTCATTATTCGATATAATAAAAAAAATGCATTGAGGAAGATATATACAAATGTATTTGTTTGAGCCATATAAACAGGACAAAAAGCTAGCCTATCCCCCTCCCCCGAGTTATTCTTCTGTTTTGTAGCGGGTACAAAAGCATTAAAACGCGGACACGAAAAGATCATAAAATGAACTATTACTCTGAAAGCAATATTCGTGCAACCGCTTGTTCAACATAGAATAACAGGAGAATTTTATTTTATACGTAGAAATAAAGCAAGAAAATAGTTGTATACCTGTCGTTTATAATAGTCGGCTGATTACTCGATAATTCGTTTTGTTGATATTGTTCATTTGAAACAACTTTCAAAAACCTTGATTGCAGACATGAATTTTATATCATACAAGTAATGTTATAAGAACATCAACTGCTCAAATGTTCTCAATTGACGTTAACAATATCTAACAATGAATGAAATGTACATGTACATGTTTTGTCAAACCACACTCTGTTTATCATATTCTATCACATTGGCCTCCACATTAACAAAGAGTAGTACAACTTAATACTGCCTTTACACATTTGCAATTCCTTAGTAACCGTGTTCACTTTGACTTATAAGTTAAGCGCTTGCTGCAAGAAATTATTATATAGTCATATGGTATATTCATCACAATTGACAAGGACTGTCATCTGAGGACTTAATATATATATTGATTTTATGGTAGCCATCTGGAATGATGGCCATTTTGAAAACATGATTTCCAATATATCATTATTCGCTAATCTTATTAATTCACTGTTTGCATTCATACTTTTTTTACTAATTTATATTGGATATTCACAAAGAGGACAGATAAGGCATGCACATGTTTACAAAATTAAGATATTAGTATCAAAATTTCTGTTACTTACACGTTTACCTAAGTAACTTTTTAAAACAGAAATTACGTATATTTTATATAATTTATGACCGAAAGTTTTTTTTTGTATAAATCAAAAATGTAGATTTCGAAAACACTGGAACTAGATATAAGAAAAACATAATTGGCAATTAGACTGGAAGGAATGTGTGAAACGGCGAGAGAGTACATGTAAGGGTTTGCAATGCCAGGCAGATACAAACAGAGCAGTCATAGACATTTGAGCTGGCAATCACTCTTTTGATGCAAGCATACAAAGATGTTGGGTCTTGAATTGGTTTTCCTTTCGCTCAATTCGAAACAGTTGAATGAGGGCTATGGAACTGCAGAAGCACTCCAGAATCACAAGGCAAAATGGCACAATACATGTCAAACAAATTTTCAGACCTCAAAATATTTCATCAGGAAAAGGGAAAACATACTTCTGATGTTGAAGATAAGTTGCCAATTGAAATGAAACAATAAGTAACCAGACACTGTAAAGTGGAACTGGATCAAAAAGAACAATGACTGCAATGTATTTTTCTGTGGTGATGTATCTAAAGATCTCCATGATACATCGACATTTTCAAATCGACAAAAATAGGGCATGACTGTGAACTTGTACTACAAGACATATTCCCTCAGCCAAAGAGCTGGAGATGTCAAATCACTAGTATCATGCTTGATGATTGATGAAACTTGACAACATAGCAAATAGGCTGAATAAAAGAAACAGAAAGAAAGCCAGGAATCTTTTATCCTTGGAGTTGTGCTTTCCTAAATAATGAAATACATTGATGGCACACGGTCTGGAAGAAGTATTTTACCAATCTCCAAGCTTGCAAAACACGCTAAATTGTACAGTAAACTCCTGGAAGATCTTGGGGTTATCATGGAAGGGAGAACTTATACAACGCAGTTAACAAAATTGGAATGTAGCTGCTATAGGATATCTTTAAGCATACAAGCAAGATAAATTAGTGCTCTTGATTTTCAACAAATGTAATCGTGCAGCTCTGAAACAGACCTAATAAAAAAAGGTAAAAATGAAGACATCACCATAGCCATAGCAGGCAAAATATATATGCTTGATACTTAGAATAACTTTACAGGGACACTATGTTGACACGAATCAGTTCAACAGACATAACTTCCCTTAGTAAGAATGATACAGGATGGCCAAACATCAAGACACAGTCCAGAAGTATCATTGAGTGGCAGACAAGACTTACCATTTCTCAGCTATAATAGTTCAATTGTGCAACTCGTCGTTGAAAGGATACAACTGCAACTTATCAGTCCTCAGATAGAGAGTAAGATGTCTCAAAGATTAAGGAACTGTTTTATTTGGAAAGCCTACATTGAATGTCCCTGGAAACCTTTTTATAGTAACAAGCTTAACTCTTCAAACTTTTCTAGTTACTTTGACTATGAAAAGGCCTTCATCATCACGACTAAAAGACATGGCCTGTTTCAGAACTTCCCCAACATATTCCTTGAGAATCCGGAGAAAGACGCAACCTTTCATGTGTGCTTGCATATCATCTATGGCAGCTAGTATTCAATTTTTCAGAAGTGTTGTATTAATCGTTCCTTCCATGACAACTCATATTTACTATGAACGTTTACCGTACAATTTACCAAGATCCTCAATTTCAAATATTAAAACAATATCTGTTCCATAGTGTGAGCCGTCACTGTTTTCTATCAATTTGGTGAGCACCATTCCATGGATAACAGTTTCTTGACTTTTTGTTTGTGTCTCGAATTCTGTCTAATTGCCCTGTCGTGCAGTTTTAAAAAACATTTAGCATGATATCTGCTCCTGAAATATTAATCTCCAGCACAGAGTCTTGCTAAAAGAACAATGGTTAGTAGTTCAAGTGACAGTCACATACTCTATTGTCGATCATAATTGTCGAAGCTTCATGATGTTAGTCAGATACTTCATCACAATGAAAGAAAAAAAATTCCTGCAATCATATTGGTCTTGTTAATTCATCACAACCGTGGCTGGTTATTTTACTGGTATTTTCAATCCGTGACTCATCTTTTTCTGACAAAATATATTTTGATCTTAAGATTTGCTTTGACAGGATAAGTACCTTTTGCCTTATGATTCTCCCATTACATTGCCTTCATCAACTTGGATCAGTTGTATGCTTACAGAAAATGACTGATTACCAGCTCAAATGTCTATGTCTGCTCTTTTTGTATTTGATTGACATTGTAAATCCTCATGTGTCCTCTCTTGGCGTTACGGAATTTTTTCCAGTCTATTTATTATTTTTTCAGCTCCATTGACTTAATACCTACGTATTATTCCTTTTCAACATACAGTGGTCATAACTTGTATATACGCATTTTTTGGTGGTAAAAAAGTAACTAAGCCCTACATGCTAAACTGCAATTAAAAGAATTTACGCATATTTTTTAAATACATTTATTAGTTAACATATGTATGCCTTATTTCAGCACTTGGTGAATATATCAGATATGAATAGTAACAGTCATATAAATAAATAATAAGAATAACTAGTTGTAAATGCATATACAACTTAGTATTAATTCCAAAACCAATTTAGGATAGCGAATAATGATATATTTGAAATTTACGTTTCCAAAATGGCCACCATTCAAGATGGCCACCTAATACTTCAATAGTCCTCAGTTGATATCCTTTGTCATAAGATATACGAAAGTTTATCAAGATTGGTAAAGTAATATATTTTTCATATCTTTTTTAATAATTTTTATTAATTTTTTGGACATGATTTCAAAATGGCCGCCCAGAGCCGCCATTTTGATTTTCTGAATTGGGTCCATAGCTATAAATGTTATTTATGACATCAACTAATACTCTGCCAAATGTTATGCTTTTACCACAATCTGAGCAATTGTTTCACAAATCGACTGGACTATTATACAGATAACTTGATAGTTAATACCATATAATTTTTAAGTAACACCAAACGTAAGGAAAACTATCCTCTGATGTATTGTAAAACTGACAGATATTACACTTGTGGTTTCACCACTTGTAAATGCTGATGAAATACATGCAACAGAAAACAAGGTTTTGTGGTAGTATTCTCACAATTTCAATATTTGATGATGCCACATCTTCTGTATTGACACTTTTCAATGTTTGATGATGCAACATTGTCTGTATTTACACATTTCAATGTTTGATGATGCCACATCTTCTGTTTTGACACATTTTAATGTTTGATGGTGCCACATCTTCTGTTTTGACACTTTTCAATGTTTGATGATGCCACATCTTCTGTATTGACACTTTTCAATATTTGATGATGCCATATTGTCTGTATTGACACATTTCAATGTTTGATGATGCCACATCTTCTGTTTTGATACATTTCAATGTTTGATGATGCCACATCTTCTGTTTTGACACTTTTCAATGTTTGATGATGCCACATCTTCTGTATTGACACTTTTCAATGTTTGATGATGCCACATCTTCTGTATTGACACATTTCAATGTTTGATGATGCCACATCTTCTGTATTGACACATTTCAATGTTTGATGATGCCACATCTTCTGTATTGACACATTTCAATGTTTGATGATGCCACACCTATGATTGTAAAGGAGCTGGATGTTCTATTTGCTAGTCTATGTATCTGTTTTGGTTTCAGGTTGTTTGTGATCACATCTATGTGAACATTGGTACACAAGTTTATTTTGAAGTGAACTGTATACTATAGATGCCAAATTAGGGTTTAACTATACTTGGTGTATGGAATAATGTGTATAAATCCGTCTAGTATGGTGAATCTGACCTTGAACTCATTCATAGTTCATTTATCAATGTTAAGATTTCGTAGTTTGGCAATTCTCTATGATACTTTAAGCAATAGGTCAGCCATATTTGGTGTGAAAAATGATTATAACGTGGGCATGTTCATGTTACTTTGACCTCATCTATGGTTCATTTGTGAACATTAAGTTTTCGTAGTAATGCCAGATTGTTTGATATTCTGAGCAATATGTCGCCAGAAATTGTTATAATACAATTACCGAAAGATTGAACGGTCCAAACCTAACTATAGTTTAGACATAAGAAGTAACATCCGTCTGGCATTATAATCACCCAAATTGGAGAGTCAATATGTCCACACATGTGGTGATAAATCACCTATCTTGGAGAAACTGTATTTCACTCATATGGTGATTAATCATTTAACTTGGAGTAAACTGTGTCTTACACATGAGGTGATAAATCACCTAACTTTGAGAAAACTCTATGTCCCACACATATGGTGATAAATGACCTAACATAGAGACACTGAATGTCCCACACATATGGTGATAAATCACCTAACTTTGAGAAAACTCTATGTCCCACACATATGGTGATAAATGACCTAACATAGAGACACTGGATGTCCCACACATATGGTGATAAATCACCTTACTTGGAATAAATTCTATGTCCCACACATATAGTGATAAATGACCTAAAAAAGAGACACTCAATGTCCCACCCATATGGTGATTAATCACCTAACTTGGAGTAAACTCTATGTCCTACACATATGGTTACAAATGACCTAAAAAAGAGACACTAAATGTCCCACACATGGTTATAAATGACCTAACATAGAGACACTAAATGTCCCACACATATGGTGACTAATCATTTAACTTGGGAGTCTTACAAATGTGGTGATGAATTACCTAACTATGAGAAAATGTATTTCACTCATATGGTGATTAATCACCTAATATGGAGAAATTGTAGTTCACTCATATGGTGATTAATCACCTAATATGGAGAAATTGTAGTCCACTCATTTGTTGACTTATCACCTAACTTGGAGTAAACTGTATGTCCCAAACTTGTGGTGATAAATAAAAAAAACTTGGAGAAATTGTATTTCACTCATATGGTGATTAATCACCTAATTTGGAGAAATTGTAGATCACTTATTTGGTAACAATCATTTAATTTGTAGAAAATGTAGTTCACTCATATGGTGTGATTAATCACCTAACTTCGAGTAAACCTTATGTCCCACACATGTGGTGATAAATCAACTTACTTTAGAGAAATTGTATTTCACTTAAATGGTGATCAATCACCTAACTTGGAGACACTTTATTTCACTCATATGGTGATTAATCACTTAACTTGGACAAACTGTATTTCACTTATATGGTGATAAATCACCTCACTTGGAGTAAACTCTAGGTCCCACATATGTGATGATAAATTACCTAACATAGAGACACTGAATGTCCCACACATATGGTGATTAATCACCTAACTTGGAGCAAACTCTATGTCCTACACATATGGTGATCAATCACCTTATTTATGTGGTGATTTTTAACATAAATCGGCAAAACTTTATGTCACGCACATATGGTGACTAATCACTTAACTTTGAGAAACTCTATGTATCGCACAAATGGTGATTAATGGCCTCACTTGGATAAACATTCTGTCGCCAACATATGGTTATTAATCAGCTTACTTGGAGAAACTCTATATCCCATACAAACTGAGATTATCAACTTACTTGGAAAAACTCTATGTTCCACATTTGGGTGATCATCATGAAACGTATGTCACACACATATGGTATTAACTTGAAGACATCATAATTATGTCCCATACAAATGGTTATTAATCACCTTTCTTTGAGAAACTGCATGTCATACATATGTTGATTTATCATCTAAAACGCGGAGAAATAAAATTGAGAATTGAAATGGGGAATGTGTCAAACAGACAACAAGTCGACCAATAGAAAACAACTAAAGGCCACCACTGAGTTTTCAACACAGCGAAAAAATCTCGCACCTAGGCGGGATTCAGCTTCCAACTATGTCATTCACATATGACGAGGTATCACTTTTCTTAAAGCAACAGGTGTTTGGTGATTACTTAACATGGAGAAATTCTATAATAATGATATCTTGACGATTAATCTTTGCATTTTATTTGTTGTCATTTAGCGTTGATTCCCTTACGTTACCCATGCGACTGTTTTGAAGCTGTCACGATCGTCACCCCCTCCCACGAATACCAAACGATCATCCCCTTGCAATTTAGAAGATGTAAATAAAATGGTCAGACTCTAGCTCTAAAATACCAATACTCGACATTCTGATAAAGCGTACATGGTTAACGTCCTTTACTTTAACATATTAGCACAAGATAAAGATTGATTTTCCTCAGATTTCCTGGGAAAATATTACATGGAGTTGTGCAAATATATCATTCTCCATTATCGATGATAAATGAAAAAGACTACAACAAAATTTATGTTCTATCGTCACAGCAATCTGTCAATGTTAAACCGACTAAACTAACAAGATTCTAACAAGTCAAATGTTATCCGATATTTTGTTGTCTTACTAAACTCTCAGCATTTATAAATTATTGTATATCCTATTCTAATATATCCTTGGGTTTAAAACTTTCAATTAGGAGACTAAACATACTATACAGAGGATTTATGAAACGAAAACACAATGATTCCAATCCAACATGATATGTCTGTGTTGCGATATCTTGTGATTTTGTCTCTTTTTAGCTCACCTGGCCCGAAGGGCCAAGTGAGCTTTTCCCATCACTTTGCGTCCGGCGTCCGGCGTCGTCCGGCGTCCGTCGTCCGTCGTCGTCGTCCGTCGTCGTTAACTTTTACAAAAATCTTCTCCTCTGAAACTACTGGGCCAAGTTAAACCAAACTTGGCCACAATCATCATTGGGGTATCTAGTTTAAAAAATGTGTGGCGTGACCCGGCAAACCAACCAAGATGGCCGCCATGGCTAAAAATAGAACATAGGGGTAAAATGCAGTTTTTGGCTTATAACTCAAAAACCAAAGCATTTAGAGCAAATCTGACATGGGGTAAAATTGTTTATCAGGTCAAAACCTATCTGCCCTGAAATTTTCAGATGAATCGGACAACCCGTTGTTGGGTTGCTGCCCCTGAATTGATAATTTTAAGAAAATTTTGCTGTTTTTGGTTATTATCTTGAATATTATTATAGATAGAGATAAACTGTAAACAGCAATAATGTTCAGCAAAGTAAGATTTACAATTAAGTCAAGTGACCGAAATGGTCAGTTGACCCCTTTAGGAGTTATTGCCCTTTTTAGTCCATTTTTAACCATTTTTCGTAAATCTTAGTTATCTTTTACAAAAATCTTCTCCTCTGAAACTATTGGGACAAATTAATCCAAACTTGGCCACAATCATCATTGGGGTATTTAGTTTAAAAAATGTGTGGCGTGACCCGGCAAACCAACCAAGATGTCCGCCATGGCTAAAAATAGAACATAGGGGTAAAATGCAGTTTTTGGCTTATAACTCAAAAACCAAAGCATTTAGAGCAAATCTGACATGTGGTAAAATTGTACATCAGGTCAAGATCTATCTGCCCTGGAATTTTCAGATGAATCGAATAATCGGTTGTTAGGTTGCTGCCCCTGAATTGGTAATTTTGAGGAAATTTTGCTGTTTTTTTTTGTTATCTTGAATATTATTATAGATAGAGATAAACTGTAAACAGCAATAATGTTCAGCAAAGTAAGATCTACAAATAAGTCAAATGACCAAAATGGTCAGTTGACCACTTTAGGAGTTATTGCCCTTTATAGTCAATTTTTAACCATTTTTCGTAAATCTTAGTAATCTTTTAGAAAAATCTTCTCCTCTGAAACTACTGGGCCAAATTTAACCAAACTTAGCCATAATTGGGGTATCTAGTTAAAAAATGTGTCCGGTAACTCGGCCAACAAACCAAGATGGCCGCCATGGCTAAAAATAGAACATGGGGGTAAAATGCAGTTTTTGGCTTATAACTCAAAAACCAAAGCATTAAGAGCAAATCTGACAGGAAGTAAAATTGTTGATCAGGTCACGATCTATCTGCCCTGGAATTTTCAGATGAATCGGATAATCGGTTGTTAGGTTGCTGCCCCTGAATTGGTAATTTTGAGGAAATTTTGCTGGTTTTTTTTGTTATCTTGAATATTATTATAGATAGAGATAAACTGTAAACAGCAATAATGTACAGCAAAGTAAGAACTAAAAATAAGTCACTATGACCAAAATAGTCAATTGACCCCCTAAGGAGTCATTGCCCTTCATAGTCAATTTTTAACAATTTTCTTAAAATTTGAAGATTTTCAATAACATTTTCCACAGAAAGTACTGTTATAGATAGAGATAATTGTAAGCAGCAAGAATGTTTACTAAAGTAAGATCTACAAACACATCACCATCACCAAAACACAATTTTGTCATGAATCCATCTGTGTCCATTGTTTAATATTCACATAGACCAAGGTGAGCGACACAGGCTCTTTAGAGCCTCTAGTTTTATATAACTTTTGCATTTGGTTAGGTCCCTTCTATAAGGATTTCTCAGTGAAACTATCTATGCTGGTACATTCATTATGAGGGTAGTATTGCAGGATTTGTTTATCCCATCAGGTAATGTTTTTACCTCACGCAAACATGCTGATAAAAACACGTGTTGAGACGTTCTCATATTGCGTAATGGTCTTTCATTCAAGTTCGTTTTGTGACATTTTGTACGGGAAACATATTAAAACATTCTGTTTTATCAATCTAGTTAATGATTTCAACATTGACAGGTTACGGAATTGGCTTGCATTCTAATTAACAATTTCTAATGTAAAATAAAGCAACTCGAATGACTATGACATTTGTAGACAGAAACAGGCTATGGAATGCAAAATAAAAGTCAGTAGATGACATTCTATCGCTTTTTCTATGAATACAATAACCAGAAAATGTAACCTTTTTCTTTATGACAACTGGATACTTTACAATTGTCTAAATGAGGATGTTGAAGGAAAGTCTTAATTTATACATGCGACACGATGACAGACACAGATTCAATGAAAACAAAATAAATAGAAAGCGTATGTATTATATTTTTTGACACTACCTGTCAGTTGCAAAAATAGCAACATACTTTTATTCGACATGTTATATACTGATGGTATACTTAATATTCTTTCAATATGTCCTACTACGTTGCTACTAATTAATATGTTTTGTACGTATTAAACTTGTATCTCGTTCATATCATATATATGTTCCTTACTGACACCTTTCATTCTCCCAGACACTCCTCGTTCTTACATATACCCCACATGTATATATCGAGTCGATGCCATCCCAAATATTTATTGCTGTCACCTTTACTTCTTGTTGATATGGGTTGCTATCTAACATATCTGAGCGTTTTCCTGATATCCAACATATTTTTTTATACGGAAATTACGTTTTTATTGATATTCTATATTCCTATTACTAGCACAAAGTTCTACCTGATAATGAAGGTGTTTAATACGAAAATGTCTGACATAGAGGACCTCACTGTTATCCAATATTCTTTTAACTGACACCACGTTCTTTCTAATAAAACGAATGTGTTTCATATGAAGATTTCTGACATCGCAGATCTTACTGATATTCAATATGTTTTTAAAATACTGACACCGATAACGAGTATGTTCCATACATAAATGACTAATACCCAGATGTATATGACTGATAAATGATACCAGTATGAGTATAACTGATTACTCAATACTGATACCCTGATGTACATGACTAATAAATGATACCAGCATGAGTATAACTGATTACTATACCCATATATGTATTACTGATTACTAATACCAAGATATATATTACTGAGTACTAATACCCCGATTTATATAACTAATAACTGATACCCAGATCCGATTACTAATTACTGATACACCGATGTGTATTAATGATAACTGATACCCTGATGTACATGATTGATTACTGATAGCAGCATGTGTATCACTGATTACCGATAGCCAGATGTACACTAATAATTACTGATACTCAGATGTACATTACTGATTACTGATACTCAGATGTACATTACTGATTACTGATACTCAGATGTGTATGACTAAAAACTGATAACATAAGGTGTATCACTTAGACGTGTAATACTGATTAATGATACACTGAATAGTATTACTGATTACTTATACCCAGGTCCGATTACTGATATTCAGATGTGTATTATTAATATTCAGATAGGTATAACTAATATTCAAATATGTATTACTGATTACTGATAACCAGATGTGAATTACTGATAACTGATTCCCCATTTGTATAACTAATTACGGATAGCACGATGTGCATTATTGATTACTGATAACCTGATGTGTATAACTGATTAATGATACCCCCATATCTATAGCTTATTACTGATAACCTAATGTGTTTTACTGATTACTGATACCCCTATATGTATAACTTATTACTGATACCAAGATGTTTATAACTGATAACTGATACTACGATCTTAATTACTGATTACTGATACCGAGATGTGTATAACTGATTACTGATACCCTGAAGTGTATTACTGATAACTGATTTCCAGATGTAAATTACTAATTATTAAAGTACTTATATCCAGATGTATAAAACTGATTACTAATACCCCGATATGTTTAACTTATTACTGATACCCTGATGATTATAACTGATGACTGATACCCCGATATGTATAACTCATAACTGATACCCCGATATGTATAACTCATAACTGATACCCTGATGTGTATTACTGATTACTAATACCAAGATGTTTATTACTGATTACTGATACCAAGCTGTATATTACTGATAAGTTGATAACTGATACCCAGATGTGCATTGCTGATTACTGATACTACGATGTGTATTACTGATTACTGATACCAAGCTGTATATTACTGATAACTGATACCCGATGTGCATTGCTGATTTATGATACCACGGTGTGTATTACTGATTACTTATACCCCCATATGTGTAACTTTATCTGATACCAAGATGTTTATAACTGATAACTGATACTACGATCTGTATTACTGATTACTGATACCAAGATGTGTATAACTGATTACTGATACTACGATGTGTGTTACTGATAACTGATTTCCAGATGTAAATAACTTATTACTAAAAGTACTTATATCTAGATATATATAACTGATTACTGATACCCCGATATGTATAACTGATTACTGATACCCTGATGTGTTAAACTGATAACTTATACTACGATGTGTGTTACTGATAACTGATTTCCAGATGTAAATAACTTATTACTAAAGTACTTATACCAAGCTGTACATTACTGATTACTGATACCTAGCTGTACATTACTGATTACTGATACCAAGCTGTACATTACTGATTACTGATACCTAGCTGTACATTACTGATTACTGATACCTAGCTGTACATTACTGATTACTGATACCTAGCTGTACATTACTGATTACTGATACCTAGCTGTACATTACTGATTACTGATACCTAGCTGTACATTACTGATTACTGATACCTAGCTGTACATTACTGATTACTGATACCTAGCTGTACATTACTGATTACTGATACCTAGCTGTACATTACTGATTACTGATACCAAGCTGTACATTACTGATTACTGATACCAAGCTGTACATTACTGATTACTGATACCAAGCTGTACATTACTGATTACTGATACCTAGCTGTACATTACTGATTACTGATACCAAGCTGTACATTACTGATTACTGATACCTAGCTGTACATTACTGATTACTGATACTAGCTGTACATTACTGATTGCCTGATGCATATTGATTATTAATGATACTTAGTGGTATAAAATATATAACTGAACCCAGCTGTATCAGAGGCTGATTGAGAGGGTTTTTCAGGGGGCCTGCCCCCCCCTTTTGTGGGAAAATCATTGGTTTAATTATAAAGGTAAGCACTGAAGCATGACTGGAGCGGGACCCTCTTAGACAGCCAGTGGGCCCCCACTTATGAAAATTTCTGGATCCGCCACTGTGCATATCATTTATTAATGATATTTGAATATATATTTTAAACACCTCATATGTCTATATTACACAACAAGTTTATTACTTCTAATGTCGAGAGTGGATACACGAACTCATACAAAAAAAGATATTTAAAATTCATGAATAATTCATAATACAAATATGTTGATTAAACCGAATTGTCTTGCTTTAAACAGATGAATGTTGTTCATCACCCTGACCTGATACAAAATTAACTTATTTTAAGAAAAAGACATCTATTTTTTTCATTATCTAGTTTTTTTATGATGTCACATTTTCATGCAAAACGTGCGTTAATCTCAATTGGACATTTTCAATTCATTTACCTATTAACAATAAGATATAATATGTTTGCCAATGCATAACATTTGCATCAAAGATTTAAAGGGGACAACTCTCTCAGCTGTTTGTTCTATCCACGGAACAGCCATATTTATATTTCTATCGTCGGGTATAGAATCTGCCTATCAACATACCGAATCTCAGATCTGTTAGTACAGTATAACACTTTCAGTCACTTTTGTATTATATTTCACGTTCGGCCTTCAAACTACTGCTCCGAACAATTCGAAATCTGATTGGGATTTCCTTTTGATTTTATCATGTTTAACGATTTTTTTCTAATGTAGTTTTCGTTGAATACATCTTAAGAGTCCTTTATTCGGTTTTGGTCAGAGTTTATTTGTTCTTTAAAAGATAAAAACAAACAGTGTTTGATGTCACAGACAATAGTAGTTAAGATGTGTAAACTAACACTTATGAATCGTCATATACAACAAAGAACATTAACCGTTGCTGATATCTATCATTATCCTCTAATTTTCGACTTTTGGTCATAAGTTCGAAAAAAGATCGTAAATTTAAACTGCTTTCCTGTGGAACGAGTTATATGATTAAACTGATCCATGAAAAGGTAAAATAACAACAACAAAAAATAATTCTGAGGAAAATTCTAAACGGAAAGTCCCAAAAGCAAATGGCAAAATCAAAAGCTGAAACACATCAAACGAATGAATAACAACTTTCATATTACTGACTTGGTACAGACATTTTCTTGTGTATAAAATTGTGGATTGAACCTGATTTTATAGCTAGCTAAACCTTGGCATAAAATTCCATTATATTGAAACGATGTGTGAACAAAACAAACAGACATAAAAGGTAAAAATATCAAAAATAGGGATACAGCAGCTTTGTTTAATATTTTTACATACTAAATATCTTTTAATTATACCATTTACGATCAATATATTAATGGGTTGCTGTCATATTGTTGTAAACCACACTCCTTCCGTTATTCATATATATCCAATTGTATCCGTATGGAGATTTCTTTGTTTTCCTGTTAATATGTCGCTGTGTTGTGTTAATTAGTTACTAGTATAGTTCATGATGCCATATTTTACACGCACAAAATAGAAGGCATAAGCCATAGTTTACACAGTGCAAAAACGGTTAATTTTATGCTATTCGCTTCATACTGTTTACGTTACGCTAATTGCTACATATATAGCAACTTAAATGGTAGTTCTCAAAATGTCAATTTATATATTTGGTATAGAAGTATAACCTTGATACTACTTTTGTAATACTCGACACGGACATTATAGAGGGGGATAGAGAGGGTCCTGATCCCGAAATCCCGGACTTAAAAAACGAATTCCCGAGGTCCCGAATCTAAATAAAGTAAATCCCGATGTCCCGAAATCCGAACAAAACGATTCCCGGATCCGAAAGGGTCAATCCCGAAATCCCGAGCTTAAAAACACCCGATCCCGGAGTCCGATAAAGGTCCTATCCCCCCTCATTATACATTAAGTAAAGATATCAATTTTATTTTGTTTTTCTTGAAAGTTTTGACGATTAATTACTCAGGATAAGCAGATCTTGCCTTCTCTGGTGGCAACAGTCGTGTTGCTTATTGCAATTTTACGACAATCTACTTGCGTGTGGCTCATGCTATGCTAAATTTTTCGTATCATACCCTAGGTGTACTTAGTATGCGACTCATACTTTGTAAGATTGTTCGTAGATCCTCTAGTGTCAGCCGTTATGTGACTTACGGTTAGTCAAGTTGTTGTCACCCGTCATGTGACTTAATATCCTAAGTAAAATTGTTCGTAGATCCGCTAGGGTCGCCCGTCATGTAACTTTTGGTTAGTAAGATTGTTGTCTCCCGTCATGTGACTTACGGATAGTAATATTGTTATCACCCGTCATGTGACTTACGGGTATTAAGATTGTTCGAAGATCCTCTTGAGTTATCCACCATGTGACTTTTGGGTAGTAAGATTGTTCGTCGATCCTCTAGTGTCATCGGTCATAGGACGTTTTGTTAGTAAGATTTTTCGAAGATCCTCTTATGTTACCCTCCATGTGATCTCTGACCTTTTATCTACATATAAAGACGGAGATGTAAAAGAGAATAATCATAACACAACCCCTCTTCTTTATCCTAAACTTAAAACGGTTACTGTTTCACATTCGCATATTCACACCTCTTCCTTATTAAAACCTTTCTAGTTTCCTGACAACCCATTCCACCGATACACTAAGTAAGCTAACCAGCTAATCATTTTGTTTTTCAAGTAAAAAAGATTTTATCAAAATACTTGAGGTTTCTGGTAAACAACTTCATTAAAGCATATTAACATGTATAGTGAATTACGAATGTAGTAGTCTGTATACCAATGTTTTTGTCGTTAACTATCTATTTCACCTTTCATTCATTCATTTTTGCGTTGCTTTGTTTTTTAACAAGCTGAATAAACGGTGCAATATGCTTCTAGATAAGCTACAGAAAGATGAGCGAAAAAAAATCTCGAACATGAAATATATCAAGCATAATTGTATTTGTTCTGACAAGATTATTAAGATAAGCAGGAGTTCTTTTCTTGTTAAATATTTTTGACAATTATTAGATATACATAGACGATTGGTTATGATAAAAATATATTTTGGATCAGTGACTCCTCAGAAACATCTCATACTAGCCAGTTTATTTTTCTGCCTGAATATCGTCGTTTTAATTATGCAAATGCCTGTCGATCGTCGTTTTTCTGAAGAGGGAGAATGAATATAGATCTAACTGATTTATTAGGTGTGTGTTTTTTATCTTTCATATAAAATGGTTGTTTTTACAATAAGTGTTGCTGTCTGTTAAGTACAGTAAGACATTGCTTAACTGTTTTTTATTGGTGGTTCCCTGTGTTTTGCCAGGAATAAATTTTCGGATTGTCCCTTTTTTTTTTGTCCTAATAGATTATTTACTTTTTACGTTACAAGATTGTAAAAGTACATGTATAGAGTTATCAGACTTAAGAGAAGATAAAATTTCTTTTTTAAATAAGATGTTTTCTTGATAGTATTTCAAGCCTATTATTCATATTTATCCATTTCGATCAGATCTTTATGATAAAGTTACATGTCACAGTTGAAACCTCAGATTGCATTTATACAGGCTCCTAGATTTGTTTTAAAGGGATCGTAATATCAAAATAGGGAAACTAATTTGCCACGTTTAGCAAAGACAAAAAATCTTTTGGACGACTTTCTGCTAAAAAATTTAAAAAGAGGGGGGAAAATATCCAATTAAAAGGGGATTAGAGTATGGATATGAAATGTACAACAAAGACAATATAGCGCAATAATATATATCATTGTTTCCGTTCACCAATTTATGTCCATTGTTACAATACAAACACAATCTAGCTCTTTATATCATCGTTTCCGTCCGCCAATCCATTACTTTATGCAGGAACATATATATAGTAGTCCATGATTTCAATAGAAAGGCAATCTAGTGCTATATATCCTCACTTCCGTCCGTCAATCCATTAGTCCATGATTTAACTCTGGTATAATGTTCTTGATAACTAACTTTTATAATATTGATAAGTTATTGAATTCTTGAGAGTTTATGATATTGACTGGCTGCCAAAGATCAAAACATCGTACAGACGATGTAGCAAGTCTAGATAAGTCTTTTCGATGCACCAATCTATCTTGTATATTAGCTTTTAATCCTTCCTGCCGCCGTTTGATGAATCTATGTATTTTTTAAAACAATTATGGATAATTTTTATATTGCATTGGCGACGGTTTGTCCATACACTACTAATGTTTACTTGGAAGTGCAGAAGTGGTAGCAATTATAAGTGTCTTTCTCATGTAACATCGTTGATGTAATCCAATAACAGGTGCTTTGCACTTTATTCCAGAACATAGATTCCCCATTACCAACATAAAGACAGGATGTACTTCATTTTACATACACATTGTCGAAAGATTCAACGAAAAACTATTAGAATTCAGAAAGTTTATAAAACGACGAATGCTGGCATATTGTGAATAATATTTACTATGTACAGTGGCGGATCCAGAACTTTTCATAAAAGGGGGGTACTGACTAACCTAAGGGGGCCTCTCCAGTCATGCTTCTGTGATTCCCTATATTAACCGTTTCCCCCACAAAGCCCCGCCACCACTTCGCCCACGATTCCGTCTATTTTGTATCTAGTGCTTATATAAATAGTTGAATGGTGTATTCGTAAGCATCGCATATATTTTATCAAAACCGTTTCATTTTAATAAGAACACCACTATTCTTTTGTATATAAACAATGTTTTAGGGATTTTCATAGCAAGTTAGCAAATGACCATCTTTTAACTTATGTTTTGGTTCAATTGCCGTAGTCTCCAATACACAAAGTATAGAACCATTCAATAATAACATCGATCTGTTATATAATTGTTATCATATAGAAAATAGATTGCATGTTTATTCTTTATTACCACAACAAACATGAATACGTCCAAACTATCTGCAGACAGTAACAATCCCCTGCAGTTACAAACTCTCTAGATATTTCCTACGATAAATGTTAAAAGAGTTACATTGAAAAATAACGCGTACAAGGATTGCAGTCAGTATTACGGATTGCAATGGTATACCTAATGTTTGCAAACGTATTATGTTTGAAATAAAAGAAAAGAGCCATGATATGATACCCAAAGAGACAAGTGCCCACCAAAGGTCAAATGACGTGACTGAATGCAGTTATAGACAGGACTCCTTCTATTACCGATTTGGGTGAAAATTGCTTGTAAGATATCGGTAAAAAATTGCAAACTTGCCTGAGAAACCTACATGTCGTACCAGCGTGTTCTACTATATTTACATGTTCAAAAGCAACGGAAATATGTCCTTAAATAACCTGACTGTTTATAAATTCCGAACAGTGTTATGTGCAGGTGTACTGTCACTGAAGACAAAGTGTTAAAGATGACTGTAATTAATTATCTTCTCGTGTAACACGTATATCAAAATGTTTCAAACTGTATAATTTATTTTTCATGTCTTACACGACCTTACACATCATTTTATGTCCTACTTTTGGTTAAATTATACAAAAGCATCAGTATAAAGTATAAAAACAAACGAGGATCCTACGATCTTTGGAAAGTATGCCGTTTTAAACATGTCGACGCTAAATTAACAACTTTAAAGAGCAAACAACAACAACAACAAAAAATACAGAACATAAAAATGTAATCTTCATTTTCGTCAAATTGCATTCTGATAAAATATCTATGTAAAAGAAATATAAGTACTAGTAGATGTAGGACGATGTGGTATGAGTGCCAATGAGACAACTCCATCCAAGTGACAATTTATAAAAGTAAACCATTATAGGTTCATTCAAACGGAAAACCAACGGTCTAATCTATATAAAAAAACAGAATCGAGAAACAATTATAAACCACAGAAACAGACGACAACCACTGAACATCAGATTACAGAATTAGGACAGGTGCTAACAATTGCAGCGGGATTAAACGTTTTAATGGTACCAAACCTTCTTCCTTTTCAGAACCAGTAGTATAATATCACAACATAGAAAGGCACACTATAAAATATCAATTACAATGGCTGAACTCAATAAAAAAACGTATTAACACAAAATAAGTACCTTGATATTATGAATGAAGATAAATAAAACTGCTTAAACTAGCAATTTCGTTCTGTTTCGATAATATTAAAATTTAAAAATTATTTCAAAATTCTTTGGAACATGTAGATGCTAGCCTTCAAAGACATATTATTTTGAAAATCGACTGAATTCTGCATGGTGGACATCATTTCTAAATTCTTTATTTACGCTCAGACACAAAATATGTGTTACATGAGGACAAATTACAAATCAAATACAATAAATGACAGAATAGACAAGTAACTATTAACAAAAGTGTAATTTCTAAAGATAATAAAACTTGTAAGATACATGCATCTTTCTAAATGAAGGTAGATAGTTTTTTTATTAATATAGCTATAGATTATACAATAACTGACAGTGACACAATGGCAGCATATTTTGCATTTTCAGTACAGATGGGTATGTTGTATAATATCTCGGTATATATTTCTCCCGAAGTTCAGTAATAGTACTATTATTACATACATATAAATAATGATATTCATCACCAATACATGATTCATTACATAAGATACATATGCGATCTGTTCTAGCGATGTTGTACCATCTGCCAGTTTCCATAGGAATTTTTAGTTTACATGTTCTCAATTTTGAATTCCAGATTCTTTTATCCTCTGGTAGACGTAATAGATAATTTTCAAGACCTAACTGAGATTTAAATCACTTATAAAAGAGGGACGAAAGATACCAAAGGGACAGTCAAACTCATAAATCTAAAACAAACTGACAACGCCATGGCTAAAAATGAAAAAGACAAACAGAAAAACAATAGTACACATGACACAACATAGAAAACTAAAGAATAAACAACACGAACCCCACCAAAAACTAGGGGTGATCTCAGGTGCTCCGGAAGGGTAAGCAGATCCTGCTCACATGTGGCACCCGTCGTGTTGCTTATGTGATTAAAAATCCGGTAAATAGTCTAATTCGGTAGGTCACATTCATGAAAGGGAAGGGGATTGTAGTTATGACGTAAGGAACATATCCGATATCATTTGTGAAACGGTTATTCCATAACGGTCAACCAACTCGTGATGGCGTCCGTAAAATTTATGAAGGGATGATTTCAACTTCACCATTTGGAACTCTTGGTTTAATAGATCTTGTGAGCAGTAACCCTCTATCAAGAAAATCATGATAGGAAATGCAAGCACGGGAATATCGTATCAATTGGGAGATATATACCCCGTATGCAGGTGCTGCTGGAATGTTGCTACTTAGAAATGGAAAGTTCACAATTGGAAAGCTGAAATCATCTCTTTTGTCGTAAAGTTTTGTTTTTAAACGACCCTCATTGTCAATTTCTAGATGTAAGTCAAGATATGAATCCGACTTAACTGTATCTGTAGTATCCTTTATCTCCAATTCGATGGGATAGATGCGTTCCACATAGTCACCAAATTTTGAATTGTTTAGTGAAAGAACGTCATCTATATAGCGGAAAGTAGAGTTAAAGGATATTGCTAACTTCTTATCTTTCTTCCTTAGAAGTTTCTGCATGAAGTCAGCCTCATAATAAAAAAGAAACAAGTCGGCAAGTAGAGGGGCACAGTTTGTTCCCATTGGGATGCCGACAGTCTGTTGAAAAACACGTCCTCCGAACGTTACAAATATGTTGTCAATCAAGAAATCAAGCATCTTGATAATATCGGTTTTAGAGAATTTTTTGTTTGAATCAGAGTGATTCTTTACAAAGTATGATTTATCCCTCCCTAAGACAAGATACTTGTATCTACGTTGGCCATTCTTTTCAGTTATGAAGCAAAGTAATACCAACTCTTTCAATTTGTCTTTTAGTTTGGAATTTGGAATACTTGTATAATATTCGCCACGAGACGCGTTATCGAGAAGAAACTGATCTTGAATAATCTGTTTTATAACGGGTTTAATAGTTGAACAATCAATGTATTGGTTGAAAAACATATAACCTAATCCTGGGTTGTCAAATATAGATTTTACAAATGACACCCATTTAAATTCACAAATATCATCAGCATGTAATTTGAAAATAAGCTTATACAACTACTAAGTTTGTTTTCATTTTTAGCCATTCTGCTCCAAAACGATAACATTCTTAATTTTACTTTAATTTCTAGTTGAAACTTTCCTTATTCTCCATATACCATAACATTTGGAGTACTTGATCTCACATATAAAATTCTCTTGCAAAATTGTAGATGAACTTTTTCAATTATATCAATGTTTTCAAATCCCCATATTCCTGATCCATACAATAAAATAGGTTAGACAAGATAATCAAACAATTAAAGTTGTAAGTCAATAGGTAAATGTAAATTTCTAATCTTTATATAAACAGCAAAGAGTGCTTTTTGCGACTGTTCTACAGGCTTTTTCTTTGCACAAACAAATAACCATTATAATTAAGTAAAAGACCAAGATATGTATAGCTATCTACGATTTCAAAAGATCAAGTTTAAAATCAAAATCCATTTTCGTTTTTCTTTTGCTAAAAACCATCACTTTAGTTTTACCAATATCCACATTAAGTTTCCACATTTTACAATAGTTTTCAGAACCCTTGAGAGCATTTTGCATTTCGCCATAATTATTAGCAAAAATAACAGTGTCATCTGCATACAACAAAACAAAAAATTCTAAAAATACATGTAATTCATTATAACATTTTCTTTAATTAATTCTAGAGGTAAACATGAAGTTCTCTAAAGTAATCTTCTAAGTCATTTACAAATATGGAAAACAATAAAGGGGAAAGGTTTTCACCCTGACAAACTCCAATCATACAAGGGAAAATTGTTGTATTGAACACATGATTTGATATTAGTATACATATTATATATATCATAACAGGTATTCTGAGATGTTCTTGCCTTTTACGGGGACTAAATAAATGGACAAGACATCATTTCTTAAACACGTCTTTATTCTCCATAAACATGTTCATACTCATCACCAAAAAACAGCATTACGGGTCTGACCTTACACCCTTACCTGGAATAGCCCCGACCTCGAACAGAATTCAACCCTAATACATAACATCCCCCCGCTTAGCAAAAATGTGGATAATTTTTCCACAGGTTGAATTCAGTTCAAACCATAATACTATGTAAATATCAATTTATAAAAAAAACAAAACATATCCAGTACAATATTACGACTCCATATGCAAAAATCTTATTGAAATACGTTTGAACTCTTTTCTCTACAATCTCACATCTAACGCCATATGCTCTAGTAAAATTTGATAACGTTATGAAATCACAATACAATCATTTGTAAAATAGCAAATATATAAGTGAAACAATGTTGTCATGACTGTAGCTGTTTATTATACATCGATAAGAAACCAACAGAGACCGCTACCTCTTATTGAAAATGAGCTTTCCACAATAGGTTTCATCCACCATAACTGTATCTCTCACACTCTCATACCCCCACCCCCCTACTCTCTCTCACAGACTCGTGGATCCGTATTTATAGTTAATGAAACATGTTTCAGAAAAGCAACACCTCTTTAAACGGCAATTTATGATTTCTATCACACCGCTACTGACAATATTCCACATGAACATTCATTCTACTGTATCAAATGTACACGCTATCAAATGATTTCCGTTATCATGAACAAAATTGATGAAAATCAGTTATGTGCCAATAGTGAAAACTGATATGCAAATCTTGAATGAATTTATGCACACTTATTTAAAAAAAAAAAAATGGGCTATTCCAAGTCAACCAAAAATATAATGAAATGCAATAATTTTGAACAAACGATTAACATTAATAAAGTGCTTCAATTAACAGTTCAAAATTTATCAAATTGTTGGACATCTATACAATAATACGAATGACGGCGAGATAACCCTCACACGAATATCAGGTCCAACAGAGATGATGCTGGTGATTCTTTTCTTTTCTTTTTCTTACATTACTTTGTTACGCAAACTTTATCTCTGGATATTTATGAATTAGCGGCGGTGAAAATCCCACACGCTTATGCAGTTACGAGCAGACGCTACTTTGATCATGTATTTCATTGTAAGCGGCGGAATAATTTCCACACGCCCAAGCTATAATACACTTAATTTATTATAGGCGGGGCCTTTTACTAATAATGTCTTTCGCTTTAACATTGAGATCAGAAATATCCATCCAACGTGCGTTCTGTGCAGGTTCGCCACAAAGATGAACTAAATACTTATGTGTTCCGTTCACTATTTTACAAGCAAGTATACGTTTGATTTTAACATTGTCTTTTATATGATTATCTGTGGACGATTCAGGTGTCGTAAAATTAGTGTCTCGGAAACGCATGGGTTTTCTGTGTGTCCTTTTAGAACGTCGCACGGGTAAATTATTTTCTGATGTGCTTACATCCGGGACATTGGATAATTTATTTTTGGATGAAACAAGATCATTGCATGGACTATCGTTCTCACTGTGTTCCGAATGTTCATCTGATAGTAAATCATGTTCTACTGTGAACTGATTGACATTTGTAATAACTGGATCCATGAAATAGTTACACTGATTATGTTTGCGAACATATGCCGGCTTTAGTCTGTTAATATGAATTGACGGGAAAATTTTAGATGTAGTCTGGTCTTTTAATGTATATAAATGTGGACTTTCACAATTTTCAACAACATATGGTCCTGCAAATTTGAATTTAAATTTATGTCCTGGACCTGTCGGGTCTTTACTCATGTATACAAAGTCGCCAAGTCTTAATGTTAAATTATGAACTTTTTGATTAGCGCGTTCCATCATTGCTGTTTGCGACTTTAGTGCGTGATCCTTTACTTCATTCCGAATAATATCTAATCTTTCGGAAAATTGTTTAAGATAGTCATGATAATCTTTTGGGATTGACGCTAAATTCAAATCACGAACGTGTCCCGACAAAGGAAATTTAGGACGACTGCCGTAAAGAATTTCAAAAGGTGAATATTTTACACTGTCATTGGCAGTTGAATTTAATGAAAATAAAATAGATGGTACCATATCCTCCCAATGTTTTCCCTGTTGAATGTAAGGCGTCATGCGTTCTGCAAACGTTCTATGCGTTCTTTCACACAAACCAAGACAGTGGTGAGTAAAACTCGGTGTGTATTGCTGATTTATCTCCAGTAATCGACACACTTCCTTAATTGCACGAGCGGTGGCTTCCGAACCACGGTCACTGATCAGAGTATCGCAAACTCCATATTGAGATACAAGTTTGAATAAGACTTCCGCAACTGTCAACGTATCTTTGTTTGGTATAGGCTCTGCAACTAAAAATTTTGTGAACGCATCGACGGCTGTAAATATATAAGAGTTTCCTTTTGCTGACACTGGTACAGGTCCGTATAGGTCCATTTGCCAAACCTGAAAAGGCGCTTCAGGTGTCTTAAAAGCGACGATACCTGCTTTTGTTTTAACTTGAGTAACTTTTCGGCTCTGACAATCGTGACAACTTCTAACATAGTCCGTCACACTCTGTAATAATTTCGGAAAATAATAATGTTCTTTTAACATGTCCGCTGTATGTTGAATGCCACCGTGTCCACCTAACGGTGAGTCATGGTACAATCGAAGAACGGTTTTAATAGCGACCTCTGGTAACGCTAGTTGATACGAAGTGAAAAGTTTTGTCCGTTTACACTTTGCTGTACGAGTATGAAAAAGCAATCCATCCACAATATCATAATTTGGAGTTTCAAGTAGAAGTTTTCTAGCAGCTTTCTGTAAAGAGGGTAATTTATTCTGTTCAAAATATGATATAAAAGGTCCAAAGTATGGGTCCCGCACTTGTAGTTTTTGGAAAGTGTCCTTACTAAAATCACCATGTCTAAAAATTTCAATTGAATCAGTGAATTTAACTTGCGTATTGTTCTCACTTGTAGCCGTTTCTGTACTAAGATTAGTTTGGGTTTCGTCACCATCGGTATTTAATGTTGTAAAATTTGAATGATCTTCCTTTCCGTAGAAATTTCTGTATCCTGATTTTTAGCACTTATTTTGTGATCGACTGATTCTGACTGATTTTCAGTGTCAATATTTTGAGATGAAATTTCCGGTATATCACGGTTTCCTGTATCTGCTGTTATATTGCGGTCTTCAGAGTCACATTTGTCCGTGAATTGTTGATATTTTATGTAATTTGGTAACTGACTTTTTATTTTGGAAATTGTTTGATCTGCTGCATCGTAATCTTCTGTATCAGCGTCATATCCAAAATCTAATTGTTTGTTTTGAAATTGTTTACTGCGCTTTAAATGTTTTAGATTCCTAATGGAGTCGTGACTTTTCATTACGTTGTTAACTTCCGGAAGATTGTGTTCTTGAAAATCAGTACTTTCAGAATCCATAAAATTCGGAAATTTAACACGCTTTCCTTCAAATTGTATGTCACCAACATGTTCGGGAACGTACGGAAAAAATGGGTCCTCTTGATCAGGACTATCAATACCTTCACAACTAGTCAATCGAGTTGACCGAGATAAAGCGTCTGCAACCTGCATATCTTTTGCCGGTTTATATCGTAGTTCAAAATTGAACTGTTGCAATATTGCTACCCAGCGTTCATATATGGCCCCTTTAAGTTGTTTTTGAAATATAGGCCGAAGGGCCTGGTGGTCGCACTCGACAATAAATTTACGACCCCTCAAATACATTGCACAATCTAAAATAGCTGTTACCATCCCTAGTAATTCTAATTTTGTAGGTCCGTACGATCTTTGCCATTTGCTTAATGACTTAGAACCAAAACGAATTACACGGACCTCCTTTATACTATCACTAGCTGTCTCCTGATACTGGTACAACATGTATCCTATACCTTTAGAACTGGTATCCACTGCTAAATAAAACTCAGTATGAAAATTTGGAAATGCTAAGATCGGAGAATTTGTCAATAAAGATTTCAACTTGGTAAATGCATTTTCTTGTTCTGATGTCCAACGAAATTTGGCGTTTTTCCGAAGGAGTTTGGTTAGAGGTTCTATTTCAGCGCTAAAATTTGGAATAAATTTCTTGAACCAGTTCAACAGACCTAGTGCACGGCGAAGTTCACGTACTGATCGGGGTGACGGATATTCTTGAACTGCTGTAATTCGATCAGGCGGTGGTTGTATACCGTCTTTAGAAATAAGGTGGCCAAGAAACAAACAAGATTTCTGTGCAAAATGACATTTCTTAGGGCCCAATTTTAGGCCAGCGGCTTGTAAACGATTAAATACCTCATGTAAATCACTAAGGTGTTGCTCAAAGGTTTCTGATGTTATTAAAACGTCATCTAAATAACACAGACAAGAATTGAATGTTAACCCATGGAGCACTTTGTCCATTAAAAGTTGAAATGATCCTGGCGATGAACTTAAACCCATTGGTAGGCGGAGAAATTGATATGTACCGTAACAAGTGTTGAATGCGGTATATCGTTGGCTGTCTGGAGATATAGGCATCTGAAAAAATCCTGAACTTAAATCGATATGAGTTATGAAATTCGGGGTCCTGTTTGAGAAAGACTCTGTTAAATCCTGTAATTCTGGTAGTCCATAAAAAAACTGCTGAGACTGAGAATTTAAATAACGGAAATCACAACAAAATCTGAACTGAGAGAGACTGTTTGAAGAATGATTGAAATTGCTATTTTGGCTATTTCGGGACTCCTTGGTTCTTTTTGAAACTAAAACTATGGGACTTGTGATGGGTATATCTTCGGTTTCACCAACCGGTGAAATTATTCCTTGTTTTAGCAAATGATCTAGATGATCCCGAAGTACTTGTTTTTTATCTGGGGTAAGGCGATACGATCGCTGATATTTTGGCTTGAAATCCGGTTTTAGTATAATCTTGTGTTGCACTATGTCCGTGAAACCTAAAGCAGGATTTTCATCTGTTACAAATATGTTGTCATGCGATTTTAAAAACCCTTTCAATAGTCCTTGTTCAGACTCAGATAAATGTTTTGGAATATCAAAATAGGAGAAAAATTTTGTACCACTAAGTTCCCCATCTTCAAACTTTTCGGTCGAAAACTGTACATTATTAACCTCTGGATTTTCTCTATTTCCTATACATGTAGCTATTAAATCAGAGTCATTGTCAAGTATCTCAAATTTCGCAACAATCTGACCCCTTGGAATATCAACTATTTCACTGGTAGAATTAAACAGTTTGACAGGCACCAGTTTATCTTTATTTACAGAAACTACCGCTTTCGCTGTCAAAACACCTAATTTAAACAAATAATTATGGTTCGTGCATATTCCTTGCATACCATGTAAAATATCATTATGAACTTTGCCCCATACTATCATCTCAGAATTTGGCAAAACTGACAAACGCTTTTGATTTTTCACTTTACAAGAACGGGAACATACGGTCAACTTTGAAAAATCTAGCATTATTTTCTTCGAGACCAAATAGTCTGTGCCTAATAATAACGGATGTGATGTTTGAGAAAATACATGTACTAAAATCCAATGTTTTCCTTGTGGAATTTGTATTTTAATTCGTGAAACACCAATAATGTTAACAGATTGGTTATTAGCTAAAACAATTTTCTCACTAGTTGAATTTACCCATGACTTGTGAGTTTCAGGTATTGAATTAAATAATTGTTGTGAAATTACATTTATTGAGCTTCCCGTATCTACTAGGGCTGCAATTTTCAAATTCAAAATCTGTACAGGCAAATAAATAAACTTATTCCGGCTTTCCATATTTGATGTAGAACACTGCATTTCATCATCGGAAGTTTGAAAATGTTCAGATTGAACAGTGTTAATAAATGACCTAGAAGGTGAACGACTACGACATCTGGCACCTATGTCAGTCCTCCCGAAAGACCGTGCCTGGTGTCCCCCGGGACTGTTCAGTTTCCCGAAAGTATCTTACAATTAATCGCTGAATGACCAATTTGGTCACACAACTGACATGTGAGATCGGAACTGCTAACTCCTTGTCCGTTCCAGTTGCAATAACGTTTAATATGATTTGGCGAATTACAATTGAAACAAAGATTGTTTGTTGCCTGAGGGAGGTAGGTTGCCTGCTGACGACTGTTGGTTGCCTGAGGGGGTTTGGTTGTCTGCTGACGACTGTTTGTTGCCTGAGGGGGGTAAGTTGCCTGCTGACGACTATAAGCAAATCGATCGGTACGTCTGTTTTGTTTTGTACTTTCATCAGTTTTAGATGCAGTTAAATTTTGGACTGCCTTAGTGAGAGTGTCTATTTGTGACTGTAAGGAGGCGAACTCGGAGTCACGTTTATCACTAGGTTTTGCCTGTTTATTTGCCGCAGCTACCTGTAGCTCAGCCTTCCTGTACCCATAAGCTTCGCCCATTTTAGCGGCTGCTAATGCCGATGGACTGTCTCTATGGTTACCGGCTCTTACAAAAAATGCTAGTTGTTCGGGTAACCCTTTAATGAATTTAACTAAAATTTCGTGATCAGGTTTTTTCAATGTGTTTGCTTTTTCCACAAGTTGGCAATAAAAATCATCAATTGACTGGCCTGACGATAAAGACATGTTTTCAAAGATTTCACTATCAAGCATAACTGTAGGATTTTGCCAGTCTAAATCAACATATTTATCGTTGAACAAATGTACTATAGCTTCCCATGATGCCTTATTTTCAGACGATAGAGAATTAAACCAGGTTAATGCTGGACCAGTCAAATGTAAATGAAGCGCCGCTATTATGCGGTTGTCGTCCCGTGGTGAAATGTTATGTAGGGTTGCATATGATTCAAACTCAGCAATAAATAATGCAGCATTTTCATGGGGATAGCCGCCAAATTTCCGACAGTTGGCTAGTTTTTCCATCGTGGCTGATATGGCAAGATTTGAATTACAAGTTGAAAAGTTCAAAGGTAGTTTTGGGGACGGAGTAAGTAAATAATTAATATCTGGCTCCCGAAGCTGATTTAGCGACAAAAATTCGTCTGATAGAACAGATTTTGGTTGTTCAAGTTCAAATTCTAGGGAATCGACAGAGTACTGGAACAATGGTGATATAGAAACGGGTAAAGGCAGTAGTGGGGTTTCAGGCGACTTAATTGATATCAATCCAAATTCGACCTCACTGTCGTACTCGTCATCAGAAAAATTTGCCGAGAGCTGATTTGAAGTCATTTACAAAATTATGTTACCAACGATCAGGATTTACCTATACATGTAGCGAGTAAATTCTCACATACACATTCATAAGATGCCATTTTATTATAAAGAGCAAAAATCAACAGTTGTGGTCTAGCGAGCTAGAATGATATTACGCTTTTATATGTATACTTCAGTCTAAATGTATTACGCTTTGTTTAATGCCTTGTATAGCGAGTTAATTCTCACATACACTGAACCACTATACATACAACCATGTTCATGTATCAATACAAAGAGCAGCGAGATAAATTCTCACATACAAATCTGTCAGATAAAACGACAGGTATATTTTTCAAAGTTCCCACACTTTCCAACCTCGGACCCAAGTTGGTGAGACCCTTCTCGGCTTTAGAAATAAGACTCATTCGGGTACAAAAATTTCAACAACCAACGGAAATAAAATTGTCTCTGTGTAAAAACCATGTGCTTGCCGCCTACATGTAATGTCACGCTTCAGTGCACGCAAATCGATCCTCGTGGTAATTCACAAAAATATTTCAGTTAACACAGTATAAAATTGAAACAAATTGTCAAAAGCGGTTTACAAAACAAATTAATCCATTTGAAGTCCTCCACCATGAGATGTTCTTGCCTTTTACGGGGACTAAATAAATGGACAAGACATCATTTCTTAAACACGTCTTTATTCTCCATAAACATGTTCATACTCATCACCAAAAAACAGCATTACGGGTCTGACCTTACACCCTTACCTGGAATAGCCCCGACCTCGAACAGAATTCAACCCTAATACATAACAATTCTCATGACGGGTTTTATAATCAATAAATTAGAACATAACTAATAAGTATTGGTACCACCAAAACTGGTAAATGCCTTATGGAATAGTTCTCATTAATTTAACAAATATAGGCACCACCAAGATGGGTAAATAACAGAAGAGCTTTCCATATTATTAGTATATTGACTGAGGATTGACACAGAGAAAGCCATAGCATGTAACACTTTATTATATACTTAAAACAGATGCTTTCCTGTTGGGGATTGATAGAGCATTTAGAACCGTGACTGGTCACGGCAATATCATCACGGATGGGTAATACAGTGTGGTAATAATTGATTGCCTTACAAATAAAAGTTACTTGTACGAACAACATTTTTTATTTTGTTTTATATTTCAGTTCAATTGTCTTCTGTCTCCCTTTTTTGTCCAAAATTGAACAAGGCTAGTTACGTCATATGACTCAGTGAACCACCAATAAGATTATGGTATACTTAAACTCACTAATAACCAAACAAAACACGTATGGTACAGCGCATTCGGATAACTTAATTTAAGTTTAAGACTTTAATTCTATTATTTTTAAATTACTGTCGGCAAATAAACCTCCACATTTTGACAAATTGCAGTCATTTTTTTACAACTTTATTTCAAATTTATCTAAAATTTACTTTCCATTTATTTTTTAAATGTACATAACATTGACGTGACTGCAACCATGTGTGTATTTGAATAATGAATAATCGAAAGAAAGAAAAAAACGTTACCCAATGGAACATCTTCATTTAATATTTAGGAAAATTAACAACAGGAAAAGAAAAGAAATGGAATGGACAACTGATTCAATCCTCACAAAGTTATATTATTTTATTTTCAAAATATAAAACGTTGAAACATTTCAAAATTTTGTGTCATGCTATCTTAATTTAGTATTGAGTAATTTTTCGAATGAAAAATCAGGCAGGAAATTTATACAGCATGTCTATCGAAACGAAATAATAAAGCGACAATGATTACTTATGTAAGGAGTGAGTGTAAAATTATTAAGCAAGCATGCTTTTGTGCATGATGACAGCACTATTAATTAAAAATGTTATATTTTCCGCCTTTTTAAATAAGTTTGTACAAAGATAAAGAATGCAAACAACACCGTTTATCCTTCAACACATTTGAAGCACATGATAAATGGCATCAGTTATGATGTATATATGCTTTCAAAATCGATTTCCATTAAATCAAAAGATACTAACTGCATTAATGTTTCGCTTTATTGGAAAAATGTCTATCAAACAACAAAATTTTGATTAATAAAGAATAATTTTATTCATCAAATCTTTATTGAAACTGTGTACTTCTAGTATCGCACTATCCCGTGATGAATTGGAAAATTATTACTGCGTTTCTCAAAATTGTTGCTATCACACAAACTGCCAAAAGATAAAATAATTGATGAATTTGAAATAAAAATTTGATTGTGTTCCCATAACAACGAATAAAAAATGATTTATTTATTTCCCAAATGATCGTTTCTGTTCGTTGACATATTATGTCAAATTAGCGTTTCATCTGTCAATATTGGAAAAGAATATACATATTTTCCTCGTCTCGTTTAATATGTAAACATAACCACTCGAGAGTTATAAACACACGACCAATCAGCGCGCCGGAAACCGGGTTGTCGTCTGTCGATTAAAGACCTCCCAGTTCAAATTACACGGCGCTCCGTCAGTCAGAAAAAAACATAACACTTTAATAACCGAATGAACACACAAAAACAACACGTTGTCAGTCGTAACAAAGAGAGTGTTTTACATTAATATTTCTTGTGGATAAATGTAAAATCTTATGAACATTGGATTTTTTAATTGGATTTATTTACCGCCATGATTTGGTGGCTAAAAATCTTAATTTGTACCTGTATTCATAGTATACTATTTTCCTTAATTACAGGTAAGTTACGATAAATTAGATGTTTGATTCACGTTAAAGAGTTCAGTTTGCTCGCATCACCACTTCTCGATGAAGCACGTTGCCAAGTAGAATATTGCGTTTCCACCACATGTCAAATTTTGTTGATATATTTTACCAGAAAGCTTTTAACATCATTTCCATAAGATTTTTTTTAAGCAGTGCTTTACTTGCTTAAGTTAAATAGAGAATAAAATATGTGGTTTGTGTATTTTTGTATTAAGTATATTATATCTCAATGATAAAGAGCTTTTAACGTTATTTCCTTCATGGTGATATTGGAATTTTTATAAACAGGAAGGGGAAATATTTTCACTGTCGCCTAAATTGTTTTAAAATTGTTAAACCTTTTTTTAAATGGTTTTAAAATTGTAAGCCTTTTAGTTCTCTCATATTTATACCAAGTATAAGACGCGATTTATCTAAATTTGTATTAAAGTAACCATTAAAATATAAGTATCCATGAACATTCTAGTTGAAGATTTTTCATATATTTTAATTAAAATTCTTATGATAAGACACCAGTAAAGATATTTCCTAAAAGACGTTCTGTCAGAAGTTATTGAAATAGATAACAAGCAGAGCCAAGCCCTTAAGCAAAAGCATCGTACAACTATGCTATGCAATGAATGTGTATTTATTTGCAATAAAATATTAAACTTATTAGAATATATCCTGATACTTTGATCGTGGTAATGTCGGCTGAATTAAGTTAATGAGGTTTAGACGCCAGTAAGCTAATCTAATTTACCTATACATTAGAGAAAACAAATGCTGCCGTCGTCAGCCGCAATCATAAAGAAAAAATTACACGGTTTGTCATAAAACGGAACATAAAAAATAGAACTGAAAGTGCATAAATCCTTTGAAATTCTCATAACTTTAAACAAGCTTTCACTATTTATTAACACTACATTTTTAAATTTTTTTTTTGTATTTCGGTATACACTTTCAAGGGAAACTTGGTTCTCAGACAGTATATGATTAAGACCAAGTATCACAAGTTTTAAACAATTCACTGTTTTTTGGAGTAGGAGTTTGTTTTCTTCCAATATTTTGAACAAAATTATCCCAGATACATATAGACAAGAGCTGTGCATTTTATATGTATTAATTATAGGGGTTCTCTTTAATATTGAGTTTACCATGCATGCACCAACTGTTTGATACTCTTCAGGCTATATTATTAGAAGTGTTGTTTATAATAATAATAATTTTATTTGCAAAATACACCCATATGGGTCAAGCAAACACAAATACAACATTTAATACAGACAGTGAAGAATTACAAATATAAACATTAAAAAACCATAGAGAAAGTCATGTTTTTGAGATACTTTTATAACAAATCACAAGTTAATTTATACAGATGTAATTATTTAAATATGAATTTATCAGTAAAACCTGACGTTTGAAGTCCAGGTCATTAGTCTCGTTCAGAAACATATATTAAAGATAAAAAATAAGAGCATGAAATATATTTGGAAACAGAATTGACTAAAATTCTGTATAGAATATATTTTTGGGAGGATATGTACATCCAACTCCCATAGCCATAGCCATAGCACAAAACCAGTGTGTAATGTCTCCCCCTTTCTAGAACATGAGCAATAACTCATGCTCAATATAATATACATTATAAAATGCTCCTAACTTTAAACTTAAACTTATAACCCATGCTCTATATTACAATGTATCATAAACGTATTTGAATTCCCCTATATTAATTTGGCCATGTAAACAATTATCTCTATAATAAAATGTCTCCTTGTTTTATTTGGCCATCTAATCCATGCTCTATATTATAAAATGAATGAAATGTTCCCCCACTTGATTTTGCTAAGAAATCATGCTCAATATTTTAAAATCGATGAACTGTTTCACCTCTTTCCGGTTGGCGATCCAAACCATGCTCTATATTATAAAATGAATGAACTGGTTCCCCTCTCTTGATTTGGGCATCTTATTTATGCTCTATTTTATAAAATCGAGGTTTCTCCTCTTTATATTTGTCCCTCTAAACAATCATTCTCTCACTTGGGATATGGTACTATAGTGTGTACTCTACGTTACACTTCTAGTATTGGAACACCCCCCTTTTAAGATGCGACTATCTAAGTTGAATCCACACTCGCTCTATAGAATAAGAATTAGGAACTCTCCAATTATTTTATATGACCTATGCTCTATGTTATATGATCCTCACTTTTTTTGGTTGCTTATTACATTTCTCGTTTTGTTTTAAAACAATTTAAGGGGATAAATATATCAAACTACATGGGTAGATACTTGTATGGGAATATTAAATGTCAAGAAAACGACGTGTGAGCAAACCTTCCAGTTTATATTTCACTACAAGACAAGGTATTCATTTCAAACAAAGAAATTCTACTTTTGTAATTTTACCAGCCTTCAGAATACCTCATTTTACTTATCGTACAAATCCAGTCTACGTGGGTTTTAAAACATTAATAGTGTTTCTTGATCGCTAATCTAGTTACTAAACACAATGAAACACGCTAGCTCGGTTCGTTGCCTCTTATTATAGATGAACTTTGCTGATAAAGTATATTTACCGTGGATTTGCACTGTAAAAACCTATTTTCGAACTCGTACCCTGTGTTCTAAGGTATTGTTACCAATCTTTCATGTCGATGCTTATTATCCGCACAGCAATTATCCAACAAATTATACAAAATCGTTCTCCATTTATAATTTTTTTTAAATGTCTGTGTAAGAGGGTCATATTCGTAATCAGACATCAATTTGGGATATTTTGATATTTTCTTTTTAATGTGACTAAATTAAAACATCTACATAACATTATACGAGCCATTAAAGTTGTAAATCAAAACATATGAAAAAGAAATGTAAAAGTATTAAAACATACGTCACATGATAGTAAAATAAAGTTGTAATGTTCCTTTAAGCTTCTGATTGATGGCGCTATTTTGATCTCTAGTTCTTAACACCTGTCGATATTTTGAAAAATTACAACTAAATATAAAATCTAAATGTCGATACATCTTTGTTTGATACATTTATCTTTTTTTATTATTCTACATTTTCATACTGAAAACCATTACTTTCTATGTTAAATTTACAGAGATGGTATTGTACCATATATAAAGTAGCTCAATTATGTTCTGCCTTTTTATTTTTAAAGATAAACCATGCATGTACATATTTTGCTAATGTATCTTTCCTAATAATGGACTGATATCAAAGAAGTTATTTGATCTCTTTCGTTTTACTCCGTTTGTGCAAGTACAAAGTCACATGTCATAGGAAGGTATAAAGCTAATGCATGGTCTGTTTCCAAGAGATGGTCGTCAGATATCATGTCACTATTTCTATTCACAATATTATCAAAACCTTTTAGCATTTAATTTGTAAGTGTCATTATAATATTTGGTAGTCATTTATCATTTTAACTACTTTTCCTTTTCTGAGGCTAAATGTTCCCTTTTTGACCTGGACTATTTATTAGATTGATATACATTTTTAAAATCTACAAGAAAACATTAAAGTAAGATAGACTGTCTATAATTCTCAAATTACTAGTTAAATGTTGACTTTATATTAAAGTGATGTTATAATCCCTTTATCCAGTCTTTCAACCCCGCTTGTATGTATTGAAATTTAAACTGCGATGTCAATAGCAGGGCGGATCAATGCGTTTAAAACGTTTACCTTACTAGAAAAACAAACATTTAGTTAGGCATACAGATTTGTAAAGCTCTGCACAGCAGTTGGTCGAATTTAGGTCTATAAAAGGCTACATTAAAAAATAATAAGCTTTTTCACAGTGGTGAAACATTTATCTTGATCCCATATGGTTTTAAAAAAAGGCGAACAACCTGTCGATTTCGCCGTATTGCAGATCGGTCAATATCGGCTCAGTATTTACCAAATTTACTACAGTACTCTTGAGTGGTATATGAAGTATTTATACAAGATATAGTATCCCTAATACAAAAAGAAAGAGCACATAGCATATTTGTAAATAATAAAGATTTAACAAATTGAAGTGAACAAACATGTTTATATATATAGTCACATGAGCTCTGACAATATTACACATTTGAAAGAATCTATCCTATCACTTAGCTTGCTCTTAACGCATGCTTTTAATTATAAGAAAGTTATGTTCACTCTGTCTCGAAGTAGAGAGGAAATGCTTGTTTGTGTACTTAAAATGTTCATTGATGTTGGAGGGGTAATAGAGGGCAATAAATACGCCATCGTAGTGGGTAAAATACTCGAGAACAGTCATTTTTTATTTGTTTGAATTGGGGCAATAAAGTATGAAGCACACATTTTGTTTGCCTTCCTTTGACCATCATAGTAGTATAACACGATATATTGTGAAACAACAACACATTTAAGCTTTCGGCAACCATAAATTATCCAATCACCTCAAGGTTATTGTGTACTTTAAAACAAAGGACGGTGTTTGGTAGGAATGCAATGCTAAATATTTCCAAGGTTCTATGTTTCCATTTGCTTTTGATAATTTTGTATAAATTCAAATTTATCATACATACAAATGTTATATAAAGAAAACATAAGATATAAACACATGATCGATTTTTACCAGAGGGAGAAAGAAAGTGTTCATTTATCAAAATATGACAAATATTTCGAGCATCAGCTTAAAATATTTGCATTTTTTATAGTCAATTGAACACAGTTTATGTTTTTGAATATTGGAAGGTGTGGTATTTATTTTTTCAACTCCTTCATGGTCGACGAACACATGCTAGTATACCGTCATTGAGATCGAAGCGCCACATTACCGCAAGTTATATATGATTGGTCACAGACCTGACAATCCACACTGTGTCACATAGGCACTTGTCTCTGAAAAAAAATCATTTATTAATATGTTTATAGTATTTTTTCAGAGACAAGTGCTTGTGAGGCCGATTAAGATTGAGAACATAACATTTTGTGTACTTTGTTTTCTCCATGGAACTAGTGCACTTATATATTTTGTTTATGCTACTTACCATAACTTAATAACTTAAATATTTGTTTTGGCATGGCGATTTGTCATTCTATCAACGATACCTTTCGTTCTGCCATAATCAACTTGCACTGTTAGTTTATATAAACATGATAGAGATGCAAACTGGATGCCATGCATTGCGATTTGTCTAACAAGATCTTTGTATTTTAACAACATAAGAAGAACATCATGTTAAGCCACAGTAGCAAGAACAGGCTAAAAGAAATGTGATAGTTGTATAAAAAAAATCTATAACATGTAACCTTGCTTAGTTATTTCACTCTCGACTCGTGTACACGTATTCAGGATATTACATATAAGTAAATTAACTAGACATTACATTTTTCAAGTTCAGTTATAACGTAACGAGTGGACAGCATCCTTGCTTTCAGCTTTGCCGGAAGATGTATAAATTATCATTACGCTAGGTCAGCAGTAAATACGTTTTCCTCTATATTGTCCGCAACCGAAAAAAGAAAAAAAACAAAAGAAGGGCATGCATCTGAGTTTCCCCATTTGTAGGATCAGTGATTTGAAATATACTCTTTATTGCAACTTAAAAAGAGTATCAATTTCATATTTCATTTGATGACGATTTGCTAACATGTAAACTGTTTCTAACCTCTAAACCAGATTTTTTTACGACAAGTGCACATAGTCTTCGAGAAAAAATAAAGTTAAATATCCTGTGCCATGCGACTAGAAATTGGAATTCGTATACGATCCATTGTTTTAATTTAAAAAAATAATGAACGTAAAGCATACAACAATCCAATTCAATTATTTATTTTTGTATTCCCAGACATAATGAATTCTCGTCTGTAGTAACATGACTAACAGTTGACATATGAATATTGAAAAGTTACAAATATATGCGTGTAAATGTATGACAAGTATAACCTTTTCATTCTATAATGTTCTTTAGATATGTTTTTGTTCCTCAATCTTTTGGTTTCTTTGTTGTGTTTTGTGTATACATATTTTGTCTTAGTTGTGTTTTGTGTATACATTTTTTGTCTTTTCCTAGTTTTTCTCAAGTTTTCTTGCTATGGCATTGTCAGTTTTGTCAGTTCTGCATTGTGAATTAGAATATCCGGTTGGTGGCCTATCACATATAGTTTACCCTCATGTTGATGTGAAATTCCAATTTCTTTCCCCCTTCTACCCACTAGACGTAAACCAATTGCTGCAAACAACAATCAACCAATCAGATTAAACCGGTGAGGTCATCAGACTAAGAAAACACCGAGTGGTCTATGGTGGTAGACTCAGTGCGGCTGATGATGTCGATGATGTCTCAATAAGTCAAGTTATAATCCTGCTGATGGATAAAAACATACAATATATGTGTTTGCGTGAGGCTGCAGATTAATTTCAAGTGACGCTGTATTTTGATTTTAGACCCCTTTGTGGTTATGATACACAACTACATAGGCAGTTACTTAACAGTTATATAACCTTCCTAACACCTTGATCGAGGTAGATAAAGAGTTTGATTTAATATTAAGCTATAATTCAACATTTGTTCTGGGTTTCTTCACACGTTTGACACTACAGGTCAACTCAACACAACAACATAAATACTGATAACACTTTTGGTACACCTTAAACGACATCTGTCATAAATATACCTGCCTTTCAGGTGGCGTCCTGTCGATTTACATGTGTACAAGATACACAATCACGACAGTGGCATTTTTAAAACTCCAAAACTCAGCACGAACTTTCCCAAAAACCAGATCAGTTGTGAAGTTTCAAAAACTCAGTGAAGATTTTGTTTGACTTTGCATTTCTGTGTTGCGATGTTGATCGACTTGATAAAACACGGAATACAATCTTAATAAGAAACTTGTTTTAACTTTTCTGATGATTTTAAACTCTTATCTACTTTTTATCATGTTATGCAAGAGTTCAGTGAAGAAGCTATTATTAAGATAAAGTTTAAATAGGAAATGATCATGCATCATTGTCTTCATAAAGTTGTACTTTGTTTAACTGGATGGCAGTCTGGATGGCAATGTAATTTGCATTGTGTTAAAATTAAAATTGTCGTTAATGAGTAGTAGCATTAATAGTACATATTATTTTTTTTGTATTCCATTCAAAGCGAAATCTTCAATTTAAAACTATTGAAAAGACTAAAACATGAATAATCCGTTAAGTGCAACTTGCTTCTTAATCCGTTTGCATTATTTTTGCAAATGAAGTATGTTTAATCTCAAAAGTTTCGTTTGCACACTGCTTTCAAATAATTTGTGTTCCTTTGACCTCATATATTATTGCTTCATCTTATGAATTAGTCCGTACTGAATTATCTTGGATTAGCAACGTCGGCATATATTCCACGCTGGTGTCAAGAGACTCACCAAAAACGAATTCAAAAGCACAGCTCTGTTTTACGTTCATTATCTTCCCTCGGTTAACAGTTGTCACTGTTCAAAGTCGAGTAGCATCATTGTGTCGCGCAGAAGTTTTACATTTATTTGTTTCAGCAATGATAATATTCCCACATTGTCATATATTTGCTTCGATATAGTATCTAGATTTTCTTTGGTTTCAGACTAATTGTCTCCATGTTCAAAGCCATAATAATACTTTGAGACACTTAGCCATGATTTTATAAGTCATATTGACTATTATGGTAACGTAGATTGACAATCCAGACGAATCACAGACTTTTTATTGGGGTAAAACAAAAAGTTGTTTGGATCAATTGTCTACATTTGAGATTAGATAGAGCATTAAATGAAACAGTGTCTGCAGAGTGATGATGAATTATTAATAGTAAAACACTTTTAGTCCGAGACAGAAATCTTGCTAGTCCTTTGTCTGGGAGAACCAAAGCAAAACCTTTATCAAGTATGTTTATCATCTTTAATAAATTCAGATTTCTCAGCAAAACAGTTAGTTAATAGAAGCAGTCAAGTATTGCTGTCAAAGTGATTAGAATATAGCGAAACTCACCATGTTTAAGAACTATTTCGGGTTGACAAAAATCTTTATGGAAATTATGTATAAATTTTAAAACCATACAAACATGTACATGTATAAGTGTAAGCAATTATGTCCAGTACTTTAGATTAATTATTGATTTTGGACATTGATTAAAGACAACTACAACCAATCGGACGTAGTTTTGTCAATACATGCCGTCACATTGGGCCATTCCAGTTAATATCTGCTAAAGGGAGATGGATGGTCCTTTCTGAGGGGTGTAAAATTTATACATCTTAGGGGTGGAAATTTTAGGTTTTTTCATCTGACACGACACTTATACGCAAAAATTTCTGAGGGTCTTGCAGCAGTAAATAATTAAAAATAATTACATCTTAGGGGTTACAAAAAATACCTATTTCAGATCTTAGGGGTGCTTTGGAATGTAAACAGTTTCGTATCATGCATTATCTGGTATTGTATTTAAATTCTGATGGGTACAATCCTAGCAGTAAAAAATTCTGATAGGTCAATTTTTCCCATGAAAGCCCATCCACCCAATATGAACAGAAACTCTACATCTGATAGGTCTTAATTTATAGATCTGATAGGTAGTTTTTCATGATGTTTTTTCTGATAGGTCATCCATCCCCACCTGTCAGAAATTAACTGGAATGGCCCATTGGACGTCGATTAGCAGATTTGAGAGTATCAAAATATTGGACGTCGATTTGAGAATGTGACGTTAGATTTGGACGTCGATTTGAGAAACGGCCGTCGATTTGAAGAACGGACGTCGATTAGAAGCCGGACGTCGATATGAGTCTAACATATATATAGATAAAGGTTTCGAATAACATTCAATTATTTTCCAGACTGGTACATAATTGAGAACCCTACCCACTTTAATTTTTTTTTAAACCGGCTAAGACATTTTACAGAATGGTCTCGTATCCTTAGATCTTAAAATGCTATTTTCTGTTCTCACCAGGTTGCCATAATGTAAAACAAATCGAGAAACATACAGCATTAATCTTTCCATAACATAAAGATTCTATATTTTATTATCCTCATTCAACTTGTAAACATGCTATGATAAAAAAAGTTTGAAGCCAACATTGGGTTAGGGAGCTACCATTTGATTTTTATGGGGAGGCTAGGATGAAATTTGAAAAAAATAGGCAGGACAGGAGTTTTGAGTAAAAAAAAAGGCAGGATGAGCATCTTGGCAAAAAAAAAAAGGCAGGATGACAATTTGGGTAAAAAAGTCAGGATAAACTAGTAAAAAAAAAGGCAGGACCGAATAGAGTAAAAAATAAAAAGGCAGGACAGAGATTACAACTAAAAAAAAAACAGGACAAAATTTTTCATCCTAGCCCCCCCATAAAAATCAAATGGTAGCTCCCTTATAAAGATAAGAAAGATATTGTTGAGAAGGGTAATATTAAAACACAGTCTGTCGCGTGCACTCGTGAAACCGTGCTTCCCGTGTTGATTTAGATACTGTAAAAGCGTGACACTTTCATAAATATCAACTTGAGAAAAAAAGAACATAACTATTTTTATATTCTCTCATAAAAAAGTTCGTATACGAATATTGTTTCTAATGATTTTTATTCTTGGACCGTGATGTAATATAAATCAGAAGGATCACCACAGTCTGCAATAAACAAATATGTCTTCCTCTGAAATATATAAAAACTTTTGGCTTGTGTTCATTGTCCTATTCTCTGTTATGTCGTATACAACACCAATCGTGTCACGTCTGTTCTGTTATGTCGTACACAACACCAATCGTGTCACGTCTGTTCTGTTATGTCGTACACAACACCAATCGTGTCACGTCTGTTCTGTTATGTCGTACACAACACCAATCGTGTCACGTCTGTTGTTTTCTGTTATGTCGTACACAACACCAATCGTGTCACGTCTGTTGTTTTCATCTTCCTTTATTTTCTGTCTGAATTGTTTGATTTTCAATAAAAAAAAAATATGTAAGCGCATGCGATTTCAACAGTGATCTCACATTAACAGAAATGTGGGTACATGTCCATGAGACAAGACCTGACACAAAAACGTTTTAACAAAAAGGCATCATTTATCAAACCTAATACCTTCTCGGTCATCATGATTGGCTAGATCGTATTACTATAATTAGCTCCAAATAGTAATACAAGACAGTACAGGAAAGTTGTGAAATTTTAGAATACCAACTTATTTTATTCCAATAATTGAACTTTAACGTGGAAGTTTAGATCTTACAGAAGAAGCTTAGCCAATGTTCATTCGCCTGTCAGAATCTCGTAATGAGTCTTCTTTAGATAAATCTTTATGTTAGGTGCTTTAGGGAATTTTGTAAGATGACATGTCTTTGACAGTCTCCCTAATTTTTTCTAAACTCTTGGCTTTTTGGGGTATAAAATATTGTAAAGACAATTGTCCTTTATTAAAAGCTGTTTTAGAGTTACCTTTTAGATGTGTAATAGGTTTGGTTTCGTTGAGGTGTGTGCAATCCCTCCAGTTCATTTAAAACATAGAAAGCCTGTCGAAACTGCAAGAATCACCAGTAAGCACATTATGAAAAAGATGCCATCATTGTCACGAAAAGGGAAACAAATAATCGACCTGTCGCTAAGTGCTGAAAAGTTTCATAGCAAGGGCCTGTGTTGGACAAGGCTTGCTGTGATAGCTGAAATGCTGAGTTGATTAACGATTGGGTGGATAAAATGTGGATAGCCGACATTACAATTCATATATATCAATTGAGGTTCCGATAGTTCCTCAGAGTTTGACCTTATATGTAAGTCAAAGGTTGTCTAGAGCGAAGGATGTCCATATTGGAATACGAGTAAGATGGCGATAAACTTTATTTTGGAAATTGAAGAATTAAAACCAATTGCTTTGATCACTCCATCTGTATAGTAAAGTCATTCTAAACATAAGTTGGAGGGATCTCTTTTCGAAAGTGCATATCTATGTACAATCAATAAGCAAATAATATTGCATATGACAGATTGATGATTCATTACACGGTGTGGAGTTCATACACGGTGTGGAGTTCATTACACGGTGTGGAGTTCATTACACGGTGTGGAGTTAAAGTAGCCAAAGGGGACTTTACACTTGGGCAAATATCATAAAGTACAAAAGTAACAGAAGGCGAGAAAAGGTGAACATTTGCAATGTTTCTGATGTTAAAAGGATTTAAAAATATCTCGTGGTTAATAGCATAGAACAATCTTTAAAATGTAGAAAGTATGATTAAGTATTTTCCTCCTGGTAACTGGTGTTTCTTTTAATATTATTTAATGAAATAGAGATATGTATCATTTCTAACAAGGATAAAGTCGAATGTCTTTTGATTCACTGTACAGGTAGTTATGAGCGAAAACATATATAATGTTTGTAGTGTTATAAATTGCTATCATATAGATCATCTTAGTCGTTTATACGTGTTGAACTTTCTTTATTTTACTTTCTAAATTATGATAAAAATCCAACCATACACGTTTGAGCTATCATAAAGATGCATATAAAACAACTTTTCGACTGGCCCTTTTTACATAAAGAGGTAAATGCAATATCACTGATTGTTTCTAACACCAGGGCCATTTCTAAAAAGTCTTCAAAATTAAGTTTCATAACTTCGTGTGTATATACTTTGATATTCAAACAATACCATGGGTTATTTCAAGGCAAAAGAACAAATCGTAAACGCTTAAAGGTATAGCTCACTGAAAACAAGACTTTTTACAGATATTGACAACTGTTTGGTCTGTATGAAAACACATGTACAAGAGGACATTCTTAACAAAAACCAAAATTCCGTTGAAAGTAAAGTTATGTATTATCTTTTAGATACACATTAATTCATTTGGGTTTCCTTTGATTCAACAAGTATGAAAAAAAATCGCAATTTTGTGAAATATGTTTTAAACCGCAAGATGTATTACAGTAAATCGGAACTTCTACTAAAAGATAACATATTTTTTTATAAAGTTATTTTTATTTCAGTGGTTGTTTTATACTAAGAATTTGACTTTGACTAAGCCTACATTGTTTATGTCGTGAACTATCCACGAAATAATTGCCACTGGAAATCATAAGCAAAAACATCAACCATTATATGTCTTCCTTTAAAGGAATTCACTCAGTTGTGTGCAAAAGTATTGGAACACAATTCATAATACTCATGAAAATGTAAAAGTTTTAATTAGATATACACCAAATATTTTTTTTTTGTCAAATTTGACGATATTAAAATATACTTATTTATAATGAAAAAAATAAATACAAAATAAAAAAAAAAACTTTTCAGTTTTGAATTGTTAATTTTGTCTTTATAGTAATTAATAAGTATTAAATCTGAAATTTGAGACTTGTATAATTTGTCGTATCTGTTAAGGTTTTGTGAAACCTGACTACTACGTGGCTGTGATGTAGTGCACATCCTTGTTAACCGTAATTTTGAATTGATTAAATGAAAGCCTTGTGAAATAAGAACGCTTCATCCTCCATAATAACCAACATTTTTACATAACGACGTGATTCCACTAATGAAGTAATTATGGTCTGTAGTCAGTCTGTCTTCTGGTGAAAAGGGTTAGAGAATAATCACTGATAACCATTCACCCCAAACACATTCTGGCGACTACACATGCAGCTGTCGTGTCAAGTAGGATACTAATTTTCATCTGAAATTTAAAAAAGTACCTCCAAATTCCATTTACTGCAATGAAAGTATAGATTCTATTATATTCGCAAAATCAATTTGTCATAACTTGTAAAAAAATATTGTAATTTCCTATAATTTCGAAACAACGGAGTAATTTTCATTTCAATATAAGTTCATTACTTACTATAGAAATTTAATATTAATTTTAAAATGGATCATTTTACATTTAAGTCTATTTAATTTCCTCTTACTTCAAATCAACATTTTAAAAGTTAAATCGATGGTAAGAACTGATAAAATTGTTATTTGGCGATTTAGCGAATTAATGCGTCTCCCAGACCAGATTACAAGCGCCAACTAGATTATGTCATTGAAGATTAAAAAGTTTATTCTTTTTTGAGACCAAAGGTGAAATGTACGGGTGGTAGTTTAGATAGATGATATACATGTTTTCTATTTAAATTTTGATAATTACATTTTTTTTTACATATAATAATGTATTAAATATATGACGAGATCTGTATCTAAACAAATAGTATGTCAAATTTTCAAATAAAAATATGGAACAACAAATTGTCAGCAGACTAAAATTTTATCAATCCGATACACTGTAAAAGCGATCAAATATTTCCTTAAAGTAAATTAGCATTTCATTTTATTTAAGGATTGTGCAGATACGCATACATATTTTGAATGCAAAAACTCAAAAAATCTTAAAGTGTATGTGTCTGTTTATTCTCAAAACAAAAAGGCAAAAAGCAGAAAATGTATTTTTCAGTGGGCATTTGGAGCAAAAAATAGTCAGTTTAATTTGATATTTACGTGAGGCTACATTTTATATATATACAAATGCATTAAAATATCCAAACTAAAAGTAAATGTCTTGTTTAAATGTACAAATTGTTTGATAGATAATTTTATTGCATTTTCCAACCAGTTAAATGGCTTGGAACCGGCAAGTTTACAGTCTAAATTTAGTTGTAAATACTGTATGCATCAAATGGTAAAGCAATGATTTTTACAATTATCTAAAAAAAATCAACATGAAATATCGAAGACTATTAAAAACACATTTATTTAAGATAAATCATAGAGATATTTTTTCATCTTTTGATTTTTAAACACGTGGTACGTAATTTAAATTGCACTCAGTTTTAATTTAACGACGCAATGTAATTTGTTTCAATGAAATTATCAAAATTGTATCGGAATTTTGGATACACAGAGCCCCAAAATGGTGTTTTTTAGTTTAATTGTTACAAAAATAAGTTTGAAATGTTCGTTCACATTCTTATTCGTTGCAAACGATATACACATATAATTACTCTACATATATCAAACAAACAATTATCTTTAAATGTAAGATATTTTGATGTATACATTAAATTGTCTATGATAAAAGAAATATAAATTTTGAAACACATTTATAAATACCAGCATACACACTTTCAAGCAAATACACACACTCTCAGTCTTCTATGACACTTCAATCTCAGACTTCAATGCATTACAACACTTTTGTGAGCACGTGATCTTCCGGACGTGCATTACATATATCAATATTATATGTAAACTAATGCGGCACATGAACTCCCGGACGTGCATCACATATATCAATATTATATGTAAACTAATGACAGCTTTATGTTAACAAAAAAATTAAACGGTATTCTTTATTACAAAGATGGTGCCTAATATCCAACTGTAAAAATAAAAAGCAATCTTAATCGTTCTTTTGTAAATTTAGATTCCTAAGAACTGTTTTCATTATCTTTAACATGCTTTATATTGCATTTTTGTAAACTAAGAAATTGCTTCCCAAAAAAAGAAATGAAAAAGAGTCTTTAATACCACTATTTTATTTTAATTTTGATTTCCCAAATTTTGTTTGTTATTCACCGAAGAATGTTGAATGGTTAGTTTAAGGGTGTGATTCATGGGCGGACAAATGCACGAAAAATTATCAAGTTAATTGAAATTTATTATATTTCAAATTATAAATAATGCACATATGTAAGTAATTATCATAAAGTACTAGTAGATAAAAAGCTAATTTATCAATAAATCTTCACCTATTACATAACAAGTGCATGCAGAAACAATAAATAATTTCTGAATTTTAGTGATAACATGAAGTTATTTTTGCAAGAGTTAAAAGAAATAATGCATAGATTTTCTGAACACTTTTCATCTTTATTATATATCCGCTAGAGTGCAACTTAATAAGATACTTCTGTTATATTAAGAACATATTCGTTGCCTCCATTTTGTGTTTTAATATGCTAAGTCTGAGGCACTTTGTATAGCGCTGTTTTCCTTTAGAACCTCAATGAGACGCCCAGTAAATGTCGAAGGAGGACATTTTTTAAAACTTGTGTATGATATCTATCCTTAAATCTATTCCTGTTGTCAGTATAAGACGTTTGACCGCGACACGAGTGGTCATTTATTGTCCTTAATAACACTAGCCTTTTTACCAATGTCCACTGAACAGTGACAGCGAGGTTAAGCTATGAATCACTGGTGAATTTGACAAGCAGACGAGAATACTTACAATAGCAGCACTTACTTTTAACTGCTCAGATTTTGTCTACTGATAGTATGTATAAAAAAGGTGTAAAACAATTCAGAGGCGGATCTAGGGTCAGAGGAAGGAGTGATGTTATTGTCAAAAAGGGTTAAAATACCTTTTTTTTACGGTTTTAATAACAACATTTTTCCCGATCAACGTCACGGTTGGGCTTCGAACCCCTCCCCTTTTATCTTAAAAAAGGGCGAAATATACCAGAGGGACAGTCAAATTCATGGATTGAAAAAAAAAACTGACAACGCCATGGCTAAAAAATAAAACTGAGACAAACAGACAAACAATAGTACACAACATAGAAAACTAAAGACTAAGCAACACGAACCCCACCAAAAGCTGGGGGTGATCTCTGACACTGCAATTCTTCCCTAATTACTAAGTCATATCATGACATCAAACATCATGTCAACTTTTTGTTTTAAGCGCATACATTAAATATCTAAAGTTGGTTTAATCTATATACATAAATAAGCATAGGGCGTCATTGCTTCCTCGTATGTAAGATTTTTTCCGAGGTATGTACAACAATGAAATCTGATCTGTGTCATTTTGCTTAAATACGCGAAGCAGGAACACAGGATATGTATGTTAATCAAACTGTAAAACAATGGAATTGGGGAAAAAAACCACGAATTATACTATACAATTTTAATAAATTGCAATTCTAACTTGAAATATAGTTTTAAATGTTCAAATACCCTGATTCACGGAAGATATCGTTATATACCAGAAAGTAATGTGAAATGCGCAGTGACAAACATTTGTCAACAAAATTGTCTTGTAGCTTATTGATTCTAATATACTCGTATTAAAACGTTAAATAGATTTTTCCTCCACCTTGTCATTCAGCTCCAAACTTCGCACGGATTGAAGTTTTCCGAAGATTTTGTTATTCAACAATCAATCTAGTAGTAACGTGATCTGGCATCTGTTTATCATTGACAAAGCAATAATTACAATATAAGTACACGTTTTGTTGCATGCAATGTAGCGATTAATTTTGTCAAATTGATTGTAACTCGACTAAGAGGCACGATAAGGTATCATTGTTATATTAGAACTAAATTCGGTCAAATAAAATGCATTGATTTTTATGCCGGTAACTCGTTTCAAAGAATAGTGGTTCCTTTGTATTGTTTATGGTGTTGTCGGGTACTTGAACGATCAGCATTATATATTTCCACCTATTACGCTTTTTCAATATGTAACTAATAACACATGAAGTAATATTTCAAATTCTGTGTATAACGGTACCCTTAAATGTTTGATTCGGAAGACTTGATTCACTGATTTTCAAAATTACGCTATAGCAGATTGTTAAAATATACTGAGTATTTTTTTTATTCATTTCGATTTTGATGTAACAAATAATACAGAACATCTAACATATACCATTTGATGTTTTATGCTATTGTACCCTTTGGGATATTATGATGAATATTCGACATCACCAACACTGTAAAGAACGAAACAAAAAAGCAACTTCTTGCTAAGATAGGATATTTTCCTCTTTTAATTATTGATACATTGATGGTCTCGTCCATATGTGTAAAGCATATGTCTGAATCAAAACTGTAAATGTGTTTTTCAGTTGAAAAACCATCAGAAAAATAAAGTTTCTTCGTTATTTCTGTAGTATTATACTACACTATTACCCTTAATCCGTTTCGTGGCGTTAATTCAAAACACCATTTGATACAAGTGAAATAAAACGCCAACTTGATTCGGTTTTATAAACATCTGAATACGAATTCGTTTAAAAAATACCTTAATACAACTGAAACTTAGTGCTAATGATGTGAGCATAGACTGTCATACAAGTGAGAGGTTTATCTTGCTATAAAACAATGTTTAGTCCACCATTATCGACATAAGGCAATGCATGTACCATGTCAGGAATATGACAGTTGTTTCTCATTCGTTTGATGGGTTTGAGCTTTTGATTTCGTCATTTGATGGGAGTTTCCGTTTTGATTTTCCTGGGAGTTCGGTATTTATGTTATTTTCTTTATACATGTGCTGCTTTAAATGCATTTGCTTTATTCAATGCCAATTGTTTACAATTTAATTGTAATTTACAGGTTTAGAATGTGAATGTTCAACGTATGAATGTTTGTCGGAGAGAAGGAGAACATGTACAGCTAGTCATTCGTGTTATAGTCAGATGACCAACGATATTGTAGAGAGAGGATGCATAGATAGAAAAACACCATTACTATGTGAAAATCAACGTCCAAACAAGAAGAAGATAGCTAAATTAATGGCTGGTTGGCCTGTATTACATTGTTGTCGTGACAAAGACTTTTGTAATAAAGGTGTTGTACTAACGGCACCTCCCCAAAATAAAGGTACGTAAGATTTACATCGTCTGTTAAAATTATACAAACACTAGTAAACGTTTAGATATACAATAATATTGCTGATAAATGACTTTTATAAAAATATGAATTCATCTATGGCACGCCGTTTTTTATATTTATTCAAATTTGAAGATATCTTATTTATTTAACAAGATTATCTTATTAAGTATTAAGATATCTTTAATTTTTATAAGATATCTTATTTAATTTGAAAGTAAATAAGATATCTCTATTAGTTTATAAGATATCTCTATTAGTTTATAAGATATCTCTATAAGTTAATAAGATATCTCTATTAATTAATAAGATATCTTATAAAGTATATAAGATATCTTACTTCTTTATAAAGATATCTTTTAAATACATACTTTATAAGATATCTTATTAATTAATAGAGATATCTTATAAACTAATAGAGATATCTTATCAACTTATGGAGATATCTTATTAAGTAAATAAGATATCTCTATTATTAACTATATAAAAGATATCTTATAAATTAATAGAGATATCTTATATTTAATAATATCTTATATTTTAAATAAGATATCTTATATTTTAAATAAGATATCTTATATATTTAATAAGATATCTTATAACATTTAATAAGATATCTTATTTAATATATAAGATATCTTATTTAATAAATCAGATATCTCAATTAATATATAAGATATCTCATTTTGTTATTAAGATATCTCAATTAGTTTATAAGATATCTTATTTAACTAAATAAGATATCTCGAAATTGAATAAATATAATAACGGCGTGCCATATTCATCAAGTTCAAAAAAAAAGTTTAGCTTTCTAAAAAGCTTTGGAATTATTCGCTGCATGTGGTTGTTTAAGTGTGTTTATCTATCTTCTTTGTGCAACTAAAATGAAACATTAGGATTGATAGACGGGGCGTTCTTTTGGATCTTAAAATTCTTATATGTCTAGTTTCATTCGAGAGATACCATTTGAAAATTTGTAATATGTCATTCGACAGGACTATTTAAACGGTGTTGTTTAACATGAGCTTCTGTTTAATGTTTCCCGACTTAAATAAACTTTTCTATTCTATTTTAACCTGATGACATGCATTCATTCACTTGACAATTAATGACAGCAGATTGCAGGGCGATACATCTACGTCTTCTTCTACCACTAAGTGGCCACCGTCATAAGGTTGGCTATCCTGGTAGTTTTAAATGCGCTTGAATACTTAACAAATTCAAAATGATTTACAATAGGAACAAAAATAATATTGGAAAACCACATATTTTACAGTTGATCCGATATTATAAAAAAATCAATTTGAACAAAACAATTATAAAGGATACATTTTCTGTTTTCAGATCTTCCAGTTTTGACATCAGAAGAAGATAAAAACGATTATATGGATGAACATCCAATAGAGACAATAACAGAAAAGACAAACTGTCCTCAGTCCGTTTTAAATTCCGGAAACGGAAGCTCTGGGATGATAAATCCTATCTACATTGCAGTTCCAGTTGCAGGACTGTGTGTACTTCTAGCCCTCATTATATTTGCGATGTATCTTTTACGGCGGAGAGGAGACTATTATGAACGATATCCTTATCCTCCGGTAGTGACAATTCCACGTCATCATGTCAGTTGCAAAGACTCAAAATGTGCGCCATCATGTAAACTGAACCGATGTACAGACAGTGAACGATCTTCTTCCGGAAGTGAAACTAAATTATTTTTATAAATCTATTTCTTCTTCGTTATTTCCATTTATCAAAAACTTCTGAATAATGATAGACGACAAAACATTAACTGCACTGGATATATAGATCACTATTAATGCAAGTCAATAACAAGTACATATAAGTATACAATTTCTCCCATTTTGGTTTCTTACGTTTCGTTCGTACATATTATTATACAAAATGTTCACACCGTGGGACTGAACGGAAATTTACATTTAGCCAAGTATCTGTAAAACACGTGACTTAGATAAAAAAAAAAAAAAACAATTGAAGACCAATTTTCAGGGATGCATATATCCTATCATGTTTATAATTCTTCTGTTATATACAGATATTTATGTTTCAATGATTTTTTGATAAATGGCATTGAAAGAGCGAATATTATTTATATACATGAACGCGTGTGTGTGTGTTTGTTTGTGGGGAAAATAACACAAATGACAAATTATATATCATTGGAATATTGAATCTATTTGTATGGGATAACTTTTGGATGTATTGTTGCAGAGGTTTGTGTTTATGTGTGTGTGTGTGTGTATGGGTAAATGAGACAAACAGTTTACAAACATATGTGAGTGCCTTGTACATGTGCAAGATAAGTGCTAGATTTGATTTAAATGTTATTGAAAGTTAAATGCTGTGATAATCTACATGTTTTTAAATGATAAGGAATAGCGTTTGGTGCATCTTAATAATCAATACAGTTGGTGAGATAAATAATAAAAGTGAAATATGATATAATTTCCTTTCTAATAGGTATATGGGGAATGGCTGATGTTCCATTAAGCAACATGTGTTGTCTTACTTTGGACACTTCTGCTATTGTTATGTAATATATACACTAGTACTGTTTTTTACATACTAAATTTTAGTTGACAAGACATTAAACAACTTTAAAACGTTGCCAACAGTCCCATTAAAGCAGAGAACGAAGTCAACTTCAAGAAGGATAAAACCGAAAATACAGATAGTTGTTGAATAAACTAACAATAAAACTCAATACTGTTTTTGCCAAAAACAAATCAGCTTTTGTATATTTAGATAACTCTTTGGACCAAAATTATCATGAAACTTCAAATTTTAAAAAGGCAGCGCTTTCGTCACTCATTATAAAATACAATTTATAATCTCAGGGTTTTATATGTCTCACTTCCACTGGACGGAAGTAACTATTAGTCATCATTGCGCATGATTCATTTCTGAATCTGTATAGCACATTTTCACATTATTGTCATAAATTTACAGAGTTATTTAAAAAGATGAAATATAGTTTTCACATTCATAATTTTATGTTGTTTTAAGGTAAATCATTTTTAGTGTGCGAACGGTTTGTATATTTCACCAATATCAATTGTAAATGAAGTTTAGATTTAACCATTTAATGATATGAATTTAACAATATTTGAAATGTATGACCATTAATTCATTTTATTATTTAATTTGGCGTTTTTTTTAGTACTATTTTCAGACGATCAGTTTTCAACTTATTTAGACATGTCACAAGATGGCCATCTTGGGTTCAGTCAAATCGTAAACTATACTTGAAGAAATTTTCAAATAAAGCTTTAGAATTCTCTTTTTGTTGAGTGGAAGTTTTACCTTTATGGTTGTTCATTAAGTAAAACAAGACATGTTTTACAAATCGCAAATGTGATCGTTCTTGAAGCTTACATTAATCTGTTATGTGATTAGCTGAACCTTGATGTACGATCTTGATGTTAATGTCAAGATATACAGTTGGTATAAATTTTGTAGTCTACTGACATTTTTTTTTTTAAATATTTCAAACTATTTTTTATAAAAAGTATAGCAAGTATTTAAAATGGATTTTTTTTTATAATTAAATAGAAACTAGTATGCATTACAATACAATGAAGCAATGGCTTTTAAGCAAGTTTCTATTAATTTTGATAAAATCATGTGAAAAAATCCATTTCAACATTTTAACCACACCTCTAGTTTTCGTAGTACAAAAAAATAGGATCAATTGATTATTGTGTAATCGACGATTTTATCGCTTCTAGAAAAACATTTTATAGTTATGCTCACCAACTTTCCAATAGAACGAGTGCTCTGTTACTGACTTAAACATTTATATTTTATAAGTTTTATTAAAAAAAAATATGAGCAAAATAATCAAACCATTTGTATTCACCAATATTTATTTTCTTTTTCAAACGATCTCAATTCGTCTTCAACCTCAGTGCGGAACTTTCATTAAATTTTCTCACCACAAAACAAACGATTAATTTCGTGTAAATTCTCTGCGATGGAAAGTAAATATTAAATGCATTTATGCATTACATTTATTTGACAGTTAAACTAAAATCATGTTACTATATCTAGAAAGTGAAAATAGAAACACTCAAATAATAAATTTAGCTATTTAAATGTGCCATTTATTCATCTATATTTTGCCGGTATTTTGCAATCATTGTTTTCTGTTGTATTTTGTTGTTTAAAATGTATATTAAAAGAGATGGGATAGTGGGGATTTTTTTTTATAAATAAAATGAATTCTTAAATAAATCTTATTATATTGTTGTATTATTTATTCCCTTTTAAAAACATTACATGAAGCAAATTACATCTGTATCAAAGACATTTTACTATACTTAAAACTTACTTTATTGATACCTGATCGGATTCAAAAACAAATACACATATCATCAAAATGCATGACGTATTGATCGACAATATATTTATCGAGTTTGGGGGGATAAGTATTTCAACAGACAATCGGTATTCCAATGTGTACTAATTGTGCTAATCTACTATGTCTACTGATCGACTTATTTTTATATTCATATGAAGCAGAACTCATATAGTATAATTCTTCTCAACAATCAGAAAATATCATCTTGCCAAGTTCTTTATTTTCACTTTCAGATGTATATATGATGTCCTGTCACTCAATAACCCCATTTCAGTGAGTGCTTGCATCTTAAAAATCCAACTGAACTTCAGATTAAGGATACTACCGAAACTGGAAGGTCTCCTTGATATATTGATATTGAAGCAAATGGAATACTTTAAACTAAAATCTGAATAGAGTACTACCAGTTTTTAATCAATCAAGAATTATAAATTGTCAACATCGAACGTGACCTCAATTTTGACAGACATATATAGCATTTGGTTTCTGTTTGATACTAGTAGCTGTTTCATTGTAAATCATATGATATGATATCTTCTTATTTTTATACAATAAATTGCATAGAAACGACATGAAGTGTCAATAATTTTTAACCAAACAAGGACCATAAAGTCTAAACGTCAAAAAAAAAAAAAAAAAGATCGAATTTGACTTTGGAATCCCATTTCGTTATCAGAAATAACATATACAACATTGAATGCATTGATTGAAATTGTCAGTTGGTAATAGCATGGAATCAACTTAAGCAGACGACACGTCAACTCGCCATGAACCCCACGCCAACAGCCGGCTTTCTGTCATAAACACGGATTAAAAACTGGCAAAAAAAATATCAATAGCTTAAATTATCTTTATCAAAAAACAATCAGTATCATAAATTGTATAACACAAGTACTGAGCTGAGAGGGAGATATGACAGATTGCCAGCCCTTGCTAAACATTGGTTGACAATGTTTTTTTTTGCAATCTGCTTTTAAGGTAATTTTCAAAATGTAGCATGTTTTTACAATGTGTATAGTTGAAGAGTGTTATCATATTCATATGAAGCAACAGTACCTTTGATAATTAATTAAACAAAACTTCTAAAAAAAAGTAAACTACAAAAATACTGTACTCCGAGGAAAATTCACAAAGGAAAGTTTCAAACTCTAATGGCAACATCAAAAGCCCAAACACATAAAACGAATGGATAACAACTGTCATATTCTTACTTGGTAAAGGCATTTTCTAATGTAGAAAGTGGTTGACTAAACCTAGTTTTATAGCTAGCTAAACCTCTCACTTGTATGACAGTCGCCTAAAAATCTATATATTGACAACGATGTGTGAACAAAACAAACAGACACACTAGTTAACAATGTCAATAATAGGGGTACAGCAGTCAACATTGTGTTATCATCTTGATCACTCCAGAACAAACAAATATATCAACAAACATTAATCATAGCAAAATAACACAATGACGGGATGTACAGAGCCACGTAATATGTAATAAAGAAAAAGAAAAGGCATATATATAAAGCATATTAGCAAATATGAAAGACAAGTATACAAACATTATTATAGAACAATAACGGGATGTATAAGTACAGACCCACGAAAAGCAGACTAAACTGTAAAAGTAATATTTATAAAGACAAATAAAGGAATGATATAATCCGTTGATAAACAACGTCAGAAGCAAAATCACAAAAAATACTGAACTCCGAGGCAAATTCAAAAAGGAAAGTCCCCAATCAAATGACAAAATCAAAAGTTTAAACACACCAAACGAATGGATAACAACTGTCATATTCCTGACATTTTCTTATTTCTTATGTTGAAAGACACAAGAAAAAAAATCTTACAATTCCACTTTTGGATAAATTGATGATGTCCTGTCACCCAATAACCCATATTTCATCGAGCACACGTATACCATATATCCCCAAAAACTTCAGATTAAGGTTACAGCCGAAACTTGGAGTCTGCTTCATTTCTTGGTCTTTTCCTCTAAAATCGATGACAATAGTAATGATTTCAACGCTCTATTTGTCAACTTCTCAGCAGTCATCAGTAACATACCCTACGCCCCATAGTATAACGTTTTATAGCTTAATGAATACGTTACACGCGTGCTTGTTCGAATTACTTAAATAAAAATGTTATAACACTGTTATGCGGAAGTATGACCAAAATCGACTTAATTTTACGGTTAACATCACCAATTGGTTGACCTATACGATATGTGTTTGTCTAAACTTACTAGCGACACGTTTTAGTGGTCTTATATCTGAAGTTACTAGACTAATCGTCTGAACTGTAATTTAAGATTGTGTCCTCTTCCATATTGTAACATTTTGAATGAATTTGGAATTGCATAGCGGATATTTCCTGTGTAACCGGAGATCTACCCGGAGTCGCACCTTTTGAAACTCGTACGACTTCCTCAGTTGGATTGGTTCTCTGTCGATTTATTGATCATCGGTTCACCACTGTTAGCTTAATACACCATTTTAATCATTTCAAAAATAGACGAACATTCAAGATTTCTCTCATACTCATATATTTTTATGAAAAAAATATTAAAATATAAATACAAACCAAAAGCATGTTTTCTTTTCATGTCAAAATCATTTTATATATTCAGATTATCAGAATTTTCCTTTGAGCTAGTGGACAATTGAAATACAGTTGAATGTTAATTTACAAATAATTCTATAATTATCTTATTTCATAAAAGAGATCAACAGGAAGTGACACATACACGTTACCATTTTCTTGGGTCTCACTCTTTGCTCTATACAAACATAATACTGAAGTTATAGATGAAAAAGAGCATGTCCAATTGTGGAATTACACGATAAGAATAATAAAATTGAGAATGGAAATGGGGAATGTGTCAAAGAGACAACAACACGACCAAATAAAAAACAACAGCAGAGGGTCACCAACAGGTCTTCAATGTAGCGAGAAACTCCCGCACCCGGAGGCGTCCCTCAGCTGGCCCCCAAACAAATATATACTAGTCCAGTGATAATGAACGCCATACTAATTTCCAAATTGTATGCCAATTCCAAAATACCTATACAATAACAATGTAAAAACATAAACGAGATAAACATAATTGCAACAATTTGTCGGTTCCTTCAAACACTTGTCAGAAACCAAATCATTTCATTTCATATTCAGATATATTGACTATCGAAAAGTTGTATACTACTATTGCCATTATTTATTAACCACTATTGTCATTATTTATTAACCACTATTGCCTTTATTTATTAACCACTATTCATGTATTGCACCCTCTTATCAATTTCATTCAAAATAAATATATTCTTGTCTTTTCTATTTTTGCAAATGCGCTTTATCTATATGCAATTTTGTTTTCCTTTTTGACATATTTGTTGGTTTTTATAATGATTAAGGTAATAATAAAATGTTGACTGCTGTTTCCCTATTTATGACATTTTTACCTTTTTTGTCTGTTTATTTTGCTCACACATTGTTAACAAGATAATGGTATTATCAAGTGAGACGTTTAGCTAGCTAAAAAAACCTGGTTAAATCCACTGATTTCTACACAAGAAAATGCCTGTACCAAGGCAGTAATATGACAGTAGTTATCCATCCATTTGATGTGATTGAACATTTTATTTTGCAATATGATTTGGGACTTTCCGTTTTGTATTTTCCTCTGATGTCGGTATGTTTGTTATTTTACTTTTCTTTGTAAGCTAGTGAACGTTAGAAATTGAAGTCAACGAACATTAAAGATTAAAGTCTCACATAAGACAATATTTAAAGCGTTTCCCTCAGTTTTAGTTTGTTACCGATTTTGTTTTTTGTACATGGATTTATGAGTTTTGAACAGCGGTATACTACTGTTGCCTTTATATAAGACTGGATGTCAACGCAAACAGTTAAAAAACTATTCGTCAATGTGGTATAATTTGCAAAAAATTTTAATGTCCTTTATTTTGGAAAAAAAGAGAAGCTGATACCAAGTGAGCATCTGATACTCATAAGGCGTAGAAAAACTGACAACGTCATGGGAAACTTTAGCAAGGGGAAAATCGAGATTAATTGGAACTATTCCAGGGGTAACTTTGAATCAATATCATCCTGATTTTCCCCATTGTGTCCCAATTAATCATTTTCAGTTTAATGATCTCTAAGATTTATTTCGCCCTATATGATATTATTAGCAAATATCAATTAATTGTGTTTGACTTATTGAAGTTATTTGACGAACGTTTCAAAAACAACAAGGATCTAATATTTCGAATGTTTGTTCAAACCTTTAAGACTAATTTCAACCAAAATACTAACAAATATGACTATCAAATTCTATTTTGTGACCATAAAATGTATTGAGGTGAAACGTGAAACAATACAAGAAAAGAAGCACATTTCGTTTTCATTTACTGCATGTATACGTGTAGCTAAAGATTTAAACAGCAATAGCCAATACTGATTTAATCAATTCTGGCGATGGATTCCAAAATTCAAAAATGTAATTTCACATGTACCAGCGCCTAGAAGTATAGGAGTCCAATACAGATCTTACCAATACGTAAACTATTTATGTCGTCTTTGTTAAGATTTGAATGAATATACAAAAGGATTTTGTTCTTCAATCGGTCTGTCGATCATTTTACAGAGATTTAAATAATGATAAAACTTGTTGTTATAATTGATGTTGATTTGATTTATTGTCCAAACTCTGACATAACTGATTGGGAGATTTTTAAACATGGAATAATTCGTTCTCACGCGAAATATTGAGTTTCAAAAGAGGGCAAGTTTCAAATATCTCTTACACATGATAATGTCTATAGAATATTAATTCCAGTAAAGTTTTTATAACGAATTTTGCAAATGTTTTAATATATTTTTTGTCATCTTCGTCAAAAATCTTTATAAAATAACAGTGGTGTTGGATTTTCCTGAAGGTGCCCCATTTATACTTTAAACTAGCAAAAAGGGCAACCGAGATAATTGGAAAAATGTTACCGTAAATTATCTTCAAACTTATAATACAGTAAGGTAATTATACATTTTAAAGAAATATTGTCAACGGTTGTGACTCGTTTTCGTCCATTGTATAATTAAGGATGAGACCTGCTTATTAAGAACGAAAGGGATATTGAAAGTATTGTCATACTGAATTATCAAACGATAACTCCAGAACAATTCATTATTCTACTTTTAAAAGGCTCTTTATGTTGTGAAATACTGTCGTTCACAATAAATTGATATACAAGCAGCTGCATTAGGGCATAATTAGTGCTAAAACCTCGGGATTACACTTTTATATTTAATTCTATTCATTTTTGTATTTCAATAAAGTTTCGTTGATAAACAAATTCCCATGTCTGACAAAGATTGGTTTTATCAGTTACTTTAATAAAATATAATTCTTGATTGACGATGTTCAGGTTCTAGATCCACAATTCTCATAAAATTTTGAGTTTCTACTTGGAATGGTACTTCGTACAATTGATTACAACAAAACACCAAGCCATTGCCATAGCTTACATACCTTATTCCAATGAGCGCAGAGGATATACTAATACTATCTTATCTGAGGGAACATAGACAGGACAGGGTTCATGTAATAATTAATCATATGTTTTCAAATAATACTGTATTTTTTTCAATACTGCAGGAGAAAGAGTATTTGAAAGTGATTCGTCAGTTTATTTCCGTAAACAGTATTTGAATAAAGTATTCTTTTGAAATGAAAATGAAATTGTGAGAAAAAGTCACAAGCTGCTCAACACATCTCTCACCATAGTGCTTTATTTCAGATTACATGTTGACTATAGAAACTACCTTGTTATCTTGTACTGTTCATACCATTCCTTTTTGCAACATGCACGTAAGTACAGTAGATACAATGCTACAAGAAAAAATGAACTCTATATTAGCAGATTAAGTGTTTGAGTTTGTTTGCCAACATCCGTTGCTGTCTGCCTTATTTTTTTCTTTCTTTGATTGTTTCTAGCATAAATTTGGCTGTTGACTAACTCTTTTTTATTGTTTCACATTTTGGTATTCATGTTCAAACTTTATGGACTTTATAACAGGGCGGATGATCAAACAAATTTTAAAAAATGACTGTAATCGACACTGTATACATCATAAAATCTTAAAGTCAACATCACAAATTGGTTGACCGATACGATATATCTGTGACGCAACATTCTAGCGACATGTTTTGGTGGTCTTCGATCTTTAGATTCCAGTTGTAACATTATCAATCCAAGATTTTTTTTCTAGGTAATGTCATTTTGGCTCAGTGTTGATTCCCATTTTCTATGCTGCATAGCTTGCTGGATACGCTTACCTTGTAGACACGTTGGTCTTTGTCCTTCTTGGGTTTATGCGATTCCTTCAGTTAATTTACCTTTATTTGAACCTTCTTAATGAAGTTATGAGATTTGATAATAGGTTAACTACTATTGCCTCTAACTCATCATAAACTGATGTTATCATTTTTGATACTGGTGTCAAACCCTGCAATATAATTAATGACCGGCTGTCATTTCTTCAAAAGTAGCTTGGTATTCATCACATTCGCACGAAGCTTTTTTCACTACCCAATTCAAAACTAAATTTTCTGTACAACCAATATTTGAAAATCACAAACCCCCATTCAAGTCAATACAACCTCGCAGTCATAATCTCGGATATTGCCAGATTTTGCAGAACGGTTCGCATCGAAAAGATGAAAAAGAACATCAATTCCAAAATTAACCTTCCTTATCTAATTAGTTATCAAAGGTACCATGATTATAATTCAGAACGCCAGACGCGCGTTTCGTCTACATAAGACTCATCAGTGACGCTCAAAATATTTATAAAGCCACAAGTACAAAGTTGAAGAGCATTGAGGATCCCAAATTCCAAAAAGTTGTGCCAAATATGGCTAAGGTAATCTATTCCTTGGATAAGAAAATCCTTAGTTTTTCGAAAAATTCAAAGTTTTGTAAATATGAAATTTACTAAAAAAAAAAGGCCACGATGCCATCATCTTGAGCAGTATCATTCTTTATCACAAGTTCACTCGAAAATAACTCCCTACTCAGTCTATACATTTCTTTGTTTATACCGATTCCGAACCAAATGAAATTAAAATGATCAATCACCAAAACGTTTTGCAGGGTGTTGATATTGACGACTTAAAAAGTCTAAACCTTCTAATTGCTCCTGTGCTAGTTCTCCATTCATATTCAATACGGCTGGCCACGTTATTATTGTCGACCGGAACATTGTCAACACTGCAAAATGTGTCATCTAATTGCCAAAGATATTGTCAGTCTAAATCCGTTAATTGGAACTACAACTTGTTATCTCACAAGCAACACGACGGTTGCCACATGTGGAGCAGGATCTGCTTACCCTTCCGGAGTAACTGAGATCACCCCTAGTTTTTGGTGGGGATAGTGTTGTTTATTCTTTAGTTTTCTATGTTGTGTCATGTGTACTATTGTTTGTCTTTTTGTCCTTTTCATTTTTAGCAATGGCGTTGTCAGTTTATTTTCGATTTATGAGTTTGGCTGTCGCTCTGGTATCTTTCGTCCATCTTTTTTAATACTGATGAATGTATCCGAAGATAATGCCAGGCAATGGACTCTTGACGCGAAAGGAGACGTAGAAGCTATTCCCGATAGAACATTGGTATAGTACTTTTCCAATTATTGAAGGCTATGGGGTCTTTGATACAAAATAGAATTGAAAAACTAAAAGGGTCTATGAATACACATGCTACATCGATCAGTTAAGGCCTAAATGTTGCTGAACACTTGACCTAGCTCCATAATTATATGCTCCCGAGATCAAGCCCCACACAACATCGTTTTGGTCTTAAATCACACTACACAAACTGTTTGGTAACGGAATAAGATATTAACTGTTCACTTGAAAAAATACTACCATGACATTTACCTGAATATTCATAGGTCGGTTCTTATACATTCCGTCATTGTGTTTATTGTACTATGGTATTTTTGTGTATACTTGACTTAAATTTTTACTAATATGCTTGGTATGTATGCCAATTTGTGCTTCTTTGTTACATGTTTGTATGTTTTTTTTTAATTGAGTAGGATTATAGCACAATGTTGAATGCAGTATTATTGACATTTTTCCCTATTATGTCTGCTTGTTTTGTTCACGCATCGTCGTCAATATAATGGAATCGATGCGACTGTCATACAAGTGAGAGGTTTAGCTAGCTATAAAACCAGGTTCAATTCACCTTTTTCCAAGTATGATGACTATGTTGAAAGCGTCTATCCCATTGAAATTGAAATAAAGTAGAAAACAGATACAGTAATGTTTGCCTCATATATTTACAATGAGGGTCGGTTAAAAACAAAACTTACCGACCAGAGATGATATTTAGCTTCCCAATGATGAACTTTCAATCTATATGTAACAAAAGAGGGACGAAAGATACCAGAGGGACAGTCAAGCTTATAGATGGACAACATTCCAGCAGCACCTGCATATGGAGTATTTATCTTATTTCCTATACATTTCCAGGAATATGATTGGTTAAAAACGTCCGCGTGCAAACCGTGTATATTTGATATTAGGTTAGTAGGGAGGCGGGGATTATCTCATACACGGTTAGTAGTGGAGTTACGTCCCTTTATATTCCATATTAGGTAAGAAGGGGGCGGGGCTTATTTCATACACGGTTAGTAATGGTGTTTATGTCCCTTTATAAAAACAAAACGGTACTGTGAAAAAATCTTAAAAGTTCCAACAGACGAAGAAATTGATGATTTAGATTGAAATAAATTCATAAAACACATTTAAACCTTACAAGTCGTTATTGTTGGCATCTGTTTTTGTAGGATCAATGGAAGTATTTTCTTAATGCTAACAGTATTGAAGACTTGTTTATTTTGAGAATCACAAGTCTTAATTTCACACATTCAGATAGTCGGTAAATAAATACAGAGATGGTGAAAGATAAGAATATACCACCGGCCACACTAGAAGAACTACAAAAGGCCATCAAATCAATTAATAAAGGAAAATCAGCTGATATTTATGGAATCACTGTCGAACATATATTGCATGCAGAAAAAATTTGGAAATGTTGCTGCTGAACCTCATAAACATAATATTCAAAGAAGGCAAGGTGCCAGACATGCTAAAGGAGGGATTACTCACCCCCGTGTTTAAGAACAAAGGCGAGAAAAACATGGCAACAAATTACAGAGGAATCACTGTATTACCGGTACTAAACAAAGTGATAGAAACAATTGTGAAATAAGGATCAACCCAGCAGTACTTATAACACAAAATGTAACTCAACGAGGATTTACAGCAGGCTTAGGACCGGCAAATGCAGAATTACCAGTCGAAGAAATATACCGTGAAGCCAAAGACAACAATCAAGAATATGAACTTGTACTGCTGGACGCAAAATCAGCCTTTGATGTAGTTATACATTCCCATCTAATGAAGCGGCTCTATCATGCTGGAATTGATGATAAACACTGGACAATCATTCAGAGTATGCACACAAATGCAACAAGTGCAGTTAAATGGAATGGCAAAACTTCAGAGCTATTTAATGTACTACAAGGAGTACGCCAGGGAGGGATCCTAAGTACGGATCTATACAAGCTTTACATCAATCCTCTACTAAACATGCTGGAAACATCCAATTTAGGATGTAGAATTGGAAATATACTCTGCAATACTAGCGCATGTGCAGATAATGTCGCACTCATGAGCAAAAAGACAACCGATATGCAAGTACAAATCAATATGGCAAACACCTTTGCTGGCATGGAAGGATATAAACTACAGCCAAAAAAAAGCGTCGCTATTAACATCAAACCTAAGCCAACAAAGAAAGAAACGCTACTGGAAGAATATACATTGAATGAAGCTATTATGCCAAGAGTTGACTCAGCTATGCATTTAGGAATAATCCGAACGAACTCTATGAAGCAAAATATCATAGAAAATATTGAGGAGAATATAAAAAAATCAAGAAGAAGTGCTTATGCTCTACTTGGCAGTGGCTTCTATGGTGAAAATGGACTGGATATGGAAACTATAATACACCTGTTTAAAATCTACATCTTGCCGGTGTTATTATATGGAATGGATCTACTAACACCACAATCTCTGGATCTAGAGAAATTGGAAAAATTTCAAAAGAAAATGCTCAAGCAACTGATGTCACTACCAACTAATACACCAGATCCGGCAATTAACATCTTGACGGGAAAACTACCAGTAGAAGCGCAAATACACTTAAAGGTCATGACCCTATTCATAAATGTATGTACCCAACCCAACGAAAGTTTAGAAAAACAACTAGCAAGGAGGCAATTGTGCATCAAGTCAATGAATAGTAACAGCTGGTTTATTCAAGTAAAAACAATCATGCTAAAATACGACCTAGGAAATGCAAGTGAGTGGCTAGATATTCAGATGAAAAAGGATGAACTGTTAAATAAAGCTAAAAAAGGTATCAATGCCTACTGGATTGAACGAACAACATCTCTAGCTAAGCTCTATACCGGCCTTCGATACCTTAACAGTGATATATTCATGCCAGGAAAAATACATCCAATATTGCGAATCAAGCACCAATCTCCAAGAGACAGCAAGAGAGTACCTACCAAGATCAAACTATTAACTGGAACTTATATTCTACAACCTCTAAGATATAAGATATACAAAGAAGGAACTGAAGATCATTGTATAGCCTGTGAGTGTAAAGAAGAGACATTAGAACATTTGCTTATAGAATGTGAAGCGTGGAATTACCTGCGAGATCCAATATTACAAACAATTAAGAACCTACTAACCACAAACGGGAATGTGCGAGTAGAAGATCTCACATGTGAAATGACAATTCAAGTATTAATGGACATTACAAAAATACAAAAGATATACAGAATCACATCTGACCTGATATCTCAAATAGAATTCCAATCAAGAAGACTAGTGTTTCTCATACACAACGCACGATATCAACTGGTGATGAAAGACCAAGCAAAGAAAAAGGCTGCCTAAGAGTGGGGGCAAGGATGGGAGGACAGCAATGTAAAATTTAAACAAAACATTTTGAAAATTTAGTCTACTTAATACTATTTTTAACAGTATAATCATTCTCATTAAATCTTAAGAGTTTCAGTTCATAAATATTCTGTGAATTAACTGTAAATAATTGTAAAAACATCATCTTTCTAATTGTTCTCATAATACACAGTGAATAAATTAATGTCAAATTATCTTTAAAGATATAAAGGCGAATTCCTAAAGATCAAAGACCAAAATCTTGTCTTTTTTCATTTTGTAAATTATCTAAAAAGTGAATATGTGACCTAATCTGTAAATATTATATTAAATATTGATCAGTAAACCAAAAATTAAAAACAAATATATGAAAAATAACTGCTAAAAGTAAAAATCATAATATTTCCTTTAATTGTATGTTAAAAGACTTAAACTGTAAACTTCCTATGTAAAAGTCAAAATAAAACCTGTAAACCTCCTTTATAAAAACACATAAAGACTTAAAAAATGTATATAGTGTATATGTTCCAGACCGTATGAGTATTTGGACCGTACGCGTACGGTCTGGACCGTATGCGTACTTTTTCAAAATACGCATACGGTCGGACCGTACGCGTACGGTCTGACTGATATTAAGAAGTTGATCAAGCTTATTAGATACAAATGTATATAACAGATCAACATGACTTATATCTCCAATTAATATAAAAAATTCAACAGCATTTGACATAAAAACTTAATATTTTAACTATTTAAAAAGATCACGCTCATTTAATCTGTTAATCTCCTGTATTTTGCAGGCCGGTAATTCATTAATTGCAGCTCAGTATGCTCATTGAAATTGAAGTTATCGGAAGTAAACATAATGTGGGAGGACAATTGTTTTAGAATATTTATGAACTTTACAAAAGAAATGCATACGCAAAGGAACATGCATTAACAAAACATGTAAATGTAAAAAATACGACGTTCTTATTAGAAGCAAGTGTCACCTTCGGCCAGAGTAACAAAATAGAATTCACGGATATACAATTAAGCAAATATTTAATTTCAATTGTTCGCTTATTCACTTTATCATCGGCCATCTATTTTGTAATAATAACAATTTGTATAACTAAAAATAAAGATTTTGATAAATGTTTGTTTAAATTTAACCCATATGATCCCATAACGTATGATCAGCTGGACCGTACGCGTATACTCATACGGTCCGACCGTACGCTTATGGTCGGACCGTACGAGTATACGTATACGGTCCGGACCGTACGCGTACGGTCCAAATACTCATATGGTCTGGAACATATATAATGTTGTTGTGTTACGATTGTTAATTTATTCTTCAATTATTATTTTTTTTGGTGGGGGAACTGTTCGACATACAAAGTATGGTTACCCTATAAAGGGTGTAAAGATCCAGAGAAGAAGAAGGTAAGATAAATTCGTTACATAGTGTGCTAGTGACGTAATACGGTATATATGGGGTCAGTAAATTCCATATGGGGATTCGAGCTTCGCTCTCACCACATATGGAATTTACTGACCCTATATATACCGTATTAGGTCACTAGCACACTATGTAACTAATAATATCTCCCAGCTGAAACAATATTCCGTACAGTGCATTTCATTGATAGATAGTTGCTGCTTACAATGAAGCCATTGAACCAAAAGTTCTAAATAAACCATGCCTTATAAAATGCTAGTGAAGACATCAGGAGTTGTTAAGTGGTTGTCGTTTGCTGATGTGATTCACAAGTGTTTCTCGTTTTTTATATGGAACAGACCGTTGGTTTTCCTGTTTGGTTTTACACTAGTCATTTTTGTGGCCCTTTATAGTTTGCTGTTTGTTGTGAGCAAAGGCTTCCTGTTGAAGACCATAATATGACCTATAATGGTTAACTTTTACAAATTGTTACTTGGTTGGAGAGTATCCAGGGCCCCACGGGTATTCATACCACATTTGCTTATATATATTGATTGAACGTTATGGCATGTTTTACAGATTGATTTGTTCTAATTGTCGTAACCACGATCCACTCTTCTTTTCCTCGAATGTGACCTACAGAATTAAGTCTTGTCACCGGGTTTGTACTAACATGAGCAATACGACGGGTGCCATATGTCGAGCTGAACATGCTAACATTTCAGGGGCATCTGAGATAACCACCAGATTTTGGTTTAGTTTGTGTTACTCCCGTCTTTAGTATTCTATTTTGGTACTGTTTGTTTTTCATCATTTTTTCGATTTTTGTCATTGCATTGTCAGTTTGTTTTCGACTTTTTGATGGGTAAGAATATACATTTGATATATTTCGTTTTATATATGAGCTTTTATTCTAAACTTTTAATACTTACCCACAACCATTATGGTTCAACTTAAACAATCTGTTTTAAATAAACACATAAAATATTATATATTTTTATTCAAACATGTATCTACAAAGAAGAAACAACAAACACAGATCAGAACTCACAAATATATACTTACATATTAACAAAAACAATTTCAGTAAAATGAAATAAAGGATATGCCCATTAGAATAACTGAATTGTGAACTTTTAAATGTACAAGATGACTACTCCTTTTGTAAATTCATAGAAATCAGTGACTTGCTATAGCATGTATACGAAACTCAAAATTAAGTAAAAAATATATAATAGGAAACTCACAACATTATAAGGTACTTAACATTCTCTAAATTGGATATTGTCAGTAATATTTTAGGAGTTCTAGATACAACGAGTTGAGGGAGAGACACACAACAGGAGTAAAAATATCATTATTTACATACCAAACTTTTAATTGATTGGGGTAAAATAAATTAATAAAAACATAAAATTGAATGCACATACAGTTAAATTACTGATTCTACTAATTCATAATTTCATACACAAACATTAAAAGAAAACATCATAAAAAGTTAGTTTAGAAGCAATACTGGGCGAACATTATAGTTTATGCAGCATTGAATTTATGTGCACACAAAAAGGCAAAACTCCATTCGGGGCTTGGTCTACCTGTTTCATAAAAATATTAGGTTTCTGGATTTACCTCCATCAAGAATACTCGAAGCCATATATTTGAAAGGAAAAGACGTTTAACAAACGAAACAGCTGAAAAGCTATATGACCAAACAATACCTATAAAATACCAAACTCCATCTCAGGTAATGTTATTGAATGGAATGGTCCTAACAATACCTATAAATACCCAGCTCCATCTCAGGTAATGTTATTGAATGGAATGGTCCTAACAATACCTATAAAATACCCAGCTTCATCTCAGGTAATGTTATTGAATGGAATTGTCCAAACAATACTCAACTTTTGTCTTTCCAAAAACATAAACAAAGAATGAAACCTACAATACCACTTGGTATTCAAAATGCTATGCAAGTTATGTTGCTGTCATGAGTTATGGATACAATAATATGTTTGGAGTAATAATAATTTGATATACAATTCAACTTATAAAAGATAGAAAACAGTATAAGTCATCACATAGACAAAATAGTTTGAATGGAATACACAGACCAAATGAAATCAATGTTGTAGCAATGGTTCTATTATCATGTGGTGTACATTTAAAATACTAGTTAGTAATATATTTTGTACATAAAGAGGCATAACTCTAAGTCTAAAACTGTCTATTTGAATTGTATAGTTTATATACAGACGAAATACAATCAAGAAATTGTAAAAAAAAAATCAGACTTATAAAGAACTTGCAATCAACAGTGGAAGGCATTTGAAACAATGACTTTTCAGGAACTTCCTGTCAACAATTTTTATAAATTAAAAATTTACTTAAATATACATAGTAAATTTAATTTTTATAAACTTGTGGAAGACTACCATACAGTTTACAGCATAACTGCATGTTTGCATGAGGTTCACATTTACATGATTAAGTGACTTTTAAATGCTTTAAACCCATGTTCAATTCTTTAAATGCTTCACATACATATATGTAAACAACAATATTAAGATCATAATGAGATTGTTGACTTCCTCTTCTTGTAATATAAATATATAAATAGACTAACAACAGACGTCAAAATAACACACAAAACAATTGATGTTAACCAGGATTCTCTTCTTTTTAATATCAAATGATGCACAGAATCATCCTCCTCTTTAACTAACTTTAAAACAGTATCATAGCCAATACTCTCTAAATACAGTTGGATTTCTGATTTATAATGTCTGATTTCTCCCCGGAATCTCACCGTCAGTATTTCAATGTTTATTTTATTGAATGGAATGGCCTTCACAATAGATAACTCGTCTATTCCACCAACATCTAAGGCCAATAAATCAATTGTCCTCCTCTCAAGTGCTGCCATTATGGAATACAATGGGAAACAATGGATTTCTGTCTGTTTGTCTTTCACAGTGACCATTTTCTGAATTGAATAACATATATCAACAATTACTTTTATGTGTTAAAAAAGACATGCTTTCACTTTTGATGTGGCCTTTCATGTGCTGGTTTAAGGGCTAAAGATGAATATTATGTAGATAAACATGAGTCTGGCATACCAAATTATATCTTTTATAGATTACTATTCAAAATTGGTTTTGCGCAGTGTCGAAGGCTCTTCCTAGACCTATAACTGTTAACTTCTTTATCATTTGGTCTCTTGTGGAAAGTTGTCTAATCGGCAAGGATTCTACACTTCTTATTTTTATACATAAACCTAGTGAATAAGATTGTATCTAAATTCTAAGGATTCTTTGATGGATGAGCACTAGAAATTTTTTTTTCCTCATGATATAACATGACGTACACTATAGAAACAGAGAAACAGGGACAGCACAAACCCATTCTCAGAGTGGAAAAATATCATGCAAAAAGATAAATGCCAAAATTTAGAAAATAGAAATTTAAGTAGACATAAAATTGAGAAAGGAAATGGGGAATGTGTCAAAGCAACAACAACCTGACCATAGAGCAGACAACGGCAGAAGGCCACCAATGGGTCTTCAATGAAGCGAGAAACTCCCGCACCCGTAGGCGTCCTTCAGCTGGCCCCTTAAAAAATATGTATACTAGTACTAATATGTCTATTTTGCAGAGAACTTTTATGGTTTAATCACAATTTACATTACACTATTGATGTTGCATGTGTGTTTTATAAATATTTGAATTTCCTAATTTTTTTATTTTGATTTGTAATATTTGATACTTAAAAAAAAAAGATTTTTGAAACAATGTTTTTTTTTATTGATACTCAATTTGAAATAGTTAAAGAAGATATACCTTAACTGGATGTTCAGAATCACTTAAACAACTGTTCATGATTGCAGCTTTTCTGTGTTTCATTTGAAGAGCTGTGAACTTTTCTGGTTCTGGTGTAATAACTAATCCATTCCACTTCCGTACTCGTTCAAAAAATAATGATATAGAATCTTTTTCACCATCTGTAGTACAACATTCAACATAAAATCCATCCTCCTAATAATGTTAAAATGGTTTTGAAAGAAACATCTTGTTAAATTAATAAAAGAATTAATGGAACATTTCAACCTCATTTTATAGTACAATGTATCTACTTTTTTTTTTTACATATATATCAATATTATTTTAAGAATGAGGTGACCATATACATGTATGTTTATGAAATCTTCCTTTAATAGAATCTTGTAAAGGATTGGATGAAACTATAGTTAACACCGTAGTCCCTTTTCATATTTACAGTGTTTTTATAACAAGATTATTGAGATTATAACACAATGCTGACTGTTGTACCCCTGTTTGACATTTTTACCTATATTATGTCTGTCACATTGTTATCAATATAACGGAATTTAATAAGACTGCCATACAAGTGAAAAGTTTAGCTAGCTTTAAAACCAGGTTTAATATACCATTTTCTACATAAGAAAAAACCTGTTCCAAGTCGGGGAATATGACAGTTGTTATCCATTCGGTAGATGTGCTTGAGCTTTTGATTTTGCCATTTGATTAGGGAATTTCAGTTTTGAATTTTCCTCAGAGTTCAGTACTTCTGTGATTTTAATTTTTTCTATCAAAGATAATAATAATAATATAAGGAAATTTCTGCCTTTGATTTTGCTTGTTATTATTTTTATTTAATAATAAATATTTGAGTTGCCTTTGTTCGTGTAAGATAAAACCTTGATAATCTGACAGACGCATTGAGAGTTACACTAACCTTAAATCTTAAGATATTGTCCACTGCAGCCGACTGACCACCAGAAACATCAAACAGATATTGATTATCTAGTCTATACCCTTCCAGAGTTGGCTGATAAATGATGTAATTTCTAATAATAGATATCATTTGTTTATCATACATGGAAGACTGTTGATGAATCAGTTCATCTGTTGTTCGTCTAAAATCAAAGTGTGGATCAACTGTTTGTTTGAATGTCTCTGGTTTGAAATCTATGTGTTTAATCAGTTTCCGCCTAGTGTATGGATATAATGGCGTTAGTGATTTCATACTCAGCTGAGCTTCACTGGATGATGTATAATTTAGGTATATAAATAAAAGGATAAGGAAGACTGTAACTGTTCCTATTATTGAAGGAATGCTGGATTTATTACCTCTCATCATTGTAACGATCTGGTCCTGAAATAGTCAAAAGGAAAAATTTAAATCTACATCATCCAATTTATAATATGTGTAATCTGAAAAAATTAATTTCTCTGAAAATTTATTTATTTTTACTCTAACAATCACAATATCAATGACATCAAGAATGGCTGTAAGGAATTTAGATAATCAAGAAAGTTTCTTGTAGGTGATTTTTTTTAAAGATTAAAATACCATACACAAATTCTGTAATCTTTACTAAAAAGATTTCTTGACAAGTATGGAATAAATACACATACATGATACACATCATTTGGTAGCTTTAACAACTTCAAAATTAACAAATTGCAAGACCTGGGCTGTACAGGATATAAAGAAAGAACAACTATGTTGCTTGAACTGAGGAGGTTCACATAACCTCCATGCTTGAAACACTTTTAAACAGTAGATGTAAGGCCTGGAAGGTAAAAAATATAAAGCCAATACATCATGGTTTTTCAATGCATTTCATGCAATTTTCACCCTAAATACAAATACTTTTGTGAGCGCTCAACACCCAACTTAACCTAACAAAGTTGTGTAGCAGCACAACTGAAAAACAAACTGAAAAAAATCAATTCGAAATGAATTGACTCCTTCGATTAGAGAGGGGCCTGATGGAGTGGGGGTGGGGGTGGGGGGTCTCATCACAATTCACGAGTGGATTTTTTTTGTCAATCACAATTCACAGAAAATAAATTTCCATGACCACAGATCATGAAAATAAAAAAAAATAAAAAATCTGTAGAAAAACGGATCCCGATAGTGATAATGCGTGGATCACGAAGAATAAAAATAACCCATCAGGCCCCTCATTAGAATGGAGCACAACAAAAACCAAATAACAAAATGAATAATAAACACAAAGTACCTATTTAACTTATTTAATTGATTCAAAAGTTTAAAAACTTTATTAGGGGAGATATCTTATAATAATTTTATTTTATAAAGTAATGTTTGTAAATTGTTTTATACACAGCAAGTTAAAAGTATGGTAATAACATTTTTGTTTATATTCTGAAAGCATTTAATGGGAGCTAAATACTGTGTTTGTTTCAAAATTCGTTCACTTAGCTTCCTTTCTATTTACATGTACACATGTTAATATTACATAATTTTCATTTTCCATATACATGTATATACTACACAAAATGTGTAATTTTTTCACTACCTTCAGATATGAGATTTCTTTAACAATCCTGGAACAATATAGTGATCTCAATTGTACATGTACTTTTAATTAAAATTTTTGCAATTCACATGATATGAACTTTATTTTTGTAAAGGATAAACAATTCTGTCATTTAGAAACATGAAATCCCCCCGCCCCCTCCTCATTTATTGTTTAAACACATGTACACCATATACTACATCAATAAAATACAAAATTATCTTATGTTTTCTGTTTACATACGCTCCCCAAAGCTCAAAGTAAAATATTTTAAAAGATTTATAATTAACAAAATCTACATGATTTCTGAGAAAAAACCTTTCAAACCATAAATCTAACAATTTACAAAATGCCGTTTGAAACTTGTAGAGTGGGGTGCGCATATTCGTCGTGGACACAATTTCGCCGTTTTATAATTTTGAGTTGTAAATACTTCAAAAGATGGCTGAAATGGAAGAAATATGCCGGTAATCAAGATTTTTATAACAAAATATGATTTTATTTTAAACTAAGACAAAATTGCGTCACTTACCGCAAAGGGCCAATTTCCTGAAAGAATAACACGATTTCACAGAAGTATTTCTTAGTAAATCTTTGACTGATTGCCCTAGATTTCAGTTCTGTACACCTTTAAAATGTCTGCTATTGCCATCTATAATGAAATTGATTTGAAAAATATTGTTTAAAGCTGCAGTTATTTGGGTTTAAATAGATGTATAAAAACGGCGAATATGTGTCCCCCATTGACAAAACATCAGGCAATTTCAAAAACCCTTTAATCCAACTTTTCAGATGATTATTTTCAAACAAACACGTTTTGAAGCTTAAGAATATTTTGCATTTGAAGTTATCTTCATTTAAGAATTGAATGCTGCTTTTTGTAAATTTATTGGGGTGTAAAAGTGTTGACCGAAGTACATTTTGTATGAAGCGCGGAAGCGCTTCATACTAAAAATGTGCGCACGGTCAACGCTTTTACAACTCTATAAAGTTACAAAAAGAAGCATTCAATACTTATAATTACATTTTTTTAGCTACAATCATGAAAACACGATTTTAATCAAGTTTTCATTTAATTTACCTGTGCACTTTATTGAGGGACCTCGTGTCATCATGAATGATAAATGTTATTGTCTAATACAATTGTTTCAGGAATAGCATGTGATGTGCAGTTAGCCAATCAGAATAACGTATTATAATGAAACATACATCTAATGTAATTATATAGAAATATCAGTATACTTCAAAAACATAGAGACCTGAACATAAACTGTGGAAAACATGGAAAGATATGGGGAAAATGACCACCCCACTCTAGTATCATTCTATTTAATTAACTAATATTGAATGGGTTCGATTTCAGAGGCGGATTTAGGGGGGGGGGGGGGGTAGGGGGCCCAGGCCCCCCTTTTTGGGAAAAAATTTGGTTGCTTTAATATATAGGGAATCACTGAAGCGTGACTGGAACGGTTCCCCACTTATGAAAATTTCTGTATCCGCCACTGGATTTTGACAACTTTTTAAAGTTAGATAATAGATTTTATATCTATGGTGAGATGAAGGTCAGGTATCAGACACTAATGCCCATTCCTAATAGACCACTTTCGAGTTCATCCGTCACCGGCAAAAACTTGTCAATTATGTGCGCCTTTATGACGTCATTTACCAGATAGAGGGGATCGCCTGTATCCATGCACTATTTACGTTCATCAAGCGTCTTAGTGATCGTCGTTGTGCAGGTTAAACTAGAAATAATGGTTGTTCTGTAGGTACTTAATGACAATTCCCTAATGACAGCAGTGCTGATTGTCAATTTTGAGAATTTAATTTGCTGAATAATTCGTGCAATATAGAATTATAGTTTTCCAACCACTCGCTCAACATTGAAACGGAAGTGACGACGCCCCTAAACGCACAAATGACGTTCACTACAACCAGAGTTTTTGACGGAAATGCATCGAACTCGAAAGTTGTCTATTATTTGTTAGCTACCAAAAATAATTTTCCGGGAGTCAAAATTAAAGATGTTTATAACGATGGTCACCGCTTTCTTGTATCATTTGAATTATTTGTCTTTATGAGAAAATCTTAAGGAACATCTTTATAAATACCTACCTTTTTGTATGAGTTTATTATTACATGCACGCTTGTGCCTGCTAAATAAATGAAGTATCTGCCCTTCTAATTTTCATCACTTGCATCTCCATCTGTTTCCGATACAGCTGCTAAAATTAGCACGGTGAACGTTTATAATAAGTATTGATTTATCGGTACCACGATTTCCCGAGAACTACGAGAACAACATAATATCCCAAAAACAAGATTATATATCCCGAGAACAAGATTTTTTATGGTGTTATATGTGTTTTTTTGCTTAAATAAGTGTAACAGCATACAATGATTAAGGTTTATGGCGTTCATAATTAATAAAAGTACACGCAATCTTCAGAAAAAGAAACAACACCAAGCTTTAGCTTAAAAGGAGATATTTGGAGAAAATTGTACAGTAATTACAGCATTTAATTATATCATAAGAAAACAATACAATTACTAAGATTTTGAAAACATGTTATTTTAGTAAAAACTTTGACGAATCATAATTTATTTCATTTTATTAACAATAACAATAACGATATAAATAAAATTTATTAACAATAGAGACATATAATTAATTAACAACAATCAGTTTTTATATGAATGTTTAACATTTTTTTTTAATAAAATATATTCTTTCAGTACATTTGATACTTTTCTTTTCTGTCAGTTCTTCTAAGATCTTCTAATACTTTGATTTTCTTAAGTTGTCTACCGAATGTCCGCCATATTGTGTTCAACAAGGATTTTGTATACAAGACATAGAAATCGAATTTTTGACCTGAAATTGCATTTTTATTGAATAAAAACGAGTATTATCTCTTATTAGTATTCTTTATTATTGTAAAAAGTAGTAAAAACACAATAAAAACACCTATATTATGTTGTTCTCGTAGTTCTCGGGAAATCGTGGTACCCTTGATTTATAGTCCGTCAATTTGAACGATTTCTATTTGCGCGAAAAACAACACTTTGTTATGACAATAAATACTTTATTTGAAGAGGGTAAAATCAGTTAGTACAATACTAATCTACCCTGATGCCCTCTCGGAATAATTCAAAATATAATACGTACACATTTAGCCTGCATACACTCAGTACAACCAGTTTTTACGCAAAACAAATGGCGATAAAAAACATACAAATATTTTCATGAACATATTTTGTTAATGTCAATACATCAATACTGTTCTAAAGGACTGTACCGGAATAGAATGATTTCTCAACTCTATAGATGTTATATGTCATGCATAATTCCCCCCCCCCCCCGTATATATATAACATCTTCATGCCTTATATCATGTACTGTAGTACGACGCTAGATTAAAACTGACGTGGAAAGGAAACACCCGGCCACCGAATATGAAGCCCAGGTGGCCGTGTGGTCTAGCGCGCCGGTTACAGTGCAGGCGATTTGGTGCCACGATATCTCAGTAGCATGGGTTCGAATCCAGGTGAGGGAAGAACAAAAAAATTGCGAAAGCAAATTTACAGATCAAACATTGTTGGGTTGATGTTTAGACGAGTTGTATACAGAGTGTGGCCATAAGTATTCGTCACTTGAGATTTTTCGCTATATATATTGTATATAAAACTACATTTTTTCAAATAATATTTTTGGGTCATTTTTGGTTTGATTTTAAACAACTTGGTACCAATAGAAGCAGAATTGTCACTGGTTTATTTGTTTATTTGGTTATATTTTTTTTTGTGGATCATTTTCATTTTTTCACAAGCAATATACAGCTTTAATATAGGTATCAAGTACAATAAATATTAATTTAAATATAGTAAGCAACAAATATTACCATAACTAAAGGTAATTCATTAATAAGAATAAGAATTAGGATTGTTACTAAACTACAAAACAAAAACAAACAAACAGACAGGCATATCAATTACAAAACGATAGACATTAAACACCACAAACATGTAGCATTGAAAGAAAAACAAAAATATCGATTATTAATATTAATTATAAATTACTATTTTTGACAGCATGCCTCCTCATTTAAATATGCAATTTCAAGTTATACAATTAAAAACAAATGTAGGAGCATGATATTAATTAGCATAATTTAACAATCTTTTTATTGACTATCATTATTGATGGATATTTAAACTGTTTTAAATATGCTTCAAATTAATAATACGACACACATTTGCTTTTTATTAATCGGGCCATTTTCATGTCACTAAAATATACTCTCGTCCTTATGTATACTTGTAATATTTGCAACTGACTCCAATAGCCCAGGCATATCTTTTTCTTAATCTTACCATGCATGTTTTCCCCTCTAATATCTGCAATCGCTCCAGTTATATTTCATTATAAAATTTTAATTTTCAAACTATATAATAAACTGAAACTAAATTTTGCAAAGGAATTATAAGAGCTTTTTATGTTTTCTTCCTGTGATTTTTTAGCAATTAGTTTTTTTTAATTTCTTCTAAATTTTCCTGGTTCCTCATGTTACATTTTAAATTTTCCCTCAATTATTTGACGTAATATTTGTGTGTAAGTTTACTCTTGGTTTAAATGTGCCCGGGCTATTCTCTCCAGTATATCAGTTGTTTGATGAGTTAATATAAATTTAAAATAAACTTGAGAATGGAAATGTGGAATTTGTCAAAGAAACAACAACCCGACCAAAGAGCATAAAACACCCGAAGGCCACCAATGGGTCTTGAATAGAGCGAGAAAATCCCGCACCTAGAGGCGTGGCTCCTTAACAAAATATGTACTAGTTAAGTGATAATGGACGTCATACTAAATACCGAAATATACAAAATAAACTAAAATTTAAAATCATACAAAACTAAGAGGCCCCTGATTTGCCCCAAAAATGCAGCGTAGTTTAACATTTTTTGGATCTCAATCCTCTCCCAATATCTCTGACAAATGTAGAAAAAGCAAACACACAACAATACGCATGTTAAAAAGAGGTCCGAGTCAGAATTCTGAACAGGCAACAAAAGAAACAAAACAAAATTACAATGATACATAAATTAACAAAGGACTATACTAGCAGTTACTGACATGCCAGCTCGAGACCTCAATTAAACTGATTGAAAGATTATGTCTTCGTCATATGAATATCAATCACATTCCCTCACGTTAGGGGTTTAGTATCATAGCATCATAAAATATATGAGAAAAACATAACCCGTATCATGCCAAGAACTGTGTTTTTTTGTTGTTGAATAAATGTGTTTATTTCCAATGCAAAGACCCTAACAGTGTATTAATGTTATAGCCAAAATATGCCATCTTTAATGACCTGACAGCAACAGTATCGTAATTATATCCCTTCTAGATAAGTCTGTTTTGTTATTTGGTTCACATAGGAAGCTTCAAGGCATACAAGAAACATTGAAAAAGAAAACAGTGGAATTCTTTTTAAAAATGTAACAGTGAAACATTACTTCATAATCATAATTGATTATTGTCGTTCATGGAATCATATCAACAACGACGACAACGATAATTCGATAAGGCTTGTTCTCCTCTTTCCAATGATATAAAATATAGCCGTGTGTTATTCCGGTAGGGCAAATCGATCAAATTCGTTGATTGTGCACCCTACTACAGTATGTACTCTGATTTCAACTAGACTAGGTTTACTAAATCGATTGAAGCATTATATTCCACAAAAAGGAACTTCCTCTCTTTGATTTAAACACATATTTTGCACATAGGGTTATTCATTGTATTGGCAATTTTCAGGTCAACAGTAATAACGTTGGCAGACGGATTGGGAGTTAGCACATGTGCAATCAGGAGGTTTAGAATTGATGTCGTCCATGTTGAGATCCTGCAACATGGGTTTGTAAAGAAAATCTAAGTTGCAATGTTTTTGGTATAGGTATAAATGATGATTGTTACAGATGGATCTATATGAAGGTATTTGCGAGTGAACTGATTCATGATAAGGGATATTGCCAAAGTTGACGACACTATAAGGCCTTTGTTTGCAAAGGAACGTTTAAGAAATCTTTTCTCCTTTTCATCTTCTGCAATGTGAACTGGTCTGTAAGGTCTGAGAGGTCTTTTCACTTCGAGCTATCCTGGTGGAAGATTTTGTGAAAACACGTGCCGTGCAAACTGAAATCTGTTTCAGGATTCCTTAACCAATTAATACTTGACACTTTGCAGAAGACATGCAATGTTCAGACTATCAATCTATGATGTTCTTTATATCAGTCTGTTAAGTATTTTTGTGTACTCGTTACTTGATTTATTTACAGATTGTTACATTTTTGCTCCATTCTTCATTGGCAAATTATTTCATCCTTATGTGGACCCAATGTTTGATTTTAATGTGTAAGTGAAATGCGCTGACAGTTAAAATAAGCGATGTATATGGTCACGATGCAGGCGGTGTTGAGTTTGAATGCTTCTTAGGAAACACAATTACTGTACAATTTCCATAAATGCAGAACTAACAAGGCTTGGTTGATAAATATAGATTTCTAAAGGATATTAAATTTATAAAAGTTAAAATGAAGGATGCTTTATTTAGAATTACAAACATTTTTAAACAAATATGTAATATCAATATTGAAACTACCGGTCAAATGTCCATGAAAATTTTACCAGAGTATCATATGCACTGTCTTACTACACTTCATCCGTGTATTACTCTATATTTTACTGATCCGTGTAATCTGTGTGTCAGTAAGACTTGGTTTACTACACTTTATCAGTGTATCATTCTATATTTTACTGATCCGTGTAATCTGTGCGTCAGTAAGACTTGGTTTACTCGGAACATTCCTTCCACTGATATCAGCTTTAGATACTCTTTCCGGGTCATTGTCAAATACGAAATGTTGCAAGTATTTGATTGTAGACCTTCGTCCTTGCTGAAAAAAGGACACACTTAATGAACATTGTAATCAGCTCAAACATAGCTAAATTATATCTATTAGTAGGGTTCGATGGTATACAGAATACCCCTTGAAAACAAGTATTTTATTCGATGAGAAGTTGCGTACTATTTATTGTGATATTAATATTTAAGCCTACCCCAAATACACAAACTATTTTAAACAGAATTTTATAAATTTGCAAATATGAAAAATAACTAAAAAACAAAAGACAAAAACAGAAAGAAAGAAAGAAAGTGATTGGACAGTGTTCAACAAACGGAATTCTGAAAACAATCTAACCAGGAATCTAAATATCACAAAGCACACAGAACGCATTTAGGAATATTCAATATTTTAAAATTCTTTTACTAATTAAATTTAAGCAACATTTTTTCAATTGCATTTTCCTGAAACCCACGGATTTGAAAATGACCAATTTCAGAAATCAGGTCAAAACCGAAGTACTGATAACTGAGCTGATGAAACACTTAGATACTGATAGTCCACTAGCAATGTCCTTTGACTGATGAAACACTTAGATACTGATAGTCCACTAGCAATGTCCTTTGACTGATGAAACACTTAGATACTGATAGTCCACTAGCAATGTCCTTTGACTGATGAAACACTTAGATACTGATAGTCCACTAGCAATGTCCTTTGACTGATGAAACACTTAGATACTGATAGTCCACTAGCAATGTCCTTTGACTGATGAAACACTTAGATACTGATAGTCCACTAGCAATGTCCTTTGACAGATGAAACACTTAGATACTGATAGTCCACTAGCAATGTCCTTTGACAGATGAAACACTTAGATACTGATAGTCCACTAGCAATGTCCTTTGACTGATGAAACACTTAGATACTGATAGTCCACTAGCAATGTCATTTGACAGATGAAACACTTAGATACTGATAGTCCACTAGCAATGTCCTTTGACTGATGAAACACTTAGATACTGATAGTCCACTAGCAATGTCCTTTGACAGATGAAACACTTAGATACTGATAGTCCACTAGCAATGTCCTTTGACAGATGAAACACTTAGATACTGATAGTCCACTAGCAATGTCCTTTGACAGATGAAACACTTAGATACTGATAGTCCACTAGCAATGTCATTTGACAGATGAAACACTTAGATACTGATAGTCCACTAGCAATGTCCTTTGACTGATGAAACACTTAGATACTGATAGTCCACTAGCAATGTCCTTTGACTGATGAAACACTTAGATACTGATAGTCCACTAGCAATGTCCTTTGACAGATGAAACACTTAGATACTGATAGTCGACTAGCAATGTCATTTGACAGATGAAACACTTAGATACTGATAGTCCACTAGCAATGTCCTTTGACAGATGAAACACTTAGATACTGATAGTCCACTAGCAATGTCCTTTGACTGATGAAACACTTAGATACTGATAGTCCACTAGCAATGTCCTTTGACAGATGAAACACTTAGATACTGATAGTCCACTAGCAATGTCATTTGACAGATGAAACACTTAGATACTGATAGTCCACTAGCAATGTCCTTTGACTGATGAAACACTTAGATACTGATAGTCACTAGCAATGTCCTTTGACTGATGAAACACTTAGATACTGATAGTCGACTAGCAATGTCCTTTGACTGATGAAACACTTAGATACTGATAGTCCACTAGCAATGTCCTTTGACTGATGAAACACTTAGATACTGATAGTCCCCAAGCAGTGTCCTTTGACAGATGAAACACTTAGATACTGATAGTCCACTAGCAATGTCCTTTGACAGATGAAACACTTAGATACTGATAGTCCACTAGCAATGTCATTTTACAGATGAAACACTTAGATACTGATAGTCCACTAGCAATGTCCTTTGACAGATGAAACACTTAGATACTGATAGTCCACTAGCAATGTCCTTTGACAGATGAAACACTTAGATACTGATAGTCCACTAGCAATGTCCTTTGACTGATGAAACACTTAGATACTGATAGTCCACTAGCAATGTCCTTTGCCTGATGAAACACTTAGATACTGATAGTCCACTAGCAATGTCCTTTGACAAACTACTAGTATTGTTTCGTATTTTAAAGAGGCTGTCCAGGTTAATATCAGGCAAATCCTATGATATGGGTGGCACAACATAATTTTTTTCCCACTGAATTTTTGGTTCCAATGCAATGTTTATATCATATAAAGGATATATATTTCAAAGATATTTTTGAATCAACAGTGGATGGCTCAGAAAATTATTTTAAAGTTTACTAACAATGCATCAAATTTTTTTACAAAATTAAGAGTTATCTCCCTTTTCAATGAATTTACAGTGCTTTCTATGTATTTTTTTCCCCTTTATTAGTTGCAATTAATAAAAAAACAAAATGTAACTGTGAGAAAGAATGAATTTGTGATATGAAATAGATGAAAAAATTTTGAAAACAAAATATGTCATGTGCCATCAACTGCCTGGTTTTTCCATGGACACCCTCTTAAATGTTTTTAGATTAAGAAAATATCCTCACACCTGGACAGTAAAATTAGACATTTGAATTGACACTTTGGAAAATACTATCATAATGGTTAAAATCACATGAAAATACCAAAAAAATAAACAAAAAGCGTAACAAACAAATATATATCAACATACGTCTACCAGAAACTTTTTGTCACCTTCTTCCAGACCAAAATCGTTTGTTTTGATATACCATGAATTTATTCCAATTGTTCGGTCTATATCGGAACTCTAAAAACAAAATTAATGCTATCATTTGATGAAATTAGAACTATATTTGATTAAGGTTATCATTATAATATTGCTATTATTATAAAAAAAAAACTGTTCCCAATCAAAAGAAAAATATATACTTGCATTGAGGTTAGAGGTTTTTTTTCTCGCCCTGTTGACGGCCCCATTGTGACTTGATGATGGGGAAAACGCAATAATGGTGCTCTTCGGTAGCTTTTTGTGTTTTTTTGTTTTGTTTTGGCTGTGCATATACTGTTTTGATTTGTTTGTCATCGATAGATACCCATATCCTTTGTTTTCCCATTACATGTTGTTATATACCATACGTCCGATTCAATCATCTATCCCACTCCAACAAAAATTTTCACGTTTTATTTGGATACTTGTTCCCTTAATTGTTGCTACTTGTTAACGATTTCTACCTAGGTATATGAGCTATATCTTGTCAGGACATATCTTCCTGACGTGTAACAATTGAGAAATCTAAAAGCTTGATAATTGGTAACAAATATACAATATATTGTACGTTAGAGAAAGACTTCAAATACAATAAGAATATGTAGACGGTTATGCTATACGATGGTAAAATCGCGAGGAAGATATTAATGTTCTTTCTAAATAGGTTACAGCTACCATGTCGTTGATAACAACAGGTATTCAAAACCTTATGAATCTACGAACATTCATCCTGAGGCTCATATAATGTATGGTAACTGATAAAGAAAATATTCTCGAATATTTAAGGAATCAGATGCCTAGTTTTTGTTGTATTAAAATTTAAAACTTTTAGAAGTTGAACCATCTTTCAAAATATATATTCGTCAGCTAAGCAATATTTTTCATATAAATATATATATTTAAATAATGTGCGTACTCAAAGCATATATGCATGGCATAGTTGCCTGAACATGTTAATCAGACTATATAATAAATAAAAGTACCCGGATAAATATCCTCATAAGATTTATTGCTAGAGCATTAAATACTGTTCCCAGAAAACTGAAAAATCCATTGACTTCTGTACGTTTTAACCCTAAGTATTTTTCATGGATGCTGACTCCTGTTCCTTCAACGAAGTTTATCAGCTCATTGTAAGTAATCTGAAAGGTAGAACATCGTGTGAAAATAAAGTTATCATGCTTTGACCCAACTAACATGATTGTTTATACGGAGTCGAAAATTGTTGTACGGTTCTGGCGAGGGACAATTGGATTGGGATGTGTACGTCGAACATGGTTATTTAGCAGATGGCAAGGCAGCCAGTAGAATTTAAGTTTACAACTGCATAACCGCACAATATGATTTCTCTAATTTTATTACAATATAACCCTGTTCGAACCCATTGTATAAAAAAAATAATCAACGTGTGGTTGCCGGTGATCTTAGAAGATGATTGGATGAGTTTCAGGGTCATAACATTTACCAGTAACAGGTGTTCATGAAATTGACAATTTTGTGGAATGTGGAAGGCACTCAAAGGGAATTTTCGTTTAACAAAAACTAAAAATGTGTTTTAATTAATAATTTCAGAAACAGATTCTTACATAGCTACTTGTGGATTATCGGATTTATCCAATCTCGATAGTTAAATTATTTATTTTAAAGTCCTCACCGAGGCTAGGACTTTATAATTGATAATGTATCTATCGAGATTGGGTAAAATCCGATAATCCACTGGTATAATTTTAAGAATCTATTTGTGTTTTGTCAATGTTACTACACTTAACATACTACATGTATTTGACAATGTCGTAAGTATAATCCATGTTAGTATTCTCTTCATCATTTTCCTATTTCTCTTATTTTGTATGCATTTTTATCTTGCCTCCTGTACATTTCTAGGAATATGACTGGTTAAAAGCGTCCGCGTGGAGACCGTGTATATTTCATATAGGTTAGTAGGGAGGTGGTGCTTATTTCATACACGGTTAGTAGTGGAGTTACGTCCCTTTATATTCTATATTAGGTAAGAAGAGAGACGGGGCTTATTTCATACACTGTTAGAAGTTGAGTTGCGTCCTTTTATAAACAAAACAAAACGGTACTGAAAAAATCTTAAAGGTTTCAACAGGCGAAGAAATTGATGATTAAGATTGAAATAAATTCATAAAAAACATTTAAACCTTACAAGTTGTTATTGTTGGCATCTGTTTTTGTAGGATAAATGAAAGTAGTTTCTTAATGCTAACAGTATTGAAGACTTGCTCATTTTGATAGGTCACTAGTCTAAGATAAGTCGGTAAGATAAATTCGTTACAAAGTGTGCTAGTTACGTAATACGGTATATATGTTGTCTTTAATTTTTGCTAATGTCTTTATGTCTTTTTAAACGTTTTTACATCTCTCTACTAAAGAGTTTTCAAGCACTACCATTGGTCAAGAATGATGTAATCGGAATGGGCATAACTTTTTGTCTACTGGTAGATGGTGTAGAATTGTAATCACTTTCGAACAACGGTATTCTACTGTTGCCTTTTTTTTTTAACGCAACACGTGACGCGTCTTAATAATGTATGATATATGACATATATCTAGCATATAACCCTCCTTCGTCAAGCCTATTCAAAACTTCTTTATTTGTAATGTTTATCAACTAACGAAGCTCCTTTACGTGCTCTTTAAAATAAGGAGATGAGATATGTCCATAGAAACAATTACCTTGCTTATATATTATAAAACTTACGTTCCCACTTTCGTCTCTGTCGATGGCATCGAATGCCAACTGAGGACTACATCCCTCCCCAAATAACAATTCACTATAGTGATCTTTAAAATCAGTCTACAACGAAACAAATAAAAGGTACGATAGAAGAAGAATTATGCCATTACTCAGCATCTTGTTAACATATTTAATCGGTTTCGTTCTCTAAATGTTTTTTTTTATTAAAAACCAAACAAATCGAACACGCTGAGGTCTAGGTGTATATCGTTTCCAAAATACACCTTTTCCAACACAAAAAGAGCGGCCTTGGTGATCTAATGATTGGGCGATAGTCTTTAGTACGTGATGTTGTGGGTCGATCCCAGGCAAGGGTTTTGCTGATTGTTGAAGTCCGCACTGTGACAGATAGTTGATTAAAAGGTCAGAATAATGTGTTCGGGTAGGATGACACGTCTTCCTGTGATCCATTTTTTGTGAACTAGCTCTCTAGAAAGCCGGCTCATCGTGTCGGTTAAGAACAAAACAGAGTTCATAATAAGATTTTATAAACATGTTATTGTATGATTGGATGTTTTCTTTGCCACTGAACATTACATACAATTCATTATGAAATCAGTAGTCTCTTTAACACGAAAATAGGACGCAGCGCCCTTTTAAAATGACAAATAATGGTAAATTCTTTATTCTTTTGTTATTTCATAATCAAATGAAAAAAGGAGAATTTTGGAAGTAAATTTGATATAAACTTTTCCTTCTAGATTACCTAAAGAACATCTACCCACGAGAATGGTGGATTGTCTATTACTCTTATTAGCAATAGTTAGGTAATTCGCACAATTGCCACAGCTCTGATATATTAATTGGATATGAGTAGCGTATAACAAATTAACTGTATTCTTCTGAAAAAAAAAAGGTTTCAACACTGTTAAATCTTACTTCAGAAAATGCGTTTTCGAATTCTTCTTTTGAAATGACGTCATTACCATCTAAATTATGCTTTCGTAAAACCTAAAAATCAAAATCAAAAATAAATAGGAAGTCGACTAATAAGTAATAACATGTAAAATTAATTTAAGTATTATATGTTTGAACAGCGGTATACTACTGTTGCCTTTATTTATACCCTTACGTTGATTCAATGCTAATCCCATGGAAATGTTATAGAAAATCCAGTCTATTCCCTTATACTCTCATATTTGTCATTTCAATGCCAATGATAAAACTCTTGACCCAAGTCACAATTAGTAAAAGTAAACCATTATAGTCAAAGTAGGGTCTTCAACAGGGAGTCTTGGCTCACATCAAAACAACAAGCTACAAACGGCCTAAGTTCAGATGTCCATTTAAATTTTTTGATATTCAATCATTCAATTCAATATTTTTGTTAAATATCAATCCAGCAAAACCTCACCATAAAACGGATGACAAAAAAAAAAATAACACAAACATTGGCCGTGTGTTGACATAAGTGTCTTTGCAAGTGATTTGAGTTTAGACTTACTTCGATGAATGCAGTTGCAGCTTCACACACTTCTGTATAGGCCTTGTTTATTTTCCCTTTACCTTGTTCAGTTTTTACCCACTCTCTGAAAGTTAACATACATTAAAAAAACTGGGTTCATATAACCCAAATACAGATAAATAAATATGTTACTTGTCAATATTTGTGAATAACATCAATCGACCTTTAAGTCCCGTTTAATATTGATTTTAATAAATATATAAAAACAAGAACATGTGATATTATTGCAAATGAGAAATCTCTCTACAAAATGACATAGAAGTTAACATCATAGGTCACAGCACAGCCTTCCACAAATGAGCAAAACTTATACCAAATAGTAATCTATAAGGGACCTTGAAATGACAAAGGTAAACCAATTCAAACAAGGAAACTAACGGCCACATGTATGTTCAAAACAATAAACTAAAAACATATATGATATACAACAACAAACGACAACCACTGGAGTACATGATTCTAAAGTGATATTTTTTTATGTGTTTTTAAACAAAAGTATATTTCAGCAGCAGTGAGTTCGAAGCCTCTGAAACCACTGGTCGAAGTTTCTCATTTATTGTACCGCTAGCCTGTCCAAACCTATGTTTAGGTTCGATCCCCGCACTTGTCGGGTGCGTTTGATTCCATTCTTAAGGTTCATGTGGACCCTATGGCTAAAATGGCCGTATTTTCACCTCAAAATTTACTCTGAGTACAGACAAATCTGCGCATCTGTTAAAAAATTCAGGCATAGCATGCCCTAGATAAATAAATTTCAAATATGTTTTATGTTTTAGAAAAATAAAATCTTACCAGGATTTTGCCGTGCACTTTTTTTCATTCCTCCAGAAGGTGCCAAAATAAACTAAGTTGGGAAACAGGTTTGAGAACTTCCCCACAGGTAATAATTGAAGTGAGTCAGAGCTGTATTTGCTTGACATGGACATGAGATGGACAATAGATACCTGACAATAATTGGTTATTAAAACTGTGTACCTGAGTGGACCATATCAAGGTAAACTCAACAATTTTATCATCTTCTGCAGGGACGAAAAAAAGTGTACGGCAAAATACAGTTAAGTTATGAATTTTCTAAATCATACATTGCATTTGAATTCTATTTATCTAGGGCATGGTATGCCTTAAAACCTTTCCAGATGCACAGGTTTGCCTGTACTCAGAGTAAATTTTGAGGTGTAAATACGGCCATTTTAGCCATAGGGTCCACATGAACCTTAATTGAAAAGGATTTCCAATGTTTTCTCCGAAGGTCGGTGGTTCTTTCCGGACACCATGGCTTCTACCAGCAATACAAACTGGGCACCTTGATAAATTCAAAAGAGAAAACACCCGAAAGTGACTTTTAAAACTACTAAGACCTAGAAAATAAAGAAGGGGTCAATAAACTACATGTCATTTGGGATTTGTATTAGGTCACTAGCACACTGTGTAGACTAGTGGTCTATCAAAGTGATCAAGTCTTCAACTATAAGATCTTTCCCTCATTGAACTGTACAAAAACAGATTACAACAATAATAACATTTAAGACTTTTATGTGTTATATGAATTTATTTTGATTGTTCATTTTCAAGTTTTTCGTCTGTTGAAACTTTTTAGATTTTCCCTCAACCCTGTTACTAAACGTGTATTAAAATAAACCACGAATACAATTCCAATATGACATAAACACGGTCTCCAATGCTTTTTAACAATCATATTTCATTAATTGTATAGGTGAGATAAATATACATATACCTTGCCAATTTAGTGTTTGGTAATTTGCCCATGGGGACGCCAGACTTCTTCAATATCTCAGCTTTGTAAACTTCGGCTTCGTTTGAAGAGAACTATAAAAAGAAATCCAAAATATGTTATAGTGGCAACTTCTAAAAAGGAATTGCAACATGAAGTAATGCATTTTACTCATATGTTTTACTCATATTCATGGCAGCCATGTTTTTCGATTGGTTTGAAAAAAATTACAAAACATCAAACTAGATATTTACAGAATCAGTCAGCCCAAATTTGGTTGAAATCAGCCTTCAGAATGGATTGATTAAACGTTTGCGACGACGAGTACATTCGCCAAAATGTTGATTGATTTTGGGGTCACGTGAGCTAAAATGGATTAATTTATTTCAATTTATACAGACGGGAGTCAAAACTAATGATAACCTCTTGAACATATCTTGTGTACACAATGATTTAGCATTGAAGTTCTGTAAACATTCTTTGGGATTTTTAGGAGAAATACCGACATACCTAGATAATACCGAACAGATTTATCATGTTAAGGAGGGGTATTTGCGAAAAATACCAGTCGAGAGAATGTTAAATTTCCTGAGCCGTAAGGCGAGGGAAATTCATTCTCAAGACTGTTATTTTTCGCAAATACTCCTCAAGAACATACGAACATGCTATATCTGTTTAATTACACCGAATGTTAAAATTCAAAAGCGCATTGATGATTGTGACGTTACAAGCGTCCAGTCGGATAGAGTATTTTTTGGCAAATACCACGGCAGAGAGGGTAAAAAAAAGGCATGTCCTTTTTGCATATAGCCCGGCGGCGTAAAAAAATGAACGATATTCATTTGTTAAGAGTAAATTGGTGAAAAATACACTGGCTATCAACCAATCAAAACCCAGGATTCTTATATAAGGTGTAATTAAATTAATTATCTAATTTCCAACAGAATTCTATTTTAATCTAATGTAATTGTTATATTATACATCAAATACCATAATTACAAAACTGATTTTGAATTACATCAAACTTTTAGAAATTTACCTGTGACGTCACTTTTGTAGCGTATCCAGTCGTTGACAATGCATGTTCTTTTGTGCTGTTTTATGTGCTGTCCTTTTTTTTTACGTGGTGTTCGGTTGGTTTTTTTTGGCACAACTGTTTAGAATTTTGGTCATCAAAACACACATATGGTGAATTAAAGCCTGTATTTTTGATAATTATTACATGCCCGAAATGTCCTATTGTAATGTTTATTTGTTAATTTTTTTGTCCTGGATATTTTTGCATTTATTTGTACTGTAGTCCTGTCATGTAATGTTGTTATTTTAGTGTTATATTTAACATTGTCATAAAAGCGTTCAGTGGCAGATCCAGCCATTTAAAAAAGGGGGGTCCCAACCCAGGACAAAGGGAGGGGGTTCCAACTATATGTTCCCATTCAATGCATTGATCGGCAAAAAGGGGGGTTCCAACCCCGGACCCCCCTCCTGGATCCGCCAATGCCGTGATGTTTTGCAAGCCTCAAAACCAGGTTCAACCATCATGTTTTCCTAAAATGTCCTGTACCAAGTCAGTGAAATGGCAGTTTGTTATCTTAAGTTTGTTTCTGTGTGTGTTGCATTGTCGTTTTGGTTTTTGTTGCACTTCAGTGTTTCTTTTGTTTCGTTGTTTTCCTCTTATAGTTGTTGTGTTTCCCTCAGTTTTAGTTTGGAACCCGGATTTGTTTTCTCTCAATCGATTTATGACTTTCGAACAGCGGTATACTAATGTTGCCTTGATTTATTGTTTCTGATTCATGACTGTAAAATTTTACATTGATAAGTGGTCCAGATTATTGGCCTGGTCCTCAATGCAGCCGTTGTTCAAGAACCATCATCAAATATAACTAGCAAATCTTGCAATATCTTTGAACACTCAAACGCTTAGTGAAGTGCGTTTCCAAAGAAATTTGCAATGAATAAGAATAACTTACAATCAAACTCCCAATTGTTTTCATAGGTCCTGGTAAAACTTCAAATCTGTTTTTTCTATCCATGATTGACTCTATTTTGGATATTGGCTGGATTTTCTGTAGGAAACTGTCATGATGATCCAAAGATAACCACCATCCTTAAACAAAGACATTATAATACTCATCAGTACTTTGGTTTTGTCTGTTTTAAAGTCAGATTCGATGAGGTTTTAAACAAGAACTTCACAATTTAAAATTATATATCTGTATGTAATGGAATTATAAATTTTATTTCAATTTAGTTATTCAGATACCTTATTTTATTTATCAACAGTACGCAGATACTGTTCAAGCAATGTGTCTATAAAACGTATTACATTATACTTTTATATTGCTGACTGACGATATATGTCGTCTGGTCACTGTTGTCATGGTGTTGACGTATAATTCCATCTCAGTTCATTGATTGATAAGAAAATGTCTTTTTATGACAACATTATTACCAAGCTAACACAAAAACTTGCACTGAAATAAGTTACCATCAAAACAATGAATAGGATAGTTGCAAATTACTCCACCGTCGACATAGTAGTTTGTTACACCAAATAGCTTTTTCTGTACACTTTGAAATACACCTGAAACAAGATGATACATTCTCTTAAACAAAAATGCACTTCGCATGTTTAGATGCGGCGCAAAGAAAGATCAAAACACATATACAGAGATATTTATATGAATGTTTAAAATAGAATACATAAAAGAATCCAGTAACAAATATAAAAAGTTTTTTGAAAATAATTTACAACTCGTCTTGTTCCGTTAGGCGATGTTATCTCAAAGATATCTTGAAACGGATTAAAATACAATGTTTCGTATCGGAAAAATGTATGTTATCCTTACGGATTTGTTCTTCGAATTCAAACATTTTTTTCTCTAGGATTATTGATGTGTAAACGGGGCGGTTAGCTAAAAAACTAAACAGAACTCTTAAAATGATTTTTATGAAGAAATTGTGAGTCAGATCCTAGTTTACATGTATTCAACCTCTTGAAAATATATTTAATCCTTTTCTTTCTGATCAATTCAAGCAAAATCCTACCTGGAATGGACATTGACATGCGCACTGCCATTCTGATAGGCATATCAGGCGTGGTCTTTACATGACAATATTCTTCAGACATAGTATTCACATTTGTAATAACAACACACAGTTCATTACCAAATTTCTTATATACCTACAACGACACAATTTATAAACCATTGTTGTGTGTAAACCCAAAAAGATCAATTGTTAACCTATTTTCTTCGTATGATACATATATGTTTTCAAAGCATTATTACCTATTTCCCAGCACTGAATTGTTGATGGACTGTTAAGGATTTTCTTATCTCAGGCATATATTACCTAAGCCGTAATTGGCACAACTTTTTGGAATTTTGGGTTCTCAATGCTCGTCAACTTTGTACATGTTTGGCTTTATAACTATTTTGATCTGAGCGTTACTGATGAGTCTTATTTAGACGAAACGCGCATCTTGCGTATTAATTTATAATCCTGGTACCTTTGATAAAAGAGGGACAAAAGATACCATAGGGACAGTCAAACTCATAAATCGAAAATAAACTGACAACGCCATGGTTAAAAATGAAAAAGACAAACAGACAAACAATAGTACATATGACACAACATAGACAACTAAAGAATTAGCAACACGAACCCCACCAAAAACTAGGTGTGATCTCAAGTGCTCCGGAAGGGTAAGCAGATCTTGTTCCACATGTGGCACTTGTTGTGTTTCTCATGTTATAACAAATCCGGTATATAGTCTTATTCGGTAGGTCACATTCAGGAAAGGGAAGGGGATTGAGTTACGACGTAAGGAACATATCCGATATCATCTGTGAAACGGTTATTCCATAACGGTCAACCAACTCGTGATGGCGTTCGTAAAATTTACGAAGGGGTGATTTCAACTTCACCATTTGGAACTCTTGGTTTAATGGTTTCCTTGTAAGCAGCAACCCTCTATCAAGAAAATCATGATAGGAAATGCAAGCACGGGAATATCGTATCAATTGATAACTATTCCTCAAGGGTATCATTGGTCCAGTATGCAGTGCTTCGGTACTCTATGTCAAAAGATATGAAGTGTTATTTCCTTTTATATTTTTTAAATGCACAAACCTTTTTATACGATATCTCATTATACCAACATATTTGATAATAACTATGTTTAACGAATAATAGAGTCATGTATACAGCATCAATCCTGTTTTTAATCTGTGATCAGTAATCGTCAGACTATATTCACCATTATGGAATAATCGTTAACAGCTTAATTAATTTTTATATTAGAGCTAAGATTATCGTTTAAATAATTGACAAGTACATACAATCTGATTTAAAGAAAATAAACCAAAATAAATGAGTTTTTGAGAAAAGACATTGCACCAGATTATCATTATATTACCTCGCTAAATGTTATATCGGGATTATCAGTTCTCACAGATAAAACTTCTCCCAGATAATTGAGAAACTTTGATCCTGGATGCCAACCATAGTACGACAATAAGTTAGGTATCAGACTGAAATATCCATAGGATGCATCTTTAATAAAGAAACATAAGTCATAAATTTAACTACAGAATTAAAAAAAAATGTTCTGTTTGTGAATTCTGTTGTTTGGCTTTCTTACTTTTTTATTTGAGCGTCACTGCTGAGTCTTATGTAGACGAAACGCGCGTCTGGCGTATCAAATTATAAGCCTGGTACCTTTGATAATTATTGTCAGCTTAAGTCACAATAAGTCACAAATACCATTTGATTAACTATAATGCTGTACCATTTTATGAAAGATGGAAATATAGAATTTCAATAAACGTTTATTTGTTCCCTGGTACTGTCAAACATAATGTTAGCAAATATTTTTATTTGATCACATTTCCAGTTTTTCGTATCTATTTAAGATCATTTCCAATATGAACATGGAATGGATACAAAACATTCCTTTATAAAACAATGTTGACTGCTGTACCCCAATTTTTTGACAATTTAGCCTTTTATGTTTATATAAAAAAAGAAGATGTGGTATGATTGCCAACAAGACATCTCTTCACCAAAGGCAAAGACCAATAACACAGAAATTTAACAACTATAGGTCACTGTACAACCTTCAACAATGAGCAAAACCCATACCACCTTACCAGCTATAAAAGGTCCGAAATGACAAATGCAAATCAATTTAAAAGAGAAAACTAATTAACGTACAAAATTATTTACGTAAAAAAAAATATGTAACACAGCAACAAAAGAAAACCACTGAATTCCGGCTCTATGTACAGTTCTGAGAGTACTCGCAGCTACTGACAGCTAGTAAAAGCCAATAACAGCTAGCAGGCATCTAAGACTAAATTATGAATCATAACACATCCAACATATAATGGATTTAGTAGGGTTTTTTTTTCACACATTGTTGTAAACATAATAAAATTCAATGCAACTTTCTTACAAGTGAGAGGTTTAGCTAGCTATAAAAACCAGGTTCAATCCATCGTTTTGCACGTAAGCAAATGTACGTTCAAAGTCAGGAATATGACATATGACAGTTGTTTTCCATTTGTTTAATGTGTTTGAGATTTAGATTTTGCCATTTAATAAAAGACTTTCGGCATTGAATTTTCCTTTGAGTTCGTATTTGTGTTGATTTACTTTTCCCTATTGATAATCATACGCTTACCACTAACAAGTGTTTCTAAATTTACACTCATGATTTGTTCAACATCATGTGAATTAAATCCGACAGCGTACAATGCAGCACAGATAGACCCAATGCTTGTACCGGCAAATCTGTGTATTTGTTTTAAAATGCCGTGTTCTTCAAGAGCCTGAAATAGAATTAAAACAAATTATATCATATGTTAATGATTATTGTGACCATTGTTAACTAATATTTATTCTACAGACTCAATTTCAATTGAGATATCTTCCAATTCACTTTTGACTTAAACATAGACATTACACATTATGAATGAGAAAGATGACTGAGAATACTAAATATATCAGTTTATGAGACGGGATAGTTTGTTATTGACAAAAGCGTGGACACTTCATTTTATTTTTCAGTTAAGTATACGTGAATGAGATAGATGACTGAGAATTTTAAAAATATCGGGATAATTTGTTATTGACCAAAGCGCTTTTCTGGATTTACCTACATCAGAAACGTGAACATAACACTTATTTTTTCTTGTGAAGTATATATCAATATGACAGCATAATAGAGTATTATATTTGTCAATTGATGAGTGAGCTGAAACCTTAGTTTCTTTATAATTTCAAAATTTATAAACAGACAATTTGAGAAAGCTTTGTTAATAATCACGTCAATACCGAAGTACTGACTACCGAGCTGATACTCTCGGTCACAGATAGTGCATCAGGAGTGGTATCGAACATAAGTTGTAAAAAATGGAAACAAAGCGTGAGTATCGAGACGTTATAAATGTTTGTTGACAACAGCATGGATATCATATTTTATCTTACCTCTAATACATTTCCAGGAATATGATTGGTAAATAGCGTCCGCGTGCAAACCGTGTATATTTGATATTAGGTTAGTAGACAGGCGGGGCTTATCTCATACACGGTTAGTAGTGGAGTTACGTCCCTTTATATTCCATATTAGGTAAGAAGGAGCGGGGATTATTTCATACACGGTTAGTAATGGTGGTATGTCCCTTTATAAAAACAAAACGATACTGAGAAAAAACTTAAAAGTTCCAACAGACGAAGAAATTGATGATTAAGATTGAAACACAGTTAAACCTTACAAGTCGATATTGCTGGCATCTGTTTTTGTAGGATCGATTGAAGTTATTTCTTACTGCTAACAGTATTAAAGACTTGCTCATTTTGAGAATCACTAGTCTTAATTTCACACGTTAAGATGGTCGGTAAGATAAATTCGTTACATAGTGTGCTAGTGACGTTATACGGTATATATGTGTTCAGTAAATTAGATATAGGGATTCGAGCTTCGCTCTCACCCCATATGGAATTTACTGACCCCATATATACCGTATTAGGTCACTAGCACACTATGTAACTAATATTATTTTTCTGTGAGGCATATGAAGTCACATAAGGGTCATTTTCAAAAAATGTGGATATTTCAGTTGTGAAATAACAATAAAAAAAATATTCAATTTTCAACTTTAATATATGAAATTGAATAGTTTAACAACAATACAACCTGAAATAAAAATATGCAATCTTAAATGTTACTACAAAAATATTTTAAAAAATAACATAGAAACAAGTATGTGACATATGTCAACTACATAACGGATTTAGTTTCGGTCCCTATTTTTTTTTTAATAATATTTACATTTTGCTTGATATATATTTCCATAAAAATCATCACACTTTTTTCAAAACAGTTAACATGGTTAAAATAACACTTTTTAGAAACATATTTTAAAGTGAATTTAATTCAGCATTGTCAACTACATAACGCTTTTTGTCAACTACATAACGATTCACTGCGTTATGTAGTTGACCGTTATGTAGTTGACCTATTTGTGGTTTTTGGATGTTTTTCTTGACCCTAATACTACCAGATAAATGGTTTTTATTGAATTAGAGTCAGTATTATAGACTTTGAATGATTTATGTAAAAAAAAATATTTATGCCAAAATTTATCAATGTTTTTGCCGTTACAAAGTTGACATAGAATAAAATTACGGAGTAATTTGTACTCACCAAAACTAGTCTATAATGAAATGAATCAATGATGTCATCCTGTAACTTTAAGCACGTCATCAGAGGATGAAGAGTAGGTAGAGAACACTTCCTTAGTTACAAGGGATATAATCAGTTGTTTATTGGCAACATTATTTCATGTGTGTTATGTAGTTGACATTTTTTTAAGTACGAAATGAAAAGAAAAAAAAAATGCTAATAAAATCTAATAATTCCCTGTATTTGTGTATACATACCTGCAGTGATACCTATATATTTATAATAACAAAAGAAAAATAATAATTTCCGCTGGGTATTAAAACCAGCATTTAAAAAAGACTAGTTTTTCAATTTCGTACAAGCAATTTTGGGGTTTTTGGACCCTTTGAAACCCACTGTAAGCAATTTCTGTAGCTAAATTTCATATTGAATTTGCTGGAACTTGTTACACACACCAAAAACTAAATGGTGTATCTAAAAATTGGATAAAAATATTTACACTTTTTTAGAAATGTTGATTGTACAAGAAAATCCACATTTTTTGAAAAAGGCCCATAAATCTAAAATAGTTTTCATTAAATAATGATTTCACATTTGTTTGAAAATAAACAAGAAGAAAGTTCATGTTCATACTGCAAGAAGAAAACATTATTCTTATACAATACATTACCCTACCAAGTTCATAATAAACTATACATAAATAAGATAATAAAACCTTACCCTGCCTAGTCCACAGTAGACAAGACCTTTGACACCCCCACCTTCAAGCACTAAATTTTCAAATGGAAAACGATATTGTGTCGAATCGATATTGCTACCATCTGCATCACCATAGTGTACGTGCGAGTCTTCGTCCAAATCTAAGAATAAAAAACATGTTAATCATTATCTGCAATAGTTATCATTACATTCCATATCTATCTGCAAATAAAGAATGAATAACTTTATATAAAAAAATGGCATTACCATTATTATAATTTAGGGAAAAGGATCAGAGGAGGAATTAACGTGGCTGTTCAGGAAAAGTAGCTTATGTTGCATTATAGATAAACATTTATTGCATTTTGAAATTAGATCGAACATTTGAAAGTAAACGCCCATAAAATTTCATTTAAAAGTACACGGATGTCTGTACACCTATTTAAAGATTTCTTTAGAAATAAACTATCAAATAAAATTATATTACATCAATTTCGGCTAAAATTATGTTTACTTGAATTAATATTTAAATGCACAAGGGTATCTATTGGATACGATCAATCAAACTAAGCAGACATAATTTATAACAAGATATTTTTTTTTTATCATATTTCATTTTAAAGAAATTATTAGCTGATATTGAAAACATCGCCCACTACATGTACATGACAACAATGAATATATTTCATAGCTTATATTGTAACTTGAACTAATTCTATTTTTCTTTTGTTTGTTTGTTTGTTTAAAATTGAGAATGGAAATGGGGAATGTGTCAAAGAGACAACAACCTGACCATGTTTGTTTGTTTTTCTTTAAATGAAGTTTTCGTGTATAAATGTTAAAACCGTTAGAAACCCTGGCTTTGCTACCACAATTGTGTATCTGCTTCTAGACCAGAATCACACAGTGATCTGAATCGATTTTGAAAATACAAAACAATACGTTGGAACCAGGTTCGAATAGGACGTCAAAATCTTTGCAAATTAAACAGATACTAAGACGTCGAAATAATGTTACATATCTAGTGTCTTGTCAATTCTAACATTTGGTCCTAACACTGAACGGATAAAAAAGGCATTGGTACCGATAACCTTATTATGAAGTTGTTTTTATTAAGTTTCAAATATGAGAAAAGGGAAACAAATATGTAAATGATAAACCTTTGATTGAGTCAAGTTAATGAGGGGTTCACACATTGCCGATTATTTGCACCCGTTTGAGATCAGACAGGGATAAGACACGAAAAGTGAAAAAGTCGGATTACTATCCACAATTATCTGGAATGTCCTATCATTGTCTGAACGCAGTCGTTTAAGTTCGTAACAGATTGCAACGGGTCGGGAATGGTCCGGATAGTTCGGCCAAACACCCCGACAGTTAGGTTCGTCCCGTAACATTCGAGGAAACTCAGCCGATTTTGTCTAGTTGGATTACAAGCGTGATTATGTCGTGACAGATTCTGATTTATCGGATCAAAATCCTAAGGTAGCAATACACAGTTTCAGTTTCGCATTTTGGCCGCGGTGGATTTTTCAAATAGGAAAGTTATTGTGTAATAAAATTCATTTTTAGACATCTGAGTACTAATTTAGCTTTCAAGGATGGTTTATAAGAGCATCAAGATTATTTTTTATATGTTTTATGGGCTATTTTCTGTTTGAGAATCCGTATTTTCATAGCTAGAACACCCATCGGTTCAGAAATTAATGTAATGTTTACAAACACTTTTTTTCTACACGAAGTTTTTGACGCAATTTAAAAAAAAAATGAGATGAAAGACATGATTTTCATTGGATTTACTGAATGATATATGCACACAGTTTCAGAAAAGGTATTACTTCAAGCGATTGAAATTCTACTTTTAGCCAAATTTATGGAAATATGTGACATCTTTTCCCCCCTTTTTGCAATATTTTATAACAAATAAATGTAGATTGTTGCATGGATACACCCAAAAGAAATTATATTTTACTATTTTATAGACTGGATATAAAATCTATGGAAGATTCTGATAACATATATATGCACATATATGACACAAACAGTAAGCTTAATATTGCCAGAAAGCAATAAAAAGGGGATGTTAAAATTTATGAGGACAAATTTTAATATTTTTTCCTAACTGTTTATTGCTACCTTATGGCATACTTACCAAGCTCAGAATTGTATAATTTAAGAATTTTCATACCAAAAATCTATTGATATTTAGATTCTAAATCAACTTCTGAGGGAATTAAGTGTTTAATAATGACAATACATGTCAATTTCATTGTTTACCGTCATTAGCAACCAAAATTAGACATTTTGACATAAGGCTTATATTTGTACTCTATCGGCTTTCCCTTGCTTCTGAAGGATTGGGCTGCATGTAGTATGCCTAAGTATTGAACGCCTTGGTTTTTGTCTTGCGAATATATCAAATTATTATTTATCAAGATTTCCTGTTACATTTTCATATATTAAATGTATAGTTGAATCAGATGTTAGAAATTGATTGCCCATTACCAAATTTTTTAATCAAGTCTTTGGTATGCAATAAACATAAAGATTAACATTTTCATATTTGAAAATTTTCAACATTAAAAACTGACAAAAGAGGTATAATTTATAAGATTTTACCAAAAATTGAAGTAGAAACAAGATTTTATATTTTGACTTGGCACCTTTCTTTAAATCAGTTTTTGTCGCGTTTAAAGTGTCAACTGCTAACCTTCGTAAAATATTCATTAATCAACCAGTTTTCAAAACTAAAAGACTGTTTTACTCGTTTTAGCTAGCAGAACACAGAAAATAAGTTACAAGGGAGAATTCGAAAAAAATATTTACTATTAAGGTAGCAATACACAGTAAGGAGTTTAGTTTCGCATTTTGGTCCCGGTTGATTTTTCAAATAGGAAAGTTATTGTGTAATAAAATTCATTTTTAGACAGCTGAATACTAATTTAGCTTTCAAGAGCTTTTATAAGAGCATCAAGATTATTTTTTACATGTTTTATGGGCTATTTTCTGTTTGAGAATCCGTATTTTCATAGCTAGACTGCCCATCGGTTCAGAAATTAGTGTAATGTTTACAAACACTTTTTTTACACGAAGTTTTTGACGCAATTTTACAAAAAAAAGAGATGAAAGACATATGATTTTCATTGGATTTACTGAATGATGTATGTACACAGTTTCAGAAAAGGTATTACTTCAAGCGATTGAAATTCTACTTTTAGCCAAATTGTGGGGAAATATGTGACATCTTTTCCCCCCTTTTTGCAATATTTTATAACAAATAAATGCGATTGTTGCCATGGATACACCCAAAAGAAATTATATTTTACCATTTTATAGACTGGATATAAAATCTATGGAAGATTCTGATAAACATATATATGCACATATATGACACAAAAGTAAGCTTAATATTGCCAGAAAGCAATGAAAAGGGGATGGTAAAATTTATGAGAGCAAATTTTAATATTTTTTCCTAACTGTTTATTGCTACCTTACAATGTTCTGTGTTTTCTGGACGGTGTCCAATGGAACGAGAATGATCTGGAGTAATTTTTCATTGCTGTTGTTCTGCCGATTGAGTCCAGATTGCATCCAGATCTTGTTGAATGCGAACCGTCTTTATCGAAACCGTTCCGGAACAGTCCCGTTATTTAATACGAAATTCGTCAATGATACCCACGTCAGAATCCCGACAATTACAGAACACAATACGAATGAGACAAGACAAAGCCGTTTGCAATGCGGTAGAGCGGACCGTGATATGATTACATCCCGACAGTACCTGATCATCCCGAATATGCCGACAGTTTTCTAACGGATAACTTCCGTCAGCGTCGTTACTGTCTGGTTCACTGTCTAATCTCTGTCGGATTACATTCGGTAGAATCGGGACGCAGTCGTGACAGACTCGGTCGAATTTTACCATGCGAAAGATACAAATCGGATTTGAATCGGATTGAAAACGGGATAATCGGGACACATTCGCTTGGAAACGGTTGAGTATCGACGCTTCCTTCACAATATCTGATTGTTGTGATTAGCTTTTTTTTTTTACAAATTTTAATTATAGTTTGAATTTCCATTTACGATCTTGATCAGACTTTTAACAAATTTTAATCGGGAATGGTCCTGTCAAGGACGGCAGTAAACATCGTGAATGTGTGACCCCAGCTTTTCCGAGATCTTTGCATTCTGTAATTAGAATATGGGAAAAATAAAAAAAAAATAATCTATCTGTAAAAGATTAACAATAAAAAAAACATAAATCATTGAATATGTTGAAAAACACGTTTAATTTAATAGTTAATCATATCACTCTTTCACCTGTTTCAAGGCATGTTTTCAATTACAGACAATATAGGTCAAAAAGTGACATTCGCCTCCTTCGTTGAACCATTTCATCAAATGATTGTTTATGGTGTGCAATATTAAAATAAGAAATATATCCTTAAACATTAATGTGCAGCAATACAAAAAAGGAATTAAAGTCATTTCTAGATATTTTTTGAGTAGATAAATTGTTTCACAAATCATAACTCCTGTTATGCTCTAATGATTGCCGAGTTTAATCTTTCATAAATAACATCAAAAGCCCATTTCATATTGACTATTTTATGTCCACATTTTTTTAAGAATGCAATACACTAACAGAAATGGACTTACTGTAATTTCTATCTATGACTATATACTGTTGATCCTTTTTTCATGATGACAAATAAAACTTGTTTATCGTTTAATAAATTTATTTAAAAATCTACATAAACTCAATAAGTTGTCATTTGATCGTATTGCAGTAAAATTCAATAAATAATCAACAACTTTAATCGATTTAAAAATAGCATGGCGTTCTCTAATTTAGAAATTAATCACCTAACGTCCGCGTACCTAAAATCTATTAACCTAAACCTACAGAACAAGTTTGATTAAGTAATAGTTAGAAACGTTCCGATTAGACACACATAATTACATTAAAAAGGATATGTATAACACAATTTCTTTTACCCAACAGAATGATATAAGGAAAAACACTGTCTGTCCATATACCTTTATTTTCAAGTGACAGAGTCTAAATGTCCCACTCTCTTTAAAATTGTTTATGTCCTGAAATATTTGCCACAAGAAATAAGGCAAATATCAATAATTGAAAAAAATACTACAAGTGGTTGAAAATTTGTAACTTACATAGAATATTTCCTAATTTATGCATTTATGTATGTATGGTAGCTTGCAAATATTTGTCAACAAGAGAATTGCACAATAGGAAATCGTCTCCTTAAATTTAATAGTTTCAGTGTCTTCAAATTTTTTATGTACCGCCGACAAACTTGTCCGGGAAAATCAGTAGCCTAAAACAGTAACGTTGCGACTGTCATATAAGTGAGATGTTTAGCGCTATAAAACCAGGTTCAATCCACCATTTTCTACATTTGAAAATGCCTGTACCAAGTCAGGAATATGACAGTTGTTGTTGAAGCCGTCGTTTACCGATTGTCACCTTATAGCAAACAATCAACAAAGAAGCATGGATATTGAGCACGTGTATAGCATGTAAAATCAGATAATAGTTTATTTCAGTGACAGTTCCATGCGTATTGCGATCATCAGTTTTTCACGAGAGAGTCGCGCTAAGGTCGCTTGCATACGGAAAATATGTGTGCGAATTGCTTCCTCGAAACAAACAATTAAAAAAAAGTAGACTTCTTCTAAATGAGGACAAGTTAAAGAATTTTTTTCAGAAAAAAAGTATATGTACATAAGTTTAATAATATACACCTATTGACTGGTTATAAGGGTAATAACAAGTTTTTTGTCCCTGAGATACCAACTATTGCTCAACTCGTGCAGATATTTTCTTATTCATATTCATTTTGGTTAAATAAATATATTTATCAAATTATACAATTAATTTTCTTCCGTAATAGCGAAATAGAAGAAGCTTAAGTAATGACTAACCTATATCATCAGAGCATTTATCGCATTCTTCGTGAAGAGCTTCCAAAACCTTTTCACGAGATGCTTGGATTGTTTGTCTCGCTTTCCGACATTTCTCTGTTGTCAACCCATCTTCCGAACCTTTGGAGGAAGAGTTACCCATTTATCTAATGATAAAAATCACAGAATAATATTATAAATGAAAGGAAGAGAAATTCACAGGGTTGTCATAGAAAGAAATCTGAACACACTTACAGAACCAGTTGTATTCAAAGGTACAACATATTTCCTTATACATTTAAAGGCTTTGAAGATTCGTTACCGGATTATACCACTTTAACTCTGCTATCATACTATGAATACATCAAATCCCATTAAGGATAGCATTTTTTCAAAAGTGTTTCACCATAATTATTTCATATAAAAACACATTTTTTTTAAAACATTGTTTAAAACTAATTTAAGTTCCGATTTGGATGAATTTTATGGTGTTAATCTCATATATGTGACTGTACTATTTTGCTTAATTGTTATCATGATATATAGTTATCAAAGGTACCAGGATTATAATTTAGTACGCCAGACGCGCGTTTCGTCTACATAAGACTCATCAGTGACGCTCATATCAAAATATTTATAATGCCAAACAAGTACAAAGTTGAAGAGCATAGATGATCCAAATTTCCCAAAAGTTGTGCCAAATACGGCTAAGGTAAGCTATGCCTGGGATAAGAAAATCCTTGGTTTTTCGAAAAATTCAAAGTTTTGTAAACAGGAAATTTATGAAAATGACCACATTATTGATATTCATGTCAACACCGAAATGTTGACTACTAGGCTGGAGATACCCTCGGGGACGAAACGTCGAGCAGCAGTGGCATCGCCCCAGTGGTGTAAATAGTTATCAAAGGTACCAGGATTGTAATTTAGTACGCCAGACGCGCGTTTCGTCTACATAAGACTCATCAGTGACGCTCATATCAAAATATTTATAATGTCAAAACAAGTACAAAGTTGAAGACCATAGATGATCCAAAATTCCCAAAAGTTGTGCCAAATACGGCTAAGGTAAGCTATGCCTGGGATAAGAAAATCCTTAGTTTTTCGAATAATTCAAAGTTTTGTAAACAGGGAATTTATGAAAATGACCACATTATTGATATTCATGTCAACAGCGAAATGTTAACTACTGGGCTGGAGATACCCTCTGGAACGAAACGTCGACCATCAGTGGCATCGACCCAGTGGTGTAAATAGTTATCAAAGGTACCAAGATTATAATTTAGTACGCCAGACGCGCGTTTCGTTTACATAAGACTCATCAGTCACGCTCATATCTAAATATTTATAATGCCAAAACAAGTACAAAGTTGAAGACCATAGATGATCCAAAATTCCCAAAAGTTGTGCCAAATACGGCTTAGGTAAGCTATGCCTGGGATAGAAAATCCTTATTTTTTTCGAAAATTTCAAAGTTTTGTAAACAGGAAATTTATGAAAATGACCACATTATTGATATTCATGTCAACACCGAAATGTTGACTACTGGGCTGCAGATACCCTCGGGACGAAACGTCCACCAGCAGTGGCATCGACCCAGTGGTGTAAATAGTTATTAAAGGTACCAGGATCATAATTTAGTACGCCAGAGGCGTGTTTCGTCTACATAAGACTCATCAGTGACGCTCATATCAAAATATTTATAATGCCAAAACAAGAACAAAGTTGAAGAGCATAGATGATCCAAAATTCCAAGTTGTGCCAAATAGGGCTAAGTAAGCTATGCCTGGATAGAAAATCCTTATTTTCGAATTTTATGCCATTGTAATACTGAGAAATGATTATTTGCATACACATGTTGAAATTTAGTTTGATTTGTTTTCATATAGGCATTTATTTATTTTTTCTTGCAGTAATTCATGTTTGTCTTTAAACACTGATTTACCGAAACAATAATGTGAAAAGTCATATTTATATTTTATAATTAATGGGGTAACTTCAATATTTCTGTAATGAAAAACATCATATTTAATATTGACAAGAAATATGTTTAGTAGATTTTTTTTTATCAAATCTGTCTATTTATTTGAAATAATAGTATAAATTTCGATAGGTGAAATATTTTATTTCAGAGGAATCGAGGGTTTACATCATGCACAAGTGTCTTATATTTTTACAGAAACAGTATAGAAAATGAAAGACCTGTTTATCTAAATATCTGCACAAGGATGATCCTTTGACTTTTATAACACAAGTGTACGACATCAAATTAAACGTAAATACTATATGTTACAGGATTCTAAAAGAACGGCTTACACTAGATAAGCCGTGAAAGAAATAGAAGTGCTATGAGAAAAACAAAGATAAATATATTGACTAACAAAAGAAAAAGTAATGTAAAATCCAAGGCCCATAATAGCACAGACAAAGCCATTTCGAGAACACAAAGAAAAATAACAAAGAACACGGAATAAATTAGGCAAAATCAACACTAAATCATCAAAAGGTAATTGCTAAAACATGAGATAGAAAAAGTTCATGTACTCACCTTGGTTTTTTTGGTGTAGCAACATCAATAAAAGATTAATGTGATATTTCTTGCAAACACATTATTCCCAATATACATTTAATCAAATGTATTTCTTATTTCATATAACACATATACCATTAATTATAACTCATTCACCTTATTTCATATAACACAGATACCATTAATTATAACTCATTCACGGTTGAATTTGTCAATGTAGTTAACTGCACATTTTTTTTGTGATAACAGTATTATACTTTATTAAATACCATGATCTCTCATCTGATTAAATTTATGTATGGACCATATAAAACATGAATTGTTTTTATCACACGCATATAAACCTATATAAAAAAGGGAAATCCGAGTGTCGTTAAGTCGGAAAACCTACAAAAAAACATCGGAAGAATTGAAAACAACACGTTTCATAATTTCATACGTCCAAAGCACTTTTCTGGATTTACCTTCATCAGGAACGCTCATAGCCAAACAAACATAATGGGAGATTGCATTTATCTTCAATTCCGTTTGTTTAGCATTTCCTGTTCCAAAAATACACGTAACAATTACCATATGCTAATTCATACAGGCACGTTTAGAAATCATATCCATTTCTTATTTCCCTTTTTCATCCGGAAATTACTGATGAATTCATGCCAACATAATAAGCCACCACGAATGTTTTTTTGAAAATAAAACACCTTCTGAGTGTTTCTGGTGTGCAATACTAGTAATATAAGGGGGAAAGACCCCTCCCTCAGGCATCTCATGAATAAAATGAATTTTGTATACGTCAGGGGGAATGTCCCCTCCTCCAGGCATCTCACGAATAAAATTAATTTTGTATACGTCAGCGAGGCAGCAACATAACGACATAAAAACGAGAAGTAAATGTATACTTTTTTTTTTAACTATATCAACATTTTTACAAACTTTAAATCGACCTGAACAAAATAAAATATCAAATAAGAAATTCTTGATACAGGAAAGAAAACGTACACGTACAGTTATCTTTTTTTTTATGTCTAAACACCACTCGATCTTCATGTATAAATACAACAACTTAAATTTAAAGCATATACATTAACGACAAGTGCATATTCTTTGTAAATATGAGGTTTTTTTTTAATAATTTGTTTAAACTTACCTGTGACTACCTATGAAATTATTTACACTTTTAAATGCATGGACCATCAATAGACTTTATTTAGACTTTCTGCTCTTTGGTCAGAATGTTGTCTCTTTGAAAAATAAAAACCCGTAAACTTGAGTTCCATCCGCCTCAATTTATTTATCAAATGTTAGATTAAATTCATAGTCTGGAAAGTATTCACCATATAAACTATATCTCTCTGTGTTATAAGTATACCAGCAAAACATGTTTCGTCTCCTCTCAGTAGTATCTAATGTCCGATAGGGTGACGACCTTCTACAGACAAAATATTGGATTTCCTTTAATTCATTTGTTATTTAGATGGATCGGTAGATTATGAATGCACATACTCTATTTTCAATTGTGAGATGTCATATTTTCTACAACCGTTCCAGATTAAAAGAGATCTCAGAAAAAAATGCGCGTCAAAATGATAAGAGTGAACCTTACCTCAAATGTGTATTATTTTGCTTTAAATTGTATTAATTTTACGGAATAATCGTACGGGAAGAAAGATCTATACATGGAGATTGCAGAATAAGCCGCTTTGAGAACCTCAGTAGTAACATATGTATGCATGGAACAAAAGGAAAGGATCATGTCAATACAAATGTATGTAAGGAAACGGTTTTGTCAATGTTGATTACAAGTTAAGGACCCTTTTTCTTAAATCACAATTCTAAGAAGCAACATAGATCTGAAAATGTAAGGAGGACATCAGAGGGCCTTACGTCAAAAGTGTTTTACCTATTGGAAATTTCAATATCATTTGTTACCATTCTTGTTACCATGTTAGTACAAACGCTACATTTATTTCTAACTTCAACCTGATTAAACGATATGTTTGTTTCTACGTTTGTAAAATAAGTCTGTTTACCAACAACATGTGCATGCATTATTGAAGGTTCAAACAGGGTCAGTAAACACTAATTAACGATGCATTTGTAGCGTTTAGAAAACAACAACAAACGCCACAAATCGTTTACAAAATTTTGGTTAGAAAGAAATGCACTCTAATTTATAATCTTGGTACCTTTGATAACTATTTACCCTGTCGGCGCACTCTCAATCTTTTTAGATTTAATCAATTTCATTAGTTTTTGTTCCTTGATATGAATCTCTCTAATCGATTTAGAAGATTTAAATATCGGTAAAGTACTGTTGCCTTTATTGAACCGAGCGTTTTAAAGCAATGATTATGAAATAATGTACCTATAACATCGTTAAAGGAATAAGAAAGCAAGATGTACTTTTAAGGGTGATAAGATTTTTAAACAGTATGCGGCCGAAATATTTTATTTGAGCAAACTTGTATAAAAATAGAATAAAAGTAATTATTTTGTTAAAAATATTTCAAAATCAAACAGCTGTGTTTGTGTTAAAAATTTTAAGTAAAAAACAGATTTCGCAGTCTCATTAAACATAAATATCATATTTTTAAGAATTTTAAAAGAACGGCTTCCATTAATTAAGCCGTGAAAGAAATAGAAATGATAGGATAAAAACAATGGTAAATAAATTGACAAAAAGAAAAATTAATGTGAAATCCAAGGCCCATAACAGCGCAGACAAAAGCCATTTGGAGATTAAGTCCAAATTACAAGTGCAATAACAAATAACACGGAATAAATTAGGTCTAATTTACAGTCTATCTTCAAACAGTAATTGTTGTAAAAAACACAGAAATAGAAATATTACATGTACTCACCTTGGCTTATTGGTGTATCAACACATATCAAATCAAGATTTGTGTGATATTACTCGCTAAAAAAACAATTTATTCCCATGCAATATAAATTTAATTACAGTTAACATCAATTCTGTGTCATTCACGGTTGAATTTGTTAATGTAGTTAACTGCACATTTTTTGTTATTACAGTATTACACTTTATTTAAAACCCATGATCTCTCATCTGAGAAAATTTATGTATGGACCATATAAAACATGAATAGTTTTTATCACAAACATATTAACCGATATAAAAAAGGGAAATCCGAGTGTCGTTATGTCGGAAAACATACAAAAAAACACCGGAAACAAGTTTCAATACGTGTCATCAATTTGATGATTTCCGAATAGAACTGACAGTTCTGTGACAACTTCACAATGTCATGTGCCATTGGGAGAATACATTTTCATGGGACATTCATTGTTAACACTAACAAAAGTGTTATTCTGTGATTAATTTTTACATGAGTTGCAATATCATGTCATAGTGTTACAAGTTTCTTCTAATGTTTATAATGGTTTTTCTAAGTTACCCGAGTGTGATCAATGTCTAAATATGTTTTCTTTTCTCGTTTTTATATAGATCAGACCGTTGGTTTTCCCGTTTGAATGGTTTTACACTAGTAATCTATTGGGCCCTTTATAGCTTGCTGTTTGATGTGAGCGAAGGCTCTGTGTTGAAAACCGTACCTTGACCTATAATGGTTTACTTTAGAAATTGTTACTTGGATGGAGAGTTGTCTCATTGGCACTCATACAACATCTTCCTATATCTACTAAATGTTGACTTTTTAACTTGTTTTGATTCGAGTGTCATTGAGAAGTGTTTTCAAGACAAAACGCACGTCTTGTGCAAATACAAAATTTTAATCCTGTTATCTATGATGAGTTTATTCAAACCAAAGAACAAATTCGAAATTAAAAGTAGCTTATAAGAAATGCAGTAGGTTTAAAACAACAAGAGACCCAATCTGATAAAAAATAAGTCCTGCTTCAAAGATTTGCTTACAAGTTTCTGACATCACTCCGCTTTACCAACCCTACTAAGGAGCTGATAACAGCTGAAGATAATGTATCAACGCTGCTAGAAAATTCAGCACCATGAATAGGGCTTCAGCTGACTCCTTAACAATGTTGAATACTACTTCTGAAAAAATCAACGCCACATTAAACTTGGAAACGTCAAAATGAACCACAGTTACAAAAACACATAGAAATAACAATGACTACCTGCTTTAGTCACTGTCGAAGCAGTTTGTCTCACTCCATTTAAACTTTATGCGAGTCCATCAGTTTGTCTTTTTTGATTTCTTTTGTATCTTTGTCAATTGATGAGATTTTAATATTGGCAAAAAGTGTAATCACAAAAATACTGAACTCCGAGGAAAATCCAAAACGGAAAGTCCCTCAACTACTGTTGCCTACGTTACGGGTATCAAACCTCGTGCTTTTAACTGAACAACTATGACCTTTTTTTATTTAGTATTTAATAGGAGCCAATACAGAGACAATTAGATAACAAATCGTTGATGAACAAAGTGATTGAATTCCTTGCATCCTGTATTGACCTTGGTGGTTTTCCGAAAGTATTTATTAAAGATAACAAAATTAATTTGTCAGAGATTATTCTAAAATGAAACTCAATAAATATGGGAAAACACGTTTTATTTTTATCTTAATTCATATAAACTTTTCAACGCGTGTTTTCAATAACAGAAAATTTTGGTCAACAAAGTGATACTGACATCCTAATAGTATGCTGACCCATTTTATCTTAACAATGTTGTATGGTGTGCAATATTTTAAAGATATATCCGTTTAGTGCATGTTCAGCAAAAATCTACACTTGAAACATTTAAAAAATATGTTTACTCGTAGACGTTTTGTGTCACATACTATACGCCCTATTATGGACCTCTACTGTTTGTGAAGTTTGAATCTTGCATAAATAACTTCCAAAGCCACTATGTTGACCCATTTCATCTGGACAATTTTTTGCCGCTGATATTTCAAGGGTGTTCTATACTTACAGAAAAGCGCTTACTGTAATTCCATGAAATATAAATATGCATGCACGAAAGTTATTTCCATGTTTTTACATTTTGAAGTCTTCAATAGATGAAAAATGTAGAGTTTGACGAGGCCATTTGAAGTCTTCGATAGATAAAAAAAACTAGAGGTTGACGAGGCCATTTTGAAGTCTTCGATAGATAAAAAATCTAGAGGTTGACGAGGCCATTTTGAAGTCTTCGATAGATAAAAATTCTAGAGGTTGACGAGGCCATTTTGAAGTCTTCGATAGATAAAAAATCTAGAGGTTGACGAGGCCATTTTAACATGTGTGTAAAACAAACTAATGGAACATAACATTGAACTTCCATTTCGTTTGTTTAACATTTCTTTCTCCAAAAAGACACATGATTACCACCATATACAAATCCAGCTTTGCCTGTTTAGGATTCATATCTATTTTGTTTTACCAAGTAGAGGTGCCCTATTTATAAGTAGATCAAAATTTTTACAAGTTTCAATTCGATCCGAAAAAAAAGTAAATCATTGATATAAAAATTGGACGTAAACGTACTTACATTTTCTTTATATGTAAAAACACCACTCGATCTTCGTGTATAAAACAACAACTGCAATTTAAACTTGTTTGTAAAATTGAGAATGAAAATGGGGAATGTGCCAAAGAGACAACAACCCGACCATAGAAAAAAACAACAGCAGAAGGTCACCAACAGGTCTTCAATGTAGCGAGAAATTCCCGCACCCGGAGGCGTCCTTCAACTGGCTCCTAAACAAATATATACTAGTTCAGTGATAATGAACGCCATACTAATTTCCAAATTGTACACAAGAGACTAAAATTGTTTGTGCATATATATTAACGACAAGTGCATATTCTTTGTAAAATGTTATATTTTTAGAATTATTTGTTTACGGCACCTTTAAATATCTTCCTCTGTCAATGGCAAGGTTCAATGCTCTTCAACTTTGTCCTTGTTTGGCTTAATAAATATTTTGATATGAGCGTCACTGATGAGTCTTATGTAGACGAAACACGCGTCTGGCGTACTAAATTATAATCCTGGTACCTTTGATAACTATTATGAGCACGAATTCCTAATTTACACAATGATGATCGATCTAATCTATTTCTTAAAGCGTCATATAAGCTGCCCGTTCACTCATTTTGTAAACACTGTGGAAAAAATTTAATTTTGGAAATGCTGAAATATTTGCATGTTGTTCCTGAAAACCCTGGTCAATTAGTTTTTGTTTTAAAAACCAAAAGGGGTTTAATAGTAAGGTTAACATTTGACAAACATGATTAACCTAAATTTTGAATAATAATATTTAACCTTTTAAGCCATGGGTTGCCTTTTTTGTAGCATTATATATTTGGTGAACTAAACTTTCTTCTGAAGTGATTAAATAGTCCCAGAATTTAATACTAGATAATATTATAATATTATCCTATTTTTCAATGGCAGTCTAGCAAGTTCGGAACGACATGCATCATTCGAGGCCTTACAGTGTACTCCCAAGATCTCTTTTATATCTTATATATGCAACTTTGTAAAGACATCACTGTCTTCAAACGTCTAAATAATTCCCCAGAGTTCGCTTCAATAAAGGAGATAAGGGGCTACCAAAGAATCAAACAGTTTTTCCAGAAGTTTACAAGGGTTATCTAATCCTATTGTTTTCTTTATTTAAAATATGCTTTCCTAGCTTTTTTCCATAATGCCCGCGTCACACTGTCCCGATTTTTATATACGATGGACACCCGAATGCGAAAATTGTAAGTTCGTACGAAGTTGGTCCCGATCTCGTTAAAATACCAAAAAGTGACCGAAGCAAGTACAACGAATAACGAAGCCTATACGATGGTGCCGAAATTATATACGATAGCAAAAGATGGACATACGAAGGTTAACCGAAGACGGGTATTTAAGCTTCATATTTCAGCCGAAGCCTACACGATGGATCACGAAGGCTACACGATGGATTACGATGATTGCGCGATGGCCATACGATGTCTAAAAGACGTCGTATACAGCTTACGATGCATTTAAATTATATGCCGAAGACATCGTGCGTTTTAAATTGTTTGATCAATATTGAATATATATTATATTGTACATTTAATTTCTGGTTTAATCATAAGACGGAAGACCGTGGGCTTGAAGGGTAAAATTTGACTCTGAGTCTCTGCATTCAAATAGAGACAAAAGGAAGGATGTGGGGAAAGCAACAAATGCGGCAAAATATGACATATAGAAAACAAAATGGTTATGGAGTAAACATTCGTGTGGCAACAACTTAGACGATACATAAAAAATCAGAATAATGAAGAAAAATGTGGTTTCCCTATATACGTGTACCTGCAGTGTTTTCATTATGTAACTTGATATGAAAAATTGACAAAAAATAATATTTAATTTGTAAAAGTAAATCCTGAGCCTGTAATTGCTGCTCTTCTTGTTCCATTTGAATTAATAGAAACAACGCTGTCGCCTTTCTTGTTCTCATAGAATTATATGATATGAGCTCCATGTTTTGTGAACGTCTTTCTTAACTGTCGTATTAGACTGACCAGTGCATATCGCGAATGGCACTTTAAATGTATTTTAGCGCGAAAATTAACTTACATTTAGCTGGATTTATTGCCATCGTAGTTTCATCTTGTCGCCTTCGTACTTTTATTCGATGGCAACACGACGGGATAACGAGGTCTTCACGAAGTCGTATTGCCATCGCAAGACCTTCGGGTAGCTTCGTGGTTCATTCGTGTAGACATCGTAATGTCAAAACTGCCCGATGGAAACGATGGAAACACGAATGCAATACGATGTTCACAGATGCATTCGCGGTGACATTACGATGGTGAGGATGGTGATACGAACTCAATACGAACCCTCAACATCGGACGCACCTTCGGGGATTTTTTAACATGTTAAAAAATTTAGAACCCTTCCCGAAGTTGTCCCCGAAGGCTAGAAAAAGTGGCCGATGGTTCTACGATGGTTAAAGATGGCACTACGAATAGCCCGATCTGGATACGATCAGTCCCGATTTTGAAAATTTACATAATCGTGTTTTCATCGGCGTAAAAATCGGGACAGTGTGACGCGGGCATAAGCGAAGTGATGGCGACATTAAAACTGCCATTATGGCTAATATTAATACCCGTGTTACAATAAGTACCAACTGTCTCTAAGGGTTTGTCATTATACTAGAATTCGTTAAAAGACTTTCAATTTGAATTGAAAACCATTACTTTTGATTTTTCTGTATTGACTTGTAATTTCTAAGAAGAACAATAATTACTTAATTTATTGAGACAATTTTGCAAACCCTCTTTACTATCTGATAATAATACAATATCACTAACCTATCAGTAGCTTATATAAACTTTTAAATGCATGGACCATTTGACGACTTATCGTAGTTACCAGGATTGAAAATAATTGAGCCAGTTGCGTGTTTCGTCTACAAAAAAATCATCAGTGACGGAAGAATAAAAAAAGTGAAAAAGGCAAATAAAATACGAAGTTGAAGAGCAATGAGAACTAAAATTCCGTAATGTTTTGCCAACTTCAATTAAGATAATCTATTCATGTGCTAGAAAAGCCTTAATATTTCGATAATGCAATGTTTTAATCAGTTGATTTTTAACTTTGACTATATCATTGATACTACTACAATTACCGTTATACCTATCAAATAAACAAATATCTGAGTATCTATACCTCACCAGACCTTTACGGAATAATCGTACGGTAAGAAGGATATATACATGGAGATTAAATAGTTAGCGGCTTTAAGCACCTCAATAGTATCATATGGATACATGAAACAAGAGGAAAGGACCATGTCAATATGTAAGGAAACAGTTTTGTCAATTTTGATTACAAGTTAAGGACCCTTTTTTATAAATCACAATTTTAAGAAGCAAAATAGATCTGAACATGTGAGATTCTAGTATATGAGAGTTTTTTAAAAGATAAGTTTTCATGGGGAACTTTTCGAAATAGGGAATAAAACTCATTTCGAGTTATCATAAGACCGTTGGCTTTCCTGTTTGAATTGTTATACACTTGGGACCCTTTATTGTTTGAAATTCGGTCTGAGTCAATGCTCCTTGTTAAAGGTCGTTCTTTGACCTATAATTGTTAACATTTTTACACATTGTGATTTGGATGGAGAGTTGTCTCATTGGCACTCACACCCCATTATCTTATTCATACTTACTGCACTTATCTACGAACTGATCTGTAGTGGTAAACAATGAAAAGGAGAGGCGAACGTCGAAATAATCTGACAACACCATGGAAAAAAAGACTTGTATCTCGGTTATCAGATAACGATTTCCCAAGAATGTACTTCCTTTTGTTGAACATTTATAATACCATTCAAATATTTTTTAGTTCACAAATAACATAACAATCGAGGGGCAGGTGCAGTTCTGGCTTTAAACAACACCAACGTCACAATCACCAATGAACCATGAAAATAAGGTAACGGTCAAATAAACCCTGACAGAAATACATTTGCACCATTCACCAAATAGTTTTGACCTAATTAGTTACAGTGTCAGAGGTATGCACTAATGGAACTTGGCCACGGAAAGTTAACCTTGAAAAATGACTCACAAAATGAGGATTCCATATATCAAACATAGTTATCCTATCACCCACATTAAGCGTGAGATTTACAAAATAACTATCCAATATTTGTGCATTTGCTGAACCATGAAAATGAGGTTAACTATAAAAGTCATCATATGCTGGATGACTGCTTAATCCAGCGGCAATAAGACAGACGATAACTTCTTAACATAAGGAATTAGTTTAAAGAAGTACCTTACCGTGCACAATCTTATGTGAAATTAAATAATTTCGAGTTTTACGATATGCACCAATTTGCTATGCATTTTTCTTAGAAGAAAAATAAGACATTTTATAATCGAAAATAGTAATGTGTTTGTTCATATTCCATAAGTCAATACAAATAACAAATAAATAAAAGGAAATCCTAAATTAACTCTGTCTGTAGGTGGTCCATCATCGTATCGGATATTATATACTTTTGAGAGGAAATATGATTTGTCGGGTTACTTAGGCATATTGTATACATGTTTTATGTGTTAATTAAATTATACAAATGAAAGGTTAGCTAACTATAAAGGTCAGGTTCGCTCCATTATTTTCTACATTTATATATGCCTGTGTCTGGATAGGAATATGATCTATTCGTTTGGTGTGTTTGATCTTTTGATTTTGAGTTGTCCTCGGAGTTCGGTATTTTTGTTGTTCTGCTTTTTACTCATGAGATGTTTATCAACAATAAGATTTGTGATTGATATTTCTCCTGTTTGTTCGTTGGAGGATTTTTTTTTTTTAAGTTTTGTGTCAAATGTCCTGTTGTTCTATATATTTCCTTTAATAATATTGACATATATGGACGTCTTGAAATTAAAATCTATGAGACACGCAATGACTTCAGCTTTCCCGTTGTCAAATTCATATTTTTCTGCAGTATCATAACCTCTCACCCATCTAATATCATTCACAATTTAATAATTTCACATATGTCAAATTAAACATTATGGTCTTGCTTTTTTACAGTTTATGGACCTCATAAACAACCAACTGCTAATGAAATGAAAACTGTTTACGCAGGGTTATATTGAAGACCAACTGTAATCGACACTTCATTAGTTTAGTTGACAGCAATGTGAATAATGGTTTACTTTTATAAATTGTGACTTGGATGGAGAATTGTCTCATTGGCACTCATACAACATATTCTTATATCTAAGTATAGGCAACAGTAACTGTTTGAGGTTAAAATAAGTTAACCAACAAAATCGTATGTACATTTATGATTGTGTCCATTCTTACTTGTGACATAACTTCCCGATCTAAGACCTGTAGATGCTACAATATTCGTCTGACCTATTAATTTACCTACTGTGTCCATTTTCCTTTTGTGACATTATTTACCATTAAAATCGTTTTATAGAAATGAAACTGGTTTGAAAAATAGGAATTATAACAATTCAGAAGAATATGTTTATTTTAAGCCATATATTCTCTTATTTTAAACTTATCTATGTATGAAACATAATTTTATTCCTTGAATTGTTTTAAAAATTGAGAAACCACTCAGAATTGAAAAAAAAACCCAGAATAAAGCCATGTGATTGTCTTATTAATATCCTATTGTTTGTTTTTAAGGCATTTATACATCAAATAACTACTTGTATATTTGTTAATGTTTTCAAGACTGTTATATTGTAGACCGTATGTAAAGATCTATATGGTATTTGTTTTTGTTAGTTTGTTTGCCTTTTTATGTATATGTTAAGGTGAATTTGTATACTCAGGGATTATTTAGAATCTTTGATATTTCAGGAATTTAGCAAACTTACTAAATACATTGGTGATTATGAATAATCTTTGAAAAAAACAGGGTGGTTTTCATTATCACTTAAAATTTTAAGATATTTGTTTCAGGAATTATCAATTACATCAAGAGTATTTTTGATAGAAAAAAATCAAGTATACATACATGTAAATAAATCATCGCATGTTTTCGTTGAAAGAAAGACCCAAAAAATACGTTGGCCACTTTTCATGACCGACCTGAAAAGAACTTGGAGCCTTACGTTAGAAATCAATTAAATGAAAGAACAAAATGAAAATTTATTAATTAGTAATCATATCAATAATATAACATATAATTTATCCATCACACTTTTTTTCTGTTGATATGTCTGTCTTGTATAAATATTAAAGATTTATTCTTCATCTCAAATACCAATAATACTGTATTCAAACTACATTAGCATATATATATATATATATATATATATTGTCGAAATATAATCATAAATTTACTACATTTTATAAATCGCTTCTAGCTGTGCGTCTGTAAGACTTGGTTTATTCGGAATATCCCTGGCATTGATTACATCTTTGGATACTTTTTCTAGTTTATTGTCACGGACAAAATGCTGTAAGTATCTAAGAGTAGACTTTCTTCCTTGCTGCAAGTATAACAGTAAGTGTACTCTTCTTTAATACAGAACAAGTATATGTTGTCTTTATGGATGAAATACTTGGAAAATGAGGACTTACATTATGTGTTTTGACTTTCATTAAACAAAATATAAACTGTATCACTATTCTTTTGTAAATCTCTTTCACTAAACTATTGTTTTAGATATATTTGTATATCAGTATATTTTAATTACTATGTATATTAGAAAACACACAAAAAGTGTAAGCTCTAGCATTGAAAGTTTTATATCTTCGCTGTAAACTGATTCTAAGAGTAAGTACTGTGTTCTCCTGGGTAATTATCTTATATACGATTGGTTGTTTCATCCCATCTGTATTCTATTTAGTCATGATGTTATGAAAACGTTTTCATTGTTTTTATCAATATAATTTTTTTGGTTCAAAACATTATACTTGTGAAATCCTTGTCGATTCAGGAAGACAAAAATATACGACTTCATCTCAATGATGTTTTATTAGGAACTGTTATGTTTGTTAAAGTAAAATCTCAAGGCATCCCAAATTATATCTCATTTAAACAAGTGCTTACAACATTATGACTACATGTTTTTTTCATGACATCGGTACAACAATGCAAGGATTAATTGTTCTTGGTTAAAGTTTGAAATGTAAGTTTTACAAATTCAATATTCCTGTTTGTGATTTTACACATGCATATAAACATTGATCTTACTGCATATAATTGGTATACAGCTTTCAATTTAAACAATTCTCGTTATCTAATGCTGATTTCATTAATTTCAAAAAGCTATTTTCATGCTTAACTTTGTAAGTCTTTCTGTGATAGTTTCGTGATTACTGGACCCTTAGTTAGTTCACAGAAAGGTACATGACATTTTATCCTTAAATGTAGAGGTTCAGAAATACATGTTGTTAAAGATAGAATTTTCAATTCATATCGTTAAGAATACACTCTACACACTTTCAAAAATGCTTAATTAAAATGGATGCAATTAAACCACAGTGGGTTTCGAAGGTTTAGAATTGAAACTGAGTGACGAAATTCTCTAGAAAACACAGTTTAAATCAGAGATGGCAGTAAATAACGTAAAAAACTATTAAAAAAAATAGTGTACAATTACACAAATTTAACATTGCAACGCAAAACATGTGTTCGTTATGTATAATGTGAGGTGTCAAAGAGAAGATGATTTTGTGTGTATAGTAAATAACAATATTTTACTAAAATAAGATAAAATATAAGCAACCTTTCTGTGCCTTTATATTCTGCAAATGAAATTAATTTAGGAAATGGGGAGGATATAACAATATAGACACATAAAAGAAGTTCACGGATCAATATATATTATCTAAACTTACATTTATTAAGAAATTCTTGTCTTCATCTTCCATATCAAAATTGTTGTTTGATGTACCATGAACTTATTCCAATCGTTCTATTTATGTCAGAACTCTGAAAATAAAGCAATTGCTAACACTATATTACAAATGTCAAGCATATTTTTACTTCACAATAATAGATTTTTAAAATTGATAACAATTCAAAAGATTAATACTCCATATACATAGTAATAGACTTAAACGGTTGTGAAGATGATACTTTTGATTTGCTCTTCCAAAATGTGTGACGAATATTGTATTTTGTGGCAATAGAAGTATAAGGTTTTGTAAATGTTTTATGACAAATAAAACAGGAAATGATGACAGCACATTGTATCAGTAAAATTACAATGAATAAAGGTGGACATAATACTTCAGGGAGAAAAATCAGCTGAACAATTTAATTACTTTCTATTGTTTAAGGAAATATTGAGCATCTCAATTAACAAAATCAGTGCAATGAGACCTGACAGTTTTTTGTTTCAAAATTAAACGAGTTCAATCAACTTTAGTCAAGTGTTCGGTACAGCCTTAGTGAAATAGAAAAAAAATATACCAGCTTCTGAATAATAGGTCCCCCAATTCGCTGGCACTTCAAAACATGTCAAGTTTCATTGTGTTTTTGAATTCAATGTTTCATTTTTTTTTTAATTTCTTCACTCTTGTCTATTTTTTTAGAATATGTTTATTTAACTATGTACCTTTAAATGAATATGTTTATTATGTTTTAACTATGTACCTTTAGAATATGTTTATTTAACTATGTACCTAGTAGTTAATATGGTAATTTCTACCGGCATTGGTTGAGAGAGCATTAAAAATAGTCCCCAAAAAGCTGAAAAAGCCATCGATTTCTTTGCGTTTCACCCCGAGGTATGTCTCATGCATGCAAACGCCTGTTACTTCAATAAAATTTATTAGTTCATTGTAATCATCTGAAATGCATAATGGAACAAAATAAGTTTTAACAATTCCAATAGTACAGGTGTATAATGATAGTAATAACTCATTTGGTTCGTTAGAATATTCCTGAACTAGACATACATGACAAACTGTGAAAAAAGTTTTTTTTTGTATCCTGCTCATTTGGATTGCACTGCGTATGATTGTTATGTGATGATTATTACCAGCCCAGCAGTCATCACTTTTGTAATGATATGCGTTATCAATGATATGGTCATAATAATAAATCAATTATTTTCACAACAATTCATCAAAATACTACGGATTTCCTACCCCATGGATAGAATTTATCCTGCCAATAGTCAACTATTGAACAAATTACAGGTTTAGAAATTTTTTTTGCTTTATTAGTACAAATAAAGTTTCCTGTTATCGCGCTTCGATGTTGAGCAAGTTATACTAATATGGATATTTTTTTTCCGTACCAGTTCATTTTGGGATCTTCGTCGTGGGGCGCGTAAAAACTGTGTCGATTTTTTTAAAGAAATATCAGAGCAATGGCAAAAACTTTCGGAATATGGGGTTCGCAGTCCTTTATTTGGCCTTTTTAACTCTTTTGATTTGAGCTTCACTGATTAGTCTTTGTAGATCAAACTTACATCTTGCTTTCTAAATCCTAATCCTAATACCAATGGTAAGTCTAAAAATACGAGAACGAAAGAACTCATCAACAATATTATAAAACAGTTAACAATTTTACTGTGAGGCTTGTACTGATGCAATATGTATTATTTGTAATACATTTTTTTTTAACAATTTCTGTAAACTTACACTGCCACTGTCGTCTCTGTCTAAAGCATCGTATGCAAGATCAGGGCCACATTCCTCTCCGAATAACAATTTGCTGTATTTCTCTTTAAAACCGGCCTACAAAGATTAAAAAAACGTAAACTGTAAGTTAGATTGCTTTGGATTCCTAACTCTATTAATTTGAAAGACGCATCGAAGGAATGTGCATTAAATGAAAACTCCAAAACAAATCAGTTACAACAATTAACTTCTATAATTCTTATATAAGAATAGCCAGGGTGACTGGGGTAAAGAATTATATTTATATATTGGTCTTCTTCAGATCAGTATTTTGATTTTGACAAAGTGGGGCGTACATTTAGCTGTGCGAAATATAAATTCGTAACCAACTCTGGTCAGAAAGAGCACATTCAATTAAATGTAAAATCAATCTTAATTGACACTTTTTTTTAAATAGGACACAATCTGTAGTTTTAGCCGTATTTGGCACAACCTATTGGAATTTCGGTTCTCACTGCATTTCAACTTTGTACTTGTTTGGCTTTATAACTATTTTAATCTGAGCGTCACTGATGAGTCTTATGTAGACGAAACGCGAGTCTTGTGTATTGAATTATTATCCTGGTACCTTTGGTAACTGTTTACAGATCTGACGTCCATTCTGTTGTCTTAATAATGAAGCCAACGAAAACAAGTTCCTTAAACAATTCATTACATTGTACAAATATTGAATAATTGTACTAAAATGATATCCAAAGCTATACCATTTAACCGACATTACGTTGGTAAAAAATGCATTCTTAGGGTAAATTAGTTTCGGAATCGGTACCTTAAACCCGACTACAGTTTTAGTTGATAACCAAACCTTGGTACCTGTTCACAAGGAATCTATTAAACCAAGAGTTCCAAATGGTGAAGTTGAAATCATCCCTTCGTTAATTTTACGGACGCCATCACGAGTTGGTTGACCGCTATGGAATAACCGTTTCACAAATGATATCGGATATGTTCCTTACGTCGTAACTACAATTCCCTTCCCTTTCATGAATGTGACCTACCGAATTAGACTATTTACCGGATTAAAATTTTTTAATCACATAAGCAACACGACGGGTGCCACATGTGGAGCAGGATCTGCTTACCCTTCCGGAACACCTGAGATCACCCCTAGTTTTTGGTGGGTTCGTGTTGTTTATTCTTTAGTTTTCTATGTTGGTTTTCTGTTTTTCTTTTTCATTTTTAGCCATGGCGTTGTCAGTTTGTTTTAGATTTATTAGTTTGACTGTCCCTTTGGTATCTTTCTTCCCTCTTTTACATGAGGAATACATAAAAAAAACCCCAGAAAAAACCAGAGATACACATTAAAAAGACATTTTCACTCGTCATCATATGGATAAGATGTGGTATGATTGCCAACACAACTCCTTATTGAGACAACTCTCTACCAGATACCAAATGGCCGTAGAATTACATAAGTGCAATATTTGTTAATCTACTGGTAAACAAATTATTTTAAACCAGTTAAAACAATATTCAAAGATTTTTTTCTACAGGTACATACATAATTTAATTTGGTAAGTAATTGAAATGACTTACAAGTGTGATCCAACAATAGCAGAACTATATTGTTGGGTATATACAACTGAAAGATATAAATAAGGGCAACGAGGTATATTGCTGTTCGAAGGGAAACATCAACTATAAGAAGAAAACAACGAAACAATAGAAACATTAAGTGCAACCAAAAAAAAACCAAACGACAATATAAGACACACAGAAACGAAGTATAAGATGACAACTGCTATTTATCTGACTTGGTACATGACACTTAAGAAAAATGGTGACTTAAACCTGGTTTTGAATCTAGCTTAACCTCTCACTTGTATGGCATTTTCATTAAATTCCTTTATATTGACAAAACACGCAGATACGACAGGTAAAAATTTTACGAATAGAGGTACAACAGCAACACGAAACCCACAAAAACGGAAAGTTCCTATTCAAATGGCAAAACCAAAAGCTCAAACACATCAAACGAAAGGATAACAACTGTCATATTTCTGACCTGGTACAGGCATTTTTTTATGTAGAAAAGATGGATTGAACCTAATCATGTGGTAAGGTAAACCTCGCGCTTTTATGGCTTTTAAAATATTCAAATAAAAATAATGATTTAAACTTGCTTACACCTACACCACTAGGTATATGGTTGCTATTTCTAGCATAAGCAATCGCACAACATCTTTTTATTTTCATTTTTTATCTTACTTCAGAAAAAGCTTTTTTGAATTCTTCTTTTGAAATGACGTTATTGCCATCTAAATCGTTTTCTTGCATAACCTACAAAAGATCAAGAAAAACGTCATCTTTAGTAATGATTTCAAAATGTCATAGGTAAAGGCTACAGATGATATAAATACAAAAAAAATGATTTCTTGATAATTAAAGGTGAGGAGATCATTATAACAAAACGGAAAGCATAAAATGAAGTCTCAAATTTAATATTCGAAATCCAACATCTATCTATGAATCTGAAGTGTTACTTCTTCGTATAATTAGTTACTTGCTTTTTTTCTTTTCGTTCCTTAATTAATCTATATTATACCTATGCTTATAGTTATAATAATAATCAGATTTTACGGAAGACTTACGTTGAAGAACTCTGTCGCAGCTTCAGTTACGTCTGTATATACATTGTGTATTTTACACTTGCCTTGATCTGCTTTTACCCAATTTCTAAAAAAAACAAGGTTCCTACCAATATATCCAATATATTACCAAGAAGATGTGGTATGAGTGCCAATGAGACAACTCTCCATCCAAATAACAATTTATAAAAGAAAACCATATAGGTCAAGGTACGGCCTTCAACACGGAGCCTTGGCTCATACCGAACAAAAAGCTATAAAGGGCCAAAAATTACTAGTGTAAAACCATTCAAACGGGAAAACTACATTTCACGATTTTAAATGCAAGTAAAATTTTATCAATTCGTCAAGATGAACAATCATGCGGATTATTTTTGCAAAAAGTTGATATTAAAATGTATTTTTGGTGAAATTTTATGTTTAAAAAAAATTAAAACAACTGTTACTAAATTTCATGTATCCGAAGCGCTTTTCTGGTTCACATTTAGTATGAACGCTCATACCAATCATTCAAAAGTCAAAGATGTTGATGACCTTTATGACAAAAAGGACATAAATATATGTGATTAAAACTAATGTCTTTTTTTGTTTAATTTATATTTTGAAAAAGGATGGCTTCTTACAATTTTGAGTCCAGCCATTCACTTAATATCTTGGAAAATTAAATTGTTTAAAGACGCTTTTTGTTTCATAATTTTCAATTTCAAAAGAAAATGATATTATGTTTAATGTAATTATAATTTGTATTTTAAAATTGGTCTTAAACTTATACAAAAATATGTAAAGTATTTATTAACTATCGATAGCACATGGGTTTGTTGTTATAATGGGAACATGTGTTCATGTTTACAATAATATTTAAATTATTGTAGCATAACAATAAGTCACCTTATCAAAGTTAAGAGTTTAAGTTCTTTTATGTTAGCACGGACTGGTCATTCGCGGTAAAAGTTTACATTGAAAATACATTTTCCTAGCTTTCGAAGCTCAGTCTTAGTGCAGTGAAGTTTCCCTTCTGTAAAGTGCTTCTGTATAGCTTATAATTATTGTAAGACCATTCGTTTTTGTTCAATATAAAAGAACATTATTATATATATTTTGTGATATTAGTAATTCATTATTTTCATTAGAAGGTTGGTAAGACATGTATCACGGTCTTGTTGCATGGCAAAGTTATTGAGGACAGTGAACTGTAATTGATATATAAATTTGTGCATCGTCTAGGCGAGCTGTTCCCTGATATGTGTTCAAGTTTATGTGTCATAATTACTTTATGCGTAAAGGACTGAATAAGAACATACTATCTTATTATCAGAAAGTGCACCATCTCTTAACATACCATCTGTGCATCGATGGAGTTAATAATCTCAGAGTTAATAAGTTATACCCGTGCATTTGACACTTATGAACTCATCAACTGGGGTACGTCGTCACACAAGATTTTTCACAGAGTTAAGAGGAAAATAACTGTAATCGATATTAATTTCACGCTCATGATCAGGTAATGATTGTCGCTACAAGTATCGTGTTGAAATTTTTTAGCACCAAAAAGGATCTGAACGCTTGCCTACTATCACGATTGTAAATTTCAAGGAAATAATGCCTCAGACAATAGAGTTTACCCTGTCAAACAACACATTTTTGCTCATGTATTTTGACTTTTCTTTACTATTGATTTGTCTGTTTTAAAGAGTTCAAAGTAAGTATACAGTCACAAAGAAGATAAACGATTTGAAATCAATATCAAAAAGATTAATAAAAACAAAATAGATCATATTTTGAAAACTTTTCATTGACATGTTGTGTATAAATATGAAAATCAAAACCTGTCGGAAAGAACAAATGCCGTGAAATATCAAGATTCAAATTATTTTTGCGGAAAATTTAATTAAAATCGACCACAATTTTCAAAGTACTAAAATAATTTTCAAATTTGTTTAAAAATATCCAATATGCTAATAAAGTTATGTTCATGTTGTAAATTATGGATTGAAATATTGTGTTTTTTTTTTAAATTTTTGGTAAATCTCAAAAAATTTAAAAAAAAAATTGTGTTTACGTCAGAAATCAATGCTTTAGATATGAAAACACCACACTGTAATTTTGGAACCTTTCAGTTTATTTTTAAGTTTGATACCGTGTATTTGAATTTCACTTTACAAACACTGTATATGGAAGATGAAATGATAATGTATACATTTTACCGATTTCTTAAGGGGCCGAATTTCGCTTTACAAATAAACGAAGAAACTGTATGATTTTTTAAAAACAAATTGATGGCAAATATTTTCTTTACCTTTAAATGGGAGGTTGGAATCATCAGTTGAAACGTCTGGGTTCTTTTAAATTGTCGTTTTTTGTAAATTTTGTCCAAAAAAATGATTTCGCTCGATGACGTCATGGAAGCATAAAATTGTTTTTTGTAAACGGGTTTATAGTTCCGTGGTCATTCGGTATTACCATCTTCAGTATTGGTCGTATATAATGAAAACTTCATCTTGAATTTTCGCAAAAAAGAGTCTGATGAGTTAAGCCTTTTTCAACTGATTTTTATAGTTCGTTCTTATGTTGTACTGTTATACCACTGTCCCAGGTTAGGGGGAGGGTTGGGATCCCGCTAACATGTTTAACCCCGCCACATTATTTATGTATGTGCCTGTCCCAAGTCAGGAGCCTGTAATTCAGTGGTTGTCGTTTGTTTGTGTGTTACATATTTGTTTTTCGTTCATTTGTTTACATAAATGAGGCCGTTAGTTTTCTCGTTTGAATTGTTTTACATTGTCTTATCGGGGCCTATTATAGCTATGCGGTATGGGCTTTGCTCATTGTTGAAGGCCGTACGGTGACCTATAGTTGTTAATGTCTGTGTCATTTTGGTCTTTTGTGGATAGTTGTCTCATTGGCAATCATACCACATCTTCTTTTTTATATCGTGTATCGTTTCTTTTGTTCACTAGTATAGATCGAAAATAGCTGTCACTTAACAGACATTTACTTTACCTTGCCAATTTCGTATTCGGTAATTTTCCCATGGGAACGCCAGATTTCTTTAATACCAATTTTTTATGATATTCGTCCTCATCAAAAGAAAACTGCAAAAAGAAAAACAATTATCAGCTGAGACGCAATCCAAGAAGCCATGTTTTCTTACGTTGCAAGAATACATAAGTTTGTTACTTATCATATAAGAGTTTCTTTAGATTTAAATGTTCCTAATACTTTTTAATCATTTTATTTTCGATGAAATTTATTCAAATTCAACAAATAATTTGCTTGCCTCATTTTAAGGACAACATGTTACCATAAATTTTCAGGTCAAGCAGTAATCAAAGTAATCATACACAAAAAGGGTTGAGTAAATAAAAGGAATATAAAACAGTCATATCAAAACAAATTCATGACACAAACGACAAAACAAAAGGCCAAGTAAAATATGCGGTATTTTCTCGCCGTGTTGAACACCCATTGGTGGTCTTCGGCTGTTTTCTGCTCTTTGGTCGGGTTGTGGGTTGTTGTCTCTTCGACATATTCCTATTTTCATCCTCAATTCTATAAAAATCATGTTAGAAGAAACACGGTAAATAGTCTGATTCGGTAGGTCACACTCGCAAAAAGGGAAGGGAATTGTAGTTACGACATAAGCAACATATCCGACATCATCTGTGAAACGGTTTTTATATAAAATGACGTCAATTTTTCCATTACTTCATTAGCCTCTTTGTAAGCTGCTCATCCAAATAAAATATCTGCGGGGCATCATTCCATACTTCTGTTACATAATGGCACCTATATCTACGTAGTGTGGTCTGGAGATCTCGGCCTTCTAGACTGGTTATCACTATCATTTAGTTAAGGTCATTTTTAAAATTTTCACTTTTAATCGTTCTGCTTCTTAATGCCCGTTTTGAAATATCTGCGTCACGATCGGTTAGGCATATGTTTTAATTATCGTCCCTTCTTTCTTAAGACGAACTGAATGCGTCATATAATCAGATTTTGCTTTATGTGTATAATGTTCTATTTTTTGTCCCAGTCATGAGTTATTTTTTTATTCCTTGGTATTGTCTTCCTTTTATTCAAGAAATAAATACTTTTTTTAGACTTACCAATCCCATCATATATAAGGAGTAAGATCATTTATAAGTATGTACTAATTTTGTTAAAAAATATTATTCTGTAAGGGTACAAAGTAAAATAACAAAGATGTCGAACTAGGAGGAAAATTCTATACGAAAAGTCGCTAAGCAAATGGAAAAATCAAAAGCTCAAACACATCAAGCAAATGGATATCAACTGTCATATTCCTAACTTGGTACAGGGATTTTTTATGTAGTAATAGGGATTTAAATCTTGTAAAGTCGAGAGAAATTTATTATCATTGCAGTATTATGTCTGTCTAGGGTTGTAAACTCAATATTTGGAGCTTTGGTTTTGGAATTTTTCATTTGTTATTTTTCTCCAGGATTGTTAATTTAGGTTTTTGTACTTGTGTTTTAGATGACTATAGATGTTTGTCTTTTTTTGATAATACCAGTTTGCATTGGGATCCACTTACGACAATACACCCAAGTGTATTTGTTGACTCCACTCCACTTTGGAACCTGTTGTTCCTATCCATCAGCGATACTATATCACTGATTGGCTGAAGTCTATTTAAGAAACTATCTTTTGGGTTCATCGAAAGCCACCATCCTAGAACAAACATATAAAAAGGATCTCCATTGATTTCAGTAAATTAGTATCTTTTTTATAGCAAGTAATTCGTTCTTCATTCGAGAATATTTTTATGTAAAATGTACACACTTAGTTTGATATATTCTGTATTGTTAAATTGAAATAAAAGATAATATAGTAAGAACACCTTTCCTATTGTTGGTTCCTAAATGGCGTATAAAATTGTATGACTGGTATCTATGATTAGTTAATATCGTAAATTGCCCAAACTATAATAATTGATTAAAACTTTTAAACTATTAATTAATTGTTTTTGGCATTGGAGATTAGTTTTAAAAGGCTCCATACAATATGATTTTACACTTACCATCAAAACAATGAATAGGGTAGTTACAAAGAACTCCACCATCTACATAATTATTTGTTTTGTCGTACAGTTTACTCTGTAGACTTTGAAATAAACCTGAAAAAAATTACATTTAACAACGACAAATGTTGCTTGTAACCAAAGTCACTGAATGCGACAGAGTTGATGTCTTGAAGTATATATAAATATAATCTTATATAGCATGTCAGTAAATCATATTCTAAAATTCATATGCATCCCAATCATATTTCAGAAAAAGAGGGAATTTAAGTTTAAGGAAAGAGGGAATTCATGTTTAAGGAAAGAGGGTAATTCATGTTTCAGGAAAACGGAAATTCAAGTTTAAGGAAAGAGGGTAATTCATGTTTGCGGAAAGAGAAATACAATAACAAGTACCATAAAAAATAGACAGGATGTTAAACCTAAAAGGACCCGTGTTTTCCTCGGTTTACGTTTGTTACCCGGATTTGATTTCTCTTAATCGATAATATATGAGTCTAATATCAATGGTGTACATCCATATACATGTACATGATATTATAAGTTATATGGTTCGCTACTGACCCCATACGGATCCATAGAGGGTTAGTAAAATCCATAGGGGGTGAGGCCGGAGGCCGAGTCCCCTATGAATTTTATTCACCCTCTATGGATCCGTAGGGGGTCAGTAGTTAACCGTATAACGAATTTATCGGATGCTAGTCTTTTTCTGCGGCGTTTTGTTGAAAAATAAACAATGAAACACAACAACATTAATAGATGACGTCGCCATTAACGCGTCATGAACCCCATATGAAACTTACTAACCCCATACGGTCTCATAGGGGGTCACCACGTGACGGCATTTAACCAATCACAACGTGATAATTCATCTGTGGTCCGATAAGTGTGTATAGTTCACTGTATATACAACTCCTCTAAACATCAACCCAACAATTTTAGATCTGTTAATTTGCTTTCGCAATTTTTTATTCTCCCTCGCCAGGATTCGAACCCATGCTACTGAGATATCGTGACACCAAATCTCCTGCACTGTAGCCGTCCCGCGAGACCACACGACCACCTGGGCTTCATAAAAATGAAGGTTTCGGTGGCTGGGTGTTACCTTTCCACGTCTACACTGTATATATATATATACTGTTGTACCATATTTAATACGTATATGTGTTCTTGTACTATCATTACTACTATCATTATATCAATGCAAATGTAAGACTTAATTCATAGTTTTCTAACTGTTATACCATATCAATATGCTTATTTACTTTCCTTTGATTATTGGGCCTCAAGATAAATAGAATGACGATGTTAATAGAAGATATACACCTAAATTGTGTTTCATCTAGGACAACATTTTTTAGATGCAAAGCATTTATAATTGTTTCAGATTTATTCCTACTCAAAAAATGAAACTAAATTTACAAAGTTCACGAATAATAGTTATCATATATTGTTAGTTATCATATGGGGATAGTAAGAAGTTTCTTCCCTTTCATGACAAAAAAGAATTCTGAAAGGTTTACACAGACGAATGAATTGATAATGCACGATTGAAATAAATGCATTAAACAAGGGGCGTATGACATTTGCGATGATTTTTTTAAATTTTCACTCTTTCATTTGCGCCGAGTTCATTTTTCAATTTGCGCCGATTTGATAATCGCTCCTTATTTCATTTACAATTTAACATAGATGAGTAAATACTGGCCATACAAAAACGGCAGGCAGGTCAGTTCAAATGATCGCGAGAAAGGTTTCCTTATTTTTTCTACACACCTCACTCTTTGTAATGATATGTCTGCAATATTTATTTATAAAACAATTTTAAAGCTATCACGTTGTTATTGTTGGCAATTGTTGTTTTGTATAGACAAATGGAATTAGATTCTTAAGTATTGTAGACTCAATCAATATGATGGCCCGTTAGTCCAAATGAAATAGAGAATTGAAATACCACAGATGAAGATAACACCACATGCGAATAAAGTTAGATAGATAAATTCGTTACACTATGTGCTTGTGACCTAAAACGATATATATGGGTCCATATATATATCTTATTAGGTCACTGGAATCTACTGACCCCATATATATGATATTAGGTCAACAACATACCATGTAACTTATAATAATAATAGATGTATATCTGTTTTTCAATTAAATACATTTTAAATTCATATCAATTATATATCAATTCTCTGGAAACTAATAACTAAATCTTACCAGGAATAGACATTGACATACGGACAGCCAATCTAACAGGCATATCAGGCGTCGTCTTTACATGACAATATTCTTCTGACATAGTATTGACGTTTGCAATGATAACACATAATTCATTACCAAATTTCTTATATACCTACAATGACAAAATGCATAACCAATTTTCTTATACACTGATGAATCTGATAGTAAATTTCTTTTATAAAAAAAACACAATTCAATATCGAAACTAGTGTATACATTTAAAAACATTTATTCATTACATAATTTATCACCACATACGGGCAAAATATGATTTAAAGCAAAATGATTTTTTAACGAAATTTTGGAAGTATTCAACATTATAGTATTAGAGATGTATGTGCATGTATTATTCCTTTAAAAAAGAATTCTAAACACATCTTCGTCTAGAACATATTGAATCAAAGACTGCATAAAGAGGCTTGACTTACTACTATCATTTTCGCAAAACATTTTTTTTTTTAATTCAAAATGCGTATGCCAAAGCCTGAAGTTGGACGCATTAATTACTTCTTTCAGGTATGAAGTTCCATCAGACGAGTATACATTGTATCTTATCTTCGAATGATTAAAATTTCTCTATAAAATTGTGTTTTCTTATTGGAGAACAAAGCTCTATGGTCCATTATAATTCACAAAAATAAGATATTATGTTTACTATACCTCAGCGAATGTTATATCTGGGTCACCAGTTTTCATTGATATAACTTCCCCAAGAAATTTCATCAATTTGACTCCCGGATGCCAACCATAGCCTGATATTATATTTGGGATCAGGCTGAAGTAACCACAGGGTGCATCTATAACAAATATAATAATCTGTGTCATAAAATGTTAACTAAAAGAACCGACTTTCAATGGGCCCGCGTTGCATGTATTTTATATGTCTAAGGGAAAAGCTCCTTTAAAAAAATCGATCGTCCACCATTATAAAACTTGTCCGAGATCTTCATGATATTAATCTATAGTATAAGTTTTATAATAATCTGGCAGGAATTGTACCCGTGAGAGCGCGGACGGACGGACGGACACCCGGTATTTCCATGTCCTCCGCAGGTTACTCGGAGGACAACAACCACATATTTTTTTTATCACATTGGTGTACAGTTCTATAAGATTCATCGGCATCATCTAAATTTAAAAAAAAAATTTAAGTTACCACACTTTCAAGTGTTTTTTGTTTCTAAAATATTTTTCAATGGGTATAGTATAAAATACATAATCATAGTAATAGCTAACCACAAATGATAGGTTCTAGGTCAACTTTCATTATTTGCTCAACATCGTATGAATTAAATCCGACAGCGTACAATGCAGCACTTATTGCGCCTGCGCTGGCGCCAGCAAATCTGTGAATCTGTTTTAAAATTCCATGTTCTTCAAGCTCCTTCAAATATGAAATATAACATGGTTTATTTAAACATTGACAAGAATTCAAATTCACTATTCAATAGCATTAGCTACTAATCATGACCATCATTGAAGATATCATACATTTTGCAAGAATTGACATTCTTGGGCAACGACAATTACTATTTCAATAAGTTATGATAATGATGAAATAAAACTTTGTGTCAAAAATACATAATCAGCCTGTTTAAAGGGCTTCTTTTTTCTCCATGTATATCTACGCAAGTCTGGGAAAAGTTCCCTAAAAGGATCTATAAGGTTCCATTGATCTATGATTTCTAAGATTTTATCTCTAGCACTAGGGTTATTAATATGTAAATAGTTACAATAGTCTATATGAGAATTCAATACAAGATTAAAATCACCACATATTATAAAGTTTTCATTTCCAAAATCTTCTATAATACACATAATAAGATGGTAAAAATTAGGATTATCTGCATTAGGACCATACAATGATAGAAGTGTTACCCTCTCCTTATCTATAACAATATCTAATGCTAGATAATTACCATTTACATCTTTCTTCTCTTTTAATACTCTAAATTCAAAATTATTATTAAACATTATAGCAACTCCTCTAGAGTTTGAGGAGAAAGATGAAAAATAACACTCATAGCCCCACATGGTCTTAATATTCATTTCAATTTCATTTGTGAAATGTGTATCTTGAATACAATAGATGTTGCATGTTTTTAGACTTAAGGAAATTAAATACATCTCTTCTCTTTTCAATGTCACCTAGACCTTGACAGTTAACTGATAATATCTTTAAAGAACCCATTCAATTATGAGTAGAAAAAGTTGTGAAGTCCAAAAAGAATACAATAAATTAAAAGCAATATTCATCAGATGGGTTATTTGTACTGAAAAAGTATCTTGTTTTATTAACAAAAAAAACAAAAAAGGAAAAAAAATAATTTGAAAAAGTGATGATACTATGAGATAAAAAATTATAAACAGTATCAAGACAACAGGCATTCTTCCTGTTTTCTGCATACAATGTAATGATGCAGTTTCAATTTTTGCAATATTTTTCTCTGTTTAGTTAAATATTCATTCAACTATCTTAATAAATCTTATTTTGTTTGACATAATATATAATCAGATCAAAGCAATTTCAAAATAATATACAAGCTTTAAGTAATAATTGATTTTTAAAAGGTAGCTAGAATTATCTCCCTTCTTTCAGTATTGAGTAGTCTAAATCAACAAATACATGTATATTTCTTAACTTCCAAAAAGTCAGAGTTACTTCCCTTCTCTCAGTCTTCTGCTGATGTCATAATACAACCCATATTTCATTTGGAGACCATTATCAGTTCTACCATAAATGCCACAGTTGAAATACCAAACCTTCCACTATCTTCTAGTCTTTTTATAAGAGCCATATTTCTGGTGGTAACATCATCTACAAATTTGACTTTGTTTCTTAGTTCTTTTCTTTTTCTCATTATGCTCCTCTTTACGTCAGTATTAAAACACCTTACGATTAGTGGTCGTGGTTCTCGCTGTGCAGGTAAACGATGAATGGCTACAATATCTCGGTCATGCAGTGTTATATTTAAGTCAGACTTTACCATTTGTATAAAATCTTGACGGAGATCTTGCTGCTCTTTCCAGGGGAAATTATATACCTTTATGTTATTCTTTCTGGAGTATTGTTCATTGTAGTTACTGCTTATATTTGTTACTTTAGCAATTTCTGTTGTTTCAGACAGTTCTTTTTTAATTGATATTGTTTTGGCTTCATTTTGATCTATCTTCCTTCTCAAATGTTCATTTTCAATTGATAAGGGACTCCACCTTTTCTTGCATGTCTGTTTGGATTTTATTCAATCTCTCATTCATCTTTTTATCTAAAGTGGATTCAAATTTACTAAAAAGTTTTTTCACAATACCAGTAACCATATTCTCAAGGTCAGCTGTTTTGACAAGGTCTTTTGTTACTTCATTCAGATCATCTTTTGTTGTAACATCCCTGAGGCTAAACTTGATTTCATCTAGATCATTTTGAAAATTAATTATCCCTGATAAATCCATACTTGTATTAGAATCTGTTGACACATCTGAGCGAGTTCTCTTTGTGGGTTGTTTACTATTATCTTTATCTTTCTTAGCTGTTAATAGAGACTGAATAGTTTTTACCTGTTTCTGTTTATCTGCTGATTGACTTGAAAGTCTATTTGAAGGGTTACTACCTCCAGGCATATTGCACACAATATAATTATATAAGTCTATTGTAGATAAATTCAAACATTCAAGTTTACACAATAAAATCCTTGAAAATGTCTAATATTTCCTATTTTCTTGAAATATATCACACAAAAAGCATATCAATGGATGCATCACTTCAAAAACTTCTTCTTGGCCATAAAATTAATCCATTTCAGACATTTAAACTGCTGAAAATATTGCAAAAATTGGGAGCTGACTTTTCACAGTGTTATCAGCTCAGCGGCCATCTTGATCCTCCTCAGGCTAGGTTGGATTTCTTTCTTTTTACAGATAATATGTTAACAAATTTACTAAATTGTAAAATTGAACCTAGCTATCGCTCAGATCATTCTTTTGTAATTTTAGAGCTACAATTTAACCCATTTATAAGAGGTAATGGACTGTGGAAATTCAATAATTCCTTATTATATGATCAAGAATATGTAAATATTGTTAAAGATAAAATAATTGATGTCAAGAAACAATATGGTGCACATGTTTATGATTTGGAACATATTGATGAAATTTATGATGAAAATTTACAACTCACTATAAACAAGCAATTATTTCTTGAGACTTTATTGATGGAAATCAGAGGAAAAACTATTTCATATGCAAGTTTTAAGAAAAAAGAAAAGGATAAAAAGGTTCTTAATTTACAAAGGGAAATTGATTCATTAGAAGCATTTTAAGGAAGAATTAATAAATCAATTTAAAGATAAAAAAACAAGAACTGGAGGATATAAGGAAAGAAAAGATGAAGGGTAAATTAATACGTTTAAGGGTAAAATGGATTGAAGAAGGAGAAAAGCCAACTAAATATTTTTGTGGTCTTGAGTCAAAAATTTTACTAGTAAAATTATACCAAAAGTCGAAACAGAAGATGGAAGGATTATAACAAAGCAATATGATATTTTAAAAGAAACAAAAGTATTTTATGAAACATTATATAAAAATAGAGATAGTAGTTTAAATGGCTGTAAAATTAAACAGTTAGAAAATGATTTAAAAAATTTAAATTTTGAAAAATTGACAGAGGATGAAAAAATTAATTTAGAAGGGGAGATAACTATAGCTGAGGCAGGTTTAACATTACATAAAATGAAAAATAATAAATCTCCTGGATCTGACGGTTTTTCGACTGAGTTTTTTAAATTTTTTTGGAAAGATTTAAAATATTTTATTGTAGAATCTCTAAATTATGGATTTCACATTGGATCATTATCAGTCATTCAAAAACAAGGTATCATCACATGTTTGCCAAACGATAACAAGCCACGCCATTTTCTAATGAACTGGCGCCCCATTTCGTTATTAAATACAGTTTATAAAATTGGGTCAGGGGTGATCGCAAATAGATTTAAAAAAGTTTTAGATAAACTTATCAATTTAGATCAAACTGGCTTTATAAGTGGGCGTTATATGGGGGATAATATCCGACTTATATATGATATTTTGCAGTATACTGAAGAAAAAGATATACCTGGTTTATTACTGTTGATAGACTTTGAAAAAGCTTTTGATACAGTATCCTGGGATTTTCTTTTAGCAGTTCTGACTTTTTTCAATTTTGGGGATTCCATAATCAATTGGATAAAAGTACTTTACAATAGTATTAGCTCTGCAGTCATTCAGGGTTGAAATTTATCAGAGTTCTTTGGTATTGGACGAGGCTGTAGACAGGGGGACCCATTATCACCGTACCTTTTCATATTATGTGCAGAGATTTTGGCAATAAAGGTTAGAGGTAATAGGAAAATACAGGATATAGAAATTTCTCAAGTTGAACATAAACTATCTCAGTTTGCAGATGACACTTCACTGATTTTAGATGGAAGTGAAGAATCTATGGAAGAAGCTTTATTAGAGCTAGATTGGTATGCAAAACTTTCTGGACTAAGGATAAATTTTACAAAAACTCAAGTAGTATGGATTGGAAGTAAAAAATACAGTAGAGAAATGTTATGCCAGAACAGAGATTTATCATGGGGGTCAACTTCTTTCAGGCTGTTAGGGATAAACTTTGATATTGATCTTGATAAAATTTTAAACTTAAATTATACTGATAGGTATCTTCAGATAAAAAAATTGATTAATACATGGTCTAAAAGAAACTTAACAGTTATTGGTAAAATATCTGTGGTTAAAACTCTTATTCTTCCAATACTTAATCATCTTTGTTTAACATTACCAAACCCAAATGCTGAGATGATTAAGAAAATTAATGATGCTATTTATTATTTTTTATGGAACTCACCAGTTCATAGAGTTAAAAAAGAAGTGTTACACATGGATTATAAGAATGGTGGTTTAAAGATGATCAATATTCATCTATTTATGATAGCTTTAAAATGTACATGGATAAGAAAATTGTTTAGTTCTAACTGTAAATGGTTAAATATTTTATTTACAAATATAGATAAAGAAAAATTGTTCAAACTAGGAAATAGTTACACAACAAATACTATTTCAAATGTCAAAAACAAATTTTGGATTGATGTATTTTAAGCATGGCAATATTTTGTAGATAAAGATATAAATTCTACATGGGAATATTTTCTTGCTAGTCCATTATGGATGAATAAGAATATAAATATCAACAACAAACATGTATTTTATAGAAGTTGGTATAATAAAGGTATTGTTTTTGTAAATGATGTGATTAGTAATAGTGGAAATTTTCTCTCCTATGGGGAAATAAAAGACAAATTTGATATTTCTGGGAATATAATGATGTATAATAGTATCATTTCAGCATTAAATAAGACTAAGAAGCTGTATTCAAGGGGAGATAATAAGCTCACAGAACCTTTTATTCCCTCTTTTGTTCAAACCATTTTAAAAAGAAAAAAGGGAACTAAAGATATATATTGGATGTTAATACCTAAAGTGGTTCCTAATGGGGAGAAAAAGTGGAATGAAATTTTGGAACTTAATGACTTGGAATGGAGAGAAATTTTCAAACTTCCTTTTGTAGTTACTAAAAACACAAAATTACAATGGTTACAGTTTAGGTACCAGTCTTGTATTACAACTCCAGTTTCCGGTGCATGTCAAAACATGGAGGGAAACAAAATAGTCCATTTTTTTCTGAATTTTTTTCTGGACTCAATTTTTTCTGTTTGATTATAGGTTTATGCTGAATTGAAACATATATATAGATTTAAAAAAAATCTTGCATCTTATTGGGGATATCAATCCAGGAAAGTGGAAGGATATCATGTTTACTGGAAGTGGTGCGGCCCAGTAAAAACAGCAAACAGAAAGTAGAAAACAAATGTTTTGACTTCAGGGTTACGTAACTTTTTATTCTTCGTGGCAAGACCCACTTTTTGTTCGATTAAATCACAATTTCACATAAGTACATACAAGACATGAACATGAAATTTTTTTTCTATGTAGCATTTTAATTTTTTTTATTTTCAAAGATCAGCTGTTTAGCATGTAAGCCTATGGAGCAGTCAATTACAAGACTGCAACCTTTAGAGTAAATCATAGAATATTAGCTACAAACAAATTTTTGTGTAAAATTAATGTCATAAATAGTCAGGTATGTAATTTTTGTAAGGAAGAAATAGAAACTATAGAACATGTACTATGGAATTGTGAAAATGTCCAGAATTTATAAGAAGAAATAGATATATGGTTTTTATCTAATGGTATAAGTATTTCATTCACCAAAAAGAATTTTTTGTTTGGTGATGTCTCACATGTATACAAGGGTGAAATTTCAAACCTGATTTTTCTGTGTCTTAAACAATATATTTATAATACAAGATATTTCCATCAAGAAAGTTTTATCAATTCATGCTGTGAAGAAAGTTCTAAAAGATCTTTATAATTTAGAGAAGTGTATAGCAGTAAGAAACAATAAGCTTGAGAGTTTCAATAAATTGTGGATTCAATTTACTCATTTGTTCGATTGTAATTAAAGTCCTGTTATAATTCATATGTGAAAAATATGATAGAATGTTAATTTGTGAACTAACAAAAAAGTTACATCAAAAATATTCATCAGAACATTATATTTATATTTTTTTTTTTTTTTTCTGTGTTAATTTATTTATTTTTTTTTTTTTTTCTTTCTTTTGTATTATTTTAAATTTTATTTAACTTATTTTTCCTCAAAATTTCCATTCTTAAAAAAACTATAAAAACTTAGAATATCTGTATGTTTGTTAAACAATTATTCTAATATGATGAATACATTTATTTGTGGTCCTTATTTTTGAACTTTTATTATGTTATTTTTTAATGCAAATAAAAAATGTGATATTATATTGTAACTACAGCTGATATATTTTTTTGTAAAATGAACTAACAAATACTTACACATATATATTTGCATGATCTATTACTAACATTAACGAGGCCGGGATAAGGTACCGGTATTCGATGTTTTCATTACTAACAAATGTACAGATTTCAATAAAAAAAATGAAAATTAAAAAAAAAAAAAAAAAAAAAAAAAATACATTATCAGTAATCTCAACAGTCTATTTCTTAAAATAGATTGTTAAACATCAAAACGTTAGATGTATAATAAAAAAAAAGGTGCAAAGCTTTGACGTGTTGTACAGACGTCGGTTGAAATTATAGAAAAAACGACGTCGAGTAATGTTACCATTCGTGCATTACTCAACCCAGTATCCAGCAATTCATTGATGACATAATAAATCATTGATATGGCCATCATTATAAATTTCATGTTAACAAAACTTTTTTTAATTTCCGAAATAACAAGGATATTGTCCTTCAGGGATAAGCTACCTTAGCTGTATTTGTGAAAACATTTTGAATGTTTTGGTCTTCAATCGTCAGAAACTTCATATTGATTATTTTGATTCAAGCATCATTGGCGAATCTTTTATAGACGAAATGGGCGCCTGGCGTTCAAAATCTTAATTCTGCTTTTTATGATGAGATAATTTTTAATGCTGCATAGACTTAGTGACTTTTCAATTGTTATGAAATATTCCTGCAAAACTTCATTTAGTTAGTGATTATCATAATTCAATACATTGCTAAGATAGGCCATTAAAAAGACATTCAAGGAACCTCTGTCCTTTAAATAAAAAGCTTCAGGAACTTCTGGCTTTGTTAGTCTTGTAGGATTTTTAATTTTAGTTTCTTGTGTTTAATTCAGAGCTTAGTATGACGTCCATTATCACTGAACTAGTATACATATTTGTTTAGGGGCCAACTGCCGTGAAGGACGCCTCAGCTCACGCTACATTGAAGACCCATTGGTTGCCTACAGCTGTTGTCTGTTCTAAGATCGGGTTGTTCGCTGTGACACATTCCCAATTTTTTTTCTCATTTTTATCTTTTTTTAACATTGAGCGAATATGCGAAAAACTTAAAATAACTAAAATACCGAAATTTCAATTTATCAAATGGCAAAATAAAAAGCTCAAACACATCAAACGGATAGAAAATAAATATCATGTTCCTGAATATGTACAGGCATTTCGGTATGGGAAAATACTGGACACATGCACCCTTGTGTTATACCTATCTAAACCTTTCACTTAGATAGTCCCATAGAATTCAAATATTGAAAATATGTGTGAGCAAAACAAACAGACATAACAGGAAAAATGCCAACATTTAGCACTAAATTATTTAATAGTATTGTAACCAAGAAAGACTTCGTTTTTGTCATTCTTTTAGATCTACATCATTACTTCACCTTTCCAACTCCATCGTAAACCAGACCCTTGACTCCTCCTTCTTGGGCCAGATTTTACACCATTACTTTACCTTTCCAACTCCATCGTAAATAATACCCTTGACTCCTCCTCCTTGTAGTACCAGATTTTACACCATTACTTTACCTTTCCAACTCCACCGTAAATAATACCCTTGACTCCTCCTCCTTGTAGTACCAGATTTTACACCATTACTTTACCTCCCAAATTCCACCGTAAATAAAACCATTGACTCCTCCTAGATCTACACATTACTTTACCTTTCCAACTCCACCGTAAATGATACCCTTGACTCCTTCTTCTAGAACCAGACTTTACACCATTAATTAACCTTTCCAACTCCACCGTAAATAGTACCCTTGACTCCTCCTCCTTCTGGTGATCTACACATTACTTTACCTTTCCAACTCCACCATTAGTTATACCCTTGACTCCTCCTCCTTCTAGAACCAGATTTTACATCATTATTTTACCTTTCCAAATCCATCGTAAATAATTCCCTTGACTTCTCCTCCTTCCAGAAACAGATTTTACATCATTACTTTACCTTTCCAACTCCACCATTAATTATACCCTTGACTCCTCCTCCTTCTAGCACCAGATTTTACATCATTACTTTACCTTTCAAACTCCGCCTTAAATAATACCCTTGACTCCCCCTCCTTCTAGTGATCTACACATTACTTTACCTTTCCAACTCCACCTTGAATAATACCCTTGACTCCTCCTCCTTCCAGAACCAGATTTTACATCATTACTTTACCTTTCCAACTCCACCGTAAACCAGACCCTTGACTCCTCCTCCTTCTAGTACCAGATTCTCAAAAGGAAAACTGTAATGTGATGGATCGATTTCGATACAATCTTCATCACCATGATGCAGTAGAGAGTTGTAATCCAAATCTAAAATACAGAACTTTTCAAATTACTCATTACATAATCGGATAGTCATTTAATTCAAATTCTGGAATGTTGTTGTATTCACGTCAAATAAATTTTGACAAAGAGGATCTTCATACTTAAGCAAAAACAAGAAAGAATCGATTCTGAGTCGAAATAATTTATCCAGGTTCCCTAATAAATTATGGTTACATCTCGGTGTATTAATACGACTCATAGCTTACATAATTTTATAAGAAGGAATTAAGAAGGTTTACTGATTTCTATTGCAAATCATTAAAATCAATGTATAAATCACAAAGTACCCTGTAAGGTGTCACAAGATGAAGCAGCTAACACCACTCTGAACTCTGAGCTGATATAGAAAAGGTCTTTGTACTTATGAAGTCTTAGACAAGCTAATTAGCATTCCTCATCTACAAGGCCACATTGTTCAATTATTTTTCGAATTGCAAATTAAAACGGTACTTAATTTTTTACAACTCCATTCATGTGTTCTGGGTCAATGTAACACTTTATATCATCTTAATTGTTTTTATCTTGGGACCGTCTAGGGTTTAAGCTGGGCCAGAAGTTTGTTTCTGTTAATGTGGGATAAATTAGAAATATGAGACAAAAATAAACTAGGTAAAGGAGAGGGTTGAAATCTCACAAAACATGTTTAACACCGCCGCATTTGTTGCACCTGTCCCAAGTCCGGTACTTTATCTTTGCCATTGTCTTGTATTTTTTTATTTATCTTAATTTTGGGTCATTTATTTGTTTTGAAGTTTATTGTGACTTTCATTTTATATGAACTAGTACATTTTTTGTTCAGGAATCGACCATTCCGCTTCCCCTCCCCTTTTTTTAAGTTAAATGATTGCTCCTCAGCTTCAGCCCACCTCCTGGTGCAGAATTTTTCATTTTTTTATTTGCCATTGGCTGTTTTCTACTCTTTGGTCGGTTTGCTGTTTCTTTTTCTCTATTTTTTGCGCTATTTTCATATTTCTTGATCGGTGTGAGAAAATATTTCTCCTCACTAGTGAAAAATCTGTTCTCGGCAAATGATTGGTGGAAGTTTAATTGGATACCTAAACTACATAAGTGTCCTTACAAACAACGGTATATTGCTGGGTCTTCCAAGTGCTCCACGAAACCTCTTTCTAAATTATTAACATCTATTTTATCAGCAATCAAAGACGGGCTTCAAAGTTATTGTGAAACTGCCTATTCTAGAGGTGACGTGAATCAGATGTGGATACTTAAAAACTCCAAAAATCTTTTAGAGTACATACAATCTAACTCTCTTTCATCTTGTAACAGTATTAAAATTTTTGACTTTTCTACTCTTTACACAAGTATTCCACATTCCAAACTAAAAGACAAATTGAAAGAGTTGGTATTACTTTGCTTCATAAAAAAGAATGGCCAACGTAGATACAAGTATCTTGTCTTAGGGAGGGATAAATCATACTTTGTAAAGAATCACTCTGATTCAAACAAAAAATTCTCTGAAACAGATATTATCAAGATGCTTGATTTCTTGATTGACAACTTATTTGTAACGTTCGGAGGACGTGTTTTTCAACAGACTGTTGGCATCCCAATGGGAACAAACTGTGCCCCTCTACTTGCCGACTTGTTTCTTTATTATTATGAGGCTGACTTCATGCAGGAACTTCTTAGAAAGAAAGATAAGAAGTTAGCAATATCCTTTAACTCTACTTTCCGCTATATAGATGACGTTCTTTCACTAAACAATTCAAAATTTGGTGACTATGTGGAACGCATCTATCCCATCGAATTGGAGATAAAGGATACTACAGATACAGTTAAGTCGGCTTCATATCTTGACTTACATCTAGAAATTGACAATGAGGGTCGGTTGAAAACAAAACTTTACGACAAAAGAGATGATTTCAGATTTCCAATTGTGAACTTTCCATTTCTAAGTAGCAACATTCCAGCAGCACCTGCATACGGGGAATATATCTCCCAATTGATACGATATTCCCGAGCTTGCATTTCCTATCATGATTTTCTTGATAGAGGGTTACTGCTCACAAGGAAGCTATTAAACCAAGAGTTCCAAATGGTGAAGTTCAAATCATCCCTTCGTAAATTTTACGGACGCCATCACGAGTTGGTTGACCGTTATGGAATAACCGTTTCACAAATGATATCGGATATGTTCCTTACGTCGTAACTACAACCCCCTTCCCTTTCATGAATGTGACCTACCGAATTAGACTATTTACCGGATTTGTAATCACATAAGCAACACGACGGGTGCCACATGTGACACATGTGGAGCAGGATCTGCTTACCCTTCCGGAGCACCTGAGATCACCCCTAGTTTTTTGTGGGGTTCGTGTTGTTTATTCTTTAGTTTTCTATGTTGTGTCATGTGTACTATTGTTTTTCTGTTTGTCTGTTTCATTTTTAGCCATGGCGTTGTCAGTTTGTTTTAGATTTATGAGTTTGACTGTCCCTTTGGTATCTTTCGTCCCTCTTTTAATTGTGACGTTAAATTTTCTTGGTTTCTTTTTTAATTTCCTATTGTGACGTCATGAAAAAAGGCGACCATGTCTCATGACATCACATAAAAAGTACACAGTTTTCTTCAAAAGGAAGGATAAAAATAATCCACCAATATAACTCGTGTATTACGATATTTATCCAGTCTCAACAGTTAAATTTAACTATTTAAAAAGCTCAACAAGCCTCGCGATTTTCTTGATCGGTGTGAGAAAAATATTTCTTACCTATATCACCATCGTGTTGGTCACATTCTTCTTTCAAAGCTGACAAGAATTTCTCACGTGCGACCTTAATTTTCTCTCTTGCATTTCGACATTTTTCTGACATCAAAGGATCTTTCATACTCTGAGAAGTTTTGTTACCCATCTATCAAATGTACAAAAATTTAATATACAATATAATAATATTTGAAAAAGGATGGGCGTTTTTAGCGACCAATATGATTTTGATGTTATAGGGGCGGGGTTAACATCACATCTGCAAAACTTTTACAAATGTAAGTGTGTGCTACAAAAGTTAAGCTCCTATAGCTAAAGCACCAAGATGCTTCGACAACTACTATATACATATGCAACTGGAGAATGACACAATATTAACCGTACAAAACTAGACAGAAACAACGCATACATTCACTTACTGGTACTGTTCATATTGATTTATCGCACTAAACTAAAACAGAAAGACCAAGTAGAATGCTGACATTCCAAGATCAAGAAAAGGCTAAAAATTCAAAATCCTTACATATTTAGTATAATGGAACAACTTCAACGATAAGAGGGACATACCAGATGTCTACAACTCCCGTGTGGTCTCATGGAGAAACTTCAACGACAATAACATATGGGCGTTTTTCAATAAAAGCGTAAATTTCAGACCTAAAAAAAAATGGAAAATCAACTTATCTAAAATTTAATTTCAAGAGTTATTTTGAATACCTCTATTATAGAACTGTTTGTAAACAAAAAGTGCAATCTTAAATATTCTTTAAAATGATATTATTTTCATAATTTGTGTACTGTTTCGTAGGGGACTTTTGTCCCCTACGAAACTTCTTCTAAACACACATATTTTTTGCAATTTTAAATGTTTCCTATAGACATTCCAGTTTGTTTGCTTTAAATACTAGAAAAATCTCATTTTTTTCTGAATTGGAAAACCATTTTTATCGATAAAGATTAGACAGTACTTCACATATGAAGGTACAACTCATGTTAAGTAGTGGACATTTTGATGCGTTTCGTAGTGGACAAAACCGTTTCGTAGTGGACAAAAAGTTTCGTAGTTGACATCAACCCTATTATATGTTTATAAAAACATAATAAAAATTACATGAAACTAACCCTTGTTATTTGTTTAACTTTTGCACGAATATAATTGAAAAAAGATTAAAAAAAGACTGCATGGTAGTGGTAGTGTCCACTACGAAACGTTTTTCTCCCATACTTGTTTCGTAGGGGACCGTTTCGTAGGGGACATATTCGCATGCTTTATTTTCCCCCTCACAATCCCTATATTGCAATAGTAACAAGACTGATTGTATTCATCAAAGCATTTATTAAGCTGTACACTGATATTTTTTTCATAATTTTAAAACCAGATACTGAAGGAGATTTGACCCGTTTCGTAGTGGACATTAACAAAAATACGGTATCACTCTGGTCCATTTGATGTGCTCAATTTTTCTTACCAACAATTTAATTGCCGTTATAAAAGCATCAATTCTTTTGTAAGACCCTAATGTTTATATCTCTTGCAAACAAAAATTACATTGATTTTATAAAACTGTTTACTGGCAAATTTTAATAACTTCGTTTCGTAGTGGACATTTTATGAGGGACTCACCTTCTGAAATAAAAAATCCTATATTGAAAGCTGTTTATGAAAATATGTTGGCTCTGAACATACTTTTGAATTATTAAAGAATTTATGTAAAGTAAAAATAACATTTATTTCTTCATTTTTTTACGATATTTTAGAGTATGAATGTTGAACAGGCGGTCTAGGGACATGCCATTTTGGTTGTTTTGGACCATTCAGGAATCAATATCTTATCAATCCCTCTAAAAATAAACTGTTTCTTTGCTTAAAAATGTTAAATCTAATCCAATGTACTGACTGCACAAAAAATTACTTGCAAAGATCAAACACATTTTTTTTAAAGTGGCTGTGACAAGAAAATACGTTTTTATTGAAAAACGCCCATATCAGATGTCAACAACTCCATTGTGGGGTCTCATGGAACAACTTCAACGACAAGATGGACATACCAGATGTCAACAACTCCAGTGTGGTCTCATGGAACAACTTCAACGACTAGAGGGACATACCAGATGTCAACAACTCCAGAATGGGGTCTCATGGAACAACTTCAACGACAAAAAGTCATACCAGATGTCAACAATTCTAATGTGGTCTGATGGAACATCTTCAACGACAAGAGGGACTCATGGAACAACTTCTACGACAAGAGGGACATACCAGATGTCAACAACTCCAGTGAGGTTTCATGGAACAACTTCCACGACAAGTAGAACATACCAGTTGTCAACAACTCCATTGTGGTCTCATGGAACAACTTCCACGACAAGAGGGACGTACCAGATGTCAACAACTCCAGAATTGGGTCTCATGGAACAACTTCAACGACAAGAGGGACATACCAGATGCCAACAACTCAAGTGTGCAGCAGGTTGAATGTGTGTTTGACAAACACGGGAATACAGAGACATTGAAATTGATTAGTTTGTAGACACTGCCAAATGCCTACTACAGTAAGAATACATTGGCAATAAAGTGTCTTGTGATATGACATTTTATTGGTAAATAGTATGTGTAGATATGTACTTTCTATAGAGCTTTATATGTCACGGTTTATGTACTTTCTAAAATATTGCTTTATATGTCACGGTTTATATACTTTCTATAGAGCTTTATATGTCACGGTTAATGCACTTTCTATACTATTGCTTTATATGTCACGGTTTATGTACTTTCTAAAATATTGCTTTATATGTCACGGTTTATATACTTTCTATAGAGCTTTATATGTCATGGTTTATGTACTTTCTATACTATTGCTTTATATGTCACGGTTTATGTACTATCTATAATATTGGTTTATATGTCACGGTTTTTGTTGAAAACTTTGTGGCTGAAAATTTCTTTCCAAACAAACTACTGTGGAGCAAAACTGTAAAACAGACTTTAGGCATATACGAAGAAAACAAATGGAAACACTCAGTTGAACGGCGACCAGAACTTAAGCGGTACTATAAAATACATACATGCTTGACGGAGCATCGTTTACTACGACTAGCGGTAACTTATCCATCTTTAAATTCAAAATTTATGACGCTTTTGAAATTAGGAGCCATAATATCAAAACAGGCAAATGCTCCTTGTGTAACTTATATAATACGGATATACTTATGCATTATATACTTTGCTGTACATCTCTTTCACATATTCGGACAGAAATGTTCTACAAAATTGTTGATATTTTCGACGTAGAAGATTCTGTTCGTTTCTTTAACCAAGATAATGACGAAATTGTAGAGTCGTTACTTGGAAAATAGTTATTTAAAGTACCAGGATTATAATTTAATACGCCAGACACGCGTTTCGTCTACATAAGACTCATCAGTGACGCTCATATCAAAACAGTTAAAAAGCCAAACAAGTACAAAGTTGAAGAGTATTGAAGACTTAAAATTACAAAAAGTTGTGCCAAATACGGCTAAGGTAATCTACTACATTGGAAGTATAAATCATACAATGCAAACTATAAATGCTGATGTATGGAGCCCTATGATGTGCCACATAGCAGATTATATGTATAAATGCTGATGTATGGAGCCCCATGATGTGCCACATAGCAGAGCATATGTATAAACTATAGCAGGTCTTCAATTATGATCTTTATAGTCACATATTTGATCTCAACTAATGTTGTTCTTGTTTTTGTCAAAAATGAAAGTGGCCACATCCGTGTTCATCCTCAACCTTTATAAATATTATGTATTACCATCAAATACAACTTACATTTAAAAATTAAGAATGAACCCCCACTTCCATTTCAGACGTAAACCGTCTAAAAAATTTACCAAAATGCAAAATTTCAAAGACTTCAGTAATTTAGCATAACTTAATGATGCCAGTACCCGATACATGTGCAAATGCATTGAGAAAAAAACCCAGCCTATATATGTGTAATAGAAGTATACTACTTTCAAAAAAATAGCTAAAAGTTTAAATTTCAACAATTTTGTACAACTAATATATTTTAGGGCCAAAAAGGGGTATCTCATTAGATTGAAATTTTACCTTGAATTTTAACAAAAAGACTAAGCTTACCTGCACAAATAAAGGTTTTTCCATTATGCAAGGAAAATCTTATTGTTTTCATAATGCCTATTGATTGTCGGCAAATTAAAGAATGCGGGCATTCAAGGACGAAGAGCGTGTTGTATTTCAATGTATCTTTTAGTTTTGACTCTTGTCTTTCACATCTATATATGTATATTACTCAGTGCAGGATCCGATCGTCTATAAGAAAATTGTTAAATCGATCCCATCGCGTATGTTAACTTTATCCTATATAAAAAGTTTCAAAAGATAAAGGCTGAATTAAAGAAGTATTATAATTTTGAAAAAAAATGCTATTCAAAGATGCATTCAGGCGCGGATCCAGAGAGGGGGGTTCCGGGGGTTGGTTTGTGAATTTTGTCCAGATAAGTTAAAACCAAAACAGCTATCGGAAATGTATATTTTCAAAATAATGAATCGATCGATAAACAACTAACCGAAATACTCATGAATGAATTACTAGAAAACTGTTCAAAGTTAGTCCATCATTTTGTACTAATGGGTGACTTTAACGGAACTGTTTTGCAAAGTTTCATGCGTCTGACGCGTTTTTCTGGATTTTTATCTTCATCAGGAACGCTCAAACTGAATATTTTAAAGCAAAGGACAATTTTAAAGAATCGAAACAGTTGAAGAGCTTTATGAACTAAAAGACCTTAAAAGTAGCCAAATCCATTTAAGGTCAACTCTGCAATAGGACGTTGAAACCTTATTTCTGTATAGTTTCCTTATTTAAATATGAACAATTTAATTATTAAATGAAATGAAAAAAGTGACATATAGCTCACTTTCATTTAAAGACGAAGCCTTTTTTTTCCATTATAAGATGCAAATCCACACATGACATTAGAATTAGTTATGTTACCCTTAACGATACGTTTTCCATTAAAATCACTCATTAGTAAAATTTCATAACCGATTGTTGCTAGTTTTCAGTAGTTTTCATGCATGAGTATATCGGTTGTTGCTTCGCATCACGGTGCGGAACTATTAGTTTCAGTCGAAATACACGCCATCTTGAATAAATTAATTATCACATATAGAATTAGTCCGAGATTACTCTGACGTCCAACGGCTGTTTTGCCAGACAAGCTGGGGCCGTGGGACGTCAGAGTTCGTCCCATATCAAAAAGTGGATATTTGCCCACCCAAAATAGATGCGCTGCTTCGTCGCTTCTGATGCAGACTGACGGCCTTGGAATTATACAAATCGGGCATCAATCTGTTCATTTTTTCATTTATCTCTTCATTTATGTAAGTTTCACCTACCTGCCAACCTTTATTTTTCCATATTTTAACAGTTTGCACAGTGACCCATCGATTTCGGCATTTTGCCTTTCATTTTCAAAGATAATCACATGACCACGAGAAAACAGTGATGATTAATGCAAATGACCATGATGTAACACCTCGTTCATTTACGATGCAAGTTATCTAAATGTCCGAGAGCTTCCGACTGTAACGTGGTCGGAACTAAATGCTTTCATACCGATCTCCTGTAAAGGAGGTGAAAAATCGTGATTGGCTACTAAATGTTAAACATCGATCTCCTATAAAGGAGGTAAAAAAATATTAATATTTGCATATTTTTAGTCTCGAGACCACGAACTCTCTCGTAACTTGACGTCCATTTGAAAGTGAAAGGCAAAATGCCGAAATCGATGGGTCACTGTGAAAACTGTTAAAATATGGAAAAATAAAGGTTGGCAGGTAGGTGAAACTTACATAAATGAAGAGATAAATGAAAAATGAACAGATTCATTCCCGATTTATATAATTCCAAGGCCGTCAGTCTGCATCAGAAGCGACGAAGCAGCACATCTATTTTGGGTGGGAAAATATCCACTTTTTGATATGGGACTGACGTCCCACGGCCCCAGCTTGTCTGGCAAAACAGCCGTTGGACGTCAGAGTAATCTCGGACTAATAGAATTACAGACTTTTCTCGTCCAGGATAAGACATCAATTGCCGGAAAATTAACTATGTGTATTTCAGTTCCGATCAACTGTCATTAATTCATGTACGTTTTATTATGCATACATTTCACAGATAAACTCAATATTGAAATATCAATTATTATTACGACGTCGTGTTTAAATTGCTTTGTTACTCTGCAATTTGCTTTGCTAAACAATGTTCCTATACAATGTTTACAAAAATGAAATGGTGACCCTCTGCTGTTGTTTTTTATTTGGTCGGGTTGTTGTCTCTTTGACACATTCCCCATTTCCATTCTCAATTTTATTATCTGTCTTTTATAACTTCTGACAATATAGGCACACCTCCAGAAAGGCACACCTCAAGAGTCGCTTCTAAATTTATAATTGTTTTTATTTTCAACAAGAAATTTAAATTTTCTAAAAGCATGGGTGTATAACGCACACTCGTAAAGTACATCCATTTTATATCAATCAATATCTAAAAATACCACATTTCCAATACTAATTTAACAACCACATGCACAAATATAACCTTAAATTAGTGTAGAGCGAAGCAGTCCATAGCTTTTTAGAAAGCTAAAACTTGTTTTCCGATTAAATTCCATAAGTCGGAAAATATGCAATTTCTATAATAATATTTTTGGTATTGCCTATTCTGGACAGACCAACAACCGCTCATATTTATCGTCTTTACTATTCAGAACATTAACACACAGAATAGGAAGGTCTAATTTTAAGCAAATACCTATACCCCCTTTATCTATATCCGAGTTCCTGCATTTTCCAGTCCATGAATACGTATCATCAGGCTTAACAGGTCTATCATTAGTTTTTTAAGAAGGTTTCAAACATGCAAAATATACTTACGTTATCCGTAGAAAGATTATTATTCGTGTGTTTTGCTAGTGACACCTCGGATGTTTAAACAAAATCTATTTAAGAAACTGGCTTAGCTTTGGACATACTATTATGTCCACTTAATGCTTACATTTTATTTCCTACCGAACTTTGCTTCACATTTATTATCGCCAGTCACGGCGCTCACTTCTTGGCCGATGCCCTAGTTTATCGAAGAAGATTTTGCTTTGTTGCCTTCACCATTACACTTGTGACAAATGACGGGAGTTCCATGACAGTTATCTGTTTGATGCTTATATTCTGCCGTTGTTTGATTAGTGTTGCAATATATGGGGGAGTTTTTATGAAAAAGGAATTATTAAACTTAATAAGTTATTAGAGAAATCTGCTAGGGTTATAGTAGAACATGACATAATGACATCATGCAGTGTATTATTTAATAGTTTAAACTGGTTAAATGTGGAAAAACGCATTCATTACAAAAAGGCAATACTTGTATTTAAATCATTAAATGATATGGTTCCTAATTATTTACAAAAAGATTTTCATTTTACTGGTGATCAAAATTATAATTTACTTTCAGCTGATGAAAAACTATTAAATCTTCCAAAACCAAAAACATTTAAAAAAAAAACTTAAACATATTCAGGTTCTCAAATATGGAACAGTTTACCAAATGAAATAAATATGAGTAATACACTTGCATCTTTTAAAACAAAATGTTACAAATTTTTCATCAATTGTGCAAATTAATATGCTTTTTCATCATTATCTATATACAATTGTATATTGTGTACAGTGGCGGATCCAGGGGGGGGGGGGTTCCGGGGGTGCGCACCCCCCCTTTATTTTTGGCGATCAATGCATTTGTATCGGGACATATGTTTTGCACCCCTTTGCACCCCCCTTTGCCCTGGGTTAGCACCCCCCCTTTCGAAAATTCCTGCATCCGCCCCTGGTGTATAGTATATCATTATAATACTGTATATATACTTATAAATATGTTATAAATATTTTGAGGACTCTCAGGAAGATTAGTTTTAAATAATGGGATCATCCTCTTGAAATAAAGATTATTTGTTTATCTATTTTATTTATTTCATGACGACGTACAGATGAAGTGTGCATTTGCTCACTCACCACAATACCAACTAAATTGAGCACATGCACTTGTCTCTAACAAAAAATATACACATGCACCGTTATCTTGTGTATACCGTTAAAATGTGCAGAGTTTTTTCCACAGACAACTGCTGGTGAATTAAAAAAAAAACATTATATATATGTAGGACTCGGAGGTGCGATGGGAAGATGAAGTGCGATGGTCACGCTGAAGTGCCGTTTTACAACAGAGATGTGTGCCAATGATAAGTAAAGATGTTATGGTTTAGTAATGGTAACGTTTACTAGGCGTCGTTTTTCTAATCGTTATTATTTCATCCGACTTCTGTACAAAACGTCAAACCTTCGCACCATTAATATACAGCTGGCATTTTGATGTGTATCTATTTGCTTAAAGACGAAACAGCCTTATTCAGTTATACCAGTGATTTTTCCTTAAAATTTTGAGTGAAGGTACTTCAAATAGTTGTTACTGCCCAAACATTTCAATTGTTGCAAAAGTCAAATCCTATATAAATATGATGGTTAAATATTGCGTAGAAACAACCGGTACCAAAGCTGTTGTGAGGCCGTACGGTGACCTATAGTTGTTAATGTCTGTGTTATTTTGGTCTTTTGTGGATAGTTGTCTCATTAGCAATCATACCACATCTTCTTTTTATATTGTACCTCAAAAGTTTAAATTTTATTAACCCCAATAATTTCAAGGTCTTTTATAAAATGACATCAATTTTGTACTATCAACATCTGAAATGTTTGTCTTTCAAGAAAATTTTAATCAAAAATAATCCTCGTTTGGGTCAATGGAAGCAACAGTCACTTTATATCCTCTGTTTGCACTATTCTTAATTCTAATTTCTTCCTCAGATTTTGGAATGAAAACTTTAGTTTATAGTTGTTCATTGTACTTAAAATAAAGTAGTGATTTACCGTCTTTGAAATATAATGAGTATTTTTACCATCGTCTGTTTGTCGAGAGCATGGAAATGAATGTTACTGTGCATAACAAACATTCGGTCAAAATGGTCAAAAAAGTCACTTACCCCGTTTGGTAAAATAACAATTATAAAGTCACTAATTATATCAAAATATAATCATCTGTTCATGTCCATCCCAGGTCCAGATGCTAATATGATAAGTCAACTTAATAGTAAAATGTATTCATTCATTTGAGATGATAAGCCTGATTCTATGTCAAGAATACTTCAGAATAAAAATGATTAATTTGAGAAATTTTGTACAAGGGTTAAAACTTACTTGGCTTAGAAGATTATTTAAATCATCATCTAAATGGATTCAATTATTTACCTTCAGCCAAAATATAAATTTTACAGAGTTGGCTTATTTTGGAATTATTAAAAAATCAAAAAACAAATTTTGGGATTATTTTTTACATTCCTGGAAAACTATGAGGAAGTCATTTCTACATCTATATGGCATAACGAACATATTAAAATTGATAATGTCAGCGTTTACTATAAAAATTGGGCACATCATGGGGTATAGACTATAAATGACATGTTAGATGAACATGGAAATATTTTAACATATGAAAATTTTGAAATTATGTATATTTCAAACCCATGTCTCTACAGTTTTATGGACTTATATATGCATTGGAATCAACACTGAAAGAGAAAAAAAAAACATCAGGCTATTATACCTTTTAACATTAATATTTTCTTTAAGTCCGAAAAGGGCTCAAAAGACATGTATACTATTTTGAATCAAGGAACTTTACCTACAGATTTTGTAGCTGAAAAAAAATGGGAAGGTATTCTTAATACAAGTTGTAGAAAATTGGAAAAAATAGTTGTGTGTTATCAAGGTTTCAAAAAACACTTAAGAATTGAATGCTCTTTTTTGTAAATTTATTGGGGTGTAAAAGCGTTGACCGAAGTACATTTTGTATGAAGCGCGGAAGCGCTTCATACTAAAAGTGTGCGCACGGTCAACGCTTTTACAACCCTATAAAGTTACAAAAAAAAAGCATTCAATAAAGGCAACAGTAGTATACCGCTGTTCAAAACTCATAAATCCATGGACAAAAAACAAAATCGGTGTAACAAACTAAAACCGAAGGAAACGCATTAAATATAAGAGGAGAACAACGACACAACACTAAAATGTAACACACACAGAAACGGACCAAACATCAGACAAAATCCCACGAGAATAACAAATATAACATCAAAACCAAAAACATGAATTTGGGATAGACAAGTACCGTGACACGTCTTATCGCAATAGAAATTACACTAAAAAATAAGAGAAAACAAACGACGCAACGTTAAAATGTAGCACACACAGAAACGAACAACAACATAACAATGGCCATATTCCTGACTTGGCACAGGACATTTTTAAAGGAAAAAATGGTGGGTTGAACCTGGTTTTGTGGCATGCCAAACCTCGCACTTTAATGGCTATGTTAAATATAACATTGAAATGACAACATAATATTACAGGACTACAATACAAATAAATAGGAGAACGTATAAGACAAAGAAACACATGATGAATGGTTAACAAAAAACATCAGGTTTAAAATTCAATACGCCAAAAACGCGACTCGTCCACACAAGACTCACCAGTGACGCCCAGATATAAAAGATCGAAAGTGAAAAAAAGTACAAATTTGTACAGCACTGAAGATCAAAAGTTGAAAAAGGTTGTGTCAAATACGGCTATGTTTTATGCTTGGGATAAGAACATCCTTATTATTTAGAACAATTAATGCTATTGCAAACAGTAAATTTTATCAAATGAATATAACAGATATATACATAATGAAACTGAAGTATTTCAAAACTCATTACAGAAAACAAACACGAATACATAATGCAAAGACCAACACAGAATAGACACACCCGACTCACAGTCCAGGCCTCAACGCAGTAAATCATAATGACGTCACATACGATGGTAAAAAGGCATAAAAATTACGTCACATTTGAATTTATGAAATCTCTGAAACAGCAGAAAAATGACGTCACATATGAAAAACTATATCTCAAAAGTAAGATAGAATTAGGATTGACTAAAGATTATAATAGAACTAAATACTGACATTGCAATTAAACACAATGCATATTGCAATACTTATTAATAGCAATTAACTACAGCATATATATGTCCATATTAAAACACGTAATAATAATTGATATTTCAATATTGAGTTTATCTGTGAAATGTATGCATAATAAAACGTACATGAATTAATGACAGTTGATCGGAACTGAAATACACATAATTAATTTTCCGGCATTTGATGTCTTATCCTGGACGAGAAAAGTCTGTAATTCTATACGTGATATGTCCACCTCCAAACGTAAACCATCGCACAGACTACGTTGACCAAAATTAAATTTAATAAATGAAGGCGGTGATTATTTTTTCTTTCCATAACACATAAATATAATAGAAAAGACGTAAACACATTTGACAAAATCCGATGAGAATTACAAATATAACATTAAACATTTAAACTAAATACATGAATTTGGGATAGACAAGTACCGTAACACGTCTTATAGTAATGCGAATCACACTCAGCAAAACAGTCACAATCGGGAATAAGACCCCGTTCACACTAGGACATTTTTATCGATTTAAACTAGACCGGTTCACTTTAGATCGGTTTAAGGGCTAATGTGAACGCATTGAATCGATCTTCAATCGGTCTAAACTAAAACACCAAAAGAGGTAGTTTAGTTTGAATCGATCTAAAGTAACCCGATCTTACTTTAGATGTGAACGCAGAGATCGGTTTAAACTAGAACGATTGAATCGAAAATAACGTATGCGCATGTATAGCGGCAAAACTATCTCAGAGGTTCGTTGTTTAACCCATATTTCTCTGTTAAAAGACCTTTAAAACAAACTGTAAACATGTTGTCTTCGCCATAGCACAGATTTGCGAAGTCTGTGTCTTCTTTTCTTATGTTGATTTTTTTTCTTTGCAGGAACCGCAGTATTTCCGGCGTCGTGTTGTTACTTCGTTGCTACAGTTATTTTTTTTTCAAAATTAAAGAAAACTGCAATAACACCAGTATCAAAATTTTAAATTGTGATTCAAGAGAAACAATAACTTTATCCAATTTTTTTTCCAAGTGTGTGTATCAGTGTATCAGCACATGAATTTGATAAATCAGTTCTATTTATACACAGTGTTTACAGTTTTACGGGCAAAAAGGTTAGATCGATTACGTTTTTAATTGTAGTGTGAACGCAGTGGTTCATATTAGACCGATAGAGATCGATATGATTAAAGATAATGTGAACGCTAACTGGTTTTATTTAGATCGATTCAAATTAGATCGATAAAAAAAAATGCTAGTGTGAACAGGGTCTAAGTCACGTTTGGTAATTAAAAGATTAGACGACATAATGACAAACCACAATCTACCATGTGGTAAAAATGTCCTTAGCTAGTTTGGTTAAAGGCACATCGTATGGATCCACTAATTCGTGATGGTGTCCATAAAATTTACGGAGTGTCAATTTTAATTTGTCCTCCTCATAACTTTGTTGGAGCAGTTTCTGCGTAAGGAGTACACTCCTGTATATGAAGTCCGTATAGTGTGAACAAGCACGTGAATAACGTATCAATTGTGATATGTAAACACCATACGAAGGGGCAGATGGTATGTTACTGCTGAGAAATCGGAAATTGATAATTGGGAAGTTGAAATCGTCCCGTTTGTCATAGATTTTCGTGTGAAGTCGTCCATCTACGTCAATATTTAGGAAAAGATCAAGGTATGAAGCAGTCCTTCTAGTATCAGTAGTATCCTTAATTTCAAGTTCATTGGGATATATGAGATGTAAGTATTGGCTGAAGTATGGGTTATTCAATGATAGAACATCATCAATATATCGGAAAGTAAAATTAAAGAATTTCGCAAGGTGCTTTTTCTTGTTGTCTTTTAGAAGGTTCTGAATGAATTCTGCTTCATACAAGTACAAAAACAAATCAGCCAGCAGGGGTGCACAATTAGTACCCATTGGAATACCGATTGTCTGTTGAAATATAAATCCTCCAAACTCAACAAATATATCGTCGATCAAAAAGTCCAGCATTATTACATTTTTACCTATAGGATCATGAAAACACGCCTTTTATCAAGTTTTTATTTCATTTACCTGTGCACTTTATTGTGGGACCTCGTGTCATCATGAATGAAAAGTTGCATTGTGTAATGCAATTGATTAAGGAATATCACGAGATTGCTAGTTAGCCAATCAGAATAACGTATTATAATGAAACATACATCTAATGTAATTATTAGGTTATGTTGGTTTCAATATAGACTTATTCATTATATCTAAGGGACAAATGCTCTACTCTTTAAAATGAAACTTGTTAAGAGTAATTTGTGTACATTTTACAAGGAAGAGTCTGAAACTATATAGAACATTTACTTTGGAGGTTGTCATATTGTAGCCGACATTTGGCACAATCTAAATTCTTGGATTTTCGATAAGGTTCTTATCGAAATTCCACTTAATTTGAAAATTGTCATGTTTGGCCTCTATGAAAATTACAAACTCAATTTTATTAAAAATAAAGTTATCTTACTGATGAACCAACTTTATAGTATAAACGGAAAGACTCCTTTTTGACCCCAAAATATAGCAGTTTTACAAAATTGTGAAAATGTAATCTTTTAGCTACTTATTGGAAAGTAGAATGTTTCTGCTACATAAATATGGACTGTTTTTGACAATACAATGCACATATATCGGGTACTAGCATCATTTAGTCATGCTTAATTACTGAAATCTTCACAATTTTATCATTTTAGCTAGATTTTAGACGGTTTCCGTCTTAAATGAAAGTGGCCGCATTGGTGTTCATTCATAATATTGACATGTAAGTTGTATTTGATGATAATACATAACATATATAAAGGTTGAGGATAAACACGGATGCGGCCACTGTCATTTTTGACAAAAACCATCTGAAAAGTGACGTTTTTTGGCATATTTGATAGATTTTTCATATTTAAGCTTGAATCAGAGCGTTTTTAATGACTAAAGCAGTTAAAATCTGTCACATAAACTGATCAAATCAATAGACCACTTTCGAGTTCATCCGTCACCGGAAAAAACTCGTCAATTATACGCGCCTTTATGACGTTATTTACCAGATAGAGGGGGTCGCCTGTATTCCTGCACTATTAACGTTCATCAAGCGTCTTAGTGATCGTCATTGTGCAGGATAAACTAGAAATAATGGTTGTTCTGTAGGTACTTAATGACAATTCCCTAATGACAGCAATGCTGATTGTCAATTTTGAGAATTCAATTTGCCGAATAATTCGTACAATATAGAATTATAGTTTTCCAACCACTCGCTACACATTGGAATGGAAGTGACGACGCCCCTAAACGCACAAATGACGTTCACTAAAACCAGAGTTTTTGACGGAAATGCATCGAACTCGAAAGTTGTCTATTGAAATAGACACTTAAGTGTTTAGAAAGTGTCTAAAATCTTTCGTTAGATGAACCTGAAATTTGAGGCCAAAATCGGTCCTTACCGGACCTACTCCTTTGTTTTTGTCCTGAATGTGCATGAAATTTGTGCGATGGAATGTTTTAAACAAGCAACAATTAATCAATCAATCTGGGGTAAAACATGGTAAACATTTTTTTAATTATAAATGATTTAAATTATATACAAAAAAATGAACTTACCACTCTAAAACATATAAAGACGTTTGAAATGAATTTTTTTTCTCGAGTTTAAACAAAAACTACATATCCGTTTCTTATCTCCTTAACGGAAATATAAATCATATAATTGACTATTGCTTTGTGTATATATATGTGCAGCTAATCCTATCCTGCTATTGTTTTATATTTAAAATACATTTTAATCTTGTGAAAGATAAAGTATATATAAACTGTTGCAGTTGATGTCCATTTTAAGTCAACGGACAATTACATCGATCATTCAATTTGTACAAATTAAAATTATGAAGCTAGATTATCCTTAAGCTTCCCATGTCGATATATAGGTGATAATAATTCAAAGTTTGATGACTATGTTAAACGCATATATCTAATTAAACTTGAAATAAAGAATACCATAGATACAGGCCAGTTTACGTCCTGTCTTGACAATGAGGCCACCTAGACTGAACGATAATTCAGTATTCGGTGGCCTAGTGTTACCTGTTCTCGTCAGTAAAATATGATGTTGTAACACATTACATGATATATCAGGCATGACGATTGAATAAATTGCATATCAGCTAAATATCTATCGTTAAGGATCGTATTATACAGTCATAAAAATAAAGTGCATCCAAACAAGTGCCAACTCTACGACATATCCATCCATTCGAACGACAGTGAAGGTGATGCACTACTATATTATATTCAAAATTACTCTAAATATCAACACAACAATATTAAATCTGTTTTGTTCTCCCCTCGCCGGGATCCGAACTCATGATGTTAATGGGATATCGAGACAACACCGACTGCACTGTGACCAGCGATATAGACCACACGACCACCTAGACTGAAAAACAATTCAGTTTTCGATGACCTGGTGTTATCTTTACTCGTCAGTGACGATATCCAAATAACATGAGTTCGACTATGATTTTATATATTTTTAACCGGATTTACGAAGAAAAATATCGGTTATTTATTTGGGAATGTATGGCGGGCAGGCGGGCGGGCGTTAGCCAAATGTTTTCCGTGCATTTACTCATAAACCGTTCAACCAAAGCTTTTAAAATTTCAATATGTTGTTAAGGACAACAAAATGGAGGTCAAGTTCAATACAGACGATTTTGACAATGGTTCTTGAAAGATTGAAAAATGGCGTTTCAAGTCATATCGTTGCATTTACGCATGAACCATTCAACCAAAGCTTTTCAAAATTCAAAATGTTGTTACTGATGACAAAATCGAGGACAAGTAGAATGACGATTTTAACTTTTACCGTCCAGGAGTAACGGTTCTTGAAATATTGAAAAAAAATGGCGTTTCCAGTCGTATATGTGCATTTACTCATGAACCGTTCAACCAATGCTCATTAAATTTTAATACGTTGTTACTGATGACAAAATAGAGGTCATATATCTTATTTTAGAGTATATAGTTAAATTATATTTAATTTTAAATTTACATTAGTGGTTTATGGAAATATAGTTTGAGTTAATATTTCTATTTGAACAAAAATGGTTGAACTAAGAAGTATTTCATCAAAAAATTGAATTCTTGGGGTTCTTTGATATGCTGATTCTAGCAATGTACTCATATTTTGGATATTGGATCATAATAGTTAAATGTTCAATTTCAAATTTTGCAGTTCTTTGACCACATTTATTTTATGTCACAAACCCATGCCGTATCAAATGTTCAATCACAATTCAAATTCAGAGCTGTTTAAACCACAAATGTTGTGTTTATACTTGCTCAACTGGGTTGCGTTCAATATCGTAGCGGCTACGTAGTGCTACGTAGATTTTGACTATTGAACGTGTTGCTTTAGACTAGTTGTTACATAGATATTGATAGCAGCTACGTAGCTGCTACGATATTGAACTCAATCCTGTTCATAGCTTGACTTTTGCAGGAAAATCCAGTAAGGTCTAGATCACTCACCTGCTGATTGAGCACCTGCTGATATAGCACCATCAGCTGGCGATACGGCACCTTTTTGGGAAAATTTGATTTGCCTCCCTTTGCACAGTGTCTTAATTTTTCAGAGAAAAACTATTACTGATATAATTTAACTAATTGCCAAAAAAAACATTGTGTTCTTCCACAACCATTTTTAAACTTAATAACATATATCCACAAATGTGTATTTTCACAAACAGATCTAATTAACAACTATTTTCTTCTCATTTTAAAATAATTTAAATTGTTTTGTCGGAATTTATTTGAATAAATACTTTGAAAATGTAAGTATTTTTTAATTGGCTTTGTAGTATCTCCTTTAGATTTAAATAATATGTAAACTATAAGCTAAAAGAATAAGATTTAATTTTCGTTCTTAATATTTTTCATATAACTCGCCAATAACGATGCCTGACCTGTCATATATATGAATGAAGGGTGTCTTCAACCTATGCCAACATTTGATAAAAATATATTCAACCTATGCCTACAAACAAAATACAATAGGTGTTGTTTTAACCATTATTAATTAATAACAGGTAAAATACAGTGAGTATTTTTTAGCACTTAATTCTACTATTTCAAAAGTTAGAAACAAATAAAAACATATTGCCAAATTTTGATTAAATTAATGATAAATAATAGAAAAAAAAATAGAAAATAGAACATAAAAAAGGTATTTTTCTATTTTTAAGATAATTATTTTTTTAATTATTAATTATTATGAGTTATACAATAAAAAAAATACTGAACTGATGTATTTTTTCAACTCTATACATTCCATGCTTTCGTTGACGGAGCCATCTACCCACTGGTTTACGCATTACTACCCGGTAAAAGCCAAATCATCTACACAAGGTTCTTGACACTACTCAAAGAAGCATGCCAACGCTTTGATCTACATCTACAACCAACTACTATATTCTTAGATTATGAAGTTGCAGTACGTAATGCAGCTTATCAAGTATTTCCTGGTATAACTGGCAAAGGTTGCTTCTTTCACTATACACAGTGTATATGGCGAAAGGCTGAAGATACTGGTCTTCAGACTCACTACAAGAACAACAACGATATCACCAGATTGGTTCGACGTGCAGCAGTTCTTCCACTTGTACCAATGCAACATGTAGAGGACATTTGGTTGAATGCATTAGAAGAAATAGATGAAGCCAACACAAACATCAACACATTAGCATTTACAGACTATGTTACAGAATACTGGGTTGAGACTAACCGCCACCTTTGGAACCATTATGACACAGTAGGCCCAAGAACCAACAACCACTTAGAAGGCTGGCATCATAAACTGAAGAATCATGTAGAACACCCACACCCAAACATCTTCAACTTGGTAAAACTCCTGAAGAAACAGCAAGCAGCTATTGAGGTTAGACTCATTCAATACTCAGCAGGTGGTAAACGTCGTCAACGTAAAAGAAAGTACATCGAAATTGACACCAGACTAGCTGACCTAAAGCAGAGACTACAAGATAATAGCATGACACCAGTGGAGTATGCAGATGCCGCATCATATCTGTTACATATTAATTAGTGTAACATTTGAGAAATATCAGTGAACTTTATCTAATTCTGTTTCTGTGTGAATATTGTAAGATTTATTAGTGAACATTCAATAATGATAGTTTGCATAGGTCAGAATCAATGAAATATGTGCTTTAATAGTGCTATTGTCAGTATGTCAATGTATTAATATCAATTTATCATATACTTAGACTAAATAACATCTGATTTTTACTGTATGATAATAGCATTAAATTTACGTAACGTTATCGCATGGCATTCCGGTGATACTCGGCAAATTCCGGAAAATACACATCAATGCTACGTTTTCAGTAAAAAAACATTACAAAATAGTGTACAAATCATTTATTTGGATACTGAAAAGTATATTGTGTAAAATAATAATAAAAAATAACAAATAAAAACAAACAAATTATTAAATAAATGCATTTTTTATAAGTTTCAAACATTATTATTTATTATTTAAAAATTATTTTGAAAAGGTTGACTTTTCCTAACAGTCTTCAAAATGTATATTGTTGAATTTTTTTTGTCGATTCGTCCATATTAAAAATAAAATTCTCTGTTGGTAGAAAGATTTCATATCGAATGTACTAAATTTGCGGTCCGACGTCCGTGAACTTTTCACTCTTTGAACTTCTATTTGGGAACCACGTAAAAGGATCAATATATGAATCTGTTATTTGTCTCCATTGTTGAAGCATATGATAAAAAGATCATAACATGTCATTTTTCATATCGCATGTATTATCAGCCCTCGGTCAATATCATCCCTCGAGCCATGCGGCTCTTGGGCTGATATTGAACCTAGGGCTGATAATACATGCGATATGAAAACTGCCATGTAATAATCTGATAATATTATTTGATATGAATAAATCCTTTAATAAAATTATAGAAATATTTATTTTCCTTTGTTTTATTATATATTATTCCTAATGAAAAAGAGATCATCAACACATACAATAACCTACATTCAGAATTTCTCTCTAATAAAAATTGTTGAGATTACACTTAAACGATAGATTTAAACTTGTTGTAAATTGATTAGACCCTAATCAATTTATGTTTTGATAACACTTAATCTGTTCAAAATTATTCAACCTATGCCAACATTTTTTCCTACTATTTTATACCTACATTTCAAAATGTTGGCATAGGTTGAATGAACCGAATGAAGTTCTGGATGGGATGTTTATATATATTAGAGAATAATAGACAAAGACAACAGAATGGACACAAAAAAGGGAATAAAAAACAATAGGATAACAATAGAGAATAATATATGTATACAACAACTTAAAGACAAAAATGTGAACCTCGTTCTAATTAGACAAACAATGGTGCCTGTCATACACATGCATGAAGGTCTGGATGGGTTGTTGATATAACAGAAAATACTGGAAATAGAAGACAGAATGGACAAAAATGAATAGACAATAATATTGGGGGAAAATAAGAGAATAATGGGATAAAATATAATGAACATATAGATAGAGCAGGAGCATTTTTTTTCTATTTGAATTTAAAGCACAATGAAATAACTGCCTCTAAAGCTAGATTGTTCAACAAATACACACTTGGATATCCACAAATATTCTAATAAGAAGACAATCGAAAATAAATCAAGACCACTTAGAAATAACACTTGTAAGGGGTTTTTTTTCACGGTATCTTATACAATTTTACTAACTGGGTGATAAGTTCTATTCAGACAAAAACTACAGTTACCATCATCCGCTTGTCAACAGTGAAACTGTAGACGCATTTTTCGCGAATTTATAGTTTGTCAAAGTTTATGCAAATTAACTTTGCAAACGTATGTTAGAAACTATAAACGTGTGCTCGCTGAACCGTTTTTATCGTTTTTGTTAGAAAGAAATGCCCTCTAAATACGGAACAACTTCAGTTTTTTGTGGGGTTCGTGTTGATCAGTCTTAAGTTTTATATGTGTGTGTTTTGTGTACTTTTGTTTGTTGGGCATTTTTTCTTTTTCCACGGTGTTGTCAGTTTATTTTCGACTTGTTAGTTTGAATATCCCTATGATATCTTTTGCATCTTATTTGTTTTCAATTATAGTAAAACAGCTTGCTGAATGAGTGACGATATTTTCAATTCTTTCTATTATAAAAAAAAAACCAAGTGAAACTGCGAGCTACTGCTCAGTGTAAAAATATGCAAGTGTTCGGTAAACAGGAAGTTGTCGAGTGATGAATCTGAAAACGCATCACACGGTATAGCTGACTTATATAAATCCTGAAACCAAATTTCAGAAATCCTTGTATTGTAGTTCCTGAGAAAAATGTGACGAAAATTTTCAACTTGGCTATATATCATGTGTAAAATCATACAAGTGTTCGGTAAACAGGAAGTTGTCAAGTGATCCATCTGAAAACGCATCACACGGTATAGCTGACTTAGATAAACCCTGAAACCAAATTTCAAAAATCCTTGTATTGTAGTTCCTGAGAAAAATGCGACGAAAAATATTCATGGGACGGATGGACTGACTGACGGACTGACGGACTGACGGACTGACGGAAGGACAGACAGAGGTAAAACAGTATACCCCCCTTTTTTAAAGCGGGGGTTTAATAATCCACGACTAAAAGATTGAATTTTCAGAGAAGAATTAAGCGCGTTACATTCAAAGCTCTGTGGACAATTTAATTTTGAGAAACCGTAGGACTTGACTACAGCTAACTTGAAAAGAGCATTGTTCGAATCGTATATCCATGTAGGATCCAGATTTTCCGCCAGTTTTATCACATCAACTTTGAATTTGTATTTATTATTATCAAAGTCTAGTAGAGCATATATGATAATGCTTTTCTGACGTTAATACCAACAATGTTCGTCAGGATTGTAATCAGACGAGAAAGACTTTGTAAAGTGTGGGGTTTGGTCATTTTTTACATAAAAATAAAGTGTATCCAAGTTTCTATGTATCGTTCCAATATTTTTGTATTGGTTGTTGTCGATACTTTTTTTCCCATCGGGATTTTTTTACGTTTTCACCAATTCAGAAAAACACAAGATACACCACTTCACTAATCATAATTAGAAGCATTAAAAAAAAAAGAAACACTGATATGATAACAAAAAACATTTCCCCAAAAATGAATTACTCCACAACCTAACTAGAATCGAGGCGAATTTCTATCTTTTTAGGACGTATGTAGATTTGTTTGTGTTGTTGGATTATTGTCTAATCAGAGACATATTATATGTCTCAGGTTATTGACGTTTATCAAACATATTTAAAATTTGTTTTAATAAGAAAAGTCGAACAGACTATAGTGAATCGCATGATCGACGAACGTTAATGGTTTCAAATAGAAATCGGGGATTCATAAAAAAAAAGGAAGGGACTATGGGGCTCAAGATAGGATCCTGCATGTCCTCAAGCACCTATACCTTTGGTCGTATATCTTTTCAATTTGTTCAGTTCTTACACATTAAATAAACAAGAAGCTCTCAAGAGCCTGAATCGCTCATGTTATTTTTTGGCTTAAATCTTTCATTAATGAATATTTTTGCTTTTCAATATATATTAATGAGTGGCTTAAAATGCCATTTAAATGTTCATTGCATCTATCATATTTTCTTCAAAAGCAAATTAATAAATGCATTGTACCCATATGTTCCATTTTAGCCATAGTGTCTATGTTTCTTGACGTACAAGGAAATAAAATACAAAATGTATACTAGATTCATTTGAGAAGATTTAAAAAACATATACAACTTGTGAAAAACTGTCCTTAAAGTACAATAACTCCTTAAGTGGTCAAACTTTTTTGTAGATCTTATTTTGCTGAACAATTTTGCTGTTTACAGTTTATCTTTATCTTCAATAATATTCACGATAATAACCAAAAACTGCAAAATTTCCTTAAAATAACCAATTAGGTGGCAGCAACCCAACAATGTCTGAAAATTTCAGGGCTGATAAATCTTGACTGGCGTACAAAACATATTAACCCCATGTCAGATTTGTTCTAGATGCATTAGTTTCTGAGATATAAGCCAAAAACTGCATTTGACCCGTACGTATGTTCTATTTTTAGCCCTGGTGGCCATGTTTGTTGATGGATCTAAATATTCAGACACAATTCATCAACTAAATTACTAAAGTAACATTCTTTCCACATCCACTTATATTTTTCCCATCTGAGGAGTAAAGCCTTTTTCAACTGATTTTTATAGTTCGTTCTTATGTTGTACTGTTATACCACTGTCCCAGGTTAGGGGAGGGTTGGGATCCCACTAACATGTTAAACCCCGCCCCGGCACATTCATGATTTATGTATCTGCCTGTCCCAAGTCAGGAGCCTGTAATTCAGTGGTTGTTGTTTGTTTATGTGTTACATGTTTGTTTTTCGTTCATTTTTTATATAAATAAGGCCGTTAGTTTTCTCGTTTGAAATTGTTTTACATTGTCATATTGGGGCCTTTTATAGCTGACTATGCGGTATGGGCTTTGCTCATTGTTGAAGGCCGTACGGTGACCCATAGATGTTAATTTCTGTGTTTTTTGGTCTCTTGTGGACAGTTGTCTCATTCATTGGCAATCATACCACATCTTCTTTTTTATGTTTTAAAGTTAAGAAGCATTAGGCACAATAGTTTCAGAGCAGAAGATTTTTAAATGTGAGCAAACCTGATGAACAAATTTTGTAAACTTGTCTTTAAAGGACAATAAGTCCTTAAGGGGTCATTTGAAAATATTGGTCATTTAACTTTTTTGTAGATTTTACTTTGCTGAACATTATTGCTGTTTACAGTTAATATACATGTATATCTATAATAATAGTCAAGAAAACAACAAAGAACAGCAAAATTTCATTAAAGGGTTGTTCGATTCGTCTGAAAATTCATTGGCTGATAGATCTTGACCAATTTAACAATTCTACCCTTGTCAGATTTGCTCTAAAAGCTTTAGTTTTTGAGATATAAGCCAAAAACTGCATTTCACCTTATGTTCTATTTTTAGCCATTGCGGCCATGTTTGTCGATGGATCAAAACTTCGGATAAACTATATAGACAAAATACCCTAAGGAACATTTTAGTTAAAGTTTGAAAGTATTTGGCCCAGTAGTTTCAGAGAAGATGATTTTTTAATAGATTACGACGACGGATGCAAAGTAATGAAATAAGCTCACATTGGGACCTTTGGAGCCCGAAGGGCCCCGGTGAGTTATAAAATGCGCTTGGAGGCAAATACATTTATAACGTGTTGTTATAATTTTTACATTGGATAACCGTGATGGCATTCCAGTGTATTGATGTCGCCTAGATTTTCATTACGTAACTTTCGTGTTGGGATTGTAACCGATCTATTAAACATGAAAAATGGGCGGACATTATCAAGTGCAAAATAACATTCCCTATCGCTTGTTATAATTTCATTTTTTTAATGGATACTCCAAAAAATACTTTTTTAGAACATAAATTAAGAATATGAAAATATTGTGTCGTTAGAAATATATATACAAGTAACAAATCTTTAATATCTATGCACACGCACAGAAAAAGTGTGTTAACGCATGCGGAAGAATATCTCAAGAACGTTTGCAATCTCCCATGCAGAGTTATCGGTCCTTGCTCTCGATAACTCTGTATGGGACATTGAACGTTTTGAGGAAAAATATGAATGCCTACTCAAATCCAATCTATTAGAAAATCGAATTATTACAGAAGAGTGTCCACCATGCACTTGCACTGCACTATGATTAGTATAGTAGAATAGAAGGATATACAAATGGATGAAAGTTTTATATACATGATAATAACTATGATATACAAATATAAATTTAATATATAACAACAAACCAGAGTATACTGATTTGTATCACTACAATATAATACGTATTACGATGAGGTTGAATTCCCTGTCATTTATTTCTCGAACTTGTCTCCAAAAAAATATATCTGGTTTTCAACCTCGCTTTCAGGTATAGAGATGTGATTTGTTTTAACATGCAGTCATCCGATGTTCAGTACTTCAGTACTTTAATTATATAACAGACAAGAACAAAATAAAATTCTTCAGTATATTTTTTTTAAAATTCAATTACGTTACATTGCTTTCAATTTTAAGCTAATTATTTAACAAAATGCTTCCAGATATATATCAACAAAGAACGTTTATAGTATTCAGTTTAAGTATTTGGGAAAAAAAACATATTGCGAGTACTTAGTCTTAATATTTTTGCGTGAACCACGCTTACTTATTCGCAAGTTTTCTTTGAGGGGTTCTCGCTTATATATCGGCGAGTTTTTATTGTGTCTATGGCCACTCGATATCTCTCGGCAGGAAGTCGGGACAAGATGGCTATACTTTTTTTGAAGTCATTGCAATAGAAACTATACGCATGGTTTCCGGCAAAAAATATCATGAACCAGGAGAAAAGTGAAAAAAACTTTCAAAATATAATAAATATGTTTCCTCTAAGCTTTTCTAATATTACAGTATAAATGAGCAAACTCGAACTTGTATAAAATAATTGAAAACAACCCGCTTAATTATTTCTTGCGTCAGAATCGCTTTTCTGGATTTACCTTCATCAGGAACGCTCAAAGCCAAACATTGAAATCCGAAGATGTATAAGTACCGAAACCGTTGTCTTAAAGAGCTATATGTCAAAAATACCAAAAATAAATAGCCAAGGGGGAGTTGAAACCTTAATTTCTTAATAATTTCAAAATTTATAAACGGACAATTTTAGTAAAGTTTGTTAAATCATGTCAGTACCGAAGTACTGACTACTGAGCTGATGATACCCTCGGGGACTGATAGTCCACCAGCAGAGGTATCGACCTTGTTATGTATAACCTTGTTATGCTTGGACATTTTTCAGACCGTTTACAAAAATATTTTTTTTCGGATAACGGTTTCAGTGATATTGATTTTGCTTTAATACGCAAATATCTATAACAATAGCAATATTCTTGTGAAGTTTTACGATGATCGGAGAAAAAATACCATAGGAAAAACGGAACTCTGATCTTTTGCACACAAAATGAAACGTTGGACATAACGTTTTTGCGTAAAAACGGGATAATTAAGTGTTATAATTCCTGGTAATTTAAATTTCCGTCCCTTTGGTGTCCTCACTTAGGAAAATTCCTGTGATATATTCTAGGTTGCGACACATTTGATGTGTTCTACGATGGCCTTCGGACATATCATAGTCATAAGACTGCTTTGATAAACAGGCATTAGTAATATAACTTCATACTATATTCTAATATGACGTGCTTCTTTCGCTTTGTGAACAAACCCATGCTCTAAATCCAATCAAATTTGTTTGCACATGCGTATATTGATCTCTTCAGAATAATGAATTTATCAAATTATCATGCACTTAATATATTTCCGTAACTTTTAAACACTTTCAAACTCTTAAATGGTGCACATGATGTTACTAATTCATTTATTAGGACCGTAATGTGTTGCATTCCGAAATTGACATATTTGACTGCCTAGATACTACAACCGTTCATGCTGGCTGTTCAAACTCCTCCCTCTGAAAAATCACAGTGCCAGCCGTTTGCTTCTTTACAAACAAAAAAAGGGAGGTTCATGGAAGAGCCTACACGAACGCTTTTACACTTATACTTATCGGACATAGAAATTACCTTAATTGTCCTATTCAGAATCGAAATAATTGATGCAAGCTATACTTTATTGTAGTTATAACATGGGTAGGCATTATTAAAAAAAGAGGGACGAAAGATACCAAAGGGACAGTCAAGACTCAAACTCATAAATCGAAAATAAACTGACAACGCCATGGCTAAAAATGAAAAAGTACAAACAGACAAACAATAATACACTTGACACAACATAGAAAACTAAAGAATAAACAACATATATTCTTGTTATTTTAGCCCTCACTTTCGCTCGGGCAAAAGAATCACGAATATAATGCCTACCCATGTTAAAACTTCAATAAAGTATAGCCTGCATCAATCATTTCTCAATTTTATATTCTAATCAGTGTATAATACAGAAAATTCTTAAATTTTACAACTGCTAAATCAGTTAATTCAAAAAAATGTGAACAATCTCAAATTTGCAGTTATTATCCATGTTTTATTCAGTAAAAGTGTTCTATTTCTATTTCTATGATCGTTTGTTTAATGTAATTTATTATATCATATCTGTAGATTTGCGTACTTTGTTATGATACTTTCATTGTGTCAAAATTATTTTTTAGCGGTTTTTTTTTACACCAAAACATTAACACAAATCGCAAGTTTCCGTAGAAATACATGTATGACCGGACTATTTGGACTGTGCAGACGTGTGAAATTAGTTTTTAAACAACATTTTATTAATTCAATTGTTGTTAATGTATGTTTAGGTTTTGCATTTATTTTATTATTCTAGACATTATCGTAAATTTAGACAAAAGCGTTTTACACGGATTATGTGTCATAATCTTGAACGAAGGTCTTAAATGCATTCACTCTATTTAGTTTATTATTTATTCTCTGTGACAGTTTGGACTATAATTTACAAATACGTGTCGGACACTTATTACATGTACTCTTTTAATCTACGGTTATTTCTAATTTGGCATCTATTAATCTTCTTAATCCTTTAATTGCTTGTGCTTATATATATTGTTATTGTTTGCATGTTATATTGCATTTAGTTTGGAGTTTGTTTTTCTATCTTGCCGGACTGCTAAAATAAAAGATTAGGAGCGAGATGGTCCTTCTTTTAGCCGGAACGCCATTTTACCCAGCTATAGAAACATAAAAACTGAATCCTTTATGTTTACGAGGGTGAACAATAATTGGAAAATTCGTATATGTCTTTTTTTAAATGGGAAAGTGCTGCATATAGCATAGAATTTAATATTATCTATTCATTTTTATTTTTGTTATCTTTGACTAACATCTCAAATATCGTTTGACATGTCTGGTTGAGACATTAATTTAATTTTTTTTTATACTGAATAGATTATCAGTTGGTGTCTCAACTATTTTGGATCTTTTCTATTTCTTTACAAAAACGTTTTGTATGAATAAACGGTCACACTTCATTATTATTTTACTAACATCATATCAAAATAATACGCGCATGGACTATTATTTAATTTTTCACCCTGATGTATGGATTGGATATATACGTTTTATAAAACAGTTATTTTATTAGAGGGAAAACTATTGGCGAATAAGCGTAATATATTGTCTTAACATGATGGGACAACGTTAACTTCACTGAGGGTTAATCATCTGTTAAGTTTCTCAAGAATAAAGCAATCAAATGTAAATAAAATGCAATTTAATGTCCAATATTAAACATATCAAGACACAGATGTAATAAAGATGTCATTGAAGTAATTAATAATGTCTTCATTAGCTAACAACTGTAACAGGTGCTCATCTCTGACCACTATGATAAGCACCATGTATGTAACCGAATACAAAATAATCATACTTGTTTCCATTGCATATAAATAGGGTCTGATTTAGATTTTGTAGATTTTTTGGCTGTTATCAAAGAAGCTACGTGATTGTGCAACAGATATATATATATAAAAAAAAGAAGCGATATGATTGCTAATAAGACAACAGAAATGAAAAGTCTACATAGATTATAATTTTATATTTAAACTTTAAACGAGAACTCGTGCAGTTAAACCTACAAAGTTATATGGTAATGACGTGTGTTTAACCCGCTTTCAAACCCAAATTTAGGAATGCTTGTTGTCCTTTTACCGAATTTATGACAAATGTCCTCCTGAAAAATACTGCATTTGAAATTTTGTAAATATATTCTTGGTTCCTCTCCAAAGCAACATACCGTATAGCGGGTTATTTTCACGGATGTAAAATTTCGCGATTTCCATATACGAAATATTTTGGCGGATTCAACACTTTTATCAATACCTTTGCATGTACACTTTTAAATTGGCGGAATTTATTTTGGCGATTTGTTCTATCCGCGTAAATTCACACCCTTCGAAAATAACCCGCTATACGGTATACATGTATAGCTATTTAAATAAATTGGTGGAAAATTGCTGTATATTTCAATATTGTGAAAGATATGAGTATACTGTACATCATTTGAGATGAATATCAATTTAATTATTTTCTCCAATAACCGGATAGAGTCTATCCTTTCCTTACTTATAATATCACCTGCTGATATGATCCCTTCCTATAGACACCATGTTAATATACAATATATGTACATTGTCGGAAAATATAAAATTTATTTGTATTAGCTTTAGAAACAGGTCGAAAAGCGAGGCTCCGCCGAGCTTTTCTCCTGTTTCGTAGCGAGTACAAATACATTTTATATTTTCCGATAATGTACATATATTGTTTTTATCCTGAAATTTAAACCCAACACTCGAAACTTTCGTTGTCGAATGTAAATCATATCTTTAATGTTTCAAAGAGATTGACAGTTTAAACGCAGACCGCGATGAGATCACCCAAAATGAACTGGTTCAGAAAAAGAAAAATCACAATCACCCCCTGCTCACCATGGAAGAGGGGTAACAGGAGACTTTATTTGTACATGTACAAATAAAGCAATAAATTATTTGTATACCTGTTATTTGTACAAAAGAAGGCTGAATCGATTGCAGGATAAAGTGTCTCTATCGACTCTTTCTTCAATCATTATATCACTTCCTTTGATTACTCCATAAAGGCACACATAAAGTGTCTCTATTAATCCTTCCTGTATTTATAACACCACCTCCTGATATTACACTCTCCTATAGACACCATAGAAAGTGTCCCTGTTGATCCTTTCTTTACTTATAACATCACCTGCTGATATAACCCCTTCATATAGACACCATAGAAAGTGTCTCTATTGATCCTTTCTTTACTTATAACATCACCTGCTGATATGACCCCTCGATATAGACATCATAGAAAGTGTCCCTATTGATCCTTAAATTTTCTTTACTTATAACATCACCTGCTGATATGACCCCTCGATATAGACATCATAGAAAGTGTCCCTATTGATCCTTTCTTTACTTATAACATCACCTGCTGATATGACCCCTCGATATAGACATCATAGAAAGTGTCCCTATTGATCCTTTCTTTGTTTATAACATCACCTGCTGATATGACACCTTCCTATAGACACCATAGAAAGTGTCCCTATTGATCCTTTCTTTACTTATAACATCACCTGCTGATATGACCCCTTCATATAGACATCATAGAAAGTGTCTCTATTGATCCTTTCTTTGCTTATAACATCACCTGCTGATATAACCCCTTCATCATATAGACATCATAGAAAGTGTCTCTCTTGACCCTTTCTTTACTTATAACATCACCTGCTGATATGACCCCTTCCTATAGACATCATAGAAAGTGTCTCTATTGATCCTTTCTTTACTTATAACATCACCTGCTGATATGACCCCTCGATATAAACATCATAGAAAGTGTCCCTGTTGATCCTTTCTTTGTTTATAACATCACCTGCTGATATGACCCCTTCCTATAGACATCATAGAAAGTGTCTCTATTGATCCTTTCTTTACTTATAACATCACCTGCTGATATGACCCCTCGATATAGACATCATAGAAAGTGTCCCTGTTGATCCTTTCTTTGTTTATAACATCACCTGCTGATATGACCCCTTCCTATAGACATCATAGAAAGTGTCTCTATTGATCCTTTCTTTACTTATAACATCACCTGCTGATATGACCCCTCGATATAGACATCATAGAAAGTGTCCCTGTTGATCCTTTCTTTGTTTATAACATCACCTGCTGATATGACCCCTTCATATAGACATCAAAGAAAGTGTCTCTATTGATCCTTTCTTTACTTATAACATCACCTGCTGATATGACCCCTTCCTATAGACACCATAGAAAGTGTCTCTATTGATTCTTTTTTTACTTATAACATCACCTGCTGATATGACCCCTTCATATAGACCCCATAGCAAGTATCCCTGTTGACCCTTTCTTTACTTATAACATCAACTGCTGATATGACCCCTCGATATAGACATCATAGAAAGTGTCCCTATTGATCCTTTCTTTGTTTATAACATCACCTGCTGATATGACCCCTTCCTATAGACACCATAGAAAGTGTCTCTATTGATCCTTTCTTTACTTATAACATCACCTGCTGATATGACCCCTCGATATAGACATCAAAGAAAGTGTCTCTATTGATCTTTTCTTTACTTATAACATCACCTGCTGATGTGACCCCTTCATATAGACACCATAGAAAGTATCTCTGTTGACCCTTTCTTTACTTATAACATCACCTGCTGATATGACCCCTTTCTATAGACATCATAGAAAGTGTCTCTATTGATCCTTTCTTTTCTTATAACATCACCTGCTGATATGACCCCTTCCTATAGACATCATAGAAAGTGTCTCTATTGATCCTTTCTTTTCTTATAACATCACCTGCTGATATGACATCTTCATATAGACATCAAAGAAAGTGTCTCTCTTGATCCTTTCTTTACTTATAACATCACCTGCTGTTATGACCCCTTCATATAGACATCATAGAAAATGTCTCTATTGATCCTTTCTTTACTTATAACATCACCTGCTGATATGACCCCTTCATATAGACACCATAGAAAGTGTCTCTATTGATCCTTTCTTTACTTATAACATCACCTGCTGATATAACCCCTTCATATAGACACCATAGAAAATGTCTCTCTTGATCCTTTCTTTACTTATAACATCACCTGCTGATATAACCCCTTCATATAGACACCATAGAAAATGTCTCTATTGATCTTTTCTTTACTTATAACATCACCTGCTGATATGACCCCTTCATATAGACATTATAGAAAGTGTCTCTATTGATCCTTTCTTTTCTTATAACATCACCTGCTGATATGACCCCTTCCTATAGACATCAAAGAAAGTGTCTCTCTTGATCCTTTCTTTACTTATAACATCACCTGCTGATATGACCCCTTCATATAGACATCATAGAAAATGTCTCTATTGATCCTTTCTTTACTTATAACATCACCTGCTGATATGACCCCTTCATATAGACATCAAAGAAAGTGTCTCTCTTGATCCTTTCTTTACTTATAACATCACCTGGTGATATGACCCCTTCATATAGACACCAAAGAAAGTGTATCTCTTGATCCTTTCTTTACTTATAACATCACCTGCTGATATGACCCCTCGATATAGACATTATAGAAAGTGTCTCTATTGATCCTTTCTTTAATTATAACATCACCTGCTGATATGACCCCTTCCTATAGACATCATAGAAAATGTCTCTATTGATCCTTTCTTTACTTATAACATCACCTGCTGATATGACACCTTCCTAAAGACACCATAGAAAGTGTCTCTATTGATCCATTCTTTACTTATAACATCACCTGCTGATATGACCCCTCGATATAGACATTAAAGAAAGTGTCTCTATTGATCCTTTCTTTACTTATAACATCACCTGCTGATATGACCCCTTCCTATAGACACCATAGAAAGTGTCTCTATTGACCCTTTTTTTACTTATAACATCACCTGCTGATATGACCCCTTCGTATAGACATCATAGAAAGTGTCTCTATTGATCCTTTCTTTACTTATAACACCACCTGCTGATATGACCCCTCGATAAGACATCATAGACAGTGTCTCTATTGATCCTTTCTTTGCTTATAACATCACCTGCTGATATAACCCCTTCATATAGACATCATAGAAAGTGTCTCTATTGGTCCTTTCTTTACTTATTACATCACCTGCTGATATGACACCTTCCTATAGACAACATAGAAAGTGTCTCTATTGATCCTTTCTTTTCTTATAACATCACTTCCTGATATGATAAAGAAAGGATCAATAGAGACACTTTCTATAATGTCTATAGGAAGGGGTCACATCAGCAGGTGATGTTATAAATAAAGAAAGGATCAATAGAGACACTTTCTATGCTGTTTTTATGGAGGAGTAATATCAGCAGGTGATGTTATAAGTAAAGAAAGGATGAATAGAGACACTTTCTATGGTGTCTATAAGAAGGGGTCATATCAGCAGGTGATGTTATAAGTAAAGAAGGGATCAATAGAGACACTTTCTATGGTGTCTATAGGAAGGGGTCATATCAGCAGGTGATGTTATAAGTAAAGAAAGGATCAATAGAGACACTTTCTATGTTGTCTATATCGAGGGGTCATAGCAGCAGGTGATGTTATAAGTAAAGAAAGGATCAATAGAGACACTTTCTATGCTGTCTATATCGAGGAGTCATATCAGCAGGTGATGTTATAAGTAAAGAAAGGATCAATAGAGACACTTTCTATGGTGTCTATAGGAAGGGTCATATCAGCTGGTGATGTTATAAGTAAAGAAGGGATCAATAGAGACACTTTCTATGGTGTCTATAGGAAGGGGTCATATCAGCTGGTGATGTTATAAGTAAATAAAGGATCAATAGAGACACTTTCTATGATGTCTACCCACAAGGGTGACTGGGGAATAGAAATATGGTCACTTGGTCTTCTCCCGACCGACAGTAAAACGCTTGTCGAAGTGGGGCTTCCGTTTGGGTGTGCGGGATGTATTAAGTTCGCAGTCACGTCCGGTCAGAATGGGGACGTTTAATCCGATGTCTCGTGTAAAGAGAGTGCCACGCTCTTTGCACGTTAAGAACCCTTGCAACAACTCTTTGAGGGCCCGTAGGTGGCCTGTTGCAAGGCAAAATTTCTGTCCCTATCCAATTAACCCTCATTTTCCAATGGCAGTCCAAATTTCCCCGACCATCATCCCAGATGGTCTCTATTGTGACAAGACCTACATATTGTATTTATTGTGAACTTGTACTCGTCCTGTACAAGTTCACAAAAATAGGCATGAAATATTTGCCACTGGACGTTAAGCAACCAGCAATCAATCAATAAATGATGTCTATAGGAAGGGGTCATATCAGCAGGTGATGTTATAGGTAAAGAAAGGATCAATAGAGACACTTTCTATGGTGTCTATATGAAGGGGTCATATCAGCAGGTGATGTTATAAGCAAAGAAAGGATCAATAGAGACACTTTCTATGATGTCTATATGAAGGGGTCATATCAGCAGGTGATGTTATAAGTAAAGAAAGGATCAATAGAGACACTTTCGTGTCTATATGAAGGGGTCATATCAGCAGGTGATGTTATAAGTAAAGAAAAGATCAATAGAGACACTTTCTATGGTGTCTATAGGAAGGGGTCATATCAGCAGGTGATGTTATAAGTAAAGAAAGGATCAATAGAGACACTTTCTATGGTGTCTATAGGAAGGAGTCATATCAGCAGGTGATGTTATAAGTAATAAAAGGATCAATAGAGACACTTTCTATGGTGTCTATAGAAAGGGGTTTTATCAGCCGGGGATGTTTTAAGTAAAGAAAGGGTCAATAGAGACACTGTCTATAGTGCCTATAAGAAGGTGTTATATCAGCAGGTGATGTTATAAGTACAGAAAGGGTCAATAGAGACACTGTCTAAGATGTCTATAGGAAGGGGTCATATCAGCAGGTGATGTTATAAGCAAAGAAAGGATCAATAGACACTTTCTATGGTGTCTATATGAAGGGGTCATATCAGCTGGTGATGTTATAAGTAAAGAAAGGATCAATAGAGACACTTTCTATGGTGTCTATGTGAAGGGGTCATATCAGCAGGTAATGTTATAAGTAAAGAAAGGATCAATAGAGGCACTTTCTATGGTGTCTTTAGGAAGGGATCATGTCAGCAGGTGATGTTTTAAGTAAATAAAGGGTCAATAGAGACACTGTCTTTGGTGTCTTCGCGAAGGGATCATATGAAAAGATGATGTGATAAGTAAAGAAAGGGTCCACAGGGACACTTTCTATGGTGTCTATATGAAGGGGTCATATCAGCAGGTGATGTTATAAATAAAGAAAGGATCAATAGAGACACTTTCAGAATTGTTTATAGGAAGAAGTCATATCAGTCGATGAAGTTAGAAGTAAAGAAAGGGCCAAAAGAGACACTTTATATATATATGGTTCATCTTTCACAAAAAAATACCGAAAGAATTTAGTATAATTTTACAAAATATTCATCATGTCTTGTGCAGAAAATATTTAACCACATCTACATCATGGTGTCATCTTTTATCCCAATTTAATATTGTTACTTGGGAATAATGTTAAAGTGTAATGGCAACTTAAATTTAGCGTTATCCTTACCAATGGAAAAAGCTAGGAAAGCATGTTTTAAGATTAAGAAAACAATTTGATTGGATAATCCTTGTAAACTTTTAGAAAAATTATGTGATTCATTAGTAAGTCCGATATTGCTGTATTGTAGTGAGATTTGTGGTGTTTTTGATAATTCGGGAGACAATTCCATTTGGAAAAAATCCATATGAAATCATAAAAGAAATTCTAGGTGTTCATGGCAAATGAATTAATGCTGCTTTATTGTAGAGCCGAACTTTGCACGCTACCGCTGTGGTAAAAAATCTCATTTTATTTATTAAGTTTTTTTAACATATGTTTAGGTCTTAAAACACACTTGTATCCAATTTTTTCTGGCAACTGAAAAAAAAAGAAACCCGTGCACAAATAAATGTATTCTATTTTAAACAATCTAGGATTTTCAAACCTAGCTGGGGAAGTTGTCTATATTTAACAATGTTAAACAAGTATTAAACAACGATTAATTGATCAGTGCACACAGGATTAATCATAAAAAATGCACGATTTATCCAAACTAAAACTTTATCAACAATTTCATAATTCAAGTCAGCGTAGTTTTTATGTTGATGTTCTAAGTAATTAATTAGAAAGGTCATCTCTGTGTAAAATAAGATTAAGTGCACATAATCTTGCTATTGAAAAGGGCGACATTTAGGTTTACCCATGCACCGATGAACGAGTTTGTAATGTATGTAAATCGGGTGAGGTAGAAGATAAAAATCACTTTTTACTGAAATATGAAAAAAAATAATTTAACTACAGAATAAACTTTAAAACTATTATATCAAATATACTTCCTACATGTTGTTGTGAAAATCAGCTTAATATTAAAAGCTGCATTAATAGTAATTCTTTAAAAGTCCTGAAAGTGACAAGTTCTTATCTACATAAATATCTGGTATATAGAAATGTGAATTTGGCTTCTTTTAAACCAATTATTGTAATTGTGTTTGTGCCAATAAAGTATTTGTATTTGTATTTGAATTTATTCTGATATAAGAGCAAAGTCCCGTAAGATCCCTTTTAATATTTTAAAGAATGATTATATTTGTGTTAAACCCCAAAAGTGACGCAGGAACTGCAGAAATATGATCACTTTTGTCTTTGAACCGACAGTAAAGTCCCTGAGAATGTTGGGCGTTCTTTGGATGAATAAATACGCAGCCACGTCTAGTCAGAAAGGAGATTTTGCATCCTTTGTCTCGTGACGAGATAAAGAGCCAGGCTCTCTGTACGTTAATAGCCCTTGGAAGAACTTCTCCTTGCAGGGTCTGGAGGTGGGCTGTTGCAAGGCTAAATTTCAATTTCTTTATCAAATATACCCTCATTTTCCAGTGTAATTTCAAATTTGTCGACATTGATTTCGATTAAAGACCTTCTGGTTGAATTAATGATTATTGATTTGATATCATCATGAGCATGCATGAAATATTTGATGCTGAACGTAAAACAAACCACAATAAATTAATTTGATATAACTGTATCAGTGTAAATTAAATATACTTCTTCTGCTAGTGTTGTGGGGGTATACAATACATTATTACAATAATAATTTATTAACGTCTCACCATCAATAATATAGTAAACACAATTCACATTATAAAAGGAAACCTTAAAATTATTAATGCCATTCTAAAAAGAATTATGAGAGACGGATTAAAAAGGAACTATAGTATTTACAAATTTCCAAAAAGCTATTATAAAACAAAAGTTAAATATTAAAACATATTTACATCAATTATAGGTATAAAACCCCGTCTTCTACGATCTAAAATAAGTTTGCAGGTTTTGATACATTTTTGTATCACATTAATATTTTCACTCGCTAAAATAAATGAAAGTTTCAATGAATTCGGCAATAGACTAAAATTTTCGTTTTCAAAGTTTAAAATTTTATACAGTTTGTCTCTACGATCTTCGTACAACGGACATACATTCAATACATGCTCTTCCGTTTCAATTATATCGTCACAAACAAAACAAGTTCTTTGATCTATTGGAAGACTCTCGTAGCGTCCTGTCTCCACCCGTATTGGGACAACACCACAGCGAAATTTATGTTGAATAATTGAAAAAATGAGTAATTACTAATTAAAAAAGCAAATCTTGGAACACAAGAAAAAAAGATAAGGCAAATTAACACTAGTGATATCAAGGCTCCTCTATAAAAATATATGTGAATAAAATGCATAATGATTATGTATTGATACAAATTATAAAATACATTTACACCATGATTACATTGAAAGTGTAAGGATACCCTACATTTATCATGATAAACATGTTCACTGTGAACGAAGTCAAATTTTAGAATGACTATCCTCCCCCTTTTTACATCTTGTAAATTACTCAAATCATAGTTTTGCATTCATTATAAAATCATAGATAAAATTATATCAATTGTGTGGCAAACTTCTTTTAGTGGTGTCCAAACAATAAAATTTTAAGAAAAAAATAACCTATTTTCTCCTTTTAGTTTAAATAATTTCATTTCACTTGGTTTTTTTTTATCGTTGCAAGATTAATACAATTTATTGTTTCCCAAATCAATATTTTATGTACTATAAAAAAGACAAAACTCTTAAAAGTAAATTCAAATTTTACAAACCATTTAAATCATACTTTCCTGCAATCTTACATAACTAATGCTAGCTGTTATTTAACTTAATTAATAAAGTAACATGGCATTAATTTTTAATTTACAACCCGTTAGTGTACAAAGGGAAGCAACTTTAGTTGTTCTACGTAGGGGTAAAATTGGCAGGTTAATGGTGCAAAATCAGCAGGTGCCATATCAGCAGATGAGTGATCTAGACCCGTCTCGGAAAATCCGTGTTTTTGTCTCTCTGACAGCCTCTTGTTTAAAGTTGAAACTATCTTCCATGCGGTCGTACTAGGTAAAATTGGCAACCATAAAAGACTGATTCTGATCAAAACTCGCTCTGGTTGAAATTTAGAAGTCAGTCATTTGTTGTGCTGAAATACTTTTTTATAATTCTTCTATGCTACATAGTTAAACATTTCCCATTATGATTAGCATAAGCATCCTTTTAAATAATCTTTAAATCGACACATTGGGTCAGATCCAGGTTAATTCACGACATTATATTTGTCGAAATATTGAACTCTCCGGATGTATCATTGTTAAACCCGTTAAGCTGTTTATCTGCTTTGTTGAAAAACGATAAATAAACAAAATTATATATAAGCAATGTATTTATATAGTTAAAGTTCAATGGAATGGGGCGGATATAATGTGATATTGTATATTTTGAGTTAAAAATTAATTATAGTTTGCAGCTCGTGACGATTTACGACTTATATCTTCGTTGTCCGTTCTTTGTATGAAAAACATTAAGACAAACCCTTTCAACTTGTCATTAAGTTTGGAATGGGAAATACTAGTGTAAAGCGAAAAGTATTAATATAAATAATTGAAGATGAAGTAAATCTGAATAGTCTATGGACAGATGATATACTTCATATTATCGACTTTTGTCTCCAGGTTCTACAATTATCCGACAGGTTACCCACTCAGTACATCCTGGTACTCAATCAATTAAGAGCAGCCAAAAAAAGTAAAATCAAATATATTATCGGTGCAATTTGGGAAAAAAAATACTATTTTCCGATGTTTTAATATTATTCTATATTTGCAAAACAGACAAAAACCAATTTAGGTTATGGCAAATACAAAACAAACATGATCATGTATAGAAAGCATTTAAACAGTAAACTTTCCCTCAAATTTGTACCGATTAAAATCTTGAATTTTCTTATATACGTTGCTGTCGCTTGACCGAGTCTACCACAGAGAAGGTTTCCCGTCGAAAAATATCAATTCCGGAGTCAAAAATCGGTAATATGAAAATGGATAAGTTGGTTGAAGATGAAAGCCAAACAATAGTCCAATTAGCACCAGTCCACACGAAAATTTAGACATAAAAATGGTGAGCAACATTAGCCAACTTGGTTCCGGGATAAAATCAGGTGTTTTATAAAAGTTTATCGTTTGAATTGTTTTACATTTGGGGACCTTTTATAGCTAACTATGTGGTATGGGCTGAATGTTGAAGGCCGTACTGTGACTTATAGTTGTTAATTTCTGTGTCATTTGGTCTCTTGGGAACTGTGAAAAGTGGTCTTATAGACAATCATACCACATCTTCTTTTTTTTATATAAACACTACATTTATCAATAGTAACACCCAATGTGTTGTTTATTGGTTAGAAATTAACTCAAAAACGATATTCCGCAGAAAAAAATATACGGGATTCCGACCTCGACTAATAAAATCGAATTACATAACGGTCAACCATGTCATTATGTCGACTGTCGACTGTCAAACTTTTGAAGAGTAGGCTCAACTTTACCATTAAAAAACTTTTGTTTCGTAGTTTTCTATTATTTATGATTTTTATTATGGGCACCATCATGAGTTGGTTGTCTATCATGGAATTTCTATATCAATGATTGTAACAGACATTTCTAAATTGTCATAAATTCCGGATGTTAGCGAGCTTTCTCTAGTTTTCGTATTGCTCATTCTCTAGTTTTCGTGTCTTTTCGTCAATCTTCGTTCTTTGTTATGATATGTCGGTATCATGAAGATTATGTCTTTTCGTCAATCTTCGTTCTTTGTTATGATATGTCGGTATCATGTAGATTTATGAGTTTTATGCTTGCAGATAATTCTTGAGCTGTTTATTATTTATGTTGCTTTTGGTTGCTCTGGTCTAGCATGTTTTACTTCATTCTAAATTTGTTGCTTATTTTTATTGCATGCTATGTATGTAAGATTCAACTTTATATTATGGGTTGTTTTAAATGTCAAACTAGACTGTTTTTATGTTATTTATATGTTTCTGTATTCGGTCAAAAGCTCCTTACAGCTTGTGTTGTATATTTGTACTAATGCCGAATCAAACTAAAGTTTTCTTATCTTATCTTATCTTATCTTATCTTATCTTATCTTATCTTATCTTATCTTATCTTATCTTATCTTATCTTATCTTATCTTATCTTATCTTATCTTATCTTATCTTATCTTATCTTATCTTATCTTATCTTATCTTATCTTATATCTCCCTTTCATTTCTTTGAAAATTGAAGTCATATAAGAACATAACCTAAAGCTTAAAAAAAGCATCGGTTCGTAATTTGAAAGAATTTGGAGAAATTTTTTTTTTTAAAATGACTCGAATTATATAGAAACTTAGGCTAAGATTTCGATCGTCTTGCTAATAAACAGTATATTGATTCATTATTTGGTAGAAGTGGGTCTAAACTATATCAATGCTAAAAATGTAACGAAATCTGTTACATATGCATAACTTATTTAACTTTATTAAATTACATCACGGTGAATTAGTTTACATTGATCAACATGCAGATACCCTTTGAATACCCATGATCATAAATATTTTTCTAAAGAATAATATATGAAAATCAATAATTCAGGTTTACTATAAATTACATTTTTAAATCAAATAATATCATTATGAAACAAGTGATGTATATACATGTCGTGGTATTGTTTTAGTTTACAGGTTGAACCAAGATTTCAAGATTTCAAGATTTTATTGTACACTCTGACAGTTTACACTGTTACAAGAGGCAGATATACATAATATACAGCTTGACAGAAGTGGTATAATAACGGAACAAAATTGAAATAAACATATATGCAGGTCAATTTAATATAAGTCACCACTCAGTTAGACAAAGATAAGGTTTGTTCCATCTTTGAATATGGAAAGCCTCAGCTGTCTTATATTAAAGATTTACATAACGTTATGCTGAAGCTTCCATTGTAAAGTTAATACAGCGTGATGATGAATTAAATCATCAAAATGAAAACTTTAAATAATAAAATGCTAAGTTGAATCTGCGTTGTGTTGACTTGCAACTTCAAGTGTTGATGTTGTGAAATCATCGTGGTAAGCCACGGCGTTATGATGATATGCTTATAACACGTAACGTTGAATCGAAACTGCATATTGTTAAGTTGACATTGAACGATGTAAACTTGATACTCGATAAAGCTTAGACGTACTCTTAGATTGCTAGGATAACAAATAAAACGAAAAGTTGAACTTTATGATGTTGACTTATTATTGATGAATGTAAAGTTTAGTTATCAGACCGTTATATCATTATTATGTCACGATAGGCTTATCATAATGTATGTAGACTTTAAATGTCACGATAAGCTAACCATACAATATGCTCACTAGAAATTACACGACGTACAGTTGAAAGTACGTGTTGTTGAGCTAGGATTGCACAATGTTAAATCAATATTATGTCACGATAAGCTAACCATACAATATGCTCACTAGAAATTACACGACGTACAGTTGAAAGTACGTGTTGTTGAGCTAGGATTGCACAATGTTAAATCAATATTATGTCACGATAAGCTAACCATACAATATGCTCACTAGAAATTACACGACGTACAGTTGAAAGTACGTGTTGCTGAGCTAGGATTGCAGAATGTTAAATCAGTATTATGTCATGATAAGCTACCAATGCAATATGCTCACTAGAAATTACACGACGTACAGTTGAAAGTATGTGTTGTTGAGCTAGGATTGCACAATGTTAAATCAATATTATGTCACGATAAGCTAACCATACAATATGCTCACTAGAAATTACACGACGTACAGTTGAAAGTACGTGTTGCTGAGCTAGGATTGCACAATGTTAAATCAATATTATGTCACGATAAGCTAACCATACAATATGCTCACTAGAAATTACACGACGTACAGTTGAAAGTACGTGTTGTTGAGCTAGGATTGCACAATGTTAAATCAATATTATGTCACGATAAGCTAACCATACAATATGCTCACTAGAAATTACACGACGTACAGTTGAAAGTACGTGTTGCTGAGCTAGGATTGCAGAATGTTAAATCAGTATTATGTCATGATAAGCTACCAATGCAATATGCTCACTAGAAATTACACGACGTACAGTTGAAAGTACGTGTTGTTGAGCTAGGATTGCACAATGTTAAATCAGTATTATGTCATGATGAGCTACCAATGCAATATGCTCACTAGAAATTACACGACGTACATTTGAAAGTACGTGTTGTTGAGCTAGGATTGCACAATGATAAATCAGTATTATGTCACGATAAGCTAACCATACAATATGCTCACTAGAAATTACACGACGTACAGTTGAAAGTACGTGTTGTTGAGCTAGGATTGCACAATGTTAAATCAATATTATGTCACGATAAGCTAACCATACAATATGCTCACTAGAAATTACACGACGTACAGTTGAAAGAAAGTGTTGTTGAGCTAGGATTGCACAATGTTATAAGTTATAACATTATTATGTCACGATAGGCTAATCAAACATTATTTTGACATGAAACGACACGAAGGTGGAAAAACGGTCCACTGATGTTGGATCTGAGGTATCTTGCAAATAGTGCCGCATATGCGTAGTAGTTATATGATATAAAAAGAGAATATATTCAAAATACATTAGTCTACTTTCTTGTTACACTGTAACAGTACGGTCCATGTAATATTATTATTTCAAAATTTGAAAAAGTTTTGAAATTTTGAAATTTTCACCAAATTATTAAAATTCTAAATGTCGTTTTTAGATTTGATAGTTTAGATATTTGATCAACTTTTAAAGTACTCTTAACGTGCAGTTTTTTGATTATTACGCTTTTGGAAAGTTTGATTTTTGAAAGTTTTTGATGAAGATATCAAAATTAGAAAATGGGCGAAAAGAGGGGTACCTGTAAACTGCAAAACGGAACAATACTGTGCAATTGAAAATTTCTTGCTATTGCGCAATATTGTGCAATTAGATATTTCTTGTTATTGCTTAATACTGTGCAATTGAAAATTTCTTGCTATTGCACAATACTGTGCAATTGAAGATTTCATGCTATTGCGAAATACTGTGCAATTGAAAATTTCTTTCTATTGCGCAATACTTAATATAATAATTTTGGACCCCGATTTGGACCAACTTGAAAACTTGGCCCATAATAAAAAAATCTAAGTACATGTTTAGATTCAGCATATCAAAGAACCACAAGAATTCAATTTTTGTTAAAATCAATCTAAGTTTAATTTTGGACCCTTTGGACCTTAATGTAGACCAATTTGAAAACAGGACCAAAAATTAAGAATCTGAATACACGGTTAGATTTGGCATATCAATATCTGTATTATACCACAATTGTATTTATGTTCATGTATATCCATACTCTCCCTAAGGAGGATAATAAATATATATAAATATATACATGTATATGTCGTGTACAAGTTGCGATTTTGTACAGGTTATAACATGTACAAAAATATTGTACATGTTATAACTTGTATAATGCAAAAATACAAGTTATAACATGTACAAAAGTACCTCATACATGTTATAACCTGTACAAAATATTGCTTAAAATGGTTTTAACTTGTACAAAATTTAAAATAAAGTAAAATATACATTTAAATTCACCAATGCATAAAGAACAACAATAAATAGACCAGAAAGTGTCTTTTTCTGTAGAGGACAATGATCACAAAGTTTCAGAAATATATGTTTCATGACTTATGTTGGCAAAATGTGTTTTCATGTAATTGTATGTTTTATGCAGTCCATCATGGCTTAAATAAGTGTGAAACTATTTACTAAAAGCTTGCATTCCTCAATGACAATTACATTAGATACTAGTAACTAAATTCTTCCAAAAAATTTAAGAACGATTCCTAATAATTTTGGGAAATACTCCTCCCTCTCGATTTTATAGCGTGCAAACACTAAAACAATGTCTTATATGCTTACTCTGTAAAAGTAAGAGAGAGCTGAAATAGTTTTCATTGGACCACGCTTCATTATCAATATCTTTGGATCTACTCTTCAACATTTTTGGCCTACAACATGACTTATGTAAATTTATAACTCAATTTTTGTTTATAAACTATAAGATCATTGCATGAGGCGAATGTCATTTTGATATGTTTTAAATATATATCCTCTACTTTGAAAGCATGTATTTGTGGCCTTTGGATGTTGTCTGCTCCACGGGCAGGTTGTTTTTTTAGACACATACCCCATTTCAATTCTCAATTTTATTTGTAAACACATCTATCCTGACTATCCTCTTATGTCTTTTAGTATCTAGAATAAAAGTATTTTACTAATGCCTTCAAAGTGGACACTCACAATTATAATTCATCAAATAAAGATATGTCCATAGATAGTCATAAGAGATCATAAAACATGTCCTAAGATATATCTTATGACAGGTCTTAAGAATGCGTTGTAATACCGACCCCTGGACATTAACTGGGACAACATCCCTAACGCGCCTCGAAATGAGGAACTCAAAAGTCATGTGTAAAGAAAAAATCTCTGTGTAGTGATATTGGATATGTTTCTAATTTTTACAAATGACTGAACTTAACCATTTGTGGTGATTAGGAAAGTAGAGGAATATAGAATAAATGTGTAAAAACTATGGAGCTATAAAATGTGTTCAAAGTATTAAATTTTCAAAGAACTTATTGTGTTAAAAAGTGGATATTTTACCACAAGGAGCCACATCACAAAAGGATGTTCGAGGTATGCTAATTTACGGAAAAAGTAATCTCACTTTGTACCCCGAAAATTTAACCACATTTGTGAAAATGTCACAGCTAACTAAAGAGCTATCCAAGTTTACGATATGGACTGAGCTACAGGAAAAAAACGTTACCATTACCGCCTATGTAAAAACAATTAAAGATATTGACCCAACTGTATCAAAAAGGGACAAACACACTAACATGAAGGAATAATAAAAAAGTTATGAAAATGTTATTGAGGTCAATATCATCTGTTGCGATAATAGAAAACTATCCTTATTTTTTGATTTTGTTCAAGTTAAAACCATTTTTAAGCAATATTTTGTACAGGTTATAACATGTATGGGGTACTTTTGTACATGATATAACTTGTATTTTTGCATTATACAAGTTATAACATGTACAATATTTTTGTACATGTTATAACCTGTACAACAAAATCGCAACTTGTACACGACATATATATAATTCATTTTTTGATGAAATCAAACAAAGTTTAATTTTGGACATTTTTGGCCCCTAATTCGTTGGTATCAAAACTCCCAAAATCAATCCAAACCTTCCTTTGTGGTCATAAACCTTGTGCTAAAATTTCATAGATTTCTGTTTACGTATACTAAAGTTATTGTGCGAAAACAAACAAAAATGCTTATTTGGGCCCTTTTGGCCTCTAATTCCTAAACTATTGGGACCAAAACACACAAAATCAATCCTAACTTTCCTTTTATTTCCATAAACCTTGTGTTTAAATTTCATAGATTTCTTTTTACTTTTATTAAAGTTAGAGTGCGAAAACCAAATGTCGTCGGACGACGACGACGACGACGACGCCAACGTGATACCAATATACGACCAAAAAATTTTCAATTTTTGCGGTCGTATGAAAATACTGATATATCAGGAGATACACACCGGATATTATGTGTAAATTATTACATAAAGTATTGTGCAATAGCAGGAAATATTCAATTGCATATTATTGCGCTATAGCATAGTATTGCGCTATAGCATAGCATTGCGCTATAGCATAGTATTGCGCTATAGCATAGTATTACATTACATCATAGTATTGCGCATTAGCAAGAAATCTTCAATTGCAGCGAATTGCGCAATAGCATTTACAGGGGCGGATCCAGCCGGTTCCAAACCCATGACAAAAAAGGGGGGGTCCAACTATATGTTCACATTTAAATGCATTGATCGTCCAAAAAAAGGTGGGTTCCAACCCCCGGAACCCTCCCCCTGGATCTGCCACATCCAAGACATCTTCATTTTCAATCTATTGTGCAATAGCTCAATATTGGACCAGGAAGAAATCTTGGATTGCACATTATTGCGCAATAGCAAAACAAAAAATCGATTGGAATTGAATACAAATATTTAAACCCATTTCAAATTTTAAAGATCTTTCACCACATTTATTATGTGTCAGAAACCTATATTATGTCAAAAGTTTGATCACAATCCAATTTCAGACTGTATCAAACTAAAATAATGTGTCGAAACTTGCACCAACTGTTCAGGGTTCGACCACTGCGGTCGAATCAGGATGAGCTCAGCGAAGCATTTTATTTAGTTATTGTAGCACAATCAACCTTAAGCAAAGTACAAATACGCATCTATGTCCAGTCAGAATGGGTCGTGTAAAGAGAGTCAGTGCCACGATCTCTGCACAATGAATTTTGCCATTTTGGCCACACACCAATTGTTCTCTTAAAAAAACAGGACAATGTAAAACGCTGAATTTTTAAGTAAAGCATTTACCTACGGAACTATTGTGACAGATATTTGACATAAATATTGGACATAGCTGACGTTACAAATATTAATTAAATACTTTAAAGGCCAAATTTTCATGTCCAGTTTTTAGTTCAAGTAAACTTAGTAACATCGATATCTTAATTAAAATTTATAATGTTATTTTATATTATGTTTTATATAGATTCTAAGTTGTGTATTGTTTTATATTAAGGTTAAGAAAATATTAATAAATATATTTTGAAACATATTTTGGTAATTTCAAAAGTAGAAATTACAGAAATTAAAGAAAACTCATCTTTTATATAAATGATAATTATGGCCTAGTTCTGGACCATAACTATATTCGGTCACTCTTATTTTAATTTATTGTGGACTAACAATAACAGCTTCATGGCCTCTATGACACTTAGAAAGTGGTATATAAGGAAATCAAGTCGCTAAAACATTAATAGCGTATTTCTTGATTTTCTAGGTGAGTCTCTTGGTGTTCGAAATAATTTAGATTAAAAATTATTTTTCTTTTTATTTTACTTTGGAAAAATAAGACAAAGTTTATAAATAATTTATATTTTAATTTAAAAAAAAGGTTTAATTTAATGGTAATTATTATTGTTATTATATTATATTTAATTTGAATTGTGATATTTAATTATTGTTTTCAATTAATTTTTGACTATAATATTTGTACTGTGAAATTGTATTATAATTATAATGATGTTCTCTTTATTAAATTAATAGCGTATTTCTTGATTTTCTAGTTTGGTTTTCTTTCCGTTGTTGATTCCGGCCTCCTACCGTGAGCCTCCCCTTAGATTGTACCAAAAGGTATTACAATTGTTGGGTACAACGTACATATACACCATTACCAAAAATATCAACACAATATTTGGTGTAGGCCCGTTAATAAAAGCTGACATGAACAATCAACATCCAGACCTTAAAGCATGCCAGAAACTAAGACAGTGTTTCGACAATTCGAACCGGAATATTTACAGTTGAACATTATTTTTGTACCGTTCGGACTATTCAATTCTATATATTTCCAGTAAATGATTTATTTGTGAATAATCAGAATACACCATTGAACAATGACACAAGCTGAATATCAAAGAACTGTTACATATTATTATAAAAGAAGAACTTTTATCAACATCAGTGACAATAATATTAAATTTATATTGTTGTGTATTTTCATTGTAAACATATATTTTCATGAAACTGTGAGTACATCAAAAGCTTATTTCTAAAGTCTAAATTTTTATTTAAAATTTTCAGCTATCAAACAAAATGTTCATTTTCATCTCACAAATCTTATTGCGTTTCATGTCTTAAAACTTTAAGAACAACTTTTCTAAAAGACTGTCTAAACAAGTTATAAAACTATGTTTTTTTATAAGATGTTGTAAAATTTTATTCATTTAAATCATCCATTGAATAACTTTTTCAGAATGATGTTAATAAGAACTGAATGTTTGTGTTTCAAACGCATGTCAATATTAATATTTGCAATCAGTCGTCTTTAAGCTTAGGTTCAAACTTAATTAAGGGTTACATAACGTAAATATCCTTGTTTGTGAGTTACCTATTAGGAACAAGTTAGTAAAATTCTTGTTGCCGTTTACTGTACATTTTGAATAATATAATACCGGTACAGAGTTTATAATAATTCAATATATACATATATAGACAAGCATAATGCTCAGGCTACCTGAATAGCAGGGACGCCACAATTAATAGATATAATGGGTTACCTCACAAGAAGGAACGCCATTCAAAATATGCGCATGGGTCACCTCAGGAGCAGGGACGCCACAATCAATTGACAAAATGGGTTACCTCAAGAGTAGGAACGCCATCAAAATGATAAGACAGTAACTTAGAGACTGATAAAAGCAAAATCAAATTCTGTTTAAGATTATTCAAGTTTTTCATAATTCATATATTTTTGCAACATTTTGTTTCAACACTTTGCATATATTTCTAATAACATTTCATCAACTGTAAAGATAAACGTTCATTTGTAAGCATGAGTAACAAACTTTAAAGAACAACGATTTATAATTAATACTTAATAGTATTTTATCATCATAACATCAATTAAATTATAAAACAAATAAAAGATAAAAACACCAATTAAATAGTATTATTAAGGAATCTAAATAATGAAAAAAAAGAAAGAAAGAAAAAAAAAAAATTATTAAAATTAAGTTCAAGTTTTTTCCCCCGTTTAAAATCAAAAAGTAAATGCTGTATGTTTATGCATCCATTGGTTTTTCATCACTCAATTGCTTGTCTTCTATATTGTTTTGAGGTTTAAATATGGATATTGATTATTTACTTACACTCATAATTAAAAGTTATAAATCCATTTTCAAATTAATATAGTAAACATAAAAATACACAATTTCTTTAAAATTTTCTTTATTATTTATTTTATTTTGGAGTCCAAAATTTCTAAGGAGAGTGATGTATTGTGACAGATATTTGACATAAATATTGGACATAGCTGACGTTACAAATATTAATTAAACTAGAACACACCCGTGATATCGCGGGTCCGTGTCAGACTGAATTAAAGTATATAACAATGCGCAAGCCTTATTTTGATATTAGTATTGTCATCTGATAAAGTCATGCCGATTATAAGATACGCAGTTTTCTCTGCTTTCAAATCTTTCTGTTTGAATCCGTCGAACTGGAACTTATCAATTATTGGTAGTATAAATTAGTTGGAAAACAAAAGGTCCTGGAATGGAATATTTTTTAATCAACAGCATTATCCTATATTAGTTATAAAGTTGAATTCTTTGATTCGCTGTTTTACGTCATGCCCGCTAACAAATTGAAAACTGTACCTATACGCCTTATTTTAGTCCAGATTTTTAGTATTCGTATTGTTATCTTAGAAAGTTTTACTGATTAAAATGATACAATAGGTAACAATTTGACAATCTAGTAGTGTCAACCCTGTGAATATGACCCGTGTATATAGCATATTAATCCTGAATACACCGTTCGGTGGTGCGCCTGTCAGATGCGGAACGTACAAATAAGGTTATAGGTAACAGGTGAATATACTATTGGTATCGGTATCGGACTCAACCCGGAACTTCTTAATTATTGGCAATATTAATTACGTGGAAAACAAAAGGGCCTGGAGTGGTGTAATTTTTAATCTACACCTTTGTACTATATTAGTTATATATAAAGTTGAATTCTTTGATTCGTCGTTTTTACGTGATGACGGCTGACAAATTGGACCTCGTAATTTTAGTATTATAGATACTTTAAAGGCCAAATTTTCATGTCCAGTTTTTAGTTCAAGTAAACTTCACGTTGGTCAAACTAACTTTCTTTGGTCAAATAACTTTCTGATAGAACAAATATTACTTAAATCTTTGTTTAAAAGTAAAAAATGAACAAACAAGTCATAAACTTCGGACAATGGTTGACATGGTCAACTTACGTCAATAATTTAACTTTGATAAACTATAGGGCACAAACTAGTACCAAAGTCATTAAGTGATTGCTATATAAGTGGAAATTCTGCTTTGAGACGTCAAAGTTTGAATTTTGAAACTTATAGGTAAGTCATGATTTTAAAAGTATTAAGATTTAAGTAAATTATTTTAAAATAAATAAAGTTTAACTAAAATAAAGATAATTAATATCCATCATAAATAAAGTTTATCAAAATATTTATTGTTTTCTGTTAGGGAAATAATTGAAAATATTTGTTTTGCTTTATTGTTGTTTGTAACTGTTTTGTATTATTTTTGTTTTTATTTATTTTATTAAAAAAGTTTGAATTTTGAAACTTATAGGTGTCAGTCGATCCCGGCCTGCCTCTACATCGGCAGCAACGCCCGGCCTGCCTATACAGCGGCGGCAATGCCAAACACCATCAAAGGCATTGTTCCCGGCTAGTTTCCCCCAGCATGTAACAACAAATAACCAACTCTCACGGAGTCATTCTTCTGTTGAGATAATGGGTCTACAAAGAACAACTAACTCTGCAGACCAACATACTACATAATATCAACAAGACGAATTCCACAAAAAATTAATTGTTATAATAGAACGCTCAAAATATTCGAATATTTGAAAGCCAAGTAAATATAAGAACCAAAACAATTTAAGAGGTGTTTGACCAAATGGAAAGTTGAAATATCAAATTCCAACTAATTAGATATATAAGAAGATGTGGTATGAGTGTCAATGTGAAAACTCTCCATCACAATCACAATTTGTAAATGTAAACCATTATAGGTCAAAGTACGGTCGACAAAGTTAACGCGGAGCCTTTTCTCAGACAGAATAGGACCACTTTGCCCAAGGGAGTTGAAACCAATTTTTTTTTAGTAAAATGACCTATTCTAAATTATTGATTGATGGTTGCCAGTGGCAAATATTACATGTATGTTCAAGATTATAACAAATTAACATGATATACAACAGGTAGAATAGGTAAGAGTCGTATATGCCACTGGAAAAATGATGATATATTGAATATGGACAGAAATTTTTCCTTGCAACGAGTCACTGCAGGGGTTCTTAACGTGAGGAGTACTTGGCCTGAAATTTGATTGTTGTGCGATAACTTAAAAATGGACAAATTACAAACACGGAACTAGCAAAAAACTTCTGGTTCCCTTTATTGGCTTAACAGTGACAGTCCGTCGGAAGGGGACCATAAATTGCTGACCAGTGTTAAGAGAGAGCCAAATCTCTTGCACGTAAAAGACACCCTTGTAGATCTCGGAAAAGAGCATGGCAATGCCGCTACAAGGCAGCCGACTCGCATCCGCAAAGTGGAAAGGGGTTAAATACAAACTTGTTTAAAATTTCAATTTTCAAAATGCCGACACCTACAAATAAATAGATGGGAGCTTAATGTACAGCGGCAACTATTACATAGATTTGCGAGCTGAAAAATATTTATGGTAAACGTTTATATGATATGAATGTATTGAGCTTTAAAATAAAACCAAAACGATTAGTTGAAAGGTAACGTTTACTTTATTTGGCCTTTTTGATTATATATGATTTGTAAAACAGATATCAACAACCTCCAACATTCACGGCTAGCACTACGTTCATAGCGACACCATAGATTAAAAAATTTCATCCGTATCAATACTTTGAACTGAAATCAATGATACAAGGCAATATATTATCAATATGCAATCGATAAAAAAATTGATAACAAAATGTTAAAAATTGCATGAGACCGAAGCGCTTTTTCTTGATCTACCCTTTCAGGAACGTCCAAAGCCGAATATTTGAAAGCGAAGGTAATCGTTCAAAATCATGTACTTGAATTTCGATAATTTCATTTGCCGACATGATTGCATATATAGTAAAAAGTCATAAGACAAAAAAAAAAAATCAAATCAAGTAAAGTATAGAGCAATTTTATTGGTTACAGTTCAATTGAAAATATATATACATGCCATACTACTCGGCCTATTGAGAGTTGTCCAGTTTTTACTGTTTTTCCTAAATGAGGAGAGAATAGTTCTGAGTTATATATCTGAAACCCTAAGCTTATAGAGACTTTTTTAAACGCAAATTGACTTTTTCGATTCAGGTTTAATAAGCTTACAACTGCCTGCCTCTGGTCTTATTCTATACATAAACTTTTAAGTAACTGTTCATTTCATTTTGTTTCGTTTTGTTCCGTAGCTAACAGGTGCCTCGCTTTTGCGGCCCCTTTTTAATTTTGAAACTTTAAAAAATCAAACTTTAAAAAAGGCGAAATAATCAAAACTTTACGTTAAGTTTAGTACTTTTAAAGATTAATCAAAAATCTAAACTATAAAATCTAAAAACGATATTAATAATTTTTAAATTTCAAGTATTTGTAACAGTGTAAATAGAAACTAGAATAATGTATTTTTAATGCATTCTCTTTTTATATCATATAACTACTACGCATATGCGGCACTATTTGCAAGATACCTCAGGTCCTACATCAGTGGTCCTTTTTTCAACCTTCGTGTCGTTTCGTGTCAAAATAATGTTTAATAAGCCTATCGTGACATAATTATGATATAACATTGTGCAATCCTAGCTCAACAACACGTACTTTCAACTGTACGTCATGTAATTTCTAGTAAGTATATTGCATTGGTAGCTTATCATGACATAATACTGATTTAACATTGTGCAATCCTAGCTCAACAACACGTACTTTCAACTGTACGTCGTGTAATTTCTAGTGAGCATATTGTATGGTTAGCTTATCGTGACATAATATTGATTTAACATTGTGCAATCCTAGCTCAACAACACGTACTTTCAACTGTACGTCGTGTAATATCTAGTGAGAATATTGTATGGTTAGCTTATCGTGACATAATACTGATTTAACATTGTGCAATTCTAGCTCAACAACACATACTTTCAACTGTACGTCGTGTAATTTCTAGTGAGCATATTGTATGGTTAGCTTATCGTGACATAATATTGATTTGACATTGTGCAATCCCAGCTCAACAACACGTACTTTCAACTGTACGTCGTGTAATATCTAGTGAGAATATTGTATGGTTAGCTTATCATGACATACTACTGATTTAACATTGTGTAATCCTAGCTCAACAACACGTACTTTCAACTGTACGTCGTGTAATATCTAGTGAAAATATTGTATGGTTAGCTTATCGTGGCATTAAAGTTATATAACAGTATGCTAGTTTAGCTTTACATAGTGTAGTTTAAAGTCTACATACATTATGATAAACCTATCGTGACATTATAATGATATAACGTAGTGATATCTAAGCTTTATAAACATGTAATTTCAACTCAACGTTACGTGTTATAAGCATATCATCAAAACGCCGTGGCTCACCACGATGCCTTCACAACATCAACACTTGAAGTTGCAAGTCAACACAACGCAGATTCAACTTTGCATTTTATTATTTAAAGTTTTCATTTTGATGATTTAATTCATCATCACGCTGTATTAACCTTACATTGTAAGCTTCAGCATAACGCTAAGCAAATCTCTAATATATGACAGCTGAGGCTTTCCATATTTGAAGGCATAGATAGATTTTAAAGTAGGCATTCTAATTTTCCGTGTTTAAGTTTTGTTATTATTCAAATTTGTTGAACCTTTACTTTTTAATTTTCACATTTTTGGGTTAATATTTTCATGTATCAAAACGGAAAAATTGTTCACATTTACAGAATTGTACTATCTAATTCCTATTTTTCATTAACAAAAAACAAACAGTTTCTGTCTGTTAAATATGATTGAATATTCATAAAAAGTAAGAATAAATGACTGTCCCTATTCATTAACAAAATATGCGATCATCTTTTGTTTTCATCTTGGTACCAAAATTGTTTAGCTTTAATATTTTTTAGAATAATTCACTTTTGAATGATGTCAATTTAACTTAGATTTGGGTTTTTTTCACAATAAAATTATTTCATTACAGAAGAATGGAAAATCACATAATTCTTGTTGTCTTGTTGTTAGCATCGTCTGGGACATTGGCTCAATTTAATCCTAGTTGTAAGTATACTGTAAACGTCATGTTGGTCACTAGCTCGTAAGTTTATTGTAAGCATCATTTTGGCACTGGCTCAATTAAATCCTAGTCGTACTAAGTATCTTGTAAGCGTCTTTTGGGTACTGGCTCCATGCAATCTTAGCTGTAAGTTTATTGTAAGCATCAAATTGGACAAAAGCTTAATTTTATCCTTTAATTCGTAAGTTTATTGTAAACATCATATTGGTCAATGACTCAATTCAACCCTACTCGTTAGTGTGAAATCAGTAGTAATATTTCCGGTACTTTTACTGCAACAAAAGCGCATTTCGACAATAAATATCTCTTCAGTGATGCTGAAGAATAAAATATTTATATCCAAAATCTTTTTTGTTTAAATGAATAACTTATAAACCAAAAAGAACACAAATTATAACCTACACATTTGAATAAGGGTTTGCAATTCTTTCAAGTATAACTTAAATCTGAGATCCCCTCCTAGTTTTTGGTGGGGTTCGTGTTGCTTATTCTTTAGTTTTCTATGTTGTGTCATGTGTACTATTGGTTGTCTGTTTGTCTTTTTCATTTTTAGCCATGGTGTTGTCAGTTTATTTTCGATTGATGAGTTTGACTGGTATCTTTCGTCCCTCTTTTAAATCTTTCGATTCCTTTTTTGAGACCAGAAAAAAAGGGTTTTTAACATGACTTTGCTTTGATAAAAGAATTTCTGGAATATGTAACAAATATACATAGACTCTGTTTCGAATAAAACAAACCGTCTCCTAGTTTATGGCTTATTAAGTAACATGTCTGTTTCGGTCGTTTCCAGTGACCGTTGATAGTTGTACAAAGAGCAGTTTGAAGCTGACTTTGAACGATGCCGCTCAAGATGGAATCATCTTTATTCAAGGTCAAGGGGCCGCTTTTACACAGTTGACGGTGATCGGTTCGAACATTCACGAATGGTGCTTGTGGAATCGCATGGGTGAGTTATAATACATAGAAATGTACGTTGTAAAGTTCACATAACACCGTTCTATATGAAGATTCTATATTAAACAGAATAGACATAATTAGATTTATTTGAATAAAACAAAAAGATAAACAAAAAATACAGAATCTCATTATCATGAGATGTATTTGAATAATACAAAAAGAGAAACAAAAATATAGAATCTTATCATATACTGGTAGTTGTCACGAGAAACTATTTTAATAGCAATTCTTTCTAACAGAAACAATATTATTTTACACTTTGGTAAATTCAGGAGTATTGATTTAATAAAAAAAAAATAAGATGTGTGGTATGATTACCAATGAAACAATTCTCGACCAGAGATCAAATGAGGTAGTTATTTTTTTTTATCCATATCCAGTATTACTGCTCGGGACATCTTTAAAACTGAATTGATAAATTAGGAATATTAGGGTATAATCATTTATGTTCAAAACCCTGAAATAGGTAAGCATTAAATAAACTAATACGATAACTTCTTTTTGTATTGCCACTGTTGTGTTTTAAAACAAGTCTGCATATTAACCTTTCTGGGGCCGGTTTCACGAAGCTATTCTAAGACCTGTCGTAAGACATATCAGTGGGATTTCCAGTGACACTAGAACAATAGAAAAATCACTCTTCTTATGAAAGAGATAGAAAAGGTAGAAAAAAAGGAGAGACAATTTACGCATAAAAACCGATATGCATAGGGATGAATATCTCTTAAAACACAAAACCATTATATAACTTTTATACAACCACTATAAATAAAGTATATGCGTAAGCTAAATTTGTTAATATATGAATTTTTGATTGCCAAACATGCTGTTAATTGAACAATCTATTGTTCAACATAGGGGTGTGTAAAAAACTGCCAGATTTGACTGCATATTTTTCTTTTTTTTTTGAAAAAAATATATATCAAACCTTAATAATGCAGCTTTCTGATTATCCAATTTTTAACGTGTTCCGAAATGTAGTCATTTTGTCTATATGAATGTCGGTAAATTCGTATGATCGAGCACACCGACAAGTGTATCGTTGGGACAACTCGATATAATGTAATCAATATACGTGACAAATAACCTAATGTGAAGTTTATTAAAATCATCATAACATAATTGAACAACACATTATATTTGAAAAACATGAGTCCTATAATATAAAACTTTAAAGGTTCATTTCATTTACATTCAACGTTTTTATTGGATTTTTTTTTACTACAATGTAACCTCGAGGTTAAACGTTGGTAGTAAAAAAAAATCCCAGAAAAATGTTGATTGATATTGTAAATGATATGAACCTTCGAATTCTTATAATATCGGAATAGAAAATATGTGATCCAAATTAACTATGCACGTGTATTGAAGAAGACTTTGCACTTTTATGAAGTACAGGGGGTAAAGTGTTTTTCTTAAACAATATTATGATCCCAAATTTGAGGAATTTTGTTGGCAATACATAAAAAACACTACATATAGGAAAGTATATGTTAAATCTCAATGTATTATTATTATGAAAAAACCTTCCCCCTCCCCCGATTAAGCATGTAATGGTTGAAACCTAAGGTGATTCGCACTAACTGCCTAAAAGGGGGCCCGCTTCAGTCTTGCGTCAGTGATTTAGTATATACATGTACTAGTAATAAACAAAATATTGTCTCATACTGAAAGGGGCGGCCGAGCAACCAGCACAGCCAAGCCTTTTATAGCTGACTATGCGGTATGGGCTTTGCTCATTGATAAAGGCCGTACGGTGACCTATAGTTGTTAATGTCTGTGTCATTTTGGTCTTTTGTGGATAGTTGTCTCATTGGCAATCATACCACATCTTCTTTTTTTATATTGTCTTGGAAAACAGCCAAGATTTACAAAACATTTCCAACAAAAACCTTCAGTTGGGCAATCTGACTGGAATCTAATTATCGCTACTGATAAATAATGCAACACTAATGATACATAAGTTTTTGGAAGGATTTTATTCACAAAGAATGTTTCTCATTGATGTACATTTCTATGCTCTTGTCTTTTCGGAGTTTATATTGGAAATTAAATTGTTCGATGAAAGAGTCTACAAAACCTTTGAATAGACTTATTAAGAAGGGATATAATTACGATACTGTTGTCAAGTCATTAAAGATTGCATATTTTGGCGTTAATATTGAGTCACTGATAAGGTCTTTGCATCGGAACTAAACACATTTATTCTAAAAACAGTTATTGGCATGACACGGGTTATGTTCTTCTCATATATGTTATGATGGTATGATACTAAACCCCTAATGGGAAGGATTGTGCCTGATGTTCATATGATGAAATCATAATCTTTCAGTCAGTTTAATTGAAGTCTGGAGCTGGCATGTCAGTTAACTGCTAGTAGTCTGTTGTTATTTATGTATTATTGTCATTTTGTTTATTTTCTTTAGTTACATCTTCTGACATCAGACTCGGACTTCTCTTGAACTGAATTTTAATGTGCGTATTGTTATGCGTTTACTTTTCTACATTGGTTAGAGGTATAGGGGGAGGGTTGAGATCTCACAAACATGTTTAACCCCGCCGCATTTTTGCGCCTGTCCCAAGTCAGGAGCCTCTGGCCTTTGTTAGTCTTGTATTATTTTAATTTTAGTTTCTTGTGTACAATTTGGAAATTAGTATGGCGTTCATTATCACTGGACTAGTATATATTTGTTTAGGGGCCAGCTGAAGGATGCCTCCGGGTGCGGGAATTTCTCGCTGCATTGAAGACCTGTTGGTGACCCTCTGCTGTTGTTTTTTATTTGGTCGGGTTGTTGTCTCTTTGACACATTTCCCATTTCCATTCTCAATTTTATAGCTCCACATTCCTATGCATATGATTGTCATATGTACGTGAGAATCATTCCATAAAACATCCGTTTGATATCCTTTCAATCACAGGGACTCGGTTAGCAGATTAAAATTTTGTAAATCAATGTTTTTAATTTATTTTTTATTATTTCCTGTCTATTTGCATTACTATATTAACGTATTTAACGTTGCCATCACTATTTCTTTGTTTTCTGGCAATGTGCAGTTTACTATCCATATCCATATACTGAAAAAACCTAAAGGGATCTAAGTCGCCATCTTGAATTGCCTTCCCTACTATTTATTATTACATATCGAGCGCAAAATTATTAACCATGTTAACGAATAGAACCTTTCTTCAAACGGGGTAACATAAATCATTGACTTTTTCGTAGACACATCAATAAAATAAAGAAGTTACTTAAAATATTGACACGTTCAATGGGATTTATAAGGGTTACTAACAGTACCAGGACATAAAAAAAGGGGGAGGGCCGGTTGGTAGGTCAACTTGGAGTAATACTTTGAAAAAGTATATTAACTTATCATACACGCATGTATGAAGTTCAATCAGTAGGCCCCTTTTCCATATATACATACATACTCCTCTGATTATATAAGTGTTGTACTGCATAAATCCATGATTTGAAAAATATCAGGACGATGTCAGAAGATCTCAGAAATACAACCCGATAGTTTGGGACAATCATTTGATATTTTCAATGGGCGGAAGGATAGGAGGATAATCTGATATTGAAACAATACATGCACTAACTGTTCAAAGACTTTTTTGTTTGATATTTAATTTATATGAAGGATATCTTGGTGTGGCGTAGGTATGAAGTTAGGGGACAGCACTCGTCTGTTTATAAGGATTTATCGTTGTAGTAAACCCATCAACCTGGAAGTTTCCGAATGATACGTTGCTTTCGCCGGGAAATTTGAATATTCTGACACGAATGCAACTGAAACTGCGTAAGGGTTCTGTTAATCCACAAATCAAAATATGCATGTGATAGAAGAATAATTTCGGAAGAAAATGAAGGCTATTGTAAGGTATATAGTAATTTATTAATATTTTTAATTATTTTTTATCTAAAGTAGGGAAGGCAATTCAAGATGGCGACTTAGATCCCTTTAGGTTTTTTCAGTATATGGATATGGATAGTAAACTGCACATTGACAGAAAACAAAGAAATAGTGATGGCAATGTTAAATACGTTAATATAGTAATGCAAATAGACAGGAAATAATAAAAAATAAATTAAAAACATTGATTTACAAAATTTTAATCTGCTAACCGAGTCCCTGTGCTTTCAATGCCAGACACTGTATATACATAGTGTGGGAAATCTGGCTAAACTTGTGCTGGATCAGACACTTGAATCTTACATCGTTACTGATGTTAAGCAATTAGTTTAACGGGCCATCCGGAACTGTTAGATTTTATGACAGTCTTCCTTCCATACAGAACATCACTGCAAAATAATTTGAACATTCAATTAGGTGATTATAATATAATTATTATTTGGCAATCCAAAGAGAACCTGAAAATATTAGACCAACGTACGTTTGAACAGAGATGCTAAAAAAAATCCCCCCACAAAACCCCAGCCATTTTACTTTACAATCATATTGAAAAAGTAGTTAGTTGCATGTCCCATCATCATTTGGTTGTAGACCCCAGATAAATATAATCTAAATTTCGTACCATTTTCACCACCCCCCCCCCTTTTTTTAACTGAATTTGTTCAAGGTATAGTGGTTTTACCCCTTTTCAGATTTCAGTATGTCATGTTGTATATATTTTATAAATAAGATGAATTTCTAGTAAGTTTCTACGATATTTTTTTATCATTTGACAAAATACTATGCATCTGAATTAAATTGTTTACTATTTGAAAAAGCGCGCCTTCTTATACTTTAATTTACCTCCCATTATTTCACATAGCAACACAAATTAAAAACTGCCAGCCTTTGCTGCATATCAATTTTTTCCCCCGATAAAAATATATATCATGCAACATAATCAACTTTACTAATTGGGAGAAAATCAAGGTGTTCCGACCATTGGATAATATTTAAAAAAAATAATGAAAGGATGTCATGATTACAAGATTGATCCCTGACGACACTGGAAATAGAAAATTCACGCATTTACCTATCATATGATGATACGATGAGGTGATAAACTTAACAAGAAATAATTTACCTGATTCGTTATCATATTCACATTATGTTGACACGTCTTAGTTCGTTAATGCTAGCTCATTTTAACAAGCTAAACAATTACAGCATCATCCGTTTTTTTTACCGATTACCTCTAGTCAGAAGAGCGCACTGTTTACAGGGGAGGTAATATTTTGTCACCAGTTCGCCCACTGATATCTTAGGACATGTCTTACGATCCTCTTATGACTATCCTAGGACATATCTCAGACCTCGTCTCGAAGCTGTCTCAGGATGATCTTAGGCCACAATTAAAAATATTTTGGTTTGCCCAAACCATACCCAAAGGTTGAGACAGTGGGTAGGTAGGTAGGCATTTTCTTTTCTTTTTTCAAAAAAAGAAATTGTGGTATCGGGTGTTTATTAGTCATCATGCCTATTTGATTAAAAAAAAACTTCTTCAAATCTGGACAATAAAAGAATTTAAGTAGGCAGCTTTTTTCTTGGTAGGTAGGGTTTGGGCAAACAAACCTATTCTTTTTTATGAGCCTTAGCCTGTCGCAAGTTTTTATTTTAATATATATATATATATTAACAATATAAACATTGATGTATGCGAAAATTCATGTAAATATAGTATGCATTTCCGATAAATTACTAAACGTATTGCTTAATGTCCAATAATTAAATACATTTGTAATTAGCAAAATCAATATAAAAAAGTTTAATGTATAAAAAGAATACACCAATATACACAAACAAACTCAAATAGAAATAAATGAATAAGAAAAAAATTAAAAAAAAAAAAGGTTGACAATTTCTTTTTTCGTACACGTCAGTGGAATTCAATTTGTCACTATATCGGTTGTATTCAGGTTAAAGGATAAAATCGTGCATTCCTGCTATAAATACATCGAATGTTCATTGTTGATAAATTATTCTAAGAATCCGTCAATCTAAAAAGATTGCGTTATGAGCAGGAAAAGGAGTCCAAATATCACTTAATCAGAGCTTCAAGTTCTTCTGGATGCCGTGGAAAAGAACAAGTCAGTTATATTCAGTAAGCTGTCCAATGTAATAACAAATAGTGCTAAACATTTGGGAGAAAATATGCAGTACAATAAATGCAACCAATCACACTGACCATACACATACGGTAGAGAGGATGAGGAAGAAGTGGACGACCTACATGAGCAGTACAAAGAAGGCTGCTTCAAGTAACCGTCGCGAGACACGGAAGACGGGCGGCGGACCTCCACCAGAGGAATTGACTCCACTACAAGATAAAGTTGTCGGTATCATTGGAGAAACACCAATAGAATAGAAGGTGGAACTGACACAGGATCTGAACCATCTGGTGATGGAAGTGAACCCGATGTCTTGGACTTCACTTTCCCTACCAGTCCAAATTGGACGACTTGCATATACGTGTTGCAACCTTTTTTTTAAATGGTTGGATACACACAAGGAAGGCCAATTTAACAACTCACCATGCAATAAAAAAATGTCATTAATGTAGTACGCAATTATAAGAAACATAATGCCCTTAAATGGGGCATAAAAACACTCATTTCTTGCTTTCAAATAACTTGGTTTGAGCTTTCCTGATGGAATTGTTCCATTAAAGTACCATTCAATGACTCCGGACGCACGGAATTTATAAAGTGTTTAATTCAATTTAATGCATCATACATATATATTTTTTGTATTTAGATATAAAGACAGGATCAAATCAAATTATGGCATATCAAAGGGGAAACAAATGGGATAAGTAGTATTTATAACCATTTTGGAAATGATCATCTATGCCTTTGTATACCAATATTACACTAAGATCGGATTGAAGAAAATTAACCGAAATAAAATACTTGTGTAATATATGATTCAATGTATATATTTTCTCAGATGTGCAACCGATACACAACTTTTCCCAGAAGTCTCCAAACCAGCACAAGACTACTTGTCAGCTACCTTCGGTGCTTTCCGTACAACTGACCTCAATGGGGGATCTGTTCCAATGACGTTTACCTGTAGCTTACAAGTTTGTTTGGGAAGCTGTTTTGTTCATGTTATCCACAATGTACAATGAGGTTGTCCTTTTTCATTGAAAAAAATTGATGATGACTTCGGTTTTTTTTTTATATTCTTTTTAAATTTTGGCGGAGGTGGGGAATGGTTGTATTTTACGTTATAACGACATAGAGAGAATTAAGGGCATTAATCGGGGACTATTATAGCTGACTATGCGGTATGGGCTTTGCTCATTGTTGAAGGCCGTACAGTGACCTATAGCTGTTAATGTCTGTGTCATTTTGGTCTTTTGTGGATAGTTGTCTCATTGGCAATCATACCACATCTTCTTTTTTATATTAATCCCTAAAAAAGATACAATTCAAGGTAAAAAACAATAACTAAAGGAATCGCATCAATTCAACTGTTACGTCAACAGGGAATAATACTATGTCCGATGAGGTTAAACAAACTAGAGGCTCTAAAGAGCCTGTGTCGCTCACCTTGGTCTATGTGCGTATCATTGACAAAGGACACAGATGGATTCATTACAAAATTGTGTTTTTGTGATGGTGATGTGTTTGTTTGTAGATCTGAATTTACTGAACATTCTTGCTGCTTACAATTATCTCTATCTATTATGAAATTGCAGTGTTTAAAATATTTTACAAAATTTATGAAAATTGTAAGAATTTACTATAAAGGGCAATAACTTCCTAAGGGGTCAATTGACCATTTTGATCATTCGACTTATTTGTAGGTCTTACTTTGCTGTACATTATTGCTGTTTACAGTTTATCTCTATCTATAATAACATTCAAGATAATAACCAAAAGCTGCAAAATTTTCTTAAAATTATCAATTCAGGGACAGCAACCCAACAACGAGTTATCCTATTCATCTGAAAATTTCAGGGCAGATAGATCTTTACCTGATTAACAATTTTACTTCATGTCAGATTTGCTCTAAATGCTTTGGTTTCAGAGTTATAAGCCAAAATCTACATTTTATCCCTATGTTCTATTTATAGCCATGGCAGCCATCTTGGGTGGTTGGCCGGGTCACCGGACACATATTTAAAACTAGATACCGCAATAATGATTGTGGCCAAGTTTGGTTAAATTTGGCCCGGTAGTTTCAAAGAAGAATATTTTTGTAAAAGTTTACGGACAACGGTCGCCAAGTGATGAGAAAAGCTCATTTGGCCCTTTTGGCCAGGTGAGCTAAAAAGTACATAATTTTTGTTTTATTTCTGGTAATGAAAATTTTTTAAATGATGTAAATACAGATTCTACTTGTACACCGCCACATGAGATAAGATATTCCTCCGTTCTTGTCGGTGCATTTATAGTTTTAACCCAGGACAATTTTGTCCCCCCCCCAAAAAAAAGAAGATTTTAAGAAAAATCAATGTGTGAAATTAGACAGACATAAAGAATTTCCAGATCATAACACAAAGAATTATAAAAAAAAAACCAATATTAATGTTTTATTAAACACAATTGTCTTGAGGTTGTGTATGTGTAAATAGGAGTGATTAACTCAAAATATGAATAAAAGTACGAAGGACCTGTAGGTAAAGTATGTGAGACAGCGTGTAAACTGCAGCCTTGGTAAAGTATGTGAGACAGTGTGTAAACTGCAGCCTTGGTAAAGTATGTGAGACAGTGTGTAAACTGCAGCCTTGGTAAAGTATGTGAGACAGCGTGTAAACCGTGGCCTTTAGCTCACAAACTGAATAAAATTCCGAATTCAGAGAATGGCGAATGTGATACGTTAGATGTCCGAAGTTTAACATTGATATTCGCAATATTATTATAGGATTCGTGGCTTTAGAATTTTGTCGTGTTCTTTAAACACTATGGACCAATACTGACATTCGAGATTTGCCAAACCTTCCACTTGCTAACATATCTATTCCAGCCAATGGTCAGAACTTCGTAATAACGTTCCCACATTACAAAAGTCATTTGAGGTCTGAATTACTGATTAAAGTAACGTATTTTTAGAGCTATGTCAATATATATCCTGCATTAAAAAAAATATGATCTTGCGTCACTTAGTTTGGGATTGAATAACCAAAACTGTCTCCATTTTCAAACGAATAAAAGGCTGTTCTATCATAAAACATATCTTTTTAAAGTTGTAAGCTTATCTTAAAATGATTTATTTTCCTATTAGTAAAAATTTATTTCATGACATTGTAAAAACTCAATTATAAGTAATTTTGAAATAAATTTGGTTGTCTGTTTTGCATGTAGCGAATTCAACGTATATGGCTGAAACTTAAGTTTTCACTTTCATTGATGTATACTAGATTTAAGTTTTCAATCATTCTACTGTAAAAATGGTATTTAAATTGGAGTTAGATATTCAATTTTGTTTTTCCTTGAAAACGACATGTGACCTTTGGACAAGATTTTTATGAAAAACTGCACCATATTTTCTTTTGACGACCAGAAGAATCTCAAAGTACACATATTTCCGAATCCAATGATATGTGATATAGCCGTGTACCATTTTTGACGATTAAAATTTCATAATTCCGACTTTGGTCACCGGCCTATATGCGTTTATGTTCCTCATAGTTGCTTGTACAAATATAAGCCGGAAAAAAACCTCGTGAGCTTTAATGAATGCTGTAAGTAAGACATATTTCTGTTTTGTTTTTTTGTTTGTTTTGCTGTTACCATTATCCCAAATTTCATAAGGTACCGGTATTTTTTGTATCCAACTAACAAAGATCAAAGTCATCAATCCATTAAGTATGATACACATTAAAAAAAAAGTTTGGTCACTATATTCATTATCTTACGCTGAGTTAAGATTACGGTAAAAGCTGTACCAGAAATAAAGATTTATGAGGCGAATAAGTATTTTCATACAATATAAATAAGAAGATTTGGTATGAGTGCCCAATGAGTCGAAATTATGGCCTTCAACACGGAGCCTTGGCTCATACAGAATAGCATGCTATAAAGGGCCCCAAAATGACTAGTGTAAAACAATTCAAACATGAAAATCAACGGTCTAATCTATATGAAAAACGAGAAACACTTATAAACCATATCAACAGACGACAACTACTGAACATCAGACTTAGAGAGGTGCATACAATTATTGTATTGCCAAAATAAACAAGTATAGACATCCATTTTTTGTAGGTGTAAATAAGGTAGTACTTACTTTTCTCACCTTTAAACCAAAAATGCTCTGATTCAACATATAATTTTAGTGTCAAAGTATACCCGATGACAAAAATATAAAGCAAATTAATCTTGCATAGCCGATCATACGTCTAGGGTTATTTCGCATTGCTGAAGGCCGTACGGTTGCCAATAATTGCTTACATCACCTTCATTTGCACTTTAGTGGATTTAAGTTGTCCCTCGCTGGCAATCATATCACATCTCCTTTTTCTTAAATAAATATATCTGCAATGAATAAATATGACGTCTTTACGTCATTTTAACACATTTTACTTAACATTTGCATTAGATCGAATACTTACATATATAAAAATGTTTTATTTCAGATGGCCATGACAATAGGGAAGTTTGCATTGACAAATGGCCGATGATTTTTGGTTTTCTTGGTTGCTTATTGCATTTTCGTCGTCTACTGGAGCTGTTACATACCTCTATAGAAAATTGTCAGAAAAATCACAAAATTCAACAGAAATTCAAACCTTCAGTGAAAAATGCGATTACTGAAGCTCTACCTGGAAATAATAATTACTATTGTTGTTGTCACGATAATAAAATTATTTATTATTTATAAAATTCTGACTATGTTTATCTCTTTTATTGATAATACAGGGGAAATGGATGTTCATCTCTCGCATTTTTTTAAGAAAGAGGTACCCAAAAAGCATAAGAACGACAGACAATACCACGAGAAAAAATTGTGCAGACAAGAACACAATCTACAGAAAACAACAGAACACTTACCCAACTAAAATACGGAGATGAACTCTCTGTGCTCTGCAATGTACAGAAACTCTCCTTCCACCTATTACAACTCGCACATTCCTCTTATTAGAATAAAAAAAAAAAAAAAAAAAGCTTATATAATTTATTAAGGCCACTTTTCAAAAAATCTTGCCGATTCTTTGAATAATAAAATTGATAACATTAATTGGTGTGAATATTATTTTATGGTCTTTGAAAATAAGATCAGGTAAAAAGTTACTAGGTACTAAAAAAAATCAAAACAATTATCTAGCGCAATTTTATCATTTATAAATCAGATCTGGGTATACATCAATGAGACACCAACCAAATCACATACAGACATCTCGAGTTGAACATACAGTTTTCACCAATAAGTAGGTCTAAACACTATTTCAATCTCTAACTGGAATGAATCTTTTATTCTCATAAACTAAATACAAAGTAACAGAGAATGGTATATATATATACATAAATAGACTAAATACATGCATGTGTGAAATACTACATGTAAGTTTAACTAGGAAAACATACTTTCACATTAATAATTTTAATAAATTTACACAGTTTTTCTAATTGTACAGTATTTGTAGAATTGAATAAATCATAAAATGTGTATGTGTTTGGAATTTTTCAATCACAATTTTGTTCTATCTGTTTTTAGTGCTTCGCAAGTCATAATGTGGTGGTATTCGTCACTAATGTCAGTTGAGTAACAAATATGGCATACTCTATTTGTCTCTTGCAAGACCCTGCCATCTTCCCGTCTCAACCGGCAATCGGAGACTTCCACATCTAAATTTGCACAATGTATACAAATGGTTATTTGACAAAATATTAAAATATTTCTCAAACTTAACATAATCCTTTTAGTAAAGCATCTATTTCTGACAAACATGACTGTTTATATTGGTCTTGCTATTTTTGTTCAACACTTTTTGATACCCATTTATCAGCAAATTGCATAGTCCATATGTTTGACATTCCACGGCTGTCTAGAATATTTTTTATATAAACAAGCCACTTGTTTTCATATTCACACATAGTAAAATTGACTAATAATAGTTTATATAGTAGACAAGATATTTTACTTTCTTTATGATTTAATAATCTGCCCAAGAAATTTATCATACGAACTTTTGCCTTTAATGATATCTGCCAAGCTCAGCATAAAAATAAAATTTGGTGTGTTTTAAAAAAAATATAGAATCATCTTACAGAATCTGAGGTTCCAATTAATCAAAATTTTCAAAACCCCAAATTTCTGAGGCATAAAGAAAAACTGGTGCTACAGCTTTATCAAAAATATCTTAATGACACTCAATAGATAGATTGTTATGTCTACATTTTTTCAAGGCACAGTACATTTCTTTCATACTTTGCTCATATAAATGTTTTGTGTTCAGGGGCGGATTGAGAGGGGGCGTAATGGCCCTTTTTCTTTGCGAATTCTTCATATTTGATGAATTATATATATCCAAAATGTTTGCGCCTCCCCGACTACGTCTCAGCCGATATGGAGTATCGGATGATCACCGGGCCGATATGGATATTTAAATCTTTAAATATTACAAACTTAAGCATTGAATTTGCCTTAAAAACGCCAAAGTCAGTTGACAATGACTGCGGAGCCATAGGCGTAAAATCAGCATTGATACAATATAATTATACTACCATATACTAATGCAACTACATATACAAACTATCATGATCTAGCATCAGTGGTTCATGTGCAACTTGAGCTAAATCATAAACGTGAAAATTGTGAACGCTGCCGCTGACGCCGTTAGAAAAGCAATACCTAAGTCTCATGCATTCTTTGTTTGATTTTATTGACATATGTATGTAGAATTTAATAGTATTTAAATCTATCTCTAACTCACAAAACACTAGCTTATATCATTATATCAAGATAACTATTTAATTATATCGATATAACGAAATAAATGTATCGATATAACGATATAAATTTTTAAGAAAATCCCCTATGGGCTTCCATACTTATGAACTCTGTTGAAACTATGAATATTTTAAACTTTTTCAAAATGATAAAAAGTAATAATTGTAAATCTGTTGAAAACACAAATTTTCCAAAATTGATAGGAAGTGTTGGCAAAATTAAGAGGCATGTATATATTAACATACTATGAATTACCTGCTATTTCAGAATGCATACACCGCGACTGAATGCAACTTTTACTTAATTTGTTGATTAAATTTGATGAAAAATGGTGTAAACAGATATAAGAAGAAGTGTCAATGAGATAACTCTCCATCTAAGTCACAATTTGTAAAAGTAGCCTAAACCATTATAGGTCAAAGTAAGGACTTCAACACGGAGCCTAAACATAACTGATAGAAAAATTTATAAATCAAATGAGAATGGTTATGTTTTCACTTTAATTATCTCTAGGTGATAATGAAAGTTATGTACAAGTATACAAAATTGAGTAGGTCAAATAGGCTCTAACCTCATTTCCATCTAACACAATTCAAGTGTCTTCGTGTGTTTTATACGGCCGTTATATGTAAATATTAACCAAGTGAATAAACAAAAGCTTTGCCTGAAAAATTACATACTAACAGTTCATTTCGTAAGACATTGATACGTTATTGCATACGGTTTATCTAAGCCATCTTCTTCTGAAAGGATTTGTTTACAAAGTTCTCCTTTAGCAGAAATAACTATGACATTATTTGTTTCTTGACCAACAACATACGTTAGTCCACATCCGTCTTCAGTGATTCCAGATGGACATTGGATAATATTTTTATCACAGAAATCCCACAATTGATCACCCTGTTTGTTGTAACAAAACATAGTGTGTTTTTGAAAGTTCGAACACTTTATTTCACTACCTATATATGAAATTGTTTTCACTGAATTTCCGGGAATATTGACACGACTGTTTAACTTACCGTCGTGATTATAGAATACAATTTCATGGTCTGATGTATTAATCGAATGAATAAGTCGAACAGCCAAACACTCCGAGTTTGATGCAATACCATAGCAACAATGACCTAAATTTAATGAGCTTAGTTTGTTTTTCTCAACTACATCAAAAAATACTATGCTCTTTTTGTCAGGAAGTGTAACAGCAATAATATCATTGCTTGTGTTGACCACGTCAAATGGTTTGCTTTTTAAATCAATATAATCGAAACTGTCGCTATCTTCATTGCAGCAGATGATAATCCTCCTGTTTGCGATGTCAGTGAACAGATATTTTCCGTCCTTCATTATTTCACAGCCATGCACAAATACATTTTTCTCGTTTGGTAGATTTATTTCACTCTTTTTCGTTAAAAATGGCGACACTTTATCATGTGCTTGCATATCAATATATCTAGGTGATAACGGTAATGTGAATGATACTAATTCTGTACTTACTTTACCAAAATAAGGCACTGTATTGACAAACGTAGTTAATTGATCTAGAATATCAACATTAATATGAAAAATTTGGCAATCTTGATAGCTTTGCAAATTTCTTATTTCTTCTTCTGTTTTTTCTGTCATGTCTTTGACCCCAATAAAGACTTGAAGATTACTGGCATGTTGTTTCAATTTTGTAATGTCTGTCTGCATTTGGGTAAACAATTTCAATTTTGTATTTACACCATCTATTTTTTGTTCTAAATCTGTTTGTATTGATTCTTCTTTCGTAGCGAGGTCTTGTACTAATTCTTCCTGAAGTTTATCCAAATGGGCGTTAATTGTTTTACGCACATCGTTTATTTTGGACAAACACTGCTGTTTTTGTTCATGTATTTCGGTCTTTCTTTTCGATATCGTTTTCTTAAATGCACTTATTCCTTGCTGCACGTCTCTTAAATTGCTCTCGAGTTTATCCATAGATACCGACGTTTTCGAATTTTTTATGCTATCATGAATTGGCAATAATTCATCAGCGCAACTTATGTGTTTTTCTTTAAAGCAAATTGTACAGCACAAATCTTCATGATATTTACAATACCATTCATATTTTTTGTTATGGTGAACACAAACATTGGAAATGGATAAAATTGTGTCAGTTAATTCTAAATAGTCTTCTTTTGAGACAATTTCGTGGTGTTTTGTGGACGATGATCTGCTGTGATGATCGTTACAACATTTACACAGGAAGTCGCCACATTCAGGACACCATGAAGACGCTTGACGTCCACGCGCGTGATCACATAAACTACATTTTTGCATTTGTGCCATACTTTATATCTGAAAAATATAAGTAAGATACAAGTGTATACTTTTCAAAGATAAAGGCAATGACCATACGTTTATGTACACATGTTTTTTCAATGACGCTAGATCCTAGTTTTTATGATTAAAATATATCAATGCAGGACTGTTATCAAAGAAATATGATCAAATTATTAGCATATTTCAACACCAACACAGATAATATTCACATTTAGTATCCAAAAAGGAAGACAAAAGTTAACTTAATGTATGCTACTTGTTTCTTTCTTCATTGAATTTCCTATAGAACAAATTTGCATAACTAATTTAGTATCATATTTAAAGGTTATCTACCATTAGTGGTGAAAAGTGATAGTCACTGAAGGTAACAATATCCCAGCAGCCAAAACATGGGACGAAAATATTGTTCATTGTAATTTGCTTTTATAAATCTTAGAAAATCATTTTAAATAAAGGATTGTATGTCCATCATGTCAAACACTGTTTCCTTGTTCGGGGTTGTAATATTAGCGCTACAAATTTACTATCAGATTTGGAAACTGCAAGTATTTTTACCTCGATCATTGATGTATCCTCTCATTTAGGATATCTAATTTGAGACTACTATAATACATGATAAAGTAGTTAATGATCTAATATATTGCAAAACGGAGACAATCGTACAGACAAAAAGTTACAAAACCAGAATCGCATCATATGTGGACAGCAAAAAGTTCTAAACCGATTGATATTAAATGTTTTCATTTTGGTTTAAGGATGCATGTGATTTATGATTGATATGCCAAGTTATATTGTGATATCAAAACTATGCTGAAACATAACCATAATCATTACAAAAAGTCTCTTTTTCTATCCCAAAGATTACCATAGCTGTATTTGGCAAAACCTTTCGGAATGTTGGCTCCACTTTTTTTGGCCTTTTAACTTTTTTGATTCGAGCGTCTCAGACGAGCATTTTTTAGATGAAACGCCCATCTTGCGTACAACATTTTAATTCTGGCATCTATGATGAGTTTATATTCCATATTTTAGCATTAATTATTACGTTTTCATAATGGTCCTGTTATATTTCCAAGGTCTGTTATAATGGTCTAGATGTCTGTAATGCCACGAGACAACCTCCAGGCCATTATTATTGACCGAGGACAAATAGCAGGGTTAATTTGAAAACACCTATTTCTTAACACCTTTAATGACAAGCAAATCATATACTTTTTGTGGAGAAATTATATATGTATAATTATACAAAATGCAATATTAGAAAGAAACTTAGAAAGTGAAGTTATGGAATAAAATTTATATGTAAATATAGTTTTTTTTTTATCTATTCAAAGCAATTTATTGCAATCTGGATTTTAAAACTCAAAATTATATAAATTAATAGACATCATGAAATGTGTTGTGCAAATATAAACTTGATAACTGGGTCAAATAAGATAAGTCATAATTCTTTGGAACTTTAACTTTCTTGATGTTTCTTTTCCCAAGAAATGTATTTGAATTGATAACAACTGAAAAGCCGTAATAGCCCTGACTTTTCATAATGGCCCTGGTTTTTTTTCATAATGGCCCTGTTTATTCAAAGTAGCCCTGTTTATTCACAACGGCCCTGTTAATGCCCTGTTATTCTGTAATGGACCATTTTTCTTTTATTAATAAAGGGTCATTTTCTACGTTGAAGAAGTGTTTTCACAGTCACTGCTCATTAAATTTGAAAACGAGATAAACAACAAGCCATTTGACAATGAATAAAAAAGCCTGTGTGACTGAATAAATGCCGTATCTAATGAGATAGAATCTGTTAAATCATCTAATGTCAACGTTATAACAGAGACCGTGACAGAAACACCAACTCGAAACAGGAGGAAAAAAATTCTGCTACAAATAAACTTACACCTTGAACATGAGTAATGCTGTTAAATATGGAATACAAAGCAGACCAAATAAGGTAACTTCCTCGCAATAGGACGGGCCTAGCGAAACACCATAATACGCAAAAGAATACCTACATAGATACACAAAGTTTACAACAAACAAACAAACAAACAAATAAATAATTTATTAGAGTCTCACCTCTTTAAAACATTTGATATACAACACAATATAATATTAACAATTTATAAAAGAGCCACTCTAAAAAGAGTTATGAGAGACTGTAAAAACACAGATTAAAATACATTGATATTACATCTATTACATATATCAATATAGCTTAGCATAGAACACCATACTATTAAAAACAATTATACAAAAGAAAACAAACAACATTATAAATACTTATTACGAGTATAAAATACACTTTCTCTTAAAAAGTACTTCATGGCAGATTTTGGCTGTAAAATAACAAACTCTATCATCATGAAACATAAATAAAAACTTTTCTTCATTACTTAAATTACTAAAACTACTTTCTATATTACATACACTGTTAAAAAATATCGTTCGCAAATCTGCATATTCTGGGCATTCTAATAAAACATGTTTTTCATCTTCAATTATATTCAAATCATTTTTTCTACAATTAAAACAGAACCTTTCATTTACATCTATACCTTCATATCTGCCAGTTTCAATTTTAATCGGAGCAACACCTGCTCTAAAATTTAGCATATGCACTTCTATATTTACCGGGCATAGTAATACTTAAATATTTTTCTGTACAATAATTTGATTTAAATAGCCTGTAGTCACGCAATTTACTGCTTTCATTAGCTAGTAAATTTAAATGCCAATTATTTTGGTACATAATAAATAGTTTGTTTTCAATATCTTTAATAACAGACTTGCTCAAAATACATTCAATATTACAATACTGATTAAGATCAAGTTCTTTAAACTTTGTATTCAGTCTACAGTTCCAATTTTTTACTTTATTAAAACTGATATTATTACTCCAAAGAAAAATTTTCAACTAAACTCAGAATTGCCGGACCGTAAAGTAATCCAGTTATCGATGTCTTTTATGTACAAGTGACAAGAAAAACGTATTTCTTGTTGGAAATTCATCATTTAAAAGAATGTCTCACAGAAACATGTCACCTGACCAAATAAACACTAATGTAAAGACTATTCGTGGAAAACGATTCAGAACATCTCAGAAGGCAAACTTGATTTTGTAGTTTTCATTGTTGTCATGAGGGCAATTACAACGTTTAAAGAAAATTAACAAAAAAAAACTCCGAAGAAAATTCAAAACGGAAAGTCCGTAATCAAATGGCAAAATCAAAAGCTCAAACACATCAAACGAATGGATAACAATTGTCATATTCCTGACTTGGTACAGGCTTTATCTTATTCAGAAAATAGTGGATTAAACCTAGCAAGCTAAACCTCTTACTTGTCTAACAGCCGCATAAAATTCCATTATATTGACAACGATGTGTGAACAAAACAAACACACAATAGGTAAACATATCAAAAATAGGAGTACATCAGTCAACATTGTGTTATTATCTCAATCATTATAAAAACAAACAAATATGAAACAAAGAAACACAAACAGGCATATAAGTTGTTAATTTTTGTGTCATTTTGGCTTCTTGTGGAGAGTTGTCTCATTGGCAATCATACCACATCTTTCTTTTTTTTATACAGACAAATCACATTAGAAAAAATGAAAGACAAGAATACAAAAATTTACTATAGCACAATAGCACAGTGATGGGATGTATAAGTACAGAACCACGTTAAATGAAACAAAGAACACATAATTATATTTGATGGAGACTCTGTTCACGCTGTTATTGATGACCATAGGAATTTAATCTTTACATTTAGACAGAGCTTACTGATAACTAAGTTTTTAATTCCCTCAATCCTTCCGAGGCCAACACATCATCAAGGTAAGCGTACAATTTCTGATGTCAACAACCGACTTTTATCACTGCTGGAACAGTAGTTGGAAATTCTAGACAATACTTTAGACTGTCGTATGGATACTACCCTAACCTTTCGTTATTTGCAGACCAGCTAAAGACGTCAGCCATAACATTATCTCTTGCGTGAACAAGTTGCTAATTTTTCATATTATACATAAGATATTCGATCAAATTTTCATTCGGTTAGGTCAAGAGGGAGGAGATTTATAACATTCAACACAACAACTCAACAACAAAATGTGTTCAGTCAAACGTACTGGAGGTAAGGGACATTCACATTAACTTTTCTACTACCAGAAAATGAAATTTCTTTTCTGGCAATATAATCATTATTGTCTTTTTTTATATGTGTACTGGAGTATATATTCTATTATCCAAGTCCAAATTATCTTCTTTCATAAACCCTTTTATATTTCCACGCAAATCACTAAATAAATGTCACGGAAATAAAATCATATACATGTACTACCAATACTGGTAATTTTGAGTATTTGCTTTCAGAATCTAACACAGATGTTTTGTGTTTGAGTGAAACAAGTTTGTCAAATTCTGTTCAAATTAAAGAAAAAGAAGGGTTATGTTACAAACAGAAAGGACTGAATTTGAAAATCTGGGGGTGGATTTTTTATTTATATTTCTAATCTGTTAACTACCATAATACGACATGATTTGAAAAGGAAGTCATAGAGTGAATTTGGATAGAACTTAAATATATGTCCATCAAAAACCTTTTTACTAGGTTACATATATAGACCGCCAAAAGACATAATTATTTTGGGTGACTTTTAAAATATTAATTAAGGGATTAGCTAAATGGGCATATTTGAAAAATATTTTTAACTTATCTCAAATAGTCTCTGTTCCAACTCTATTCACAAAATTATATTCCACTTTGATATACCATATTTATAGTAATGAACCAGATCCTATTCATTTAACTTCTGTTCCAAAGAACTGAATAAACAATATTTGTGATTGAAAAAGTATTACAATAAAGTTGTTCAAGTTTATATAGAATTCAAATATTGGTATGATTGGACGCAAACAAGTTAGGAAAAACCATAAAAATAAATTGTTATCACAGAGATATGTCTCACTTGTTTGTAATTTCGGTAACACTTTAACACGTACGTTTTGTAAATATTCAAAGTCAATGAACCATGACTGAAGGAACATGGCTAAACAATCTCCATGGGAATGAGAGGTGCCAATGCTAATACAGCTGCATACAAAATACCATTGACTTATCAAAAGTTGTTCCCTTTAAACAAACCCACACACAAATTAATACATGTCAACTAAGCAAAGTTTAAAAGTCAATAACCATAATTGAGGGGGTTGGGCCAAATAATATCGATGGAAATGAAATGTGCCAATGCTAATACCACTGCATACCAAACATCATTGACCTACCACTTGTGGTTCCCAAAAACCAATCTAATCACACACTAACACATGAAATCTGAGTAAAAGTTTCAAAGTCAATAGACCATAACTGAGGGGGCAGGGCCAAGTAATTTCCATGTTTATGAGATGTGCCAATACTAATACAACTGCATACCAAATATCTTTGACTTACCACTAGTGGTTCACCATAAACTAGACCTAATCACAAACTAATACATTGTTGACGCCGCCGCCGACGCCGGAACCAGCATACCTATGTCTCGCTTTTTGACTCCGTCAAGCGAGACAAAAATTACAATTATTAAACAAACAATATGACGTGCCAGCAGTTTATTCAGTATCATATTATAGATTTTGATAAATACGCACTCCTAAGTTACGACATGTCAAAAGTGAATGGCAAATAGAAAACGACACAAACAAATTGATTTGTGAATTATTATTATAGCATTTTTTCTAAGGGTTATTGACAAATAATTTATTCAACCCATAAATTTATTGAAATTTTTTAGCTTTATCACAAAGAATTTAAAATAGAACAACCACACACGTGATACACTTATCTTCGCGTCAGTTGTTTTAATACCGTATTTGTTCTGTTAGAATCGATTCATGCAAGCAATAGATTTGTCATCATTTTCACATATTTGGCTTGTGTAAAAAATACTATGGCCTGAACTGATACTAAATATGTTATAATGTAAAATCATCTGATTAAGCTTCATTCATTGCTGCGTTGACACGCGATTAATAAATTTGTTACGGGTTTTTTTTTTCGGTAACTATAGAATTGTTGAAAATAATATACATACCTTCGTTCATCCAACTGAGACGATTAAATTACTAAATTTTGGTAAACAAAGTGATTTGGTTAGCTTTACCTAGATCCTTGAATCCTGTATTGACCTTGATAATACTTGTAGACGAAGCGCGCGTCTGGCGTATATACTAAATTTAGTCCTGGTATCTATGATGAGTTTATTTACAACCACTAGGTCGATGCCACTACTGCAGGAGATTTATTTCCCCGAGGGTATCACAAGCCCAGTAGTCAGCACTTTTTGTGCTGACATGAATTGTTATTGATATGGTTATATTTATAAATTTACTGTTTACAAAACAAGGCTTTTCTACCTCAGGCATAGATTACCTTAGCTGTATTTGGCAAAACTTTTAGGAATTTTGGTCCTCAATGCTCTTCAACTTCGTACTTTATTTGGCCTTTTTAACTTTTTTGGATTCGAGCGTCACTGATGAGTCTTTTGTAGACGAAACGCGCGTCTGGTGTATATACTAAATTTAGTCCTGGTATCTATGATGACTTTATTTTCTTATATAATAGATAATTTGTTTAAAACTAAAAATGAATTTGTCAGAGATTTTCAATAAAAATATAAATCAATGAATATTTTGAGAAACGCGTTTATTTTTTTAATCTTCAATCAAATCACTGTTTCAACGGGTGTCTTCAATAAAAGAAAATGTGTTAAACAAAATGACACTCGCATACTATGTTGACCTATTAAATCTTGACAATGTTTTATGGTGTGCAAAATTTTAAAGAAATAGCAATAGATTAAAAAATTACACTTGAAATATAAAACCTTGTTTGTTGTGTTTTGCTTTATTTCATATTTTGTTTTTCTTTCTATTTGAACCAAAAAACTACTATCAAAGAACTGGTTATTAACTTTTGTAATAAAGCTTATGAAAATAATGGTAATAATTATTTTTTTGAGTGTTAAAAATTCTTTAGAGGTTTTAGATAAAATACATGCTTTCAATGGTCCTTACAATTCTGTTGACAGTTATGATTTTTCTACTCTGTACACTACACTTCCACACAATCTTATAAAGAAAAAGTTTTTGTATTTGATAAAATGGTCTTTCGAAAAATCTCATTGTAATTTTATTTGCTGTAACTCGTTTAAGGCCTTTTTCTGTAACGAAAAAGGAAAGTATGCTAGATACACTTACTGGAAATGTGAGGATATGATTGAAGCTTTAAACTTTCTGCTTGATAACATTTATGTACGTTTCGGCGATAAAGTGTATCGTCAGGTAGTAGGTATTCCTATGGGCACCAACTGTGCCCCTTTAATAGCAGATTTATTTCTATATTGCTATGAATCTCAGTTTATGACCAAACTCAGTAAAGACCCATCATTGTTACATTTGGTTGATACATTTAAAAATACCTACCGTTATCTGGATGATATTTTTTCGTTGAATAATCCAGAGTTCTCTAAATATACTTCAGAAATTTACCCAAACGAACTTACTTTAACTAAATCTAACATAAACAGCAGCAGTTGTCCTTTTCTAGATTTAGACATTTCAATTTCAAACGGGAAACTTCACACTAAAATTTACGACAAAAGAGACGATTTTTCATTTCCTATTGTTAATTTTCCTTTTTTAGACGGCGATGTGCCTTTGGCTCCATCATACGGTGTTTATATATCGCAACTCGTTCGGTTTGCCAGTGTGTGTTCTGATGTCATAGATTTTAACGAACGTAATCAATGCATCACTGGTAAATTGTTGTGTCAGGGATTTCGATACCATAAATTACTTAAAACTTTTACTAAATTCTTTCATAGATACAAAGATTTGATTAGTAAATTTGGCTATACCTGTAGAAAGCTTATTAAAAATGGTATTTCACATCCTAAATTTTATGGTAATATTGTACTTAAAGCGAGGAAATCACTATGTGATCCTTGTAAACTCATCGAACCTTTAAACAAACTTATAAGTAAGGGTTATCGTACCAATATTGTAATAAGATCTCTGAATATAGTTCACATTGGCACTAATATTGATATTGTCATTAGCAAATTAAAACATAACTAAATTTCATTATCTTTTGAGGCGAGATGTATAGAGACACAGACACGTTAACTTTTATTTCTATAGAAGTCGCTCTTCACTATACTACTACCTGTCGATACATTTATTTTTGGCATTGCACAAGTCATGTCTTCTTTGTCTATTAATGACGTTAAAATACTAAATCCCTGTGATGTGTTTTAGTCGATTTTAGTCTCTGATGCATGATTTTTTATTATTAATTGGTTTTGGCTTTTAACTAGCTGTCAGTAACTGCGAGTACTCTCAAATCGTAGTTTCTTGTTAATTCGACCTGTTGATACTGTTTATAATGCTTTTTTGTTATTTTTTATTTATATGGATCTTGTCTGTACACCAGCTTGATTATTTGTAATATCTTCAATTTTTCACTTATTCTTACAACATTTGTATAAACTTCAAGATTATAAAAAAAAACGGTTTTTTTCTAAAGTGAACATCGATTGGTTAAATATTTCTCAGTCATGTCCTGTGTTTGAATTTGTTTGTTAGCTTTTTGGTCATGAATGTTTGTCTCTAATATTTAATTAACTGTGCATTTGTATTCAGATATCGCAGATCAAATTTATTCGTTCATTGTTTAATCATACGTTTTTTGATTGAGTTAAGTCTGCCAATTGATATTTTATCGTATGTTTTTCTTTGTTGTGATGTTATGCTATTGTTTCAGAAAAAGGGAGAAGGTTTGGATCCATTAAAACGTTTAATCCCGCTGCAAATGTTTGCACCTGTCCTAAGTCAGGAATCTGATGTACAGTAGTTGTCGTTTGTTTATGTAATATATACGTGTTTCTCGTTTCTCGTTTTTTTTATATAGATTAGACCGTTGGTTTTCCCGTTTGAATGGTTTTACACTATTAATTTTGGGGCCCTTTATAGCTTGTTGTTCGGTGTGAGCCAAGGCTCCGTGTTGAAGGCCGTACTTTAACCTATAATGGTTTACTTTTTTAATTGTTATTTGTATGGAGAGTTGTCTCATTGGCACTCACACCACATCTTCCTATATCAATGTTGATTTTTTCTTTCACTTTTATTACTATTATTATTATTTGTGCATGTATTTTGCTGGCATCATATTAAAATGTGTTTTGTATATTTAATGAAAGATATACAATCGTAACGTGTGTCCAATACAAATGCGGTATTTATTGCAATAGAATAATAGAATAGAATTTAAAAAAAAAAATTGCACAGTGACCTAAAGACAGTGTTTTCCAACTAAATGTTGGTCTACGAAGCCTTATGATATTTAAATGACAGTTAATGATTTATTCATGATAAAAATCAAACATAAACTTTTTATAAATTTTGTTTCGATTTAGGTCAACAGTCAATAAAAGCTGTAATTAAATCATATTGATTTAAAATAACGACTTTGTTTCAATTAAATATCAACAACTTTCATCATTTTAAAAATGCCAAGTCGTTCTTAATCAGCCACCATCTGCGTACTTACGATATATTAACTATTCATGTAGAACACGTTTCAGACTGATATCAAGTTGAAATTAAACAAAAGAAATGAAGCTTTTCATTAGAGAAGGTAAAAAAGACCAAGTAGGTATATTTCATTTGTTTACATCTGTTTCCATTGGCTATAAAAGTTTATTTTAGGTGCATAGTTTAGAAACTACTATCTTTCAACCGTACTTTTAACTTTAATTATAGTATGGAATTCGAGATATTTCTAAACTTTAAAATCAAAGACAAGTTTCCACAAACCTGTCGATTGTGGTAGGTTCAAATATATGTGGATCTATTTTGTGCATAAGCATGAATTCCGTAGAAAAAATCCGTAGAAAATTATAGATTGATCTTTTTAAAGCATTAATATGCATCTCGGCACCGGCGACATTTGTTTATGAAAAAAATCATCAAAATTTGCAACAAAAAGAGAAAGCCGAGTACACCTTATGTTTAAGCGTGTTTAAGTTGACCAGTTTGTGTTGAAAACGTATTAGGCAAAAATATTTGATACATTATCTCAGTTAAGATTCTATTATTTTAATAAATTAAGGCTACAGATTGGTATAATTAGTTATTAAAGGTATCAGGATTATAATTTAGTACGCCAGACGTGCGTAAGAGTCATCAGTGATGCTCATATCAAAATATGTATAAAGCCAAACCAATACAAAATGCAAAGTTTAAGAGCATTGAGTATCCACAATTCCAAAAAAGTTGGGCTAAGCACGGCTAAGGTAACCTATGCCTTGGATAAGAAAATCCTTAGTTTTCAAAAAAATCAAAGTTTTGTTAACAGGAAATTTATAAAAATGACCACATTATTGATATTCATGTCAACACCAAAGTGTACTGGGCTGGTGATACCTCGGGAACGAAACGTTACAAATTCACAGTGTTAGTAACTGAAACATATGGGTCAAGTGAAATACCATTCTACCATAACAACAGAGTAGGTGTGTTTGAATAACAAATACTTACTTAAAGTTCTTAACAACAGAATGTACAAAATTGTTAAAAATGCATATTAACTTCAAACAAAAATAATTAATAATAGTTTTTGCTTGATTTATCTAGGGTAAATTGTCTTCAAAATTTTTCGTCGCCCTGGCACGAAATATTTAATTTCAAGAGCTAAACTAATAGCGGGTCATCCCTACAATGGCTTAAAAGATTAAAAAAAAATATGTAGCGTAATGGGGAGATAACTTTGACGAAGTAGAATCCTGACTGTTCGATGTAGTAATAGTTAAAACAGTTCCGATTCAACAGAGAATTATATCAAAACTATATGTATAAGACAATTTCAGTTACTAGTACCTAACATAATTCTAAGTCCCTTAGTTTTTTTCTGTTTTACCTTTTAACATCGGTAAACTACTGTTGTCTAAATTTAGTTCATCAAACTTCTTGCATTTAAATGAACAGCTAACAAAAATGCTACCAATAGCCTAATTACGACGTTATTCATTTAGTTTTAAACATGAGGTAAGGCAGGGACGATTAAGTTACAATCCGAGATCCTTGCATCCTTTGTTGACCTTGATGAAATTTTCATGTTTAAAAGAAAATCTTTAAGAAAATGATTTCTTTAAAATGATAAGGAAAATTTGTCAGAAATTTCCAATAGAGTGCAACTCAATAAAATGTTGAAAAACGCTTTCTATTTCATCATCAATCATATCATTTTTGTCAACTCGTATTTCAAATAATAGAAAATTTGATACTCGCATCCTGTGTTGACCGATTTTATCTTGACAAAATTTCATGGTGTGCAATATTCTATAAAAGTAAACGTTTAGCGTATGTACAGCAAATTGATAAAAAATAATTTACACTTCATATTCAAATATTTCAAAATATGTTTACGCGTAAATGGTTTGTTCACATACTATGCCACATATTATGCCCCCTGTTATGGACCAGTACGGTTTGCCGAGTTTAAATCTTGCATAAACAACCCCAAAAGGCGCCATGTTGACCCATTTCATCTTGACACTATTATGTCTGCTCACATTTCAAGGGTGCAATACACAAACAGAAAAAGGCCTACTGTTATTCCACAAAATATATATGGCGCTTGAAAAGTACAGGCGGTGTTGTCTAGATATCCCAATAGCATGAATTCGAATTCAGGCGAGGTAAGAGCATAAATTTTCTTCCGCAAATTTGCAGATTTAACATTGTTGTGCTGGTGGTTATGAATATAATATTTTTTTTTTCAGCCGTGTATCACCTTCACTGGTGATCCAATGAATGGATCTGTCGTAGAGTTGTCACTTGTTTAGACGTGCTTATATGTATATTTATATCCGGGGCAGATGATCTTGAACATTAGCGTTTTATGCAAAATTAGACAAATACTAATTACCCTATACCAATTCAGCTCGTTAATGATTCATATTCATTTCTTCTTTACATTTTGTTCTTCCTTGAATTGCTACTAAAATGAAAACGCATATGTACTTACATTATCTCTGAACGTGTAAACACCGCTCGATCTTTATGTAGAGAAACAACAACTAAAAGTTTAAAGGTATTCTTTCATATACAATAACGACAAGTGTACCTTCCTAGTAAAGTTGTAGTATTTTTAGAATGCTTTGCTTAAAATTACCTTTGTCATGCAAAATGATTACCTATGAATTATTTACACATTTAAATGCATGGACCATTTAACAACTTAACCCCACCACATTCTATATGTGCCTGTCCCAAGTCAGAAGCCTGTAATTCAGTGGTTATCGATTTTTGCTGTTTTTCATTTTTGTAATTTGTTTATTGTTTTGCATAGTTGTTCTTAATTGTTCTGTTATCCCGCTGTCCTTGGTTTGGGGAGGATTGGCGCCAAACACACTAGTTAAACCCCGCCACATTGTGTATGTGCCTGTCCCAAAAATTAATCCATATTTCGTGACTATTTGATGTATTGACCCATTCTTAACATGAAAAAAACCTACTAGATCAAAGGGAAATATTTCTAATTGAACAAATGAGCAAATGTGCAAATATGAAGCGATAACATTCTAAAAAAAATAGAGTTTTGTTTTGTTTGCTTTTCTGTTTATTTAGAATTTTTGTGGATGTTTAAGTTAAATTTATCAGTAAATTTTTTAACTTTTAACAGCTGTACATGACCCTCTGGTGTGTCTGGAGAACAAGTCGATATAGAAAAAGAAATAAAAACTGTGGTGAAAAGGAGAATTTTGGATGATGACCACACGGAAGAAGCAATACATGTGAAAATCTCTACAAATGGAAAATCGAATCTAGCCATATTGTTAACTTTGTCAACTTAAAGACACGTATCAGCACTTTTTTTATTGAATGTAAATTTATAAAAGAGTTTTGGGTAATTATAAATAAAAAAATTTCACACATGCATTTTTGATACAAAAAAAAATCTATTTTAAGATATAGTTATAGGCTTCAAAAACAAAACAGATAGCTAGTACATCGGATTCAATATTATTCTGACAATTATAGGATTTGCAATCTACAAATCGTACTATATATCAAACCAAAGAAATACATTTACTAATGTATTCATTCTATTCTAAGTCTGAATTATTAGTGTTGAAAAAGACGTCCTCCAAACTTAACAAAAATCAAGCATCTTGATAATGTTGAATTTTTTGTTAGAATCAGAGTGATTTTTTACAAAGTAGGAGTTATCCCTCCGCAAGACAAGATACTTGTATCTACGTTGGTCATTCATTTTTATAAAACAAAGCAATACCAACTCTTTCAATTTGTCTTTTAGTTTGGGATAGGGAATACTTATGTAAGGTGTAGAAAGGTCAAATGTTTAATACTATTGCAAGATGAGAGAGTCTTAGATTGTATGTATTCTAAAAGATCTTTGGAATTTTTTAGTATCCACATCTGATTCACGCCACCTCTAGAATATGCAGTTTCACAATAACTTTAGAGCCCGGATTTGGATGCTAATAGAATAGATGTTAATAATGTAGAAAGTGGTTTCGAAGCACTTGGAAGACCCAGCAATATACCGTTGTTTGTAAGGTCACTCATGTAGTTTATGTAATACAGTGATGGAAGATCCAGTTCTTCATCTTCGGTTGAAATAACAAAGGAACATAGAAAAGACATATGATTATCCAGGATTTCCTCTTTAGTAAGTGTCGTGAGGGTATATGTTGGATTTTCAAGTGAATTGTCGATACCTAATTCATTTATCAAGCAGTTTATGTAATGATATTTACACACAAAAACGATGTTGTTTGAGGCTTACTCTTTCAACTTCGCATTAACTTTGAAATAGGAAATACTAGTGTGACGTGTTAAAAAGCCAAAAGTATTAATATAAATGAAGTGCAAGATGAAGTAAATCTAAAGTCGATGGACAAATAATATATTTCTTAGTATCTATTTTTTACTCCAGGTTTTACAGTTATTCGACTGGTTATCTACTCTGTGGTAGGACATCCTAGTTCTCAGTCAATTACGGGAGGCAAATTTTTTTTCAAATATATTATCGGTGCAATTTGGGGGTAAATTTACTATTTTCTGATGATTTAGTCATGTAAAGAAAGCATTTAAACAAAAAACTTTCCCTCAAGTTTGTACTAATTAAAATCTTGAATTTTCTTATACATGCTGCTGTTGCTTGAACGAGTAACAGAATGTTTCACCACAGAGAAGGTAACCCGTCGAAAAAATATTAATTCCGGAGTCAAAAATCGGTAATATGTGAATGGACAAGTTGAGTGAAGATGAAAGTCAAACAATATTCCAAAAATACTTTTTTTTTAAAACAAAACCAAGATGTCACTTAATCTATTGCATGTATGTTCTTTAAATTGTCAGGGGTTAAGAAAATATGAAAAAAGAATTAGACTAAAAGAATGGATAAAACATCAAAAATGCAACATAATATTTTTACAAGAAACACATTTTTCGGACAATTCAATAGATAAAGAATTTACGGGCGAATTATATCATAGTTTTGGAAGCACACATTCAAGAGGTGTTTCGATTTATATCAAGAAAAACAAATTAAGCATGATATCATAGAAAAAATTAAGCATGATATCATAGAAAAAATTAAGCATGATATCATAGAAAAAATTAAGCATGATATCATAGAAAAAATTAAGCATGATATCATAGAAAAAAATAAGCATGATATCATAGATAAATATGTAGATCAAGACGGAAGAATTGTTTTAATCAACACAGAAATTGATAAAAATATATTTACTTTTGTAAACCTGTATGCCCCAAACACATGTAAAGATAGAAATATATTCTTTGAAAAAGCTTTAAGTGTCATTGAAAAATATAGTCTTGGTATAATTATCATAGGAGGTGATATGAATAAAACGCGTAATATAGAGGATAGAAAAAGTAATAGAAAAGATCAACAAAAAATCAAAAAATAAGACAAATGGGCTAAAAACTCTGATAAAAAACTAAAAGTTATAGATATATGGAGAGCAATAAATCGAAATAAAACGCAATGTACCTGGAGAAGAAAAAATAATGAAGTAGCTAGTAGAATTGATTATTTTCTAGTTAGTCAAGATGTGAGACCAAGAGTACTCAGCACTGATATACGACCTGCTACTATTCAATTTACAGATCACTTAGCGGTTTCACTTTAAATATATCATTGTCAAGGGAACAAAGGAAAGGGATATTTCAAATTAAACCATTGTGGTGACGTCAGCCTATTTACCGTGGATTCTTTTTCTAGAATCAACGTTTCCTAAATTTGTCGCTGAAATGGGCTCACCATATTAGATTCTTTTGTTTCCCTTGTGTGCCTAATTTCATTAAGTTTGAATTGACTAATTAACTGATTTCTGTTCACTACTGGAATTGTTTAAAAACTTACCTTTAACTTTTGTGATTTCTATATGCCTTCACTGGGAATCGAACCCGTCCATGAATTCTAATATGTGTTACTGCAACATATCGACGAAACTTCTGGGCTAACAATCGGTTTCGATTTAAATGTCTATTATATATATATAAATGAATATATGATATCCATCGGTACAACAGACACACAGGGTTTCTACCTTTATATATACATAATAGGCAAACGAATAGTATGAATTGGTAGCCACGAGGTTTCATGGATAAGATAAATGAGTTTAAGGTACGGACTTGTATTTTAGGTTCGAATCCCTGAATTCTCTTTGTTGTCCCTATTCTCTACTTTTCCAGTTTTTGTTTTTGTTTTGTATGTTATTGTGGATAATTTGTGTAAGCGAGTTTGGTCGTTAATTTTTGGATTATTGTTGGCTATTCCACATGTTTGAAGCAAAAATGATTACATTTTCATGATTTTCCCATTTTTGTTTTATAAATTAATATAATATGATTTCATCTGTTTTACTACATAATTTTACAACTATTAATTCGTAAATTCCTTTGCTAGAAAATCTTGATGTGCTTAGAATTAGGCTATTTGTTAGAATTTTCAGAAACATACTTTATATGCACTATATATATGTTTTTTGTCGGGTTGTATTCCCTTTGACACATTCTCCATGTCCATTTTCTCTTTTGGGATGGATAAATACTTTATAAATATAAAGGGTTGCATATTAAACAATGGCTGGATTTCAAGATAGATATAAAGGGTTGCATATTAAACAATGGCTGGATTTCAAGATAGATATAAAGGGTTGCATATTAAACAATGGCTGGATTTCAAGATAGATATAAAGGGTTGCATATTAAACAATGGCTGGATTTCAAGATCCTTCAACATTGAGCGCGGAATCCGTCAAGGGTGTCCCGCGAGTTCTATAATTTTCGTTATTGCTGTTGAAATTTTAGCTGGTAGATTAAGACAAAATAAAAAAATTAAAGGTTTTCAAATTAAACTAGATAATAAAACCCATACCTTAAAATTAAGCCAGCTTGCAAACGACACCACTTTATTTTTAAATTCAAAACAAGAAGTGTCATTAACTTTGAATATTATAGAAATGTTTGAATCACTGTCAGGCCTAAAGCTTAACTGAAATAAAACAGAAGAAATATGGACTAGACTCAAGCTGGCAGCCACTTTTATCGGCCAATCAAGATAGCAGCCAATTTTGACGATATGTCTAAAAACCAAAAAACTGCATGAGACTCAAACGTTCCAAAAATCGCTATATCTTAGACAAATATAATTTAACAGCGGTATTCGACAACTTAGCGGCTTGTACTGATTTTAAAAGTATTTCGTTACGTTTTGAATATGTATATGAAGTTAGCTGCCGGTTTGTTATTCGATATTCAATATCCAACCGGCTGCTAACATTCGGTTCATTATTAAAATTTAGTTGAAAATCATTTAAAAAGTATGATTTTCATAGTTAACAGGAGTGAAACGATACGCCGCAAATAGTTTTATCACCCCTTCATGCTGTCGTATATTGTCCTCGAATAAAAACCCTTATATAAGTTGCATATTTGTCTTTATGTAATATAGATTTTTATCAATAAAACGATATCAAAGATTTAATTTGATATATAATATATAAAACTAAAACTAAAGCCAACCACTCTAAAAACATTCAGAAATAAAATTAGAAATATATATGGAAAGCCAAAAAAAAGAATAAATATATAGTGAAAACCTACCGGAGATGACGGTGACGGTGAGACCCCCTGGTCTTACAATGTCCCGAATTCGACGAATCATAGACTCTGTAGTATATATAATTGGGTGTAGATACAAACGTGACTAAAAGGATCCTGAGTTATGGGTATTGAAAATACGTAAATGGGCAACTTTGAAACTCTGTGGTGGCCAGACGGTCCCGGATCCCAGAAAAATATTTAAGTGGGGAATAGCTTGGGTCAATACCTTTAAAATGAGCTAGGTCCGGTTTGGAACTTTGCCGTAGGGATATGTCGAGGAGTACCGAATGTGTGGTTGATATGGAAAATACGTGAATGGACAACTTTGAACCTCTGTGGTGGCCAGACGGGCCCGGATCCTAGAAAAATATTTAAGTGAGGAATAGCTTGGGTCAATACCTTTAAAATGAGCTAGGTCCGGTTCGGAACTTTGCCGTAGGGATATGTCGAGGAGTACCGAATGTGTGGTTGATATGGAAAAAACGTAAATGGGCAACTTTGAACCTCTGTGGTGGCCAGACGGGCCTGGATCCCAGAAAAATATTTAAGTGGGGAATAGCTTGGGTTGGTACCTTTGAAGTGAGCTTGGACATGTTCTAAACTTTGCCGTAAAGATATTCTTAGGAGGTCCGAATGTATGATTGTTAAAGAATCTCAATAAATGCGTTGTGTTTTCTATATAAGTTTAATTGTAGTGATAGGTAATGAATAATACAATAACGTCACTTACTATAGCGTTATCGTTACAACATTACTATAGCACAATGTGTGTACTTTGCGTATTTTCCGACATTCTTGGGGCCGAAGTATGTAACGAAAAATTATAAGGAAATGTAAGTTAACAATATAAATAAAAGAAATTTAAATAAATGTCCATCTCAAATTAAATAATCTAGTTCCTTAACCTTAACTGATCACAACTAAAGTTTATCTCATAGTCCATTCATGGATTTTTCTTCTGCCAGATACGGTAATAATCTTTATGCGTTGTAAGTTCCTTTCCTGTATCTATTTGGCTTCTTAACTCTACCAGTTGAGGGTGTGTTCGTTCGTCTAGGTAGCAAGTTACTTTCTTGGAAATTTTCCTCAAATAGGTTCATGTGCGATCTACTTTGTACGAGCCATTATGATGTGTCTTCTGGTCTTCTTTTGGCAACGGTCGTTCTTGAAGGTATATCATCTGAACGGTCATGTTTCCATAGCAACTTTGCCGTGGACTTTCCTTTTCCGCTGTGTTCTTGTCTTCAATGACGTTTACCAGAGCTGTAGATGTTGTCAGATGGTTGATGTTTCTATTTATTAGTCCTGATAACACATATCCGAACTTTGACTGTACAACGATGGGTCCTTTTCCTCTTATAACTCTGTCCTCGATAATTTACCAGTAGTAGTTGGCGCCTATGAGTAAGTCAATTTCGAAACATTATGTACTTAAGTTTAAATGTGGCAAGTTCCTTGTAGTCTGTGAAATCTTGTTTTAAATCGGAACGGCAATCTCTGGAACAATGAGTGTGTCGATATGGACTTTTTCTCCTGTGTCGGTCTGTAACTGTATTGTTGCGAACCTTCTGGGATAAATCTCAAATCACAGACGGATGAATGCTTACTTTTTCTGTAGGATTTATTTTTAATTTATCAGTTAATTTCTGAGTTATAAAATTAAAGAAGGCTGTGCTCCCTCGTCAAATAAGATGTTACATTCTACTTGGTCGTTATTTACAACTGGTGCAGTTGTTGTTTTCAGGAGAATGTCGTTACTCTGTTGTGATGAATACATAACTGTAGTATCGTTTGGTGTTTCAACTACGTTGATTGCTGACTGTTGTATTGTAGGCTGCGGTGTCATACCTGGAATTACCTCTTTTCCTTTACATATGCTAGTATGATGTATTCCGTTACACTTTTTACATCGTTCAGTAGACTGGCATGCGGCCACTTGGTGTGACCCTTAACAGTTAAAGCATAACTGTTTCTGTTTTACAATTTGATTTCTTATGTTTGCGTCTGTTACTTCAGGGCACTCCGTCGGATAGTGCTCAGCTAAACAATATATACATGTATGTTTATTTACCTTCTTACGTGTGTCTGTGAATTTGCTCTTGTATGAATGTGATTGCGTACCCATAAAAAGTGCAGTGGCGTACAATATGTCTGAATTTATTACTCCTTCGCCAGCTTCAAGTATTTCAATCTCTTTAGTTATTGCTTTGCGTAGATTTTTCAATATCAAGTTATATCTCCCGCGTTTTCTTGCAATAGATTTTCTTATATCAATCGGTAACTTGTCCAAAACTAAAGCGAACAATACATCTCAGGTGTTTGACAAAGTGGCTCTAATCCTTGCACATATGATTCAACTTTGTCTCCGTAAGACCTCAAGCTAAATGCATCATTTGTCGGTGCGGGTAAGCTCATGAGGGATTTCATGTAAGCATTAAAAATTGTGTGTGGGTTTCCAAATCTCTCTCTTAGCAAACACACGGCTGTCTCATAATTGGCATGCGTAAGCACAAATCCTGCTATGGTTTGGGCGGCGGTTCTTATAAACTTGGCTTTCAGATAACTAAATTTCTGTATTGGTGTATGGCTACTATTTTAGTGTATAGTACATTCGTAAAAGTCCCAAAATGTGCTCCACTGCAAAACATACCCGTCAAAATGTGGCTAATCTAATTTAGGTAATCTATGGTTTATATTACTAAATACATTTGGTAGTTGGGCTGGTGGTTGTATATACGAACATTCTTCCTGAGTATTGTGTGATTGTAAATTCGGACCAGTAAGTTGCGTGATTGATTTCCGATAGGATTTACCTCCGATGGAATTCGTTTTCTAGTGTTTAGCATGTAAACGGCTGATGTGTTTGTATTACTAGCGTTTGATGTAGGTATATAGCATTGAGTGTTAGCGTTCATTGTTTACTTTTTTTCTTTGAATTATAATTATTATTGGGGATTTGATTGTTTGCTTAAGTTTTTGTATTTGCCTTGGTCTACTGTCTAAATTAAACATATACTCATCCGAGTCTGTAACTTCTTGTTCAATTTGATCCTCGTGTAGGATTTCTTTCATCTTAAAAAGTTAAAGTAGTTTGATTTAAAACTGTTTATTAAGGTGTTTAACGTTTTAGGGTAAGGTGTGTAAGGGTAAGGGGTGTTAGGGTTAGAATTTGAATAGGAGTACGGGGTGGTGTTTTTTAAATCGAAAAAAAAACAGAATATAGAAATATTTTTATAAGTATTAAGATTATGATGGCATCTTATAATCAACATTATTTCATTGATCTGAATACCTTTGACACAAAAGAAAAACAAAAATGGAAGGAACTGCCAACAAGTGAGGTGAACCAAATTATTGACACTACAAGTGTGGATGAAATATTTTGTGATAATTACCTACTAATCTTGAAGTCAATAAAGTGGGTAACAAGTAAGGTGTGGGCTTTTAGTGGGTTTGTATTACGAAACGAGAACGTTGGAAGGACCGTTCATCAGAAGTACGATTGCCTACACCCTAATTAGATAGAAAACCGCGTAGTAGTACGTGTCCTTGTTTTCCTTTTCACATCTAGTAAACATTAGATTAAAAAAATTACAAATGGTGGTTAGGGGTGTAAAATTGAAAAAAAAATCATCATAAAAGACATGTGTGTGTAAGGTATTAAATAAACAATGGCATTAAGAAACAAAAACATACCGGGTCCGCCTAGATTGTCGTGCAGCGGCGAAATCTGAAAAGACGCTTAGTTAAGGAGTTTAATGCACCTAAAGAACACACACCTGATTTTTTTTTAAATGAAAGAATACATGTTAAACTTGTATTTTAAACATGCCGTAAGAAAATCGTATGGTCGAATTTCCGTAAAAATTGCTTTTTAGAGCGTTATGTAGTGTAAAAAAAAATTCACTGATACACTAAAATGTTAATTATTATTACGAATTACAATATTACGGCTATTTTTTAAATTGATAATGTAAGATTATATCACTGACGATAAAAATAGTCAATAAGTGTTTTAAAAATATTTACCATTAACATTTTAAAAACCGTTTTACTTCAGTAGTTGTGATTAACACGATTTTCACCGGTTTCCGTTAATAAATATACACTTCGATATTTATTTTATACAAAACAACTTTTGTTTGTAACATTTCTTATTCGATTAACAAGAAATTTTTAATTTGAATAGAACACCTCAATCTGTTACACATTTATTTAATTCCGGAATTAAGGTCCGGGACGTTTATTTTTGTTTAATCTTCACTCCGTTCAGTTCTATCACTGTACAGGTGGCACGGAAGTATTTGCATTCCAGAATTTAGGTTGCTCTTTTGTGTACCCTACTTAGGTAAATGTATCTAAACAGTGTGATTGGACAAAAAATACAGTATCAACTGAACATACTTTCCCAAACTGAGGGATGAATCAGGAGTAGAAAAATATGAAATAATTTTACATACAGATGAAAATGAATTTTTGAGAATTTTTTTTAATTTTGTATTCACTGCACCATAAAAGACCGAAAATTACTAGTGGCCTTAGGTTTCTAAAAATAGCAAAAAAAGTGCCACTTAAAAGCCAAATGATTAGCATTTCACATTGAAAGTGTTTGATTAATATCAGTTTTAGGGTTTATATTTGTCTTTACACTAGTTTTATATTTGCTTTGTTGTTGATTTCATTGTTTTTTTTGTTATTTTTAATACCAAGAGTGGTAATATATTGGTTTGTTTATCATTGTTTACATTGTGTTAAGTAATCGCTTAAAAATTATTCCGGATCTGTTGTGAAAATTTTCCGGATAATGTCACAGTTCGGTAGTCCTTTAAAACGTACCCCAACAAGTGCAAAGAGAGGGAAGTCTTCCTTAGATTGGCAGGAATTTATAATTTGTCAGCTTAAAAGCCCGGAAAAATTATATATTTTCACTGACAAGGGCAAAGTTAGTTTTATGGAAGCTACTAAACTACGGAAAGATGAGATCTATTTGAAGATTGTAGAAGAGCTGTCTTCTATTAATCAATTTTTTTCGGAAAATATTGATGTTAAATACCATAGATCTTGTTGTAAATCTTACACCAGTAAGCAGAATCTATCTTGTTATAAACAAGATTTTATGGAAACGGAGGAGAATATAGGTGGTGCTTGCATTTTTTCACCTGCTGCAAGCACATCTAGAATCACAACTCGATCAGAGTGGTATTCCTGTATCTTTTGTAAGAACAAAACTTACAAAAAAGATGCTAAATTGCACAAAGTGGAATCAGAAGACAGAATTAAGAATATACTTGAGGCAGCTAGAATTAATTCGGATCATGAAATTGAGTCAACGGTTTTACATGAACATTTTACTGAAAATGCCCTTTATCATTCGGCCTGTATAACTAAATATCTACTGAAACACCCCAAACAGTAAAAGCAGAATCTTCTGACCACGATACTGCATTTGTAAAGTTGGTATCAGAAATTAATTCAGACCTGATGGTAAAGCATAAGGCTTTTATGATGTCCAACTTGCTTGAGAAATTTCGTTTCTTGCTTCCACAGGACTATGTCGACAAATACACAACATATAAATTGGAAAATAGGTTAATGAATTATTACGGCGATTCAATTGTCATACAACCACAACAAGGCCAGGGTAAATCAAATATCATGTTCAGCAGCTCTATATCTATCGGTGACGCAATCAAAGCTGCAAGTCAGCTAAAATCTGAACTCAAAATAGCACAGTTAGATTTGGAAATTGGAAGTTCCAAAAATACAACAAGTGAAGAACAGATTTTACACACCGCTGCCAATATTTTAAGGCGTGATATACATAGCCTTGATCTAAACAATGATTTTTACCCAACACCTTCCGAATGTTCTCTGCCGTTGTCAATTCAATCAATGCCCCCAAACCTGACCAAATTTATTTGTTGGTTAATAGATGAAAAGTCTTTTCTGGCCGTTTCAAACCAAAATCATACTACCGTAGAAAAAATGCGAAAATGTATGTCGCTTACAGAAAGCATAGTTTCAATGAGTACTAATGTTATCACTTCATTTCAAATTGGTCTTGCATTACAATTGTATCACGAATTTGGATCAAAACAATTAGTTGAAACATTAAATGCTCATGGGTTTTGCAGTTCGTATGATGAGGTTAGGCGTTACCTAACAAGCTTATCAAGTCATGAAATTGATAGGATCAAAAATGGCGTGTATGTTTTAAACGGTATTGTACCGCTGTCTTCCAATGGTTGTCTTATCCAGGAAGGATAAGATAACATTGACATAAACACGGAAACGGTGGATGGCAAGGATACTTTCCATTCTATGGCTAGAGCTGCTTTCCTACTGCAGACTGAAATGACAGATTCAAGCGCTGTACATGCTGAACAGGTTAAAGTTAAACGAGGACAGGAAAAATCTCTACCAGTCGACGAGCAGACAATGTCTTTGATAAACTGTGTACCATTCAACAAGCCGAAAGAGCGTCCTGAGCCTCCCCGTCGTGAGAATTCATATAGTGATATACAATCTTGTTCAGAAAGATGTGAAGCTTCTTTAGATTCCGTTTGGGTTTTGCTGCGACTTCTGTTCAGAGAATTAATTAAATTTCCAATGGAACTTCCAGAACAAATTAAACAAGCAATCCCCTTCTGGACTGGGTTTAATGGCCTAGTCTCGGAATCACTTCCTTGTCGGACACTTGTTACATATGCACCAGTTGTTGACTCGAAGCCAAGCGATATGTCAACCGTTTATACAACAATGAAGAAATGTATGGACATGTCAAAAGAAGTAGGACAGGACTTTGCAATACAGACGTTTGATCAACAACTTTACACAGTATCACAGCAAGTGAAATGGTCAATGCCGGAAGTTTTTCAATCCCATATTTTGAGGCTTGGTGGATTTCATACACTTTCTTGTTTTATAGCTTGTATTGGCAAATTGTGGGCAGATGGAAGTCTTCTGGATCTTATGGTTGATTCTGGTGTTTATGCCGGATGGTGTGAGGAAAATGATGGTATTGATGCAATACCAAAGGATGTATGGGTGATGCTATCCAAATGTCAAGCAAAGTTTTCAGATGAATCGGAATCTTACAAAGATGTACTTAACGAGTTAACGATTCTGTATACCACCCATGTATTACCATTAACAGTTAGATTCAGGAACTGGGGATATCTCGAGTCCCCGACATTTAAGTACTGGGATATGTTCCTGAACGCGGTTGAAGTAATGCTCCAAAACATTCGTGCAGAACGGGAGGGTTTGTGGTCATTGCATTTACATACTACTACTGATATGCTGCCATACTTCTTCATAAATAAAGGCAACAGTAGTATACCGCTGTTTAACCAACAGAACAAATTACTCCAGATGGACCCCGGTTTATATTCTTGATATGCTTGATATCCCTCATAAAGTTCAATCAGCATTTGATTCTGGTGAATTGCAAATTCAACAAAAAAAGGGAACTTTTAACGGCATTTGGAGTGACATGGCCACCGAAATAACCATTATAAAAGACTCTAAAGGGCATGGGGGATTGTTGGATTAACCAGCAAAAAAAATCTGCTTTGATTAGATGGATATTAACGAGACATGTTCTCGGTCATTTCGGTTCAGAAATGCGTGATAGAGCTGGTTTGTCCATAGAGAGTGATTTATCTCACGAGGAAATGAAACCAGCAGCAATGACACGAGATAACCAACAGGTTACTGATTTGATAGATCATATCATCAACAAAATGACAGATCCTTTTGATGTTACCTTACATCCAGTTCCTCTCATAAACATTTCAACTGGGATGCACGCATCTAAAGAAGTTCAAGATTCTTTATTGAATTCTATTAATGCGGGCACACAAAGAGTTAAATCCTCTGTTGATGGTTCTTTGTCGAATGGGCAGTCTCGAAGTTTCTATAACCAGATATCAAGATCTAAACTAAAGTCTTTCGAGGATATGACGAAAAAAAAACTAAACTAAAGTGTCGTTCTGGTGACACAGTTAATGTGCATATCAACCCAGAGTTAGTTTTTAGGCGTGCCTTGGCTTTGGCAAATTGTCGAGAGGATGTAACAGTTGAAAAAGTTCTGTCCTATCCAATTGGCCCAATCCCAACATCCATGTTCCATGACGATGGTACAATGCGCAAGACTTGCAAGGCAGATTTAGCTCACATACTGGAACAGGATGTAGTAGTCTGTCAAATCCTTCCAATATTCGATATATCCCGAACCACCCATATAAGAGATTGTATGGCATTATTGCAATCTATCAATGCAAAAAGGTTTACTGTGGATTCATTAATATTCGTTGGATACCAATTTTCGTGGTTTTCATTGGGACAGAAGAATTTTCTAAAGGAATGAATGCAGACTTTGCCATAACCACGAAATTAAATATCCAAAAATATGCAAATTTTCCTCAAACCACGAAAATTGGTACCCACCAAAATAAATGAATCCACAGTAAAACATTTGGTGAATTGGCTTTAGATTCTGTCCGCAATCAGGTTGCTTGCTTTCAATATGCTTCAGTGGTTGCTGACATTTTTGATAGATATGACATTCAAAATTCCATTAAAAGCTCTGAACGGGAACGTCGATCAAAGTCATTTTTCAATCCAAAAGTGTTTCAAGTAATCAAAGGAAGAATCATTCCAGGCTGGAAAAAATTTCTTAGTTCTGGTGAAAACAAGCAGTCACTTATAAAGTTTCTTGGTGAATTCACTTTGCAATATATGAAAGAAAATAGTTGTCTACTGGATGGACAAAAAGTATACCTTGCTGGATCATTTCCCAATCCAGAAATAGTGAAAATAAATCCCAAAGGTATATCAGATTGCAGTGAATTTTCAAGTACACAAGAAGAGGCAGATACACGTATTATTCTGCATGCATTGAATGCTGACAAACTGTACAGGAAAAACGATGTAAACGGTCGCATTATTGTAAAGTCTCCGGATACGGACGTGCTAGTACTTTTAATACATTATTTCCCACAGATGACTTATATATCTGAATTGTGGTTTCAAACAGGAATGATCACTAGCATTAAGGATTGTCGGCGTTACATTCCTGTTCATGAGCTGTGTGGGTCGTTAAATTCAGTTTTGTGTAAAGTCCTACCAGCTGCACACGCTATTACAAGATGTGATGCTACATCGTCTTTATTTGGCATAGGCAAGAAATCCATGCTAAAGGCACTAAAAGAAACGCCTGTTCATTTCAATGACTTGTCCCAGATATCTTTATTAGATATAGAAGATTCGGTAGCCGTCAGTCGAAAACTCGTAACTAGGCTTTATGATCCTAAAGGAAAGTCCAAACGCTGCCATAATAATTTGAACAGTTTCCGGGTGAAACTAGCCACATGTAAAGATTCTAGCTTGGTCCGACTCCCTCCTTGTGAAGCATCTTTCAAACAGCACGTCCTTAGGTCTTCTTTCCAAACCAAAATCTGGATGACTGCACATATCGCCAAGTCAGCTATTGGATCGCCTCTACAGTTTGGTTGGAAAGAAGGAAAGTGTGGTCTTGAACCTGTCTTGTTTGAAGGTCAAATGTCATCTGACTTCCTTCAAGATTTGGTGTGCACATGCAAAGGAAAATCAGTTTGCAGTAAAAGTTGTGTGTGTTTTAAACAGAATTTGTCCTGTACTGAACTGTGTCAATGTCAAGCATCAGACCTTTGTAAAAACATCAATACACACCTGGCAGATATAGATGAAGATGATGATGATGATGATGCATGATTACCTGACCTATCTACGTCTAAATAATGCTAATTCATATATAAACTTGTTTTGCTTTTAGTTTTTGTCCACTTTTCCTGTTGATTTAATATACGTTTAGTTTACTTTGACACTGAAGCTATTTCCGTTTATTATGATAGGACGATCGGGCATTCTTATGTTAAAAAACGTCCAAAAAAAAATGTTGGTATGATGCTAACATATTTTATAAACCTTATATGAATACATTTTGATTGTACAACAAAAATATTAATGACAGCTTTTGTCTGCAAAAAAAATGTAAAAAATTTACTGAAATAACCATCATGACCATTGAAACTGAAATCAATGAAATTAACTTTTATCCCCATTTACCTGACTTTAAACTTTTGTATAGTAGCAAGTCGTCTTAAGACTTCATTTTTACGGGAAAAAAATATTACCAAAGTTCAAGGTCATCCTTGTATGGAAACTAAATGAAGTCATAAATAAACAAAATGTATCATATAACGAAAAACGTCAATTTTAACGTTAAAAATGACGTATTTAGAAATAGAAATGGTATGCCCAACAGGCTCCATATATGTTGAATGAAATATTGTCCCCTGATTGTTTAATATGTTTTATGTTCCTAAGTTTAGCCCAAAATAGACAGTAAAGACAAAATTTTGTAATATTCAATTGTTGACCTTTGACCTCAATTATGCAAAATTCCGACCACTTCTTATGCTTACGGCATCATTAATATTAAAGTCAACAATTTTATCTTTTCAATGATATATAATTAAGCCGTGTGTTAGGTGGGTGCATTAAAAAAATATTTTTGATTCTACCGCTGGTCTATACGTACTATACATAATAAAGAGGTTGCGCTAGGTTTATAAAGACAATACCAACGGGTCATTTACAAATAACGGTAAACTAATTACATCGAATGGTAAAGGATTTGGGGTTAAAAGGATATAGTATAAACCCAAAAGACGTGTTGGTAAAGCTTATTGAAGACAAAACGCATCAAGTGTTACCCCATACAGAAGTGTTCACTAAAAATGAATTAATACTAAAAGCAAAGAAACGTGGTATACCTTATAGATCTAGGTAAAGGAAAAACGACTTCAACAAGACATAGCTAAGGAACCTGTTATTAAGGTGAAAGATGGAAGAAAAGAACTACAGTGCTCATTGAACCATTTGTTAATTCATTTTTAAGGCAAGTCGAAGTGCTTTACATACATTTGATTAGTAAAATGTCAGAAGCACACAACTTAAAGTGGGCATCGAAGGTGCTTCTAGTACAGTTGGTAAAAACAAACCTTGCAACAGGTGACAATGATTCCACTTTTTAGGTCAACTCAAGTTAGTATTACTGAATCAACCAACTAAGACACTGAACTAACAGTAATGATAGAAAAGGCAAAAGAAAGCATAGCAACTTGCATGCGTGATGAAAGTGAGTGAACGTTAGTCATATTGTAGAAATACACCTTCATATGGATAAATTGTATCCCTGAAGTGTAAGTCTTACCTACGCCTTTCAGTAAAACTAGCACAGAAGAAGGCCATTATTAACGTGAGCTGTGTTCTCAAAATCACATCATGAAGAGGTGGATCAGAAAAGTACATTTTACGAGTGAATCAATACAAAAAATAGGAACAGGAGTTGAACAAAAAGGGGGGAGGGGCTAGTTATTGTCGTTGAAACATATTGACCAAATTTGAAATGCTAAATACTACCATGTATACTTTACGTGTTTCGCTATGGTGTTGAAATAAACAACAACTATTAAGAAAATTTGAATTGTACCCGTTAAGAATTCAAAGAACATCAGAAAGAATAGAACTCACACAAACATGTTGTATTTAACCAATGCTACTAAACATCATTACTGTTGGATAAAAAAGTTTATCACATTTGTTAAGTCCCCAAGTGTCATCCCACAGTGGTAAAGTGTTTTTGTCGAAGATGTATAAAGTGAGGACTTTTTAGACGAACATTTAGTGTATCGTGATAAGATGAATGGAGTGAAAATCGAGATTTCAGAAGAAGATACCTTTACAATATCTTACAACATAGTAAAAACGTAGAATGCGATTTCCTTATGTTATTTATGCTGACATTCAATGTAGCTCAGAACAGATGACAAATTAAAAGCTTATTCACCTCAAAAACTAACAAAACCTTTGAATAGACTTATTAAGAAGGGATATAGTTACGATACTGTTGTCAGGTCATTAAAGATTGCATATGTTGGCGTTAATATTGATTCACTTATAGTAGCAACTTTACCTGACCATATAGGAAAATAGGTATTTAGTCGGATCTTAACACGTACTTGTGATTTGGTTAAAACCGGTTTTGTTCAAAATATACGAAGAAATGTCGAAATGTTCAGGACTTAATTAAATCCGTATTTCGGTAGGATGGTGCAAGCATACGATTTTTATTGCGTCTTACACTTTGAGAAGCGAATAATCTTCAACTACTTTATTCAAATATTGTGTAAAAACGTTAATTTTGAGCTATGAAAGTCAAGTGGCTCGAGTATTTTTCTGAGGAAGTTTTAAAAAAATTGCAAAAAAATATTTTTACATTGGGTTAGCTTTCATTAGTCTTAACTATCTATAGATTAACAACTTTTGGTTATATTTATAATTTAGAATCATCATTGAAGGTGGGGGACGATTTCGCAGATAATTAATTATATTGATGTGCCATTTGTATGCAAGAGTGACATTTCGTTGTATTATGTGCCAATTCGAAAAAGTTATGCGAGTATTCTCTCCCCTTAACAGGTTCATTATCTTATAATTAAGTTTAGGTTTCTGATATAATTTTGAATAATTACAAAATGTATCAATTCAATATATTTCAGTTTTTGTCATTGGTGTATCAAAAACATTGATGTACGAATATAATTTCATAAATTTGAAACGTTTAAAATGATTACATACCAATATAAAGAACCGTTCATCATTTTTGAAAAAGACTATGAACGAAAACCGATTTATTTATCTTCCCTTGGTGACAGATTGATTGGGAAATGAACCAGCGTGATATAATGGTAATCACAGAGAGGGACCAGGAAGCAATTTTTAATTGTAGCTTATTCAACGTTAAAACAATTTTCCAATATAAACGAATGTTACTTTATACAAATATAAGGACTTTGTTAGCTAAATCTACAAATTTTATTAGATATTATGATTTTTTATTGCAATGGATTAATATGCTACTTATAGGGTCTTTGCATCGGAACTAAACACATTTATTCAAAAACCAGTTGTTGGCATGACACGGGTTATGTTCTTCTCATATATGTTATGATGGTATGATACTAACCCCTAACGGGAAGGATTGTGCCTGATGTTCATATGATGGAACATAATCTTTCAGTCATTTTAATTGAAGTCTGGAGCTGGCATGTCAGTTAACTGCTAGTAGTCTGTTGTTATTTATGTATTATTGTCATTTTGTTTATTTTCTTTGGTTACATCTTCTGACATCAGACTCGGACTTCTCTTGAACTGAATTTTAATGTGCGTATTGTTATCCTTTTACTTTTCTACATTGGCTAGATGTATAGGAGGAGGGTTGAGATCTCACAAACATGTTTAACCCCGCCGCATTTTTGCGCCTGTCCCAAGTCAGGAGCCTCTGGCCTTTGTTAGTCTTGTATTATTTTAATTTTAGTTTCTTGTGTACAATTTGAAAATTAGTATGGCGTTCATTATCACTGAACTAGTATATATTTGTTAAGGGGCCAGCTGAAGGACGCCTCTGGGTGCGGGAAATTCTCGCTACATTGAAGACCTGCTGGTGACCTTCTGTTGTTGTTTTTTTCTATGGTCGGGTTGTTGTCTCTTTGACACATTCCCCATTTCCATTCTCAATTTTATTACACGGGTGTTAACCAACAAAATACACATTCTGGTTTTACTACCGTGTCATGTATGCTCATGGGGAATACAAAGAAACAAAAGTGTACTCAGTGGAAGACATTGTTAAGAGATTTGTGGCTTGTATGGAAGAGATAATGAAGGAGATTGCAGACATGTACATTGATAAAAAGACCTGGTGATGACTGAAGAAGATCCCCAGTGTTTTACAGCGAGTTAAGATTTTCACATGTGCGATGATGAATTAGGTGAAGACAAAGTGCGTGATCACGAGCACTTGACAGGTAAGTGTCGTGGTGCAGCATATAAAAAAAATGTAACTCAGATTGTCAATTATCTACCTTTGTTCCCATTGAGTTTCATAACTTAATAGGGTATGACTCCCACTTGTTCGTAAAGGCGTTTGGGTTTACCGATGGTGAAGTGAATTGCATTCCCAACACTGATGAAAAGAACATATTTTTTTTTCTTAGAAAGTGGATGGATAAGAAATGCTTTTCATTGATTGGTGTAGGTTTATGTTAAATTCCTTATATATTTAGCTAAGAATTTAAAGTTGAACCAATTTAAGGTATGAAAGTCGTGATTTGGGTAGTATAATGAATTAATGATAAAAAAATATTTATCTTACGATTTCATGAAGGGTCATTACAACATGACGAAAACACAACTACTATCTGCTGACTGACTTAACAATGAACACATTAGTGTGGCTGACTATGCTCATGTACAACATGTGTTTACTATTTTTTTGGAAATTTGTAACAGTGTTGTTCCCACGGGTTGGTATTAACCAAAGTGCATCGTGTGTCAAATTTTAACAATCAATTTGGCTTAAAATTTTCATTGACCTGAACACTAACCTTATACCCTAGTCCCACTAGGCCACGATCGCACAACGATCTGTGAAAAAATGAAAATTTTGATGATCGTAGTACGATCGTGTAGATCGCAGTAAGGTCATATAACATTCGTGGTGAGGTCTTCAAGATCGTGATGAGCGTGGCCAACTTTGAACATGTTCAGAACAATCGTGGTGCGGTCGTGGCTAAATCAGGTCGCAGTAGAAGCGTAGTGAGAGCGCACTAAGATCGTAGTAAGATCGCAAAGGTCGCTGTACCATCGTAGTAAGAGCGTGGCGAAAGCATGATTCTATTCGGAGAAACTGCGCTACGATCTCATTGCGACGTTATTACGACCTCACTACGATCATCACGTTCTCACCGCGACCAAACTACGCTTCCACTACGACTATACCACGCTGTTCACGACCATAGTACGATTCTAGCACGCCCTTGCCGTCCTCATCACGCTCTTCTCACGACCTGACTACGTTCATACTACGACCATTATTCTCATTGTCATTTTCCCATAAAATATATTAATTCTCTCCAGGTTTTGTTTGACTGTATGTAATTGGGACTTCTTGTCCATTTTATCTAACGTCTCAATCATGCTTCTTGTTTTCATATAGATTAGACCGTTGGTTTTCCCGTTTGAATGGTTTTACACTAGTAATTTTTAGGACTTTTATATCTTGCTGGTCTGTGTAAGCCAAGGCTCCGTGTTGAAGGCCGTATCTTGGCCTATAATTGTTACTTTTAAAAATTGTTACTTGGATTGAGAGTTGTCTCATTGGCACTCATACCACATCTTCCTATATCTATTGACACATCTGTTTCATATCTGCTATCGTTCACTAAAATATCGTCATTTCTTGTCCATTTTATCTAACGTCTCAACCATGCTTCTTGTTTTCATATAGATTAGACCGTTGGTTTTCCCGTTTGAATGGTTTTACACTAGTAATTTTTAGGACTTTTATGTCTTGCTGGTCGGTGTAAGCAAAGGCTCCGTGTTGAAGGCCGTATCTTGGCCTATAATTGTTACTTTTAAAAATTGTTACTTGGATTGAGAGTTGACTCATTGGCACTCATACCACATCTTCCTATATCTATTGACACATCTGTTTCATATCTGCTATCGTTCACTAAAATATCGTCATTTCAGCTTTATGGACCAGCAATAGGTTGTAATTTAGGTCGGATTGGTCGGTCCGACATCTCTACTTGATCAAGATTCGTTACTATCAGAGCTCAATCTGCCTCTACATCAACCCTACCACCACGCCCACGTGTTCTAGTAGATTTTGGTGGCTTGATTTTAATTTTTATAGAAATCTACGTATTAATTAGAAATAGAACTGAAGGAATGATACTGTATTGATATGGAACACGGTGTTGACGTTATTGCTGAGAGCGTAGTAAGATCGCGGTTTGAACGTAGTGTAATCGTGGTAAGAACGTGCTATAATCGCAGTAGAAGCGTGGTAAGATCGTGTTGCAATCGCATGACTCGTGGTATGGTCGTAGTGAGAACGTGGCGAGCGTAGAAAGATCTTGATAAGCGTAGTAAGGTCGCAGAATTAGCGCGGTGAGAACGTGTTATAATCGTAGCGGAATCGTAGTAGAAGCGTAATGAGGACGTAGTAGCATCGTGAAAGCAACGACAATTTACATTTTCATGCCGCTCATACCGCGACCTCACCACGATCTGAATTAAATTTAGATCACGGTGAGCGTGGTGTGATCGTGGTCTAGTGGGACTAGAGGTTCAAAGTTGCCAATTACGTATTTTCCATATCAACCACACATTCGGTACTCCTCGACATATCCATACGGCAAAGTTCCTAACCGGACCTAGCACATTTTAAAGTATTGACCCAAGCTATTCCCCACTTAAATATTTTTCTGGGATCCGGGACCGTCTGGCCACCACAGAGTTTCAAAGTTGCCCATTTACGTATTTTCAATACCCATAACTCAGGATCCTTTTAGTCACGTTTGTATCTACACCCAATTATATATACTACAGAGTCTATGATTCGTCGAATTCGGGACATTGTAAGACCAGGGGGTCTCACCGTCACCGTCATCTCCGGTAGGTTTTCACTATATATTTATTCTTTTTTTTTGGGCTTTCCATATATATTTCTAATTATATTTCTGAATGTTTTTAGAGTGGTTGTCTTTAGTTTTAGTTTTATATATTATATATCAAATTAAATCTTTGATATCGTTTTATTGATAAAAATCTATATTACATAAAGACAAATATGCAACTTATATAAGGGTTTTTATTCGAGGACAATATACGACAGCATGAAGGGGTGATAAAACTATTTGCGGCGTATCGTTTCACTCCTGTTAACTATGAAAATCATACTTTTTAAATGATTTTCAACTAAATTTTAACATTGAACCGAATGCTAGCAGCCGGTTGGATATTGAATATCGAATATCGAATAACAAACCGGCAGCTAACTTCATATATATATTCAAAACGTAACGAAATACTTTTCAAATCAGTACAAGCCGCTAAGTTTTCGAATACCGCTGTTAAATTATATTTATCTAAGATGTAGCGACTTTTAGCCCCAGTCACACTGTCACGTTTCGGCTATCCCGTTTTGCTACGTTTTCAAAACGTAGCGAAACGGCAATATCCGTAGTGAATCGTATCGATCCGTACTTAAAACGGCTATATACGTAGTTATGCGTAGATTGATACGTGATCGGTGCCGTTTGTATTGGTCTGCACAATACAAACGTGACTAAAAATGAAAACGTAGTACTAACGTAGAAAAGCGCAGTAAAACGTAGAAGGAACGTAGAAATGCGTATTAGAAACGTACCTGATACGTTCTAAAACGTATTTGATTATAATCACTAGGTGTTATTACGTTTAAGTACGTATCTGCCACGTTGCATTAGGTTTTTGTACGGTATATTACGCTTCATGGTACGCATTAATAGGTTTCATCACGTTATTCTAGGCATTATTACGTATCGATGCGTATTACTACGCATGATTACCTTCTTCTACGTATAATCAAACCACGTGTATCTATATTTCTCGCCATTTGCTAAAATAGTTTGTCAGTCTTACAGCAAGATGGACAGACAACGGATGGAAATGACAAATTATGGATTATTGATACACAATCATATTTTGAAATTGAGAATGTTGTTAAACAGACACAGACATAAACGAATAGATCGCAGAGTGCGCACAGTATGGGTAAGGGATTGGATAGGTAGAAGATCTCAGTTTGGTTTTTATGCACAGCTGTTGGATGAATTGAGATGTGAAGACACCGTTTCTTTCAAAAACTTTTTGAGAGTTGATCCAACCATGTTTCAGGAAATTGTTAATAGATTAACACCAAGGCTACAAAAGAAAGACACGTGGTACCGAAAGGCATTGCCAGTTGGTCTTAAAGTAGCAATAACCCTTCGATATCTAGCCACAGGAGACAGTTATCATTCACTTATGTATTTATTTAGAGTGCCGCACAACACGATATCCAATCTTGTAGTACAAGTCTGTGAAGCAATTATTTCCGAGTATGCTGAAGATGTTATCAACACACCTACGGAAGAAGCTGAATGGCTAGCCATTTCGCAAGAATTTAGTGATATGTGGCAGTTTCATCATGTGCTAGGTGCACTAGATGGGAAACACGTTGCTATCAAATGTCCGGCTGGTGGTGGTTCTAAATACTATAATTATAAAGAATTCCATTCTATAGTTCTAATGGGCTTAGTAGACGCTAATTATAAATTCAAATGGGTTAACGTTGGCGCACCAGGTGCTTGCTCTGATGCACAAATTTGGAATCAGTCAGACTTAAAAAATCATATAATTGATGAGAATATGCACATACCAAAAGCAGAGCCTCTTCCGAATGATGACAAAGACATTCCGTACTTCATCGTTGGTGACGACGCGTTCGCCCTCAGAAGTTGGCTAATGAAGCCCTTTTCTAGGAGGAACATGACCCTTGAAGAGAGAGTTTTTAACTACAGGCTATCGCGATCACGAAGAGTTGTTGAAAACGCATTTGGGATACTTGCAAATCGATTTCAATGCTTACTTTCAACTTTAAAGCAAGAGCCTAACAATGTCGTATCCATTATTCTGGCCTGTGTTTGTCTGCACAATATAATGAGGATAAGATATCCAGGTGATCAGAACATTTTGTTAGACAGAGAAGACGAGAACCACCATCTTTTACCTGGAGCTTGGCGAGACGAAACAAACCTGAAGGACATTGATGATGTGCAAGATCGCAACTATCCTAGCAAGGCAGCAAAACAACAAAGACTGTATCTTAAACACTATTATTCGTTACCTGCAGGAAAAGTTCCATGGCAAGAACGAATGGTTCAATAACGTTTTTTAACTGTCTTATCGTAGTATATTTGAATGATAAGTATATGATTTATACTTTTGTTTATTTAACTTTGAATGTATCAAAAAATATTATCATGATACATGTAATTAAACTTTAAGAAATTCTTCTATCAATACCAGTTTTCTGGTCTTTTAAAAACAATGGCACGCATGGGTCAGCATACTTAGGATAAATTGAAAATTTCATTATTATAACACTAAAACAACAGGACAAATCAAAATCAAAAAAAAACTTTGGGATCCCGCTAACATATTTAACCCGCCGCATCATGTATGCATGTGCCTGTCCCAAGTCAAGAGCGTGTAACTCAGTGGTTGGCGTTTGTTGCTGTGTTACATATTGTTTTTCGTTCATTTATTTGTACATTAATAAGGCCGTTAGTTTTTTTTTCGTTCGAATTGTTTTACATTTGTCATTTCGGGTCCTCTTATAGCTGACTATGCGGTATGGACTTTGCTCAATGTTGAAGGCCATACGATGACCCATAGTTGTTAATTTCTGTGTCATTTGGTCTCTTGTGTAGAGTTGTCTCATTGGCAATTACACCACATCTTCTTTTTTTATATTAACCAACAAAATAATCACTCAAACAAAAAAACTTTTAATTTTACAGACAACTGTCATAATACATGAAATAAACAAACTGTCTACATAATAGAGTCGTCTTTTAATGTCATTCATATAAAACTTTAAAACACCTGTACGGTTCCTGGTATGAATAAGTTTATAATGAGAAAAGTGACGATGAGGGTGAATCAACGTTCATTGAATCCGATTGCATTATTACACTGGCAATACTTGATGTTGTAATATCTTGTGCGCATGTAACAGGTGGAGCAGAATGTGCTCTTATAGGTTCAATGTCTGCTTGAGTTTTAGACCGGTTTTGCAGAAAGGCGACGTCCTGTCCAGGTAGCTGATATTGCTGCTGCCATGCAGGTAGGTACCCAACATTACTTGATTGATTACAGAAGCTGCCCATGGGAACATCCAATGCAGATTGTTGACCAGTGAATCCCTGCAACAACAAAAAAACATGACCATATAAACAAGTTTGATCAACTGTGTATCATCGGCGTTGGAATTAGGTACTAGAACTGGGGTTATGCGGGGTTTCAAGGAAGGATAATTAACATAACTGTACGGGGTACTGTTGCCTTGTTCGGTAATGCCGATTTCTTAAAGATAAATAAATCCCAGTTCCTAAGTCAAGGATACACAGCAGTGGCGGATTCAGGGGGGGAGGGGGCATAGAGGGCGTACGCCCCCTTTATTTGTATTTTCCCCCCCTTTTTACGTGATTTTAGCCACAAAAAAATAAATATATATATATATGACCGGACGCATGACAATTTCAAAATGCAGCAATTACCTGAGAGTAATTAAAACACGAGGCATCCAAACTATGCAGGTGAACTAAAGAAATGTGTATTTCGAAACATGTTCTGACCTTTCAGTCTTAACACAATACTAGTACTAGTAAATAATATGTGAATAATATACCTGCAGTTGCTGAAGACGTTGTTTATCACGGCTGCGTAGCTCCTTACTTTCATTTTGAAATCTGTCCAATAGATCCATACTCTCTCTTTTAAACCTGAAAGCAAAAATTTAATATAAATTCATTTAAAAAGTGAGAATCAATATCATAATAATGTAAAATATATCTATAATGGATTATTTTTGATACATCTCATTCTTTTGAGAAAGTGTGAGGAAAATAATTGAAAACGAATCATACTGAAGTTTGATAAACACCAATCTTTACATATAATATTTTTGCAAAGTTTCATGAAAATCTCTCAATAACTTCAAAGTTTCATTTCAAAACGGCTTAACTTAAAAACGAAGTTTTCGATATATCTTAACATTAAACTTGTAAAAGCTCTCTGTTTAGTACTCAACAATTGAGCAAAGTTTCAATAAAAATTATGGATTCGTTCTTAAATGACTACTTGGTAACAGTCGATGACGGACGGACAGATGGACAAGCGGACGAAAGAGCAGACAGACAGGCAATACGCAGACGAACGGACACTCAACCAAACGTTTTTTACGAAGGGTATTACACAATGCCTTGCGACTTCGTGTGGCGGGGTATAAAAACTAATGTCATTACCATAGCGTATCATCGGACACAGGATGTTGGTACCAGGCTTAAACGATTTGTATGGTGTTCAATTTTAAAGCTGCTACAGTACATCAAAAAGTTGTTGCACTGCACCGTGGAGTTATGTTTTTCCTCCTAAAAAATCAGAATAGACCCTCTGCTCGATGATACACGATTTTTATATAGCGTATTCGGTTGTGTATAGTACACATTCATCAAGTAACAAAACATTAACATACAAAAGCATAGCATACCTCCCCCACAATCTGTCGTCAATACCTGGAAGAATGCTGACCATCCAATGTCCCCAGTTCTGCCTTTCGGGTGTCATGTCCGCGTGACTAGCCAGCTTAGCCTGCACTTGTTTCTGTAATTCAGAAGACTGTTTTATTGCTTCCTGGGTGTCTTTTTCAACTGGAGATTGCATCTTCTGGTATTTCTTTTTCGTTTTTGTTGTAACTATAGGAGATGGAATATCTATTGTGCTGGACGTCTCCTCAAGATTACATTGCGATCTAAAGAAAAAAAAACGATGAAAGTTGTATTTTTTGTTCTAAACAATACAAAAAGACACCCTATCTCTACTACTACGGTGGGTTTTGAACGACCTTGACTGGCTTGACACCCTATCTCATAACAAGAAAACAAGAAATGCCGGAAGCACAATCAATCCGATACAATTACTTTTAACTGAAAAGTATTTACAAATGTAAGTGTGATGGACGGACGGACGGACGGACGGACGGACCAAAACATTATAATAAGTCCTGATGTGAAGATATAGTTTCAATTTAACTAATTATACAAAGAAGTAAATGGTTACTGACCTTCTTTCATCGTCTTCTTGACTTTCCTCTTCGTCCTCATGTTCACTGGGAGAATCGACGCAAGCATCTGTTCCGTATTTTGCCTTGAGTTTCTCTTTCAGCTGAAATATTCAGACATAATCGGAACATTATTTATGTATTCGTACAAGATATATCGAGATAAAGTCAAACGTTTGAAATGAAACAGCTGTAAAATGAATTTCGTAGAATCAGAACATTAAGTATCATTTAGAAAGAAAAAAGGTACGGGAATTCAACAAAGGACATAACAATAAAAGGTAAAAAAAGTGAACTGAAATATTAAGTAATAGAAAACTGTATTGCACACGTTTATTCCTCCTCTGGTTTCTATTCTGGCAATATGTGGACCCAAGAAGCCAAATTTTTCTTTGATCCATTTGTCTCTTTGAGTATCATCTTTTCTGCCTGAACCAGATTTATTGCCTTCTCGTGTCAGTCTTCCGAGCTGAGATCTCATTGACTCAACCCATGTCCTGAGAGTCTTCCAATCCTCTACCCCTAGCTCATTAACTTTTGCTTGCCATCGTGTATTTTTGAGAGCAGTATCTTTGTACTGATAATGAGCTGAAAGAGAAGAAAAAAATCGGTCACATTGATTTTTAAATATAAAGACCATGCTGTAAGTTTATCTATGTCTACTGGTGGGGTTAACATCTTTTGACATTTATTCTCCGTATTAATATTTTAAATTATAGCAAATAAATACATGTACCTTTGTTGTATAGAGGTTCGTTTTCTCTATACCAATCTGCCAACTCATCTTGCTTTTCTTGTGGTATTTCTAATGGTTTGCTTCTTTTGCGCTTCTCTTTATTGGTATTAGCTGGCTGTTCACTGAGTATCACTATTTTGTGTTTGCTCATTTGTTTCTTGTGTATTAGTTGTTTCAGTCTCAGGCGCCACACTAACTATGCGGCCTCTGCCACGCCCACCACGACCCCTTCCTCTGCCTCTGGTCCTCATCAGAATGGTCTGGTTTGAAACACACTAAAAGATAAATCAAATACCGGTAAGAGGAAAATTGGATTTAAAACGGACAATGTGCAACGTAGAATATTTCAAAAGAGCAATTATTATAAAAGGGAAAGCATTGACAATGTTCTAACCAAAGCTTTAAATGTTTTTTCATGATTCATGTATCCACTCAACAAAAATCTTATCTGAAAGAAAAAACAATAAAATCTTTCTTTTGAGTACAAAAAATCTAAATTTTTAGAGCATAAAATGGGAACAAAATAATTTAATTACAATGACAGATGTATTAATAATTATAAAGTGTACCTCTATTAATGTCTCCAGATTTGTTTTAGTTACTCTGCTCCCTCTTTGCATCTCTGTCCTTTCTAAATTTTATTGAATAATGATGCCGTTTCATGATAAGTGATCACAGCGTAGTGACACGTGATACTGCGTGCAATAAACTTGCTAAATCGTAGGAAATCGTGCAAAAGCGTACTTGAACCGATTTAGAAACGTACTAAACCCTAGTAATACGTAGTGAAACGTAGTAAACCGTAGTAAAAACGTAGTTTATACGTACTGAAGCGTATTAAAACCTAGTAGAACGTACCCCTTGTAGTTATAAAAAAACCTAGCAAATCGTAACAAAACGAAACAATACGTAGAAGAACGTATCAAAACGTGGCGTAAACCTAGTTAAACGTACGGACCGTTAAAAATGACAAAAAAATGCCATGAAACGTAGCATTTCTACACGTACTAAAACCTAGCTGTCGAAACGTGACAGTGTGACTGAGGCTAAAATAACGTTTGAGTCTCATGCAGTTTTTTTGGTTTTAGACATATCGTCAAAATAGGCTGCTGGAAAAAAAGTGGCTGCTATCTTGATTGGCCGATAAAAGTGGCTGCCAGCTTGAGTCTGGTGGAATATGGCTCGGTAATTTAAAGTTCTGCAAAGATAAGGTTGAAAACATTAATTTTACACAAGAACCTATATAAGTTTTGGGAATATACTTTGGACTTAATAAAAATGAGTGTAAAAAATTAAACTTGCAACGACAATACAAAAAATCTGAAAAAAATAATTAAAGACTGGAATAAAAGAAAGGTGTAAGATAACTCTTGTTAAATCATTAATCTTACCGAATATTACTTATGTTGCATCTGTAACCGAAATTGATAAAGAATACCTAGCAAAATTAAAAAAATAATATATAGTTTAATATGGAATAATAAACCAGAAAAAGTTTAAAGGGATATAAAAAGTAAAAATTACCATGCTGGCGGGCTCAAAATGATAAACATAGATAAATATCTAGAAGCGATAAATATTAGTTGGGTAAAAAAACTCATCGATAACGAAGATCTATCACCCAATTGGAAAGTCTTACCAAAATTTTATTTTGATAAATTTGGACAAGAATTCCTTATATTTAAAATGAACTTCAACAATATTAATTTGGTCTATAAACTGAAAGAACTAATTCCACAATTTAAATTAAGAATAATCATATCATAGATAAATTCAAAATTTGAAAAAGAATCAGATCAGCTATCATATAAACAAATAGACAGCAGCTTATATGGGGCAATAAAAATATCAAATTAAACGGTAAATGTCTCATTTTCAAAACCTGGATAAACAGTAAAATTCTATTTGTAAATGACATGATTGATAATAAAGGAAAATTTAATCAAAACATGATCTAAGATAAACTATCCTGCCATGCTAACTGGTTTTCGGAATATTCTAAACTAATGAAAGCAATATCAAAACAGTGGTAACAAGAGCTAACTAAAGAAGAATCAATTAAAACAAAAGTTGCTATTGACTCCGAATATAAATTTAAAGATAGAAAAGGAAAAATGGTATCATTTAAAAAAAATTCTTCCATAGACATTACATCTCCCTCTTATACCGCAGTCCCACTAGGCCACGATCACACTACGATCTATGAAAAAAATGTAAATTTTGATGATCGTAGTACGATCGTGTAGATCGCAGTAAGGTCGTATCACGGTCTTGGTGAGGTCTTCGAGATCGTGAAGAGCGTGGCCAACTTTAAACATGTTCAAAACAATCGTGGTGCCATCGTGGCGAAATCAGGTCGTAGTAGAAGCGTAGTGAGAGCGCACTCAGATCGTAGTAAGATCGCAAAGGTCGCTGTACAATCGTAACGAGAAGGTAGCGAAAGTGTGAATCTAATCGGAGAGATTGCGCTACGATCTCACAGCGACGTTATCACGACCTCACTACGACCATCACGTTCTCACCGCGACCCAACTACGCTTCCACTACGACTATACCACGCTGTTCAAGACCATAGTACGATTCCAGCACGCTCGTGCCGTCCTCATCACGCTCTTTTTACGACTTAACTACGTTCACACTACGACCACCTTTCTTATGGTCATTTTCACATAAAATATATAAAAAAGCTCCCTATATTTTGTTTGTCTAATTGTAATTATCCATTTGCTCTAACGGCTCAACCATACTCCTTGTTTCTATATAGATTAGACTGTTGGGTTTCCCTTTTAAATGGTTTTTACACTAGTATTTTTTAGGCCCTTTATAGAGTGCTGTTCGGTGTGAGCCAAGGCTCCGTTTTGAAGGCCGTACCTTGACCTATAATGGTTTACTTTTATAAATTGTTACTTGGATGGAGAGTTGTCTCATTGGCACTCATACCACATCTTCCTATATCTATTGACACATCTGTGTCATCTCTGCTATCGTTCACTAAGATATCGTCATTGGAGCTTTATGGACCAGCAATAGGTTGTAATTTAGGTTGGATTGGTCGGTCCGACATCTCTGCTCGATCAGGATTCGTTACTTTGCTACCTCTGCCTCTACATCAACCCCTACCACCACGCCCACATGTTCTAGTAGATTTTGGTGGCATGACTGTATTGTTTCCGAGAAATATACGTATTAATCAGAAATAGAAGGAATGGAACTGTATTGATATGGAACACGATGTTAACGTTATTGCTGAGAACGTAGTAAGATAGCGATATGAACGTAGTATAATCGTGGTAAGAACGTGCTATAATCGCAGTAAGATCGTGTTGCAATCGAATAACTCGTGGTATGGTCGTAATGAGAACGTGAAGAGCGTAGAAAGATCTTTAAAAGCGTAGTGAGGTCGCTGAATAAGCGCGGTGAGAACGTGGTATAATCGTAGCGGGATCGTTGTAGAAGCGTAAAGCTAGATTCACACTGCCGATCAGATCACCTCGATGAACCCGATTGTTCAAATTTCCACGACCAAGCTCAACCAAATTCTTAATCGGGCCTGTTTACGACTTCTATCCGACCGCCACCCGACTGTTCGACATTTCACGACAACATCAGGACTCCATCCCGACAACAAAATGAATACTTATTCGATAATTCCGATCAATTCACGATCTTTACACGATCTTTACTCGACTAGCTAGATCAAATCAACTTTTTCACGATCTCAGTCTGATCTCGACCAGACCAGATTGACCTGATCGTATATGGGTCGTAGTGATAATCGGGAATTGGTCGGGTATGCACAATATCAGTATAAAAACGTCCGAAACTTTTATTCACCGCCCTTTCGGAGTGGGTATTACGTGTTACCCCAAACTCCCCGGCAGTTCCAGTTCCAATCCGCATACGGGCCCGAATACTACTCTACACTAATTCTTGAGTAATGACTCCTTATAATGTTATATATGCTACCTGGTGTATAATCAGTGTCCCATGGACACATTTTCCGTATATTTGGTTATACTCAGTAGAAGGTTCGAGTAAAATCGTGCATTCAAAATATCTATATAGATATAAAGCAATCGGATTTGTGGGCAAGGTGGTAAGAGCTTCGAGAGACAGGTTAATACCTGTAATGGAGCTTGGAGAGTGAAAAGAAGACGAACGAGAAGGTGAAGACAGCAACGGGCGCCGAGAAATTTAGGTGAGGCAGTGGCTGACACGCCGACCACATGTGGGCAGTATGAGAGACTTGCACTAACTTAACAAAGAGGAACACAATGCTTATGAAAACTTCCTCATAATGGACAATGATATGTAATAGTAGTTGTATTGTTCTTATTTGGAAATGACACCACAAAATTAGATTTGTCACTGGATTAGTACTTACGTTAGATAGCAATATACATAAACTTTACCAACCTTTTTCCTTGCATTCTGAAAAGTAAAGCATACTGTTTGTGTAATATATGTGCATACGTAAGTAATCAGTATTTTTCATTGATTTGATATCCAGTAGTTGAATGGTTAAAGATACTTATTTTCTTTTTGCTGTATGGCAACAACCTGCATGTATTTGCTTAAAAATATTGCAAAAAGAGAGCAAACATGTCACATATTTTCCCAAAATTTGAGTTAAAGTAGAATTTCAATCCCATGAAGTGATACCTTTTCTGAAACTGTTTACAACTTTACATATATCTATTAAGAGATCAAGAGTGCATTTCTTTCTAACCAAAGTTTAGTAAACGTTGTGTTCCATTTGTTAACGGTTATTTGTTAAAGTTTGTTTAAACGTAACAGTAGTAGAAACAAATGCATCGTTTAATCAGAGTTTGCTGATCCTTTTTGAACTGTCAAAAACGCATGCAAATTGTTGTTATTTGAACTTATTATGCGGGGAAATAGCCTCCGTTGAAGATGTTATAGACACAGAGGACATCGCTCCTCTATGCATATTTAATTTTATTTACAGTTTTTCATTTTAATCAGATGAATGTGTGAAGATAGTGATGATAAAGCCGTTTTAATTTTTAAAAAATAAGTTATGTTCTTCCTTACCATAACTCAAAATATTGTCTAAAATTACTCAAATGTAGGTATTACCCTCCTTTCATTCATAGCTGTTAACTTATGAAAGAAAGGAGGGTCATTAATAAATTTGAGTAAATTTAGACAATATTTTGAGTTGTGACAAGTAAGAACACGTTAAGATAATTGATTTAATGTTAAAGTTAGAAGGACATGCATCGTTTGAACTAACATAACGACAAACGACAAACAGTATACGCATTAGCAGCGAGTGTATAGTTTGTCAAAGATTATGCAAACTTTGCAAAAGTATGTTAGAAACAAATGATCGAAACGTGTGCACGCTGAACTTTTTGTACCGCTAGTGTAAGAACGAAATTCGCTCCATATAAAAAAAATATTTGTCTTTCGTCTTCTTTTTGTGTGAAATTACGTAAAAAAGTTCGAATGAAACAAAAAAATGCAGTAATATGACCTATAGTCGTTATTAATCATTTCTATGTCATTTGGTGTTCTGTGAAGAGCTGTCTCGTGGGCAATTGTACTATACATCTTCTTTTTTATACTAGTACACACATTTTTGGACAAACGAAAAATACGGACAGACAAAATAGAAAATAACCCATAAAACAGGTAAATTTAATCTTGATCGATGTTCTTATCAACCAACTTCGAAAGATAACTTATAGTCGTCAGCAGTCAAATAATGAATGTTATTGCACAATAACTTTCATATTTGAAAAATCCGCCGGTGGCAAAATTGCAGGATATTCTTCCCTTCCGGAACACATGAGTTTATACCAGGTTTTTGTTGGGTTATATGTTGCTAAGTTTTTAGTTTTCTATGTTATGTGGACTGCTGTTTGTTGTCCTCTCGTCGGTTTTCGTTTTTTGATATGACTGTGTCGGTTTGTTTTCGACCTTTGAGTTTGATTGTTCCCTTGGTGTTTTTTACCTCACTTTTGAAATGTTACATTTCCTTGCAAAACTTAAGACACGTACTGTACATGGAGGAATTTTTGTACAGTTATATCTTGAAATGATCGGACATAAGTCGAGCAAAGGTCGAAATGATCGAGTACTGATCGGTAAAATATATGTATTCCGACCACACTCGATCTCTACACGATCCTTTCCCGATCAATTCGACCGCTACTCGACGAATTCTCGATCTCTTCTCGAGTGACTTGCTTCTCGGTCCTTACTCGATTGTTTTTGACATGTCAAAAACTCTCGGGTAGAAAGTTAGATCAATGACGAGTAAGGTAGACTATCTCGAACATCCTTGTCGATTGAGTCAGACCAGTCTCCCAATCACGTAATTTGTCTTGATCGGGATTGATCGAGTTGATCTGATCGGCAGTATGAACTAGTTTAAGCTAGGTTCACACTGCCGATTAGATCAACTCGATGATCCCGATTGTCCAAATTTCCACGACCAAGCTCAACCAAATTCTTCATCAGGCCTGTTTACGACTTTTACCCGACCGCAATCCTACTGTACACGACCATTACTCGACCATTCACGACTCCTTAATTACTCCATCACGACTCCATCCCGACAACAAAATGGATACTTATTCGATAATTCCGATCAATTGACGATCTTTAACGATCTTTACTCGACTAACTAGACCAAAAATAACTCTTCCCGATCTCAGCTGATCTCGACCAGACCAGATCGACCTGATCGTATATGGGTCGTAGGGAAAATCGGGAATTCGTCGGGTATGCACAATTTTAATATAAAAACGTCCGCAATTTTTATTCCCCGCCGCTTCGGAGGGGCCATTTTACGTACGTTCATCCCAACAATATTAGTTTTCGTTCTCTAATTTTATTTTGCCTCAACCAAATTTTATGAAACGCCGTATACATAATGCTTATTACCGTGAAATAGTTATCAAAGGTACCAGGATTATAATTTAATACACCAGACGCGCGTTTCGTCTAAGACTCATCAGTGACGCTCAGATCAAAATAATTATAAAGCCAAACAAGTACCAAGTTAAAGATCATTGAGGACCCACAATTCTAAAAAGTTGACTTGTGCCAAATACAACTAAGGTAATCTATACCTGGGATAAGAAAATCTTGAGTTTTCTGTAAAATTCAAAGTTTTGCAAACAGGAAATTTATTAAAATGACCATATAATTGATATTCATGTAAACACCGAAGTGCTGACTACTTAGCTGGAGATAAACACAGTTCAAATGCGAATTTGGGTGGCCATTCTTGGGTTATGACCCTTTATAATGTATAGTTGCTAGCTGGGGCATTCTCCGTTATTTGGTTATATTCAGTAGAAGGTCCGAGTAAAATCATACATTTAAAATATCTACATAGAAATAAAGCAATTTGATTTGTGGGCAAAATGGTAAGAGCTCAGAGAGACAGGTTAATAGATGTAAACTGAGCTTGAAGAGTACATAGAGTGCACTGTGTGGGCAGTATGATATACTTGCACTAACTCAACAAAGAGGAACCCAATGCTTACAAAAACTTCCTCGTAGTTGACATTGATATGTAATGGTAGTTTTATTGCTCTTGTTTGGAAATGACACCACAAAATGAGATTTGTCACTGGATTAGTACTTATGTTAGATAGCAATATACATAAACTTAAAAAGTATGTTAGAAACAAATGATAAAAACGTGTGCTCGCTGAACAGTTTGTATCGTTAGTGTTAGAATGAAATGTGCTCCAATAAAAAAATATTTGTCTTTCGTCTCATTTTTGTGTGAAATTACGTCAAAATGTTCGAATGGAAAAAAAATTGACTGTATGGTGACCTATAGATTTTATTGATAATTTCTGTGTCAGTTGGTGTTCTGTGAAGAGCTGTCTCATGGCAAATGTTCCACATCTTCTTTTTTTTATACTACAAACATTTCTGTACAAACGGAAAATACGGACAGACAAAACAGAAAATAGCCCTTAAACAGGTAAATATTAACCTTGATGTTCAATCTTATAAACTAACTTTGAAAGATAACATAGTCATCAGCATTCTAATAACGAATGTTATTGCACAATTAATTTCATATTTGAAAAATCTGCCGGTGCCAAAATTGCAGGATTTTCTTCCCTTCTTGAACACCTGAGATCATCCCAGGTTTTGTTGGGTTACGTGTTGTTTTAGTTTTTAGTTTTCTATGTTATGTGGACTGCTGTTTGTCTTCTCGTCGGTTTTCATTTTTCGTTATGGCTGTGTCGGTTTGTTTTCGACCTTTGGGTTTGATTGTTCCTTCGGTGTCTTTTGTCTCTCTTTTAAAATGTTACCTCTCCTTGCAAAAGTAAAGACACGTACTGTTTATGGAGGAATTTTTGTATGTAGTTAAAAATAATGTTGTCAATATTTATCTTCAGTAGCAGAGTTATGAGAGTTAATCAGAACTGCACACGCTTTAAGAGAATCGTGTAGAAGTTATGTGTTCTCGTGTATGGCCGAGTAGACATCGAAGAGTGGTCGAATGTGATCGCGAATATAGAAGTCGCCGTGATCTGGAAGCGATCGGGCATTGGTCGAGTTAATCTAGAAATGATCGGGCATTAGTCGACCAAATGTCGAAATTATCGAGTTCTCATCGGTAAAATTTTTGTATTCCGATTAAACTCGATCTCTATACGATTCTTTCCCGATCAATTCGACCGCTACTCGACGAGTTCTCGATCTCTTCTCGAGTGACTTGCTTCTCGATCCTTACTCGAATGTTTTTGACATGTCAAAAACTCTCGGGTAGAAAGTCAGATCGATGACGAGCAAGGTAGACTATCCAGAACATTCTTGTCGATTGAGTCAGACCAGTCTCCCGATCACGTTATTTGTCTTGATCGGGCTTGATCGAGTTGATCTGATCGGCAGTGTGAACCTAGCTTTAATGAGGACGTAGTAGCATTGTGAAAGCAACGAAAATTTACATTTTCATGCCGCTCATACTGCGACCTCACTACGATCTAAATTTATGTAGATCGCGGTGAGCGTGGTGCGATCGTGGTCTACTGGGACTTGGGCTTAAATAGATATTATTAAAAACCAATAGGATTTCAAAAATGGGACAACATGTTTATCTTAGAAACAACACAAGCAAAAGACAACAAATGCTGAACTATATCTTTTATTATATACAAGATAATAAATTCAAAATGTTTAGAAGGAAATTTCTCCACTGCATTTTACCAACCAAACAATTACTTTTCTCTTGGAAAATAACTAAAACTCCGCTATGTTATATTTGTAATGTCATCGAAGATTATGAGCACTACTTTTTGACATGCAAATTTCTGAAATCATTTTGGGATCAAATAAAACTATTACTTGATAAACTTAAAATAGGACATCATATAATATAAATTAGATCACTTTTGTACGGATACAAAATAAACGATACAAGTTATTACAGTATTAATGATTTAATAACAATTATAATTTTTACTATATACAAAGGATACTATAAATCCGAACAAAAAATAAAACAAATTAATGTGTTTGAAATTTTTAAAAAAGAATTTCTTCAATATCATGAAATATTGATAAATAAAGAAGGCAAACATGAAAAAAAAATCAATATTCCAAAAAGCATCACACCAAAATTTGGATATAACACTGGTAAGCAACATGAGACAACTAGGTTTATGAAATGCTTAATGTTTGAATTAATTTACATATGTTATTTGGGAACCTTTTATCTGACTATGTGGTATGGGCTTTGCTTATTGTTGAAGGTTGTACAATGAACTATAGTTGTTAGTTTATGTGTCATTTGGTCTCTTGTGAACTGTGAAAAGTTGTATCATTGACAACCATACCACATCTTCTTTTTTATATAAACACGTAATTATATGGATCAATAGTAACACCCTATGTATTGTTTATGGGGTAGAAATTAACTCAAAAACGACATTCCTGGAAAAAAGATACGGGTTTCTGACTTCGACCAATGAAATTGAGTTAACCATGGCATTACGCCGACCATCAAACTTTTGAAGAGTAGGCTCAACTTTACGATAAAAAACTTTTGTTTCGTTGTTTCCTTTTATAGGCACCATCATCAGTTGGTTGTCTATTATTAAATTTCTATTGTCAATTATTGTAACAGATATTTTTAAATTATCATAGCCAATTCTCGTCTTCTATTTCTTGATTATTTCATCACTAAATAAAACAACTCTGAATATCTACTCTCCACCAGTAACATGACGAACGTCACGTGTATGGACGTTATTACCCTTCCGGAGCACCTACGACAAATCTCGGATGTTACAGCGCGCTTCGTATTGCTTATTCTCTAGTTTTTGTATTTGTCTTATCTTCGTTCTTTGTCATGATATGTCGGTATACTTTAGATTTATGAGTTTTGAATCTCCCTTTAATGGTGTCTTCTGTCTCGGTTTTATTTTTTCTGAAAATTGAAGTCATATAAGAACATATTATAAGGTTTTAATCCTCTTGCTAAACAGCTAAAAAAAATCATTAGTTCGTTCGTTATTTGAAAGAATTGGGAGAATATTAAAAAAAAAATATCCTCGAATCGAATAGAAACTTATGCTAATGTTTCGATAGTCTTGCTAATAAACAGTATATCGGTTCATTATATAGAAACGTATGCTAATGTTTCGATAGTCATGCTAATAAAGAGTATATCGCTTCATTATTTGGTAGATGTGGGTCAAAACTAACACTATGCTTAAGATAGTAACGAAATATGTTACTAATGCTTATTTAACTTTATTAAATTACATGTGAATTAGTTTACATTGATCAACATTTGGGTACCCTTTGAATACCCAAGATCATAGGTATTCTTCTAAAGAATAATATATGAAAATCAATAATACAGGTTTACTATAAATTACATGTTTTAATCAAATAATATCATTATGAAACAAGTGATGTATATAAATGTCGTAGTATTGTTTTAGTTTACAGGTTGTACCACTCAGTTAGACAAAGGTAAGTATTGTTCCATTCTTTGAAGGCATAGATAGATTTTCAAGTAGGAATTAGATTCCCATGTCTAAGTCTTGTCATTGTTCAAAATATGATAAACTGTATTTTTAATTTTTCATATGTTTTGGTTTATATTTTCATGTATCAGAACTGGAGAAGTTGTTCACATTTACAGATATTGTACTATCTAATTCCAATTTATCATTAAAAAAAACATGAAATTTCTGTATGTTGAATACTATTGAATATTTATAAAAAGTAAGAATAAAGACTGTTTGTATTCATTACAGCTGATTCCAATGAGTGTGTAGGGAAAGGCAATATATTTGGTACGTTTGCTTGCTAGCTGAACCGTGAAGTCATTATTATATTAGGTCACCTATCCTACTTTAAGAGAAGTCTAGTCCGACAGATAACCGAGCTATCTGTCTGTAGGACTAGACAGACTACTTCGAAAGGTAGATAGTTTACCTTACTTATAATGACTTCACGGTTCAGCTAGCAAGGATGCTAACCAATGGTATTAACTTTACCTACACCCATTGGAATCGGCTGTAACAAAATATGCGATAATCTTTGATTTTTTTCGTTTGGTACCAAATTTGTTTAGCATTTAAAAAAAGATTTAAACGAATAATTCACTTTTTATTGACGTCAAATAAGATTTGGATTTTTTTCACAATAAAAATATTTCATTACAGAAGAATGGAAAATCACATAATTCTTGTTGTCTTGTTGTTAGCATCGTCTGGGACATTGGCTCAATTTAATCCTAGTTGTAAGTATATTGTACGCCTCATGTTGACCACTAGCTCAATTTGACCCTACTTGTAAGTTTATTGTAAGCGTCATATTGGGCACTGGTTCAATTAAATCATAGTTGTAAGTTTATTGTAAGCGTCAAATTTGACAAAAGCTAAATGTAATCCTTATCGTAAGTTTATTGTAAGCATTATATATGACACTGGCTCAATTTAGTCCTAGCCGTAAGTTTGAAACGAAACCACTTATACATGTAGCATTTACGCCGGTTTCAATTTTATTACACCAAAAGCGCATTCGACAATAATTTTTTCTTCATTGATGCCGAAGAATAAAATATTCGAATATCCAAACACCTTATAAACCAAAACGAACACAAATTATAACCAATTTATTTGAATTAGGGTGTGCAATTCTTTCATGTATGACTTTAGATATTAACATATCATAATAAAAGTTGCACTGTCTTTCGATTCCAGTTTTATTTAAGGGGAACATGACTAAAAAAAGGTTTTTACATGATTTTGCCTTAATTAAAGAATTTCAGAAATGTGTTACAAATGACTCTGTTTCGAATAAAGCAAACTGTGTGTCATTTTTTATGGCTTATTTAGTAACATGTCTATTTTGGTCGGTTCCAGTGACCGTTGATAGTTGTACAAAGAGCAGTTTGAAGCTGACTTTGAACGATGCCGCTCAAGATGGAATCATCTATATTCAAGGTCAAGGGGCGGCGTGTAAACAGTTGACGGTGATCGGTTCGAACATTCACGAATTTAACTTTGGAGCTTGTGGCATAGCATGGGTAAGTTATAATACATAACCACGTATGCTGTAAATGTCACAAAACACTGTTGTATATGAAGATTTTATAACAAAAAAGAAGAAAAATAGATGTATTTGAATAAAACAAATAGATTAGCATCGAATCTTATTCTATACCGGAAGTCATCACGAAAACCCATTGTTATAGCAGATTGCGCTTTGGTAAATTCATGATTGTATATTTATAAAAATAAGAAGTTGTGGTATGATTGCCAACGAAACAACCCTCCATAGGAGACAAAATGATGTAATATATTTTTTATCTTTATCCGGTGTTATCTCTTCTCAGGAACTTTTTTAAACAGATAGATTGACGAATAAGGAATATTTGGGTATAACCATATATGTTCAAAACCCTGACTTGGAAAAAATTAAATCAACTAACACGGTAACTTCTTTTTGTATTGCCAGTATTGTGTTTTGAAGTCAGCATATCAAACTTTCTCGTGTATAACTACATATTGTAGAATACTTTCAAAAACAGTCAGACATGGATTGTACATTGAAAAAATGCACGTCTCTTGTTAAAAGCCTGTATTGTGACGTATGTATTTACTTAATTCGTCCAACTTTCACTAGGAATCATCGTTCAAAATAATTGTCCAGAAGAAACAACTATACCAAACAGGGGACGATAAACAAATACCGATTATGTGTTTGGCCGATCTGACAGACATCTCATTAAGTGGGGATGTTAACAACTTGTAAGTACTATACTTTTCAACTTTACTCTTTATGATTAAATATACTATAAAAAAAAACTCATACAAATACCAGGATGTTGAACGCCAGACGCGTGTTTCGTCTACATCTATAATACTCATAAAAGGAGCTTCAAATAAAAAGAGTTGGGCGCAAAATCAGATGAAAATTACTGTTTTTTGTGACTTGTAACTTGGTTTAAAGGCTCGAGAGATATCAGTGTTTTTAAGTCTACCATATAATCAATACAAACAGATATGGCACGAGAGCTGTGTATGATAGCTTTTAACTTTTTTGTGTGTTCAAGATTTAGATCTCGAAGTCGCCTTCTAAATCATACCTAAAATAAATATAATGGTATAGTATGATAACACAACCCTAATTTCGATGCAATTGCGAGGCAATTATTAAAATATGTCTAATTTAAAACAATTGAATTATTCTTGTAAACCCGCTATGGGCTAACACACAATTGAGATAGGATTTCCAATTTGTCTAAATATATACTTGCAATGTAAGACACTAATCAGTCAAAGCCAATATCCCTTTATTAAATAGCAATTGTTTACTCTAAAGGGTTCGATCACTGGAGCAATTGTGCGTTTATATAACATTAATGTTAATGTTAATTTTCTAAGGGACAAAGATGATGATGCCGGACAGAATTTAACAGTAAAGCCAACTGCTTTTATGAAGTTATATAGCGACGGAGTTGATGTAACCGGTGGTAACGTAAAACTGACTGATATGTTGACATTAACCATGGAACTGGATGCTGATTATCTTCGTAAGTTAACATTTTTATTGGACATACAGATCACCAGAAATTTTAACAGAGAAAACTACCTTCATATTGAAAGGTGAGGTGTGAATAGTAAAAAAAAATCATTAAACAAGACTTGAAAATTCTAAAAATAAAATATATCAAAGAGTTGTTAACCGAGTCCCATATATATAAAAAAAATGCCACGTGTCTAATGGGCTCAAAAAGCAACGCAATCGCCATCATTGTCTCTGGTTTTATTTATAGCTTTCTATTTATGTTTGAATATTTATTTTTATTTCAGAGGATTTTGATATCAAAGCGAAATACTGCACAGCATCAACCATCCCAATTACAGAAAATACGTAAGATTTTAATTATGGAAACCTTTCGTGATTTATTCTTTAGATTCTTTTTTGGTCATGCAGCTCCTACCGTTGCAGACTATTTACGCATTCCTGACTTTCAAAAAAAATAGTTTGAAATTTCCTGATGAAAGTGTTCTCTGGACGCTCATCGGACGCACTAAAAAGGATCTGATTCAATTTAGAGTTGCATATATATACAAATTAGTTTTGTTTTGTTTTAACATAGAAAGACAGAGGATGAAATTAAATTAAGGATACAATAAGAATGGGATAAGTAGTATTTAAACCATTTTAGTAATGATTATCTATGCCAGTAAATACCAATGTTAATTATCCTGACATCGGATTGAAGAAAATTAACCGAAATAAAATACTTGTGTAATATATCAATCAATGTATATATTTTTCAGATGTGCAACCGATACAGAACTTTTCCCAGAATTCTCTAAACCAGCACAAGGATACTTGTCGGCTACTTTCGGTGCTTTCCGTACAACTGACCTCAATGGTGGATCTGTTCCGATGACGTTTACTTGTAGCTTACAAGTTTGTTTGGGAAGCTGTTCTGTTGTAGGTGTTATCTACATGTACAATGAGGTTTTCCCATTTGCATCAAAATAAGTCAGAGTAATCAAATTAACTCAAAATCTAAATATAAGTACGAAGTACCTGTAGGTAAAGTATGTGAGACAGCGTGTAAACCGTGGCCTTTAGCTCACAAACTGAAGAAAAGTCTGTTTCAACTCAAACGATTTCATTTTTTATTTATATTTAGCTTTCTTCTTTTGTCTACGATTGACCATCTAATCCTCATATTTGACTCGGCATGTCGTAATTAAGAAGTAAACCTATAAATGTTTGATTTATGCAATAGAATCGAAAAATAAACACCATTTATAGCAAACACTCTATGTGTATCGCTCACGAATATATCACAGTGATCCACATTGTGTAGACAAAGGTTATCTACCGGATCAAGCCTGTCAAAGTATTTGTAGATATACATACCAAATTAGAATTTTTCCTAAACAGATCTGATGACGCATTTTAATGTCACCCAATATCAAAATTTATGCATAGGCCAGACAGCATTGCAGGAAATTTTGATTAGGTATATTTATTTATAAAGCAAATTCATTGAATAAGTACATTTTAACTGATAAATCTGAATTAATTATTTTTGAAACTACTAAATGAATGTTTTGTATTTCGAAAGCTGTTTTTCTACTGACTGATTTGATTTTTTGTAATGGATAATATATTTGATTTCAGACAACATGTTCTAGTGGTGATAATGGATGGGGAAGAAAAAGAAGAGATGTGATGGATGTCATTGTTTCTGGAAGTCTACGTCAGAAGAGAGCAGCAGACGACACGTCGCCGTTTGATGACATCAACGTCGGGTCAACGCTCAGAATTATAGCTAATGACGTTGTTATTGAAGGTAATTGTTATTTATAAGAAACTCAAGCTTGAATAGTTTCATGGTAACTAGGTATCCTTTATTCTATATGACCGCCCGACTAATATGTCAACTATGAGTTTTTACCCGCTATTTCTGTACAAATGAATTATTTTTTAAATGATCATTCATACTTAAGACTGTGTGTTAAATATTTTGTTGTCAATTATGTCACTATTTGGGAATATGTTTTATTCTTATATGTATCAATATTTGGTCATATTTGGGACCCCTGCCTATCAATACAGGAATAATATTTATTATAAAATAATAGGTACTGTTAGTTGTGAATAAAACAGAACTTTGTATCTAAGATCAGTCTGATCAATTTGCCAATATCCTAAATGTCTGTCAAATCAGAACATGTGCACTTACATAATTATATAACCATCAGGAATACATATTTCATCTCCTACCAGTCCCAATAGTTATCAAAGGTACCAGATTTATAATTTTTAAATACACCAGACGCGCGTCTCGTCTACATAACACATCAGCGACGCTTAGATAAAAAAAAAGTTATAAAGCCAAACAAGTATAAAGTTAAAGAGCATTGAGAACCCAAAATTTAAAAAAGTTGTGCCAAATACTGTTAAGGTAATCTATTCCTTGGATAAGAAAATCCTTAGTTTTTCGAAAAATTCAAAGTTTTGTAACAGGAAATTTATAAAAAGGACCATATAATTGTCATCTATAACCAAAATTGCTCTGATTAACATAGAAATTTAGAAATGACCAAACTATAAAGCAAATTAATCTTGTATAGCCATGTATGGATTTCTGTCATCGATGAACCCCGTACTGTAGCCTATAATTACATCCACTTCATTTGAAATTGAGTGGATTTTAGTTGTCTCACTTGTTATCATACCTCATCTCCTTTTTTTTTTATATAAATCTCCAATTAATATATAAAAAGAAACGTCTTTTCGTCATTTTAACACATTTGACTTTAAATTTGCTGCCGATCGTATACTAATGTTGGAATGTTTTATTTCAGATGGCGATGACAATGGTGAAGTTTGCATTGACAAATGGCCGATGATTCTTGGTTTGCTGGCCTTGCTTATTGCATTTTTGTCGTCTGCCGGAGCTGTTATATACCTGTATAGAAAATTGTCAGCAAAATCACCAAAATCAACAGAACTTCACGCCTTCAGTGAAAAATGCGGTTACTGAACAGGATAATAATTATGCCTGCATTTTTTGTCACGATTAAAGAATTATGTATTTATCAATAAATTGTACCTTTCTTATGTTATCTCTTAATATGATAGTGATACAAGTTTTGTCCGATTGGTTGTAACTTTTAAACTTTTGAGTAGGAGGTTTTCAGATACCATCTACTTTAAAGATCTGCATAATACCTCAGACAAGAAAACAAACCATGGCAAATCGAGAACAAGAAGCTGTCAAGAGCCTGAATCGCTCACCTTCATTTTTTTGGTTAAATCTCTCATCAATGATTATTTTGGCTTTTCAATTTATTTAAATATTCTTTGAATCGTCCTATTTTCTTCAAAATCAAACAAAAAAATCATTTTCTCCTATGTTCTATTTTAGCCATAGGAGCTATGTTTCTTGACATACAAGGAAATAAAATATAAAATTTATACTAGATACTCTGAAACTCATTTAGCCTAAGTTTGGCTGAAATTGATACTGCAGTTTCAAAGGAGAAGATTTTTTAAAGTAAGTCAACATGATGAACAAATTGTGAAAAAAGTCTTTAAAGGGCAATAACTCCTTAAGGGGTCAATTGACAATTTTGGTCAAAATAACTTATTTGTAGATCTTACTTTGCTTAACATTTTTGCTATAAACAGTTTATCTGTATCTATAATAATATTCAAGATAATAACCAAAAACTGCAAAATTTCTTTACAATCATCAATTCAGGGGCATTATACCTGAAAAACAAGTTACCCAATTCGGCTGAAAATTTCAGGACAGGTAGACCTTTACCTAATAAATACTTTAACTTGTTGTCTTATTTGCTCTAAATGCTGGAGTTTTTGAGATATAAGCCAAAAACTGCATTTTACCCTGTGTTCTATTTTTAGCCATGACGGCCATGTTTTTTGACGAAATGGAAAATAAAACACACACTTTATTTTATACACCCTATTGATCATTCAGTTGAAGTTTGGTTGAATTTGGTTGAGTAGTTTTAGAGGAGAAGAATTTTTAAAGTTAGCAAATATGATGAACAAATTGTGAAAAATTGTCATTAAAGGACAATAACCACTTAAGGGGTCAATTGACTATTTTGGTTATATTAACTTATTTGTAGATCTTACTTTGCTGATCATTTTTGCTGTTAACAGTTTATCTTTATCTATAATAATATTCAAGATAATGACCAAAAACTGCAAAATTTCATTAAAATTACCAATTAAGTGGCAGCAACCCAACAATGTAGTCCGGCGGCTACAAGCATATTTCAGACGAATTGTGCACATCCTGTTACAAGCATGAAATTTGGCATAGACCTTCCTCAACTATTACTCTTTTATTTCAGGTAGGGAGGCATTTGAAAAAAATGTCTCACTTCCGGTAAAATCCAAAATGGCGGACGTCATACTTAAATCAGCCCAATATCGAAGGCTAGCGTGTAAAAATGTGTTATTATCATGCTACTATCATAATATTTGGTACAGACCTTTGTTTTTTACTACTTTTGGATAAATTAAATAGATTAGATGTGTTCAGAAACCCCACTTTCGGTTAAAATCCAATATGGCTGACATTGTACTTAAATAAGCTTATTTTTTAGGGAGGGTAACTGAAATGTGTTTTAACGTATTGCTACTATCATTACATTGTGTATGAACCTTTCTTTGGTGTTTCTGATGGATACAATGCATAAGACATATGTCTTAAAACCCCTTTCTTCCGGGTATATCCAAAATGGCGGACAGAGAAATATCAATTTTTTATTCAAATTTTCATTTTTTTCAATATGTAAAGAAATGATTTTATTTTGTGCTGGTCATTAAACTTTTGGCTTAAAGCTATCCTCAAAACCACTTATTCTAGCATGTTGTAAATATTTAGATATAAAGTTGACACTTCCGGTTAAAAATATGACGTAAATTTCAAAGATGAGTTTACAATCTATTTCTTCGATTTAGAGTTTTGGATAGATTGATTAAAACAAAATAAAATCACTATAGTACTAAAAATTATTTAAAATTATTACTATTTGGCCAAGAATACATGTTTATTCACAGTCACCATGACATGCACACATCGCAGTGCACGGGATACCCGATTTTCCAAATTAAAAATGACCGCGGAATCCTTTCTTACATCCACAATGTATAAGCTTTTGACAAAATCATGAGGCCTCAAAAAGAGTTTTTCAAAAGTTATCCTCTTTGTCCCCGCCTGGAGTGGGTAGCATAAGAGCAAATCCCAAGCTCGTCCCCCTAAACACCTGCCTAAGTATATTGCATTATTTACATGCTGGAAAAGACTAGACCAAGTTGAGGGAATAGCCTCGAAAAGCCGTCCCTGTTGCGCAAATAGTTATTTTCTTGCTTCGTTAACCATGTTATACCCATCTGCTAAGTTTGTGCGATCTTACAGTAAAACCCCGGTGATTTAGTCTGATTAATCATCATTCTTTTTGTTAAAGTCACATCTTCAAATGCAATCAATGTCTCCCACATAGTCTTTTCCCCCCTTTCAAGCAAAGAGAGAACCATATCACAACAGGTAAAGACATGGATAACAATAAGTGTTTCAGATCACCCAGATCACTCATTGCCTAGTGCATTTGAAAGGCCATTGATAGATATTAATCCAAAGTCTTTTGCCCTCCCAAACACAACGTCTACCCCTATGTCACGGAATAGCGAAACAGTATTGACAACATCATCATTAACGACTGTTCGAATCATGACTCGTTTAAGTGCGTGTTTCACTGCATCAGACACATGCCCCATGATTTTAGTGTCTGCCTCTAAATGTGAACTTGGTGCTGAACTTGAAATACATTACGTGGTGAATAAGATAGAATATCCTGACCATTTGTTGCTATAACTACCATACGCATCCAAGACTTCATCCACTCGTATTTCAGTTTCAAGGTATTTTATTTAGGTAAGGACATAATACCCAATCAGCATACTCAGTAGGCCGCAATTCACAATCGGAGAGCTGATTTCCAACATTTACAAAGACTGTGGTATTGTTTCTCACATCTTAATAAATTCTGCAAAAACACATATTTTCTTGCCTTGTTAACCTAATCTGTTTCTTTTTTTTTTTATCTTCCAACAAAACCACGTATCGTTTTCAATGACATTAAACATCAAATCCATATGGTGATGTTGGCTGGTCAATCATCTTTCTAAATGCTATAGTCACATCTTCAAACTCCATTAATGTCACCAACGCAGTTCCTTTTCCAGCGAACGTGTTATCTTTTAATGCCTAGTGCATTTGAAAGGTCATTGATTGATATATATCTTATACTTTTCCCCTTCTAAATGCAAACCAAAGCTTGTCTGCCCTATGTCACGGAATAGCGAAACAGCAATGACATCAGTATCGACTGTTTGAGTCATGACTCAGTTAAGTCTATGTTTCACTGCATCAGAAACATCTATCTTGATTCTAGTGTCAGTCTCTTCGTGTAAACATGGTGCTAAACTTGCAAAATCATCAAGTGGTGGATAACACTAAACATCCTGAGCATTTGTTGCTTCAACTACCTTGTACTCAAAATTGTATTGAGCAAGCTCCTGTGAATGAAAACTTAAAAGTTCTTTCTTACTGTCGTCATCTCTCAGAAAACTTTCCCATCTTTGAGGATGTTTTTAATCCTGGGTTCGTCTGTGTATTCCCTTTCCCCTAAATGTTGCCCTTGCTTCTTTTAGCAGCTTTAAAACTACCAGTATTTCGCTATTCCGTAACAAAGGGGCAGACGAACTATGTGGGATATGTTAATATATATTTGATGCTGGAGAGCTATTTAAATATCTGGTTGATTAATATCTCAAGGCCTTCAAATGCACTGGCAATGAGTGATCACAACATTTCACATACTAGACGGTTTTATTGTTTCTCTTTGCTTAAAAGAAAAAAAAAGATTGAGACTTAATGATTGAAATGTACTTTAATTGTGATTGATCAGCCTAAATCACCGGGTTGTACTGTACAAACTATCAATCTAACATGATTACGAACCAAGAAAGTCAATTTTTGCACAAAATGGAAATCCATTAATGAGGCTATTCCACGACTTGTTCAGTCTTTTCAGCATGTAAACGTTTAATATACTAATGCATTTATGAGACAGCTTTGGATTGACTATATGCTACTAGTCTTGTCACTAATGGATTGCGAAGGACAAAGAGGGTCCTTTAAAAAAAACTCTTTCGAGACCTCATCATTTTTTCAGAAGCTTGTACATTATGGATGTAAGAAAGGATGCCGCGGTTATTTTTAATGTGTAAAATCGGGTCTCCGTGCACTGCCTTGTGCGCATGTGGTGGTGATTGTGATAAGCATGTATTCTTGGCCAAATAGAAGTAGTTTTAAATATTTTTAGTACTATAGTGATTTTATTTTGTTTAAATCAATCTATCCAAAACTCTACATCGAAGAAATAGATTGAGGACTCATCTTTAAAATTTACGTCATATTTTTACCGGAAGTGTCAACTTTATATCTTAGCATTTACAACATGCTAGAATAAGTGGTTTTGGGGATAACTTAAAGCCAAAAGTTTAATGACCAGCACAAAATAAAATCATTTCTTTACATTTTGAAGAAAGTTGAAAATTTGAATAAAAAATTGATATTTCTCTGTCAGCCATTTTGGATACTTCTGGAAGTAAGGGTTTTTAAGACATATGTCTTATACATTGTCTCCATCAGAAGCACCAAAGAAAGGTTCATACACAATGTAATTATAGTAGCAATACGTTAAAACACATTTCAATTACCCTCCCTAAAAAATAAGCTTATTTAAGTACAATGTCCGCCATATTGGATTTTAACCGGAAGTGGGGTTTCTGAAGACATCTAATCTATTTAATTTATCCAAAAGTAGTAAAACACAAAGGTCTGTACCAAATATTATGATAGTAGCATGATAATAGGACATTTTTACACGCTAGTCTTCGATATTGGGCTGATTTAAGTATAACGTCCGCCATTTTGGATTTTACCGGAAGTGAGACATTTTTTTCAAATGCCTCCCTATCTGAAATAAAAGAGTAATAGTTGAGGAAGGTCTATGCCAAATTTCATGCTTGTAACAGGATGTGCACAATTTTTTACAAAGCCGCCGGACTAATGGGTTGTTTGATTCATCTGAAAATTTCAGGGCTGATAGATCTTGACCTAATGAACATTTTTACCCCATGTCAGATTTGCTCTTAATGCTTTCGTTTTTGAGATATAAGCCAAAAACTGCATTTTACCCCCATGTTCTATTTTTAGCCATGGCGGCCATGTTTTTTCACAAAATGGAAAATAAAACACAATCTTTATTTAAGATACCATAAGGATCATTCAGTTAAAGTTTGGTTGTAATTGGTTCAGCAGTTTTAGAGGAGAAGATCTTTGAAATAGTTTACGACGACGACGGACGACGACGACGGACGGACGACGACGGACGCCAAGTGATGGCAAAAGCTCACATTTCCTTTTAGGAAAGGTGAGCTAAAAAAGAGCACCGAAACGACAAACAACAATTGGCAGTACATAATGCTGTAAAATTAAATTTTGAGACACCTATAATAGCCATCTACGGTTAAACTCAGATGCTCCAGAATGATGAGCAGTTCCTGTTTGATCAGTTAAACTAATTTTTTTCAATTGTATGCATATAAAACAAAAGGTGGGGGTATGATTTCCAATAAGACACCTATATACCAGGGATCAATCGACGCAGCTATAAGGAACTAACTATGTTTTTTTTTCTGGCTGTTAATGACAGTTTAACACTAAATCCATTGGATGTTTACTGTGTGCTATTTTATTTATAGATGCATGATATTTGTTAGGAGATGTTATTTGCTTGAACTAACTGTCAGTGATTGCGAGTACACTCAGAACTGTGTGTCTTTTACTGTCGGGATGTATAAGTACCCTGCGACTCTGTTTTTGTTAGATGTATTTCTGTTTTGTATACTTCTGATGAGATTATCCCTTTTCAACAGATTTTCATAATAATAACCCTACTTTATTTTAAATATTTATATTTTTATTGCATTTTAAACCAGATTGGTAAGCTGTTTTAGAACGAAACTTGCATGAGAAGTTTGTCTGACACCCAAGACGCATATAAACACGACATTGTATAGGATTGAACTTTTGACAGTTCATCCCATTTAGTATTTATTTTAACCTAGTGCAAAGAGAAACGCCTTTCCCGAAAAGTTACACACTAATAATTCATTTCTTGAAACATTGATACATACTGCAAAAGGTTTGTCTAAGCCATCTTTTAGCGATAAGATCTGTTTACAATACTGCCCATCTGGCGAAATAACAATGACATTATTTGTTTCCTGTCCAACTAGATACATAAATCGGTTTCGGTCTTCGGCTATTCCAACAGGATACCGTATAATATCATCACTGAAAGCCCATGAAAGTTTACCATCTTTAGTATAACATGAAACTACGTTTTTATCTGACTCAGCACATTTCACTTCATTACCGCGAAAAGAGATTTGTCTTGCAGAATGTCCGGGTACTTTTACACGATTTATTAAATTGCCGTCAAAATTATAAAATATGATCTCGTGATCTGATGTTATAGAATGGATAGCGCGAATGGCTAAATGTTGCAAGTCTCTAGCAATCCCAAAGCATCGATGGCCTACATCTACTGAATTAAGTATTAGTTTAGTAGATATATTTATGAATAACATACGTTTTTTTATCTGAAAGTGTTACACATATATTGTCGTCTTTCGTATGAACAAGGTCAAACGGTTAACCTGGTAAGTTCATGAATTCAAAATAATCCGCATCATCCTCAGAGTATGTTATTAATCTTTTATTGTCGAAATCTGCAAAAAGAATTAAACCATCTTCTAATATTTCACAACCATACACACACACATCATGTTTACCATGCGGTAGGTAAATGGTACATTTTGTCAAAGTCGTTGGCACTTCAATTGGTGCTTGAAAGTCGATGCTCCTAGGTGAAATAGTTTCTGTTGAAGGTTCTGTGTCTGTATATATTTCACCAAAAGATGAAACTGTTTGAACAATTGATGATAAGTCATCTGAAATAGTTATATCTATCTTGATGACTTCGTAATTGTTCATAGCTTCTATATTACTATTTTCTTGGTCATCCTTCTCCGTCATTTCTTTAACCCCTAAAAAGGTTTGTAAATCACTAGCATATAGTTTGATATTTTTTACATCTGAATTCATTTGATCAAACAATTATAATTTTGCTGTCATTTCACTTAACATCTTATTTAATTTTGTTTGAACCTCGGTTTCAATTCCAGAAAGTCTCTCTTGTATATCTTCTTGAAGTCTATCTAAGTGCTCATTAATTATAGTTCGAGTATTTGATGTTTTAGATAAGAACTGTTTCTTCTGGTTTCTGATTTGAATGGTATTCATGTACATTTTCTTCCTCAGTAATCGTATTTCCTTACGTGTGTCCGACAGGTTTTGTTCCAGTTTATCAAAAATGACCGATGACTTTGCATTTTGTATTACCACATTAATAGGTAAAAAATCTAGGCATTTCTTGTGAGTGTCGCTAACGCATGATGTACAATACAAATCTTGATAAAATTTGCAATACAGTTCGTATGTATTGTTATGGTGAATACAAACGTCTTTAATGGACAGAACTGATTTGGGTTATTTTAAATAGTTCTCTATATTGACAAGTTCATGACGCATTGTAGATGACGAACAGTTGTGATGTCTGGCGCAAATTTTACACAAGGAGTTTACACATTTTGGGCACCACTTTGTGGCTTGTTTGTTACATAAGCGACATCTTTGAGACTTAGGAGATTCCATACTGAATAACTGAAGAAGAAAACAAATATAAACTACAGAAATATAAAGATACTGGTTACGTCGTAAAAGTCGAAATCCTGGTAGATAATTATATGGAAGCCTAATGCAAGATTGTTAACACGACTCATCAATGCAGTTCAATTGCACGAAACTTAAAAAAAGTGTCATTGATAAATGTTAAATACTGTTTCAATCGTTTATTATGGTGTCAACTTAGACACAACTATCATAAAGAGAGATATATTTATTTTGTATATTTATAACATCTCGGTCCTGTGGTAAGTCCCCGTTCACAAACTAAGAAACTATTAAGAAACTTAGTTTCAACTCTTTTAAGCAAGTAATAGATCGTGTCGTATGTATGCATTCTTGACTATCAAATGTTTACTGATGAAGGTAAACACAGAAAAGCGCTAAGGATGTACGAAATTTATTCAGTTTTATTATCATTGCCCATTAATAAAATAGAACAAAAATTGCCTTTTTAATTTTTCTATTATTATCATATTTCACTATATAGTATACACGTTATTGCCATTAATTTTTAATCTACATCATTTTTTTCGTTAGAAATAAGGGGGGTGGTCGTTTTCCCATGCATTAAAATTTGTATATACATAGTTATAATCATCAGCACTTACCTCGACCGAGATAATTCTGCAATGTAATTTGTTCTAGCAGTAGAACATCCAAAATAACATTCTGTTTATATATATTGCTCCATTTCGGAAAAATGCTCAGATTTTAAAGCAGTACGCAAAATATTTGCACAGATAATTGGTTTCTTATTCAAATATAATTGCCTAAAAGATAGTTTATTGGCTATCTTATGGTCTGAGATCTTATGTTTTTAAGCTCCAGTGAAAATTAGTCATATAATTTTTAAAATTTCAGGGTACATTGTTCCATTACAATTAAGTTAAAAGGCATAGTAAATGTATTCAGTCATGGTGTATAGTATATCATATCTTTTTGTTGTTTACAGAGAATGTATACGTTACATTTCATATTTCTTTTAGTTAGACATTCAACAGCCAACAATACGGTATGGTATTACGTAAATTTACATACAATTCAGTAGTAAATAGATACTCATATCGCTACCATATCCCTGCTTAAGGCCTCTCTTCGAAAGGTGCATTTTTGGGGGCTGTCATACAAGTAGGAGGTTACGCTAGCTATGAATAAACTCATCAAAGATGCTAAGATTGGAATTTTGTATTTGCGCAAGACGCGCGTTTCGTCTACAAAAGAATCATCCGTGTAGGCCAAATTAAGTACTAAGTTGAAGAGCATGGATGACCAAAATTTCCTAAAAGTTTTGCCAATTGCAGCTAAGGTAATCTATAAACCAGGTTCAATCCACTAGTTTCTACATAAGAAAAGCCTGTTCCTAGCCAGGAATATAAGAGTTGTTATCCATTCGTTTTATGTGTTTGAACTTTTGAGTTTGCCATTTTATTACGTACTTACCGTTTTGAATTTCCTCGAAGTTCGGTATTTTTGTTACTTTTATTAAAAAAATTCCACCTAAAAGACCCGAAAAACCTTAAAATTTTGTTTAATCTCCGGACGGGAAGCGGGAGTCATGTGGTAGGAATAAAGGAATGACGAAAAGAGAACAGAGAGAGGTGGGGGTAACTAATAAGGATATGCTGAAAAAAGATTCTTTAAATTTCTGTCCAGGTGTATAGAAGTGGGAGAGAACTGGGTGTAAGCGAGTGGAGCGTGTTGGAATCTGGAGCCCGGCCTTTGTTAACAAACTCTGAATATGGACTTACAGTTTCTCGCACATTAAAAGCAATTTACTTCGTTTATATTTCAGTTATTTCTTAGTCTTATCATCAAGTTTTAAAAAATTTAATCAGTGCAAAAATGTTATAGAGAAAATAAAGAGCACTAATATGACTCATTGTTTATTTAAAAATAAGGAGATGTGGTATGATCACCAATAAGACAACTATTCACCAAAGTTCAAATGAAGTGGATGTAAAAAATCATAGTCAACCACACGGTGTAGTTTTGTTATCATGATCTTACATTTTGTGGGTACTGTTAACTTATATTTTGGTATTTCACAGTGTAGTGCGTTTCTGAGACTGTTTATGACGTTTTACATTAAAATATGTTGGATCAGTACTGATAATAAACTTTTCATAGTTACCAGGATTGAAGTTTTGTATTTGCGCCAGACGTGCGTTTCGTCTTCATCACTCTTCAATGACGCTCGGATAAAAAAAAAAATTAAAAGGCGAAATAAAGTACGAAGGTGAAGAGCATTGAGGACAAGAATTTCCTTAAAAATTTACCAAATACAGTTATGGTAATCTAATCCTGATGTAGAAAATCCTAATTATTTCAAAAGTTTTCTAAACAGTTAATTTATGATGACCATATCAATGATAATCCAGGATCCTCGGTGGCCGAATAGTCCAAGTAGTTACTACTATAATCACTAGCCAGTCAACGCTAAGATTGTGAGTTCGAATCCCGCTCATGCTGGTGCACTCGACTCCAATCTTAATTGACTAGGACTGTCTGTTTTCCTATCGAAGGTCGGTGGTTTTCTCCGGGCACTTCGAAGTCCTCCACCAAAAAAAAAATAGCCGTCACGAAATAGCCCAAAAGCGGTGCTTACAGGTTGCGTTAAAACACAAAAAATCAAATCAAAATCAAAGGAAAGATAATTCATGTTAACACCGAAGTGTTGACTACTGGACTGGTGATGCCCTCAGGGTATAAAATCTCCACCAGCGGTGGCATCGACCCAATGGTTGAATTATTCATTAGTTGTAATTGGCTTTGAGATAACTTTCAATAACTGCAATAACTGCGAGTACTTGTATCTAGGTGCTTCGTTTCACTTATGTATGTAGTTGGTTGAACTTGTCCTTCTTACATATCTATTGATCAAATTTAGCCTGGTATCTATGATGAGTTCATATCACAAAACTTGCTTTATCTATAACCTTTGAATCATCTTGACGATATGATGTTTAATAGAGAAGTAGAAGATTCCAAAGAGACATTCAAACATTCAAACTGACAGTGCAAAAATCGAAAACCGAAAACAATATTTAAAACACACAAAAAAAATCAGATTTAACATTCCTGTAACTAATAAAAGTGCATTGGAGGTCAATGTAGTCGATTGTGTTTTAAAAATACATATTTATTCTGAAAATTCACTTGTTAAATCTTCAAAACACCTTTTTAATCAGATACACATTTTTTTGAAAAAATAAATAGCAAATGACACATTTTTTGGGGAAAATATAAATAGTAAATGACAACTTTTTTGAAAATATAAATGATAACAAAATATATATCACATAGTTGACAATAACGTATACAGATGATTCCAAACTTAATGGAATGTTAATTTACAAAAAGTGCCTATATAAATATAGTCATTTTTCAACAGAATAATGACAATCAGAAAGATAAAGTATAAAAGTATAAAATAAACTCATCATATATAAACCCTTAGTTATCTTAATGAACAAATGTGCTGCTCTTTGATCGGGTTGTTCTCTCTTTGGTGAATTTTCCTTGTACGTAGTCAATTTTAATTTTATTTACAAATCAAAAGGGTGAAGCATTAACAATATAACAATTAAACATGCTTTAACATTTCATGTAGAGTCCTATTGTGACTTTACATAAAAATTACCGACCTTGGTTTCAGCTCTTTTCTTATCAATTTTGAACTCAGTAAGAACTTAAGAATGTTTTTTGTTCAAATTGCAATCCGATTTTTTGTCCCAAATATAACAACCACCATTTCGATTAGGGATCTAGAGGTTACACTTTGTAAATACAGCTGTTTCTCAAACCACGCTTCTTTTGGGGAGATTTAGAATATTCATAGATAATTAATTTTGTTTACATACTGGTTCCAAGTTCTGATCTGTAGGTTGCATCTCATAGAGACATAACTTGGGAATGATACCAGTAACTATACATGTGAATATTGATTATATTGAAATCTGTTGTAACCCTAAAGTCGAGGTAGGGGTAGTTAAGAAATTTAGAGTTAGTTTAAACTGTTAGAAGTTCGGGGCCTATAAACGTTGAAGATATACCGCACAGTCCTATATTTTGACCTCTGAAAAAAATAGTAGTGCATATGAACTCCATTCTATGATATGATTTTTTTCAAAACTTCATATTAAAAGTGGTACAATTATAGCCGTAAAGGGAGTTCCTATTGGAAAATACATTGTCAATATTTATAGAAATGCAACCTAGATTGCCGTCAAAATACATTTCATTTTCACATCCGTACGGCAGATACAATTCGTTTATACAAATATAGCGTTTGAAATAATGGCGAATACCACTCAGAAGCAATTACGCACCTAGACTTCTAAATCCCAAATATTGTAATATTTAACATTTTTTTGTCAAAACAACGAAACTATATATAACTGTGAAATAAATGGGAAGTTAAGCTAGCTACACCAACAGGTTCAACCAACCAATGGGAAGTTAAGCTAGCTACACCAACAGGTTCAACCAACCAATGGGAAGTTAAGCTAGCTACACCAACAGGTTCAACCAACCAATGGGAAGTTAAGCTAGCTACACCAACAGGTTCAACCAACCAAAGGGAAGTTAAGCTAGCTACACCAACAGGTTCAACCAACCATTCTTTTTGAGAGATGCCATATGAAAGCGGTTTTATGTTGTTCTGTTGGTTGATATAGGCAAGCGTTGGGATTTGTCATGTTTAGTGGATTTCCCTTTTTATAATTTACCTTGAGTTTGACATTTATTAATTTATTTTATATCATTAAAACTGTTCATACATTATCTTTAAAAGCGCATTTTGTTGTGCGAAAAAACTCAAATACTAGTATGTGTTTCTTATAATCGATGTGTATTCAGATGTTTGACTGGTACGCAGACAAAATTTATACACAGAGGTATCAAAGTAAATTGAGATTTTGAACTAAAAACGGATACCAGTCTGATGATTAAGCACTCAAGGCGATGATTTAGTCTATACTTGACTCATCATTGGAACACGAATAAAACAGTTGGAAAAACAATTAAATCACAAAGTTATAGAATATTATTTTCCAAATAATCTAAACAGTTATGCTTATCAGGTCAATGCCACGTATGTATAAAGGTAAATAACCCTTCTAAGTGTTTCAAAACAGTTATGATACTGAAAACAACAAAATATCCCTAAAAGAGAACAAGAAAACCTTATTCACTTTGTTCATCTATTCAAGTTTGTTTTGATATGAACTACCGGTATCCCCTCTACATTGAACACATTAAAAGTAAACAGGCTGCATAAATGTACACACTAGAACTATATAAAGTGTATACAAATATGAACCAACTTTCAATCACTTGTACTTTAAGCACCAACCAATAACCAATATAATAACAAGTGAAACTGCGAGCTACTGCTCACTGATGATACCCCCGCCGCAAGTGGATAATATTAATTGTGTAAAAATATGCAAGTGTTCGGTAAACAGGAAGTTGTCGAGTGATGAATCTGAAAACGCATCACACGGTATAGCTGACTTACATTAACCCTTAAACCAAATTTCAGAAATCCTTGTATTGTAGTTCCTGAGAAAAATGTGACGAAAAATTTTCAACTTGGCTATCATGTGTAAATTCAAACAAGTGTTCGGTAAACAGGAAGTTGTTGAGTGATGAATCTGAAAACGCATCACACGGTATAGCTGACTTATATCAAGCCTGAAACCAAATTTCAGAAATCCTGGTAGTGTAGTTCCTGAGAAAAATGTGACGAAAAATATGCATGGGACGGACGGACTGACTGACAGACTGACGGACTGATGGACTGATGGACTGACGGACTGACGGAAGGACAGACAGAGGTAAAACAGTATACCCCCTTTTTTTCAAAGCGGGGGTATAAAAATGTACAAGTATATATGCATATCGGTAAAATACCATACGATACTATAATACACGTTAAAGATAATTTGGTAGAGTTATAAAGTGTGCACTTCCACTTCCATGTACAGAGAATGTATTTCGGATATACAATAAGTAAATAAAAATACTGCCTTAGGCAACTGACTCATCCATGTTATCATCCATGTTAAATTCAATATCTTGGTTTTTCACTTTATACTTTTCTCCAGTTTCCGTACTCCGCTTAAACATATCAGAAAATCTGGATTTCAATTGACTTGGTCGATGCTGAAATACATACAAAAATATAATTTGCATGCAAGATTGCTTTCCAAAACAAAAATCAACACATATATGTTTGTGTGTCTGTTTGTATTGGCATAGAGAGATAGGGAGAAACCGTCAATATACATAGATTAAGTATATTTTAACGATCATTCTGGCGATTTATCGGGTTGTCCTAAAAAACGGTGTCTAATAAATGAACGCAAGCATAAACATTAATGAAAAATCTAATAAAATAAACAATAGATATCCACTGTTTTCAGTATTTGCTGACACACATACAAATGGCGACCGAGTATGTTGTAAACAGTTAGTTATCCTCAACATCATGCAAAACTGTACATATAAATAAATCATGTTTGGGGAAAACATTATTACTTTCGCATTCCGCAATCTTGAAAGTTACAAAAAAAAAAGAAAAAAGGAAATATATATCGTCATTACTCCAACTTTTGGCATTGAGCTTACCTATTATGGGTTATTCCAGTTACATCATATTAGTTTGTTTTCGCTAAGTCGATTGGTGACTTTTTAACAGCGGTATATTACTGTTGCTGAGACGTGCAAAAAGTATTCGGTCACAATGGCGTCGTGTTTACGTTTGTACTGGTGACTGACTTCTAAATGGCCTTGCCCCACGTCAATCACGTCACTGAGTATTACTGTACTAGTCTTTAAGCGTTGTGCATCACATGGGCTACTGTCAAGTGACGTTTGTTGTCGTCTGCCATTGAAGTTTCGTTAAAACAAGTAAAATAACAAAGATGGGTAGAAAAGGTCAGGAACTGTCAACAGATGTCAAAAATATGATTGTGGAAATGTTCCAGAATGGATTTTCTCGCCGAAAAATCGCTGACATACTTAGAATTCCCAAGTCAACAGTTATTGACAATGTTCGAAAATTGAACGCATTGTAAAGACAAGTCGGAGGAGCTCTTTATGTGACATAACAAACAAGTTTAATGAGGAAAATTGTGTTCCCGTGTCTAAACGTACCATCCAGCACCATTTACATAAACATGGGTATCACAGGTGTGTAAATAAGAAAAAAATCGTGATCCGGGAAGTCAATCGGAAAAAAAGACTTGCATGGTGCAGAGAAAAAAGGAGATGGACGGTTAATAACAACTGGAAAAAGGTTATTTTCTCTGATGAAAGTAAAATCATGATTGGACATGATGAACGTGTGTACGTATGGCGAAAAAGAGACGAGGGGTGGAGACCGGACCTTGTGCAACCGCGGACTTCACAAACTAAAGGTAGCACTCCACAGTTAGGTGTGTAGTTTCGCATTTTGGCCCCTGTGGATTTTTAAAATATGAGAGCTAGTGTGCAATAAAATTCATTTTTAGATAGCTGAGTATTAAAATAGCCTTTGTATTGGGTTTATATGAACAACAAGGTTATGTAATGTATGTAATATAGGCTGTTTTCTGTATGACAGTCCGTATTTGCATGTCCATACCATACATTGGTCCGGCAATTATTGTAATGTTATTTTCCAACTTTTTATCGCACGAACTTTGTGATTGGATTTTACGAAAAAATGAGGCGAAAGACACCCATTTTTTATTTGATCATTAGGAAGATTTATGAAAACAGTTTCTAAAAAGGTATCACTCAAAGGCATTGAAATTCTAGTTTGATCCAAATTTTGGGGGGACATGTGACATGTTCACCCCCCTTTTTGCAATATTTTATGGTAAATAAATGCAGAATGTTGCCATGGATACACATAAAAGGAATTAATTTTCACTCTTTTAACTTTTGAAAATCAAATCTATGGAATATACTGATTACATACATATGCAAATGTACAACACAAACAGTTAGGTTAATGTATTAGAAATCCAGGAATAGGAGATGATAAAACATTTTGTGGCTCATTTTTAATTTTATTTTCTAACTGTGGAGTGCTACCTTATGGCACATCAGAAAGCACAGAAATGCACTTTTTAAGATAAAATTTACCACAAATCTTTAGTCTTTTATGTTCTTGTTTTAGTTCTGAAGGTAAAAAATCTGCTAGGAATGCAATTTATGTTTATTTTATTGTTTACTGTCCTTAGCAACCAAATATACACATTTTGACACTTAGACATGTTGCGGTCTTAAATTTGTACTCCATTAGCTTCGCCAATGTAACCAAAGATTGCGCTTTATATGATATCCTCAGAATGTATCGCTTTATATTTTTGAATGCGAATAAGTCAAATAAACATTTTTACCAGGATTTTATATTATAATTTGGCATTAATTAAATTTAATGATGCCAGTACTGCTAGAAATTTATACCCTGCTTGAGAGCTTCTAAACCAAGGTTAGGTATGCTATTTACAGCAAAATTGACCTATAAGTGCTTTCAAATACCTAAAAATTGTACAATTTGTCCTCTTTTATGGTAATTTTAGGATTTTAAATAAGATAATGGGAAAAGTTTTAGAAATTTACCCCAAAAATGAGACAGACTTGAAGTTTTTCACTATGATCCAGTATTTATTTTTAAATCACTTTTTGTCACGTTTCAACATCAACTGCTAACCTTCATAAAATCTTTATTACTGAACCAATTTTAAAAACTAAGGTACCGTTTTCATCGTAACAGATAGTAGAACACAGAAAACATAAAAAAAATTGAGACAGGAGGGGAAAAATTTCACCTTAAGGTAGCACTCCACAGTTAGGTGTGTAGTTTCGCATTTTGGCCCCTGTGGATTTTTAAAATATGAGAGCTAGTGTGCAATAAAATTCATTTTTAGATAGCTGAGTATTAAAATAGCCTTTGTATTGGGTTTATATGAACAACAAGGTTATGTAATGTATGTAATATAGGCTGTTTTCTGTATGACAGTCCGTATTTGCATGTCCATACCATACATTGGTCCGGCAATTATTGTAATGTTATTTTCCAACTTTTTATCGCACGAACTTTGTGATTGGATTTTACGAAAAAATGAGGCGAAAGACACCCATTTTTTATTTGATCATTAGGAAGATTTATGAAAACAGTTTCTAAAAAGGTATCACTCAAAGGCATTGAAATTCTAGTTTGATCCAAATTTTGGGGGGACATGTGACATGTTCACCCCCCTTTTTGCAATATTTTATGGTAAATAAATGCAGAATGTTGCCATGGATACACATAAAAGGAATTAATTTTCACTCTTTTAACTTTTGAAAATCAAATCTATGGAATATACTGATTACATACATATGCAAATGTACAACACAAACAGTTAGGTTAATGTATTAGAAATCCAGGAATAGGAGATGATAAAACATTTTGTGGCTCATTTTTAATTTTATTTTCTAACTGTGGAGTGCTACCAAATATCAAGTCATGATTTGGGGTTGTATTTGCTGGAATGGCGTCGGTACACTTACTCCTGTAGAAGGCAATATTAATGCTGTCAAATATCAAGAAATACTTGATGAACATTTGTGGCCAGTGATAGCTCGGCATTTTCCGGGAGGAAATTATTTATTCCAGGATGACAACGCCCCTGTCCATCGTGCACGGTCCACCCAAGAGTTAGCTCGGAACGGAATAACCGGTATGAGCTGGCCTGCACAGTCCCCCGACTTAAATATAATCGAAAACGTTTGGTTACATGTAAAAAGAAAACTTCAAACACGTACTGGGATGATTAAATCTAAAAATGAATTATTCCAATAAATCCACCGTATTTGGGTCAGTATTTCCCCTGCCTATATTCAGTGCTTATACAAGTCGATTCCGAAAAGGATATTAAATGTAATCAGGCTAAAAGGACACTTAACAAAGTATTAGAGGTAAGTTTTTATTTTTGTTGTATTTCATTGGTTGATTTATTTACAGTGCAAGCATGAACTTCACAACTTTCGTTTTGAAACGTAAACATGACGCCATTGTGACCGAATACTTTTTGCACGTCTCTGTATGTATTCAAAAATTTCCACTGTCGCTGTAATGATACTAACCTCAATAAGCCATTGTCCAGCGCTAGTATTTGGGTGTGTATAAGCGTAATATACCCAACCACCAACTAGACCAACAATAAGCAGTAGAAACAGTACAATCGGGACTACCACAGCTGCTTTGTTAGAAGACTCTGCAAAATAACACTTAAATCCTTTATCATTTGGTTACGTGTCTTATATTATCTTTAAATGGTATTAATTGTACAATAGCATTAAATCAGTCCACAAATAGGCAGATTTGCCTGTCATTTAGCAGATGATAAACCTTAGTTATTATTTCACACAACAATGTTGTAATTGTCTTACGCCACTACATAATTTATTCATAGAACACGGTGGAAGGAACCACAGACCATTGACAAACAAGTTATCGCATACTGATACAAACTTTTCTCATTTTTTAAAGTTCCTAGTCCTGAGCCCTTATTGAAATAAGAATTAGTTCTTTTTTATTTATATTTGTTAATTGTAAATAAAAAAAATAATTCTAAAGCCAACATAGTGTATCAAAAAATAAAATAACAAAAATACTGAACTCCGAGGAAAATTCAAAACTGAAAGTCCCTAAACAAATGGCAAAATCAAATGAAAAAACACATCAAACGAATGTACAACAACTGTAATATTCCTGACTTGGTACAGGCATTCTAAAATGTAGAAAATAGCTTTTTTTTCTTATATAAATATATAGCTGTAACAGCTGTCACTTGGTGGACAACAAGTTTCCAGAGACGGCCATAAGCAATGCTGCTGGGTATAGAAATAGAAAATATGTTAAACTGTCAATCTCGTTACCTTTAACTTGCGTATGACGTTCCACTTGGGGTTGATTTGGTGACTGAAACGAATTAATAAATGCATGTTAAGAATAGAAACATAGAGATACATTTTTCTTATAAAAGTTTACTTTAACAAATAGAAAATGATTAATCTACAGACATCTAAAAATAAAATAGATCAACTCCTTTGTACAAGTTTTTACACAAAAAGTGTTGTACTTTAGTTTTTATTTGCTACAATAAGAGATAAACATCAAATCAAATATATGTTATTGTCAATAAAAGACGTCCATTAGAGAAAAGAAAGACACAAGAGGCACGCCTGTGTCTACATCGCTCTCCTGATGAAATAAAAGATGTATTTGTCCATAGAACACAGATGCCCCCGCTTGTAAAGGTTAAAGATTCAATTAACTAGTTCAAACCTGTTGACGTTTTGTATTCTTTGAAACTTAATGACAATTGGTTTTTTTCATATTGTCATTAGAGATTGCTTGGGGATAATTACTCTACTGAAGTGTTTATTGATAAACAGAAATGGGGTAACTCTTTGTGCTGCTTATTCTTAATAGTTTACAATCAATAAAAACCAATACCTGTGAAATTCTGATCATTTCCTGTTGTTTTTGAAACAATGTCAATGAAATGTCAAAACAGTTAAAATTCAACATTGTATGGGCCAAAACTCAAACAGAAGGGCAGATTTCTTTTCAAAATTTTGAGGCTTGATAACGCGTGTTGTGTTTCCGTTTTTATCCTGATAGTTTTTATAAATATTTTCAATGATTGTAAGTTGACCCAACATACACGAAAATCACAAATTTTGAAATTGATGTGGTATATATGAGGCAGATAATATGTGGTTTCAATTCATTGAGCAGTTTCAGAAAAAAATATTTTTTAAAGAAAAGTTTACCGACAACAAACGACGGACGCAAGAGGATGGCAAAATTACATCGCAAACAAAAACCCAAACATACATACATTTACTGTTCATTTCTGACATCTATTTACATTTATACCTTACCGATATTGTAGTCGACAATACAGTAGTAGTTGGAGTTGTCGTCGGTTTAGTAGTAATAGGTTGAGTAATAGTTGGTTGAGTAGTAGTTGGTTGAGTAGTAGTTGGTTTAGTTGTAGTTGGTTTAGTAGTAGCTGGTGTAGTAGTAGTTGGAGTCGTCGTCGGTTTATTATTAGTTGGTTTAAAAGTAGTTGGTTGAGTAGTAGTTGGTTTAGTTGTAGTTGGTTTAGTAGTAGTCGGCGTAGTAGTAGTTGGATTCGTCGTCGATTTAGTAGTAGAAGGTATTGTTGTAGGTGTCGATGGAGTAGTCCTTGTTGAAGGGGTTGATGTTTCTTGTGCACTTGTTGTTGCCGGCGTTGGTATAACTGTTGAATCTATCGTCGTCGATGGACTTGGTGTAGATGGTGACATAGTTGTAGTTTTTGGTGGTGTAGTTGTACTTGGTGTCCTAGTCGTTATTGGTGGTTTTGTTGGTATGGTAGTTGTGGTGGTTAGTTTTGTAGTTGATGCTACTGTTGTCACCCTACAGATATCGGTAGTATTGCCAGCCTAATAAAATGTAAATTATCAATTGTGTTTTAAATATTCATGGTCACTCTATTGACTTCATTTTTCGTCTAACTGTTATTTGTTTCATTACAGCTAATAATTTGAGCATATCGATACCTTTTGATTATTTTGCAAGCCAGTCAACCAACAAGGATTCAACAAGCATATGAAAAATATTTTAAGGACACACAATCTTCTTGAAACACGGGATTTCACATGCTCATAGTGTTGTTATAATTCTAAATTGTTTTAGATAGATTGTATAACGATTTTTATAAATAACAATGGTTTAAAATTCTACAGGGATTCAACGGCATTGCTAAATGACAATATGAAGACTATTTGTGGTTTGATAGATATAATCACCTAAGCTATACTACAAGTAGAGGTTATAATTGTCAAAACTTAAAGTTCAGAAGAAAGAATCTTCCATTTGAAATTGGAAGTGTTGCCAATACTGTCTTGTTTCAGTGTCAATTGATAAATGGACAGAAATGAAAATCAGGCAATTATAAAAAGTCGTCATGAAAGAGTAAGCAGTTCGTGTAGCATAATGTAGATTATCATTGTGTTGACATCTTCAGTTTTTACTAACATCAACTAATAATTATTATTTAGCTTCCGTCAAAAAGACATGTACGCTGCATATAATATATTTAAACCGCATGTTGGGTATTTTAACCATCCAATGGTGATTTTGATCCTCTTATAATTACTATATCCTAAGGTTTTATCTACCTATGTTCCTAAATATTATTATGTATTTGTATATATTGCCTTACCCTTAATACACATTATTATTATTATAAAACAACTCACATGAATACAGTGATTAAAGAAGAAAGGAAAAACTAATGGTATTCTAACATACCTTATCCCAACACTCTGATTCACTCCATTCTTGTCTGTACCAGTCGTAACCATTAGAACATCGTCCAACGCTCGGACACCAAGAACAATCAAAAACTATATCTCTAGATACACAATGATCACAACTAGTTGCTTGATTACATGCTTAAATACAAAGGATGATATGACCTTAAATTCTATTTTTATCCACAAAAAAGCTACAAACTACTTAAAACGTTCAATATCGTTTCTTAAAACGAACTATGTGTCATTTTTACACAGAAAAGCCTCCTGCTTTTAGAGTAATCCAAAACGTCACAACAGACACGGGCATTGCAAACGAGTTGTGATACATTAACACTGTAAGACGGTGCTATAGGAACATCACCATCCAAAAAAGGAATTTTCATAAACTCCATTGAAACAATTCGATCACTTCTAATTAAACTTCTTATGAATATTATATGGTAGGTATTTTATAAAAACCTTCATTGTCTGTTGGTTAGGTGGAAAATATTTGAATTGAACTGTCAATAATCAAGCATCTGCAACTACAAATCAAACTATAGTGAATGAGTAGAAGGTTGGTGGACACATACTGTCCATATTTAATGGTTATCGTATGTAACAAGTAAAAGGTTGGTGATTGATAGACACATACTGTCCATATTTAATGGTTATCGTATGTAACAAGTAGAAGGTTGGTGATTGATAGACACATACTGTCCATATTTAATGGTTATCGTATGTAACAAGTAAAAGGTTGGTGATTGATAGACACATACTGTCCATATTTAATGGTTATCGTATGTAACAAGTAGAAGGATGGTGATTGATAGACACATACTGTCCATATTTAATGGTTATCGTATGTAACAAGTAGAAGGTTGGTGATTGATAGACACATACTGTCCATATTTAATGGTTATCGTATGTAACAAGTAAAAGGTTGGTGATTGATAGACACATACTGTCCATATTTAATGGTTATCGTATGTAACAAGTAAAAGGTTGGTGATTGATAGACACATACTGTCCATATTTAATGGTTATCGTATGTAACAAGTAGAAGGATGGTGATTGATAGACACATACTGTCCATATTTAATGGTTATCGTATGTAACAAGTAGAAGGTTGGTGATTGATAGACACATACTGTCCATATTTAATGGTTATCGTATGTAACAAGTAGAAGGATGGTGATTGATAGACACATACTGTCCATATTTAATGGTTATCGTATGTAACAAGTAAAAGGTTGGTGATTGATAGACACATACTGTCCATATTTAATGGTTATCGTATGTAACAAGTAGAAGGATGGTGATTGATAGACACATACTGTCCATATTTAATGGTTATCGTATGTAACAAGTAGAAGGATGGTGATTGATAGACACATACTGTCCATATTTAATGGTTATCGTATGAACAAGTAGAAGGATGGTGATTGATAGACACATACTGTCCATATTTAATGGTTATCGTATGTAACAAGTAAAAGGATGGTGATTGATAGACACATACTGTCCATATTTAATGGTTATCGTATGTAACAAGTAGAAGGTTGGTGATTGATAGACACATACTGTCCATATTTAATGGTTATCGTATGTAACAAGTAGAAGGTTGGTGATTGATAGACACATACTGTCCATATTTAATGTTATCGTATGTAACAAGTAGAAGGTTGGTGATTGATAGACACATACTGTCCATATTTAATGGTTATCGTATGTAACAAGTAGAAGGTTGGTGATTGATAGACACATACTGTCCATATTTAATGGTTATCGTATGTAACAAGTAGAAGGATGGTGATTGATAGACACATACTGTCCATATTTAATGGTTATCGTATGTAACAAGTAGAAGGTTGGTGATTGATAGACACATACTGTCCATATTTAATGGTTATCGTATGTAACAAGTAAAGGTTTGGTGATTGATAGACACATACTGTCCATATTTAATGGTTATCGTATGTAACAAGTAGAAGGTTGGTGATTGATAGACACATACTGTCCATATTTAATGGTTATCGTATGTAACAAGTAGAAGGTTGGTGATTGATAGACACATACTGTCCCATATTTAATGGTTATCGTATGTAACAAGTAAAAGGTTGGTGATTGATAGACACATACTGTCCATATTTAATGGTTATCGTATGTAACAAGTAGAAGGTTGGTGATTGATAGACACATACTGTCCATATTTAATGGTTATCGTATGTAACAAGTAGAAGGATGGTGATTGATAGACACATACTGCTCCATATTTAATGGTTATCGTATGTAACAAGTAAAAGGTTGGTGATTGATAGACACATACTGTCCATATTTAATGGTTATCGTATGTAACAAGTAGAAGGATTGGTGATTGATAGACACATACTGTCCCATATTTAATGGTTATCGTATGTAACAAGTAAAGGATTGGTGATTGATAGACACATACTGTCCATATTTAATGGTTATCGTATGTAACAAGTAAAGGTTGGTGATTGATAGACACATACTGCCCATATTTAATGGTTATCGTATGTAACAAGTAGAAGGTTGGTGATTGATAGACACATACTGCCCATATTTAATGGTTATCGTATGTAACAAGTAAAAGGTTGGTGATTGATAGACACATACTGTCCATATTTAATGGTTATCGTATGTAACAAGTAAAAGGTTGGTGATTGATAGACACATACTGCCATATTTAATGGTTATCGTATGTAACAAGTAAAAGGTTGGTGATTGATAGACACATACTGCCCATATTTAATGGTTATCGTATGTAACAAGTAAAAGGTTGGTGATTGATAGACACATACTGCCCATATTTAATGGTTATCGTATGTCAAACATTGAGGCATTTGTGGAATATTGTCACTTTTGAAATGGCCCTTGTGTAAAATAAATTTAAAAGAAATTGGGTATATCATGTTAAAAATAATAATCACTATGTGTCTCTTCCTACTCTCCAAGGTATTTATCATACTGATTTTTTTTGTTTACTTAAAATTTGTTATGCAAAAGATAATTTACGTAAATCTCCATACTTGGTAAAGGATGAAAAATAACTACTGTATTTTGGTAACCAAAGACTTCTCAATGTCGACAGCATGATACTTATATATCCGCCTGTAACGTATTCCTGAAAAATACAAACAGAATTTCTATGTCATTTGGTCTCTGGTGGTGAGATTTGTCTAACTGGCAGTCGTACCACATAATTTTCTTATGAATACTAAGGCATCCGTCATTATCGTATAAATTGAAAACAGTTGACTTCATGACATTAATATTGATTACAGGATAGTTTTAGTTTGAAACTCACGTTATTGTATATACTGATAAATACAAACAAAAATTCACTGTATCGTTACAACGTTTAAAACATTTAGACATAAATATTAAAAAATGCTTCTGAGTGATTCGCTGTGTTCATATCTTAAACTGGCGGAGAGATGTCTCATTGGCACATCTTCTTATTTTGATATGAATGATACTTTTAAAAATATCCGTTTATTTATCGTATAAATTGTCATCAGTATACTTCATGGCATTAATATTGATAACAAGATAATTAAGTATCCTCCTGAAACGTATGCATATTTAAATAATACTCAAATATAAGTCTATATACTCTTAGAAACATCCCTTTCATGGTTACAATGTTTGAAACATTTATCACAGCCCAGTAGTCAGAACTTCTGTGTTGACATGAATTATCATTGATTTGATCATAATTATAAATTAACTATTTACAAAACTTAGAATTTTTGAAATATAAGGCTTTCTTCCTCAGGGATAGATTACCTTAGCTGTATTTTGGCAAAACTTTCATGTTTTTTAGTCTTCAATGCTCTTGATCGTCGTAATTTATTTGGGCTTTTTAACATTTTTTTATTCGATCGTCTTTTATAGACGAAACTCGCGTCCGACGCAATATAAAATATCAATTGTGGTATCTATGATGAGTTTATAAGATATGAATAAAAAATAGCAAAATATTGATAATTATAGATTACCGTTGATCATCTCAACGAGATTGGTTTCCTCGCTTGAGCCGGTCATACCGGTACGGTGAGCATGATATGAAAAACAGATCAAAGGAAAAATACAAAAAATAGCGATAATATATAAAACAACTCACCTTTCGAGTGTAATCCATATAGAATGCATCAGATATACCAAGTTTTACAGGATGATTGTCTGTGGATATATTCATAACGGGGCTGGAATCTAAACAAAGGAACAACACATAACAACATTGTCATATCTACCAAATGAACATTTCATACCAATGTCTGCTGGTCAACAATTGGCAATTTTAGTTTTAGTTACATATTTACCATATTACAATGATACTTGAGTATTAACAGTTTTATATAAATTTTCATGAAATGGTGGCATGTATAATATACAATTATGGCCCGTTGAAAAGGTGAATATCCAAAATAGTCAACACGAGAAGGTTATTTCAATGAGGGCGCATCCCGAAGTGAAATAACTTTTAAGGGTTGACAATTTTGGATATTCATCGATTCTATAGGGCCACAATTGTTTTATTATATCGAAGTAACAGTAGAAAGGCCTTTTGAACACTTACTATATTTTTTACATAACGAACACAAGCTGACGTTTGTCGTTTGAAAGTAGCTTCAGGAAAATACATTTGTGTTCTCTAATTTCTCGGACGTACAACAAAGGTAGAATCTTTTTGTAACATATTAATGGCCCTGAAAAGGACCGTTTATAAGAGAAATCATCGACTGCTGGCACTCTTCATTTTCAAAGCCTTATTCATTTCCTTGTCTCTCGATGGGCTGTCAGTGTAACGTGAACGCTGCCATCTTGTTTATTTACGTCTGTGACGTAAATACATGAGAGGTAACTCGAGTGCAAATTCAGACACTAAAAAGGTTATTCACCGGTAAATAATAGGGTTATTCACCACTGGTGTAAATTTTAAGGGTTATTCGTCCTCCCTTACAATTAAATGAAAATTAACCGTATTATTCCATGTCAGTGATAAGTTGTTATCCAATAGAATTGTCTGTATTATATGTAAGGTATAATAATGGTTGTTGTAATGGAAATCGTTTGATGATGAAGTCAGCTTAATACTAGGAGCAATATAAATTGGTAAGTTTCAAGGGAATCGTTAGATATATTTCTAAAAGTGTTAATTACTTATATTTGTCTAGTTTGAAAGTTGTACCATTACTTCAGTTAATGTGTGTTCCTTGGTTTTAGTTTGAAACCTGGATTTGTTTTCTCTCAATTGATTTATGACTTTTGAACACGGTTAACTACTGTTGCCTTTATTGACTACTACTTACCGATTTGTAAACCAGCATAATGCTTCCGTTTTGAAATAATTTGGCCTGAAATCTAAATTGGCCATCTGCAGAAGAAAGTCGGTGATAATGTTTTAAACATATCAAAATATAATATTTTTTTTTATGTTAATCTCTTCTGATCTCTGAATAACTATTCTTCACTAACATACTTATAAATAGTAATAACAATTTTATCAATATCTGATTCGTGAAGTTAAATATGTACCCCAGGACAAAGATGTGAACAATTGAACTAGTCTCCAAATTGGTATTAAAGGATCTTCTCCCCTAAAAAACACTTATCCGAATAATTCAATCCTTTTCCCGCATTCGATCGATTACGTCACCATCGTAGAGCAGCCAAACATAAGACTGAATTATTCGGGCAACACAAAAACAATTTATACCACATGAAAAATTCTAAACGGAATATCCCTAACCAAATGACAAAATTAAAAGATATAACACATCAAACGAATGAATGACAACTGTCATATTCCTGACTTGGTACAGGCATGTTCTTATGTAGAAAATGGTGGATTGAACCTGGTTTTATAGCTAGCTTAACACCCACTTGTATAACTGTCGCATAAAATTCCATTATATTGACAGCAATGTGTGCAAATAGGGACACAGCATTCAACCTTGTCTTAAAATCTCAGTCCCTTGAATAAAAACCAAATATTTCAACAAAGAAAACCATATAGACAAAGCACATCAGCAAAAACAAAAGACAAAAAAGGCAAATTTTACCATATAGCACAATAATACAATGACGGGATGCATCAGTATCAAGCCATGTAAAATGGATATTACCAAACTAAACAATAAAATTAATACTTTTACAATATAAAATAAAATAACACTATAACACGTAATTTTAGATGATAAACATCGTCACTTCCTAGAATTTAGACCTCAAGATCATCATGTATTATTTGTGAAGTTGATACGAAATATTTGTCAACAAGGTTTTGGTATCTTCCGATGAACTTTTCTTAGAAAAAGGACGAAACGTTCTTTGATATAGACTTTGTTCGTCAAATCTCTGCTTAGATACTGGTGACGTTTTACAAATTCTGAACAGCAGCTACAAGCTCTTCAATACCGAATGAGTTGGTAACGCCGTGTCAACCTTAACAAATTACCGACACAATATGAAATGAATACAGTTTTGTTAATGCGATGACCAATATTCATGAAATTATGACGATGAATATGCACGAATGGGTGCGTGTACATTTAAAACTTGTACGAAATATCAACTAAAGCAACAACAAAAATCACTACAAATGAAATCACCGATAATAAAAGAACTAACAATTAACAAGAAAAGGCAATAGAAACTCTGAATAGTCAGGACATTTTTTCTTTTACTTCCTCAGCAAGTCTATATTTAAAAATTCCTTTGGACCTTTGCATAAACATTTACTCTATCTCAACTCAAAGTGTGTCTGAACATGCAATTAAAACAGGAACGACATTCAAATATGATATTATAATATCAGCAGTGTGACGTTCACCTTAAACACATACAAGGTATTTATTAATTAAAGCGATTTGTAATGGCGACAACAACATATTATGATTTCGCATACAACTGGTATGTTTATTAACTACTAGTATGATAATGAAGCTAGAAACAAAACGGTTTCAAAATTCAAAAATGCATTTTTGCTTCTAATATTTTGAAGCTGATAAGAGTAGGACTTCCATCTTTTGAAAAAAAACTTAGGCTGCATGCATTAAAATCGAGCAATTCTACAACTTTATAGTAAAATAAATCTATAATTTTCCCCAATGAAACCTCTTAACACAGCAATCTGATGTTCACCCAAAATGTCATGCATTCTATCAGAGATCATCGGAATGATATGAAATACGGGTTTGATAGACCCCGTTTGCTGTCTAACTAGAATGTATTTACGACTTACGATATCGCTGATCATTTAGATGAAGATTTCGCCATTCAATTACTACACTGTCATCTGAAAGAGATATATCATGTACAGTATTTGATCGTATGTGGGGTTTTTTTCCAGGATATAGTATTGTTACAGTCATAATACAATATAGTTTACATAAACATTCCATGTTGTTATGATCCAGGATATAGTATTGTTATAGTCATAATACAATATAGTTTACATAAGCATTCCATGTTGGTATGATCCAGGATATAGTATTGTTACAGTCATAATACAATATAGTTTACATACGCATTCCATGTTGTTATGATTCTCAGGGAATTACAAACGTGTATCTTCCTTTGAGATACAGCCTACTAGAATAAATTGTTCTATATTCTAGAACAAGTATTGTTATTACTTTTGACAATGAAGATGCTATTCAATTCATTCACAGTTTTTTTTTTTCATTTAACCATTCGAGGCAAGTCATACACTTTTTGGTCACTGATTATTGTTTACGTGATGCCACAAATTCACAATGCACTTATTTCTGTTACTTTTTTTTACATAGAATGTGCTGTCGACATTTCACCGATTTTCATCGTATTTGGGGGTAAATAAAGTATACCATTATTAGTTGAAGTGCTTAGGGCCTTTAACAGGTGTCTGCCCTATTTTTAAGGTGCAGTTCAATCATAGTGAGTTCAATTTGATAATAAGCATTAAACAACAAAAGATACACGAAAAAATATATACTCACTATATTTTTTATACAATACATCAGAATTGTGAGTTTGTGTATCAAAGTTCGCCATCAGTGGAGCCACGTACTGAGAATAGGTCAAAAACTTGTGTACGAATGGAGCCATGTATATAAACCCTACAAAGTAAATCAGCATTAATCTGATACTACAACAAAGACAACATTAATATGAAATTAAAGTTAATATTCAAATACATCAATGCATTTTGATGAATCGTTGATTTAATCTTTTTCCAAATTAAAATGTGTAGTTGTTGTATTTAGACTACTATATACAAAGACAACAATGCCATTGATCTCAATGTGTTACTTCTTTCTAGCCAGATTATTATTATTAGAAATTAAGGAATACAACGATGACGAATGAAAAGTTTCGTACTAGGTTGTTTGGTTACACCTCTTCTCCTGACGGTTCAGCTCATTTGAATTCAGCAGACCTTAACCCAAAAAGTAAGCACAAATGGTTTAGATAAATTTAAAGTCATGAACGTCTGTGCTAGTTCTACATGTGTGCAGTATAAAAAGCTCGTTATAATACAAATATCCAAAAAAAAATCAACCAAGGTCGACTTCTCAGTTTGTAATTAGTTTCTTGCTTATTGCTCTAGTTGCTTGAATATTTGCAATGATCATTTGTTAGTTATTCATGTGTACTTTGACATTTAGTCTTATGTAAGTTACCATTGAACGTACCTCCGGTTGTAAGTTGTACCTTTGATATATTGTGACCGTAAAATGGCATTGTAAATGTTATATAAGTTACCATTGAACGTACCTCCGGTTGTAAGTTGTACCTTTGATATATTGTGACCGTAAAATGGCATTGTAAATGTTATGCAAGTTACCATTGAACGTACCTCCGGTTGTAAGTTGTACCTTTGATATATTGTGACCGTAAAATGGCATTGTAAATGTTATGCAAGTTACCATTGAACGTACCTCCGGTTGTAAGTTGTACCTTTGATATATTGTGACCGTAAAATGGCATTGTAAATGTTATGCAAGTTACCATTGAACGTACCTCCGGTTGTAAGTTGTACCTTTGATATATTGTGACCGTAAAATGGCATTGTAAATGTTATGCAAGTTACCATTGAACGTACCTCCGGTTGTAAGTTGTACCTTTGATATATTGTGACCGTAAAATGGCATTGTAAATGTTATATAAGTTACCATTGAACGTACCTCCGGTTGTAAGTTGTACCTTTGATATATTGTGACCGTAAAATGGCATTGTAAATGTTATGCAAGTTACTATTGAACGTACCTCCGGTTGTAAGTTGTACCTTTGATATATTGTGACCGTTAGTGTTACACAAGTTACCATTGAACGTACCTCCGGTTGTAAGTTGTACCTTTGATATATTGTGACCGTAAAATGGCATTGTAAATGTTATTAAGTTACCATTGAACGTACCTCCGGTTGTAAGTTGTACCTTTGATATATTGTGACCGTTAGTGTTACACAAGTTACCATTGAACGTACCTCCGGTTGTAAGTTGTACCTTTGATATATTGTGACCGTAAAATGGCATTGTAAATGTTATATAGTTACCATTGAACGTACCTCCGGTTGTAAGTTGTACCTTGGATATATTGTGACCGTAAAATGGCATTGTAAATGTTATATAAGTTACCATTGAACGTACCTCCGGTTGTAAGTTGTACCTTTGTTATATTGTGACGTACCTCCGTTGTAAGTTGTACCTTGTTATATGTGACGTACCTCCGGTTGTAAGTTGTACCTTTGTTATATTGTGACGTACCTCCGGTTGTAAGTTGTACCATTTGTTATATTGTGACGTACCTCCGGTTGTAAGTTGTACCTTGGATATATTGTGACCGTAAAATGCATTGTAATGTTATATAAGTTACCATTGAACGTACCTCCGGTTGTAAGTTGTACCTTTGTTATATTGTGACGTACCTCCGGTTGTAAGTTGTACCTTTGTTATATTGTGACGTACCTCCGGTTGTAAGTTGTACCTTTGTTATATTGTGACGTACCTCCGGTTGTAAGTTGTACCTTTGTTAATTGTGACGTACCTCCGGTTGTAAGTTGTACCTTTGTTATATTGTGACGTACCTCCGGTTGTAAGTTGTACCTTTGTTATATTGTGACGTACCTCCGGTGTAAGTTGTACCTTTGTATATTGTGACGTACCTCCGGTTGTAAGTTGTACCTTGATATATTGTGACCGTAAAATGGCATTGTAAATGGCAATTCCAAACCCTGTAAAAATGAATATTAGTAGAGATAATACGCAAGTTTAATGTAGTTAGTACAACAATGTATAAAGGAAGGGATTAATAATGATGTAGAAAATGAACAGCATTTGTGTATTTCTGTGTCTTTTTTTTAACTTTATGGTTATACTTTAAGTATTGACCGAATGATTTATGATTTAACTTTTCACAATATTTTTTATTTAAATTTGGATCTGATAAAACTAGTCTTCTATATTTGATTCCTAACGCTGTAGGTTGGTGAACACAATACATAGTATGAAATGGACACTGAATGACCAGCGACAAATATAACAATATAACAAACATAGTAAGGACGATTATCAATGTCCCATAGAAATACCACCTCCTTGGTACTAGAATGACACACTATGTCGGATTTTGTTTTTTTGTGAGTTATGTAGCTCTACCTTAGACACAATATCTATAATGGGGGCCGTTCAATTACTGATCTATTTCATAATTGCTTAGTAAGAGAAGGTGAAGATAACAATTTTAATTCTCTAGTTTGCCTTTCATCTGGAGACAACCCTCGGCTATCTCAACGCGACCTGAGTACGCTATCATGGCATGTACCTAGAATGAAATTCAAAACAGTGTGGCTGTGGCCATTGATTGATACATTAAATTCATCCATTGACTGGGATAATTTAGGTGAACGTTTGTATGTAACGACCACTGCTCACTATGTACTTTTAAAGACACTTAAACTATGGGGTCACCAAAGGTTCTTAACACCTTAATAAAGTAATTCGAAAAATTAATCAGAAATACCACGATGTTTTGATTTATATCAATTATATAAATCAAAACATAAAGGTTATTCCTGATTATTTTTTCGAATTATTTTATAATCAAAGGCGTTAAGAAACCTTTGGTAACCCCACAGTTTAAATGTCTATCGTAGGTGCGTCGTGAACAGTGGTCGTTACAGACAAACGTTCACGTAAATTGTCCCAGTCAATGGATGAATTTAATGTGTCAATCAATGGCCACAGCCACACTGTTTTGAATTTCATTCTATTGGTAAAATGTAGAATAACGATAGATAAGAAAGAGTATTTACCGCTGATGATAAGTATTTTGCATCCGACAGGACCACATGAGTGGTATGGTTTTCAAGTTCATCCCAATAGACGCCATTACCATCATGAATAACTGTGGAGTTGTAGTACTGATGAGTGTCTGATTGCTGAAAATGGAGTGACAAAATCGTCAGTATAAAACTGGTAAGAGACAGTTTGCTAGAATAGAAAAATAACGATGTGGAGTTCAATAGAACAACAAAACGTGTGGATTTTAAAACTGAAGAGAGTTGGTTTGTAGGGATAAAAAATACTGAGCTGGGTAGAGATCGAAAATGGTGAGAGTTTGACTTCTAGAATGAAATAAAAATTGCAGGGTTCTATTACTGGTGAGAGATGCTGAACTGTAGTGACAAACAGAGGTTTTTCCTTGGTTTTGTAGCTCGCATTTGGAACTTTGTTAATCCAGCAAAGTGCCTTAAGGAACTGTCATTGATAAATAATTTTCATAAATAGAGAAAAGTAAAAATTCAAAACCAAATGAACAATAAATTGGTTGAAGCTATAGAAATAGCACTCAAAACACAGTCGTTATTGTTTATTTTGATATCTTTGAAGAAGTCATTTAGAGCAAATATATTCATATCGAACTTTTTAGAAAGTATCTAAAAACACATTCTCAATTTTTTATAACTTTAGTCTGAGACTTAAATTTTTGCTGACTGCAGTTTCATAGTAGAAAACTAAATAATAATCAGGACAATAAATTCATATCCTAAAAAGAAATGCGTTCTTTAAAGCAAAATATGTTTATTTTCAAAACATAAAAATAAAATATTGAAAGGTTACAAAGTACGGCAACATATTATAAAACTACATTTTAAGTACATATTCATTTTTAAAAATTCAAATGCACAACACATGATTTTTATACTTGATGAACCAAAGAAGTGTTAAATTTTGTAGTATCTGTCTTCCCTCTGCCTGGATATTAGTTCTTTAACAAAATTATACATCAAACTATTTGACATCAAATAATGCTGACCCGAACTTATAACTGACATCACACTGACCCGAACTCATCAGATGCCCATAACCGTTTGTTTGTGAAACAAAGAAAAACAATCTTTTAAATAATGGGAAACACACAAATATAATTCGATCAATTGAATATCATATTTTCATCATATTGATATTGTAGAAAATCAGTTGCTCGACACAATATATGAAACGTTTTGATTTTGTTCGCTGCGCTCACATTCACAAAAAGCTTCAAATAATGATTCATAAATTGCATAAAACTCGTATACGTTCTCCGAGGCATGGTAAAATAAAATTATACAGTCTATGAATTTATGAAATAAAGAAATTATCAAGTTATTCGTTTGTCAATTAGATGTACTTTTTCAACCTACATGCAACTTAAAATGTTTCAAGTCAGTGTACCTGTATAAATAAACAAGTTTTATGAGATGATAAGCAATTTGTACCCGGCAATGTGCATACTTTACTGTGAATTTAGCTTTAAATTTAAATAACATAACAGCTTATATCTACGTCTTTTAAAATATTTAACTTTTTGTTATTTGATCTGCATGCATCCATGTTAAAATCTCAAATGAGATTTACAATATTTTTATGAGGTTTTAAGACGATTTTGACACGGATACAGCGCGAAAAAAAGAATGTTGAATACATAATGAGACAGTACATAAATAATGTCAAAAAAGACAGCTAATTAAATGTCAATATACGGTCTTTGACTATAATAAAACTGTAGATTGCTACATGTTGACACATGTATTCTAAACTAGACACATCAAAAGACGTTTGAAATTTTCTTAGTCTGAATATTTCTTTTCTTGCTAAGCAACATAATTCTAAAACATGTGTTTAGTGGGAAATACGACGGTTGTTGCACGAGAGGCTGTTGGGTAACTGCTTTACATTTCAGGACGTACCCGATTTCTTTTTGCTGGAGTTCGTATGACATACGGTTTTGTATGCTTTACCATGTGAATGTTCAGTTGGTAATCAGTCGTTATTTCTATTTTGCCTATTCCCTTTTATCACATATTGGATTGCTTACTATTGTGAATCGCAGTTTATAAGTGAAATTTATATAACTCTTCAAATCACCAAACAATATAGAGGTGACATATTTTTTATATTTATTTCTTGTTTAAAACAAATGTTGACATTTTGATAATATATAAAGTTTATGTTAAATGTCGGCGGGTTTTCATCTCATTTTATCTTTATATAATGTCCACCCAGAACCCTATCATCAAACCCACAGTCATATCACATGAGGAAATATTGTTCTTTTTCACTTTTCAATCACAATATGATCTTTACTTTAATTGTCGATGAGTAGACTATGATAAATATTGCAAATGCTGAACATTTCAAAAGGCAATTAGTTTATCTCTTTAAAATAATACTTTGAATAAAGTCACTCATTGCATTTCTTTGACGTAGAGTGCATCCGAGATTGTTTCAGATAGGAGGTATACAGACAGGATTTGATTCAGACTGATGTCATCACTGAAGGCGTGTTATGGTCCCTTTCACAAGGAGATTAAGTGAACGGCACTTACGTTAATGTGTCAACAAAAAACTTACAACTGTAACGTGTAACCAGGGGTTTATATCTCAAACTTCCATTCCAGTAAATACTTGAATCCAAGTTGTCCACAAACAATACGATAATACTAAAAACTACAACTATCTATATTATGCACAATGAACTAAAATATACACATTGACTCTTTGACGATATAAAGTAACAACGGACAACTATATATATACAAATATAATACAATAAAACTGCCTGTCCTCAAGATGGGACGATGTGTCACTAAAAGACAATATGGCTGGTACAGTCTGTCTGTATCAGACAGTGTGTGCTGGTACAGCCTGTCCTCCGATTGGGACAGTATGTCACCTCCAGACAGTGCGGGCTGGTACAAGTTGTCCTCCGATTTGGGACAGTCTGTCACTACCAAACAGTGCGGGATGGTACAACTTGTCCTCCGAGTGGGACAGTCTGCCTTGTCAATCCGATCAACTTGTACGTTTACTTTTGTACCCAGTACAAAGTGTCCTCTGAATATTAAAGCTCTTCCTGCACTTAATATTACCGACGTACAACCGGCAGTCTCGAGTCAACAACTGGAAGTGTTTAACGACCTTGACTGACACGGTCGGTTACAGTCTCAAGTGCCATTTCTCATTATCTTATATACCCGTGGTCGATACCACTATTTCCTTGATAGGGGTGTTCTCTTTATGTTACCCTTACGGCGCATAGAGAGTCCCTTATGATCACCCCTTTAACTTTCGACCCGGCCACTAATTTTTCGAACAAACGTCTAAACCTGTGTAACTCTTTCTCAAGCGTACACCATGCTTTCTACACTAAGATTCTAGTCAACTGCAACCTTAACGACCAATAAACATTACACAACAACAAAAAACGTATTGAAGAGATATGCATGCATACTTTAAATAAGCATGTCAACTCTAATTTTACTTGAGTATTGTATATAAATAGTGTCGGTTTTTTTTATATCTAATACACATAGTTCAATGCACATTTGTTTCATCGTGTTGACATAGTTTGTTTACGTGTTAAATGTAATACATGTTTAAGTGTTTAAGTGTTATACATGACGTGACATTTATGCTTTTTTTTAACCTGAAAAAGATGAAAATAAACACAAACCTTAACGTATGTTGTTTCTTTGACGGGTATGTTGCTGTAAGCTTCGTTGTTGTACTTGATGCTTTGTGAAACGCATCTTGTTGTACTTGGGCTTTGTTGTAACGGCATTCTTGTTGTACTTGGTTTCTTTTGTTGTAGACGGCATTCTTGTTGTACTTGGTGCTTTTGTTGTAGACGGCATTCTTGTTGTACTTGGCACTTTTGTTGTAGACAGCAGTCTGGTTGTACTTGGCGCTATTGTTGTAGATTGCAGTCTTGTTGTACTTGGCGTATTTGTTGTAGACTTACTATGTGCTTGCGTTGTTGGTTTAATTGTCACATTACTATGTATTTTGTTGACTAGTCACATTACTGTGTATTTGTTGTTGATCTAGTCACATTACTGTGTATTTGTTGTTGATCTAGTACATTTCTGTGTATTTGTGTGTTGATCTAGTCACATTACTGTGTATTTGTGTTGTTGATCTAGTCACATTACTGTGTATTTGTGTTGTTGGTATTGATACGTTACTATATGTTTGTGTTGTTGGTTTAATTGATATATTACTGTGTGCTGTCGTACTTGAAGACCAACTGTTTTCCACTTGTCTTTTTTCCCTCCAATCATCATGGAAAGAAATAACATGATTTTCCTTTGCTCGTTCAGAGTCTATTGTGTACTCTATTTTGTGTTCTATAAATAGTTTTCAAATGATTATGTATGATAAGCATTAAAAATTCTACAATTACGTGAAACATTCCAAGACGTTGGTTATGCAATATGTATTCCTTCCTTAGTATGAAAGGTAAAGCGAAATTTTGTACGTTAAAACCAAAACATACAACATGAAATTCTACCTTAGACTTAATCATTTATCTTTATTCTTATTTTATACTCATTCTACGCGAATTATTAACCCATGTTTTAGATTCAACCTGCATATAAGCAGTTATTCCAATTTCTATGAATTAAAAACATTGTTGTTTCATAAAACAACAAAAAAACTGAATTCTACCAAAAAAAATTTATGTTTCCAGGAATCTAAAGTTTGTCTAACAGATTTTACGTTTGGAAACAAAAATTCTTGATTCTCGTACTGATAAACAAGAACTAACTTTAAAAAGGATATCCGACGTATTGAAATTTGAGTATATGTTTAAAACTATCATTTCGATAACCTTCAGAAGCACAAAGATACCATTTAAATAACGTTTTCTCTGTTTGTGTTCAGTATTCTCGGTCCTCGTACCTTTCTGTTTTCATTCACCAAAACCCCGCGGAAATCTCACATGCGTAGGTGCGTTCTAAAAGTCATGTACGTTCGTACAATAAAGTTTACATTAAAAATTATATAATTGTCCCGAATAAACAGCTGTCACGGATGCAAAGAGCTATTGGAGAAATAATTATTCTAATAAAAATATAAATCTTTGTAACATCTAGTTCAAATATTTATAGTTTTTCACTCGCTTTCCATCACGATATAATTAACGAGACGTTTTTTCAAACACAACCAAATCACCCACCATGACAGCATTTTGTCCAATCACAGAAAGGATTTTCGAGCATGCGTATTCTGTTGCCATAGTTAAGCGTCCTTAAGTTCAAAGGGCACAAACCGAAACTATACTACGTCGGTAAATGAAACATTCTAATACCAAAAAAATCAGCTTTAAAATTATAATTCAGCCATTGACAATAGAACAAGCTGAAATACCACCATTTCAGAAATTGTCCCGATTATTCGATTAAAATGTGACCCGACATGTCGACATTTATGTATGACATTTGCAAAGCTGAACTACGAATGGACGTCAAGTTGGTTACTTATTCCCATTCCCTATTCAACTTGACGTCCATGAACTACGAACGTGCGCTTGGTTGTTTATTTAATGGGTGAAGTTTTAATGGTCAATATGTCTTTTTGCTAGTAAAGAGTTTTAATGGGCAAGGTGTGTGTTTATGCTATCCGAAACTTTTGTTCTCCATCATAGCTGACAAGGGTTGTTTTCAAAACAAGTGGTTTATGCTTGGAAGTCTGTTTCATACGACAATATTATTTATGTGTATTGATTTGATTAATTAAATATATTCAACTTCCTTGTAAACACATGGCGATGAAACATATACATTTAACTTATGTCTCGTGATGCTTTTTCTTTGTATACTATATCTTATTTCACTTCGTCTTACTCGGTCACTTAACCGTAAAGTCACGTTAATGGAATGAATTAGAAATGTGTTATATAAATATTATATATATTTAAATTTCTGTTTGATTTAAATGTCATATATCAATTGTCCGTTTTAAAAATATTTCGGACGAGATTAGTTATTTGTTTCGGTACTGTTCCGAGTTGTTCTTTATTGTTGTTTCATAGCTCATTCAACCAAAACAAGAAAAACAATCTTCTATATCCTTAACGGCCTTAAAATAAGAGATACTGCTTTCACTGTAAACACAATTTGGGAACAAACTATAATTATAAGCTTTTTTAGGCAAGAGAATCACTAGCCATAATCAATGAATTAATCAAAATTAATGAAATTGATTTTAAAACACTGTTGAAAAAAACCATTTACATAACTAATTTCGTTTATAAAATGTGTAAGTTGAATTCTGGTACAAGATATTTTGGTGTTGCAGACCAAACGAAATTAAAACTTTGTTTGTAAATAAATAAATATAAATGTTGATATCAGTCATACATTGAACTATTTATTTACTTACCGTTCGACGTTACATAAACTATCCATATCCCAAGCATACATAACTTGAAATACATGTTAATGCTTCATTTCATGCTCCTGTTATAGATCTCTTTACTTCACTTCCCTGTAAGACATTTTTTTTTAAATAAACACAAGGTTAAAGGAAGTCTTTACATAGAACTAAAAATTAAATGAACACAATGATAATAGAAAAATATACTCTAGGTGTTTATATATAGATATTTTTTCAAATATAAACTAATTCACCCGTAAAGTTCGCTATATACATGGAGAAAATATCTATCGGCCATTGAACATGTCATTTGTCATCAAGTAAACATTAGTTTTAAACTACATTTCAAATAACAATTGGATTAAAATCACTGAAACAGACAGATGTGATAGACGTCGACAGAAATGAACATGATATTGGCCGGCGGATTAATTTGTGCATGTATATATGATTGGGGTGTTTTCTGTACACTTATTACTAATTATTGATCACGTATTCGTTCTTTTTAATTAGCATTAACACATTTGTTTTAATTCAGTTCTTTTGATTTGTTTAAAATTTAGATCTATTTTACAAATATACACAAACAAAAAGAGGAGGAAAGATACTATTAAAGGGGACATCTTTTCTCATAAGTCTAGAGAAACTAACCACGCCATGGTTATGACGTGTTAATGTAATCATTACCTGATCTATTAAGCTTCTTGCTGTATCTCTATTTCCACGTATTAATGTAATCACTACCTGATCCTTTAAGCTTCTTGCTGTATCTCTATTTCCACGTATTAATGTAATCATTACCTGATCCAGTAAGCTTCTTGCTGTATCTCTATTTCCACGTGTTAATGTAATCATTGCCTGATCTATTAAGCCTCCTGTTGTATCTCTATTTCCACGTATTAATGTAATCATTACCTGATCTATAAAGCTTCTTGCTGTATCTCTATTTCCACGTATAATGTAACCATTACCTCACCTATTAAGCTTCTTGCTGTATCTCTATTTCCACGTGTTAATGTAATCATTACCTGATCCATTAAGCTTCTGTTGTATCTTATATTTACACGTATTAATGTAATCATTACCTGATCCATTAAGTTTCTTGCTGTATCTCTATTTCCACGTATTAATGTAATCATTACCTGATCCATTAAGCTTCTTGTTGTATCTCTATTTCCACGTGTTAATGTAATCATTACCTGATCTATAAAGCTTCTTGCTGTATCTCTATTTCCACGTATTAATGTAATCATTACCTGATCTATAAAGCTTCTTGCTGTATCTCTATTTCCACGTATAATGTAATCATTACCTGATCTATTAAGCTTTTTGCTGTATCTCTATTTCCACGTGTTAATTGATTCGTTTACTGTTCTATTAAGTTTCTTTTCGTACTTCCTTTGCCAGATGTAAACAAAATTTGTTCAGCTAAAAACCCAGCTGTCAACCTCTATATCAACTCTACAAAGGCTTCCATCATACCTCCATTCTAATTCATAAAATAAAAATCTCCAGTCATACCTCTATTGGTCTTTTCTAGCCTCTATTATTATTCAACAAAGGCTCCTGTAATACCTCTATTGCTATTTCACAAAGGCTCCTGTCTCACATTTATTGTTATTCCACAATAGCTCCGGTCATACCTTTCCTATACCTGATCTATTAAGCTTCTTGCTGTATCTCTATTTCCATGTGTTAATGTAATGATTACCTGATCTATTAGGCTACTTGCTGTATCTTTATTGCCACGTGCCAGGTACTAATGTAATCATTACCTGATCCATTAAGCTACTTGCTGTATCTCTATTGCCACGTGTTAATGTAATGTTTACCTGATCTATTAATCTTCTTGCTGTATCTCTATTTCGACGTGTTAATGTAATCATTACCTGATCTATTAAGCTTCTTGCTGTATCTCTTTTGCCACGTGCCAGGTATTAATGTTATCATTACCTGATCCATTAAGCTTCTAGCTGTATCTCTATTTCGACGTGTTAATGTAATGATTACCTGATCTATTAAGCCTCTTGCTGTATCTCTATTTCCATGTATTTATATTATCATTACCTGATCCATTAAGCTTCTTGCTGTATCTCTATTGCCACGTGCCACGTATTAATGTAATCATTATCTGATCCATGAAGCTACTTGCTGTATCTTTATTTCTACGTGTTAATTGATTCATTACCTGATCTATTAAGCTTCTTGCTGTATCTCTATTTCCACGTATTTATGTTATCATTACCTGATCCATTAAGCTTCTTGCTGTATCTCTATTGCCACGTGCCAGGTATTAATGTAATCATTACCTGATCCATTAAGCTACTTGCTGTATCTCTATTGCCACGTGTTAATGTAATCATTACCTGATCTATTAAGCTTCTTGCTGTATCTCTATTTCCACGTATTAATGTAATCAATACCTGGTATATAAAGCTTCTTGCTGTATCTATATTTCTACGTGTTAATGTAATCATTACCTGATCTATTAAGCTTCTTGCTGTATCTCTATTTCCACGTATTAATGTAATCATTACCTGATCCTTTAAGCTTCTTGCTGTATCTATATTTCCACGTATTAATGTAATCATTACCTGATCCATTAAGTTTCTTGCTGTATCTCTACTTTCCACGTATAATGTAACCATTACCTCACCTATTAAGCTTCTTGCTGTATCTCTATTTCCACGTGTTAATGTAATCATTACCTGATCCATTAAGCTTCTTGTTGTATCTCTATTTACACGTATTAATGTAATCATTACCTGATCTATTAAGCTTCTTGCTGTATCTCTACTTTCCACGTATTAATGTAATCATTACCTGATCCATTAAGTTTCTTGCTGTATCTCTTTTCCACGTATTAATGTAATCATTACCTGATCTATTAAGCTTCTTGCTGTATCTATATTTCCACGTATTAATGTAATCATTACCTGATCCATTAAGTTTCTTGCTGTATCTCTACTTTCCACGTATTAATGTAATCATTACCTGATCCATTAAGTTTCTTGCTGTATCTGTGATAGGGATAATTTGTGTAACTTATTCGATACTATTTTAAAAGTGTAATCTTCATAAATCTGATACTTTTGAACTTTCACTGACAAACAGTTCGGTCATAAATTGTCATTATATTGTTAAACTATTCATTATTTTATCGTAATCATTTTATTTGCAATGTTTGTCCGTCAAAGTAATTACATTATGATGTAACGATATTTTCTTTATAAAGCTTTTTGTATTATAAGTAATAATTAAGTGTCAAGTATATTTTCACAAAGTCAGAAATTTGTTTCAAGATAATTCTTTTTGTAAATAATAGATAAAGTCACAGCTTTACATAGTTCTTAAGTTTTCTTACGTAAAGAATAATTAATCCTTTAGTCATTTCAATTACGGCGCTATTTAGCCTAAAGCTCAAACGACAGATTTTTGTTATAATCTTTTGTTAATTCTTATCGTATTATTTCATTGTCATTTAGTTATCTCCTTTCTATTATGAAATTGTCACCATGTAATTTCTTGATTTTAAATATGTTTTCTGAAGTTTGTAACTTCAGTGAGAGTCGGGCATTCGTACTGGCAACATCCGCTCTATTTGTCAATTTGTATCAATTTGTAAAAGTACATCAATTTGTAAAACTACATGTATTCCATCCTGAATCATTAAATTGTTAACTACTGCATAGGACTTGTGTCTAATTCTACAAGTGGAGTTAAATCGAGTATTCACAGTCAAGTGACTAGATCCTAGTCATCGTCAATGTTGGCATCGCCAACATCTGCAACCGGTCGTAGGTTGCAGCTCGTTCTCAACTCCACATCAGTAGCCACTCTCCCGGTTACATTAATGGTGGAGCAAACCCAGAGGCGTGTCGACTTTTTAGTTCGACACACGGTACCAGTATCTCAAGCAGCAAGTGACATTATGATCGCTAGTTCCCGTCATCTTCGTTAATTCAGCGATGGAATATAGTTTTCGACCTCAGTGGAGAACGTGGAAATTTTATTCAAGTCAAAATCTTATGTGTGTCAGATGTGGATTACAAAATCATCTTTTTGGAATATGTTCAGCAATCGAAAAACAATGCTTCAAATGCACCAAATTCGGACATTATTCAAGGCAGTGTTGGAATAAATCGAATCAATCTTCAAACAAGTTACAGCGCGTCCAGAAATCACATCGTAAAAAAGAACGCGATACCAAAAGACTTAATGAATATTTTGAAAGAAAAAATGCAATGTGTGTGTTGCCATTCTCAGGCATAAGATCTACATCTTTTCAAAATTGTTTGGACGTTACTTTCATTCTTCGTTCAGAACTAAAGTCCGTAAAACGTCATCTGCAAGAATGTAAAGTCACACACAGAAAGGATATCTTAAAATTGCAAGACCAACTATCAGAGTTCAAGCGTAAAAACACCAGTCTAGAGAAGCAAATAGAAGACTCAGCAATTCAAGAATCAAAAACTGCCAAACAATATTCAGACGAAGTTTCTCAACTTAAATCTAAACTCAGTGATAGTGAAAATTTTGTTAACATAATAACAGGTCTTAACAAGCAAACTCAAACATGGATTACAGAACAGGAAGAAAAACACAAAACCGAAAAGGACCGACTCATTTGGCGTCATGATGAACTTTATAAAACTATTCAAATATTATCGGATGAAAATTATCGCTTAAAATCAATTCAACAACAGACAAATGGTCAATCATCTAATAACAACAAACTTTTTCGAGGAAACAGACATTACCGCAGAAGATAGTTTAATTCAACCACAAAGCGGGGACGCTTTGAATTTCAAAGGGGAGGGAATCTGTGATAGGGATAATTTGTGTAACTTATTCGATACTATTTTAAAAGTGTAATCTTCATAAATCTGATACTTTTGAACTTTCACTGACAAACAGTTCGGTCATAAATTGTCATTATATTGTTAAACTATTCATTATTTTATCGTAATCATTTTATTTGCAATGTTTGTCCGTCAAAGTAATTACATTATGATGTAACGATATTTTCTTTATAAAGCTTTTTGTATTATAAGTAATAATTAAGTGTCAAGTATATTTTCACAAAGTCAGAAATTTGTTTCAAGATAATTCTTTTTGTAAATAATAGATAAAGTCACAGCTTTACATAGTTCTTAAGTTTTCTTACGTAAAGAATAATTAATCCTTTAGTCATTTCAATTACGGCGCTATTTAGCCTAAAGCTCAAACGACAGATTTTTGTTATAATCTTTTGTTAATTCTTATCGTATTATTTCATTGTCATTTAGTTATCTCCTTTCTATTATGAAATTGTCACCATGTAATTTCTTGATTTTAAATATGTTTTCTGAAGTTTGTAACTTCAGTGAGAGTCGGGCATTCGTACTGGCAACATCCGCTCTATTTGTCAATTTGTATCAATTTGTAAAAGTACATCAATTTGTAAAACTACATGTATTCCATCCTGAATCATTAAATTGTTAACTACTGCATAGGACTTGTGTCTAATTCTACAAGTGGAGTTAAATCGAGTATTCACAGTCAAGTGACTAGATCCTAGTCATTATCTAATGTTGGCATCGCCAACATCTGCAACCGGTCGTGGGTTGCAGCTCGTTCTCAACTTCAAATCAGTAGCCAGTCTCCCGGTTACATATCTCTACTTTCCACGTATTAATGTAATCATTACCTGATCTATAAAGCTTCTTGCTGTATCTCTATTTCCACGTATAATGTAATCATTACCTGATCTATTAAGCTTCTTGCTGTATCTCTATTTCCACGTGTTAATTGATTCGTTTACTGTTCTATTAAGTTTCTTTTCGTACTTCCTTTGCCAGATGTAAACAAAATTTGTTCAGCTAAAAACCCAGCTGTCAACCTCTTTATCAACTCCACAAAGGCTTCTATCATACCTCCATTCTAATTCATAAAATAAAAATCTCCAGTCATACCTCTATTGGTCTTTTCTAGCCTCTATTATTATTCAACAAAGGCTCCTGTAATACCTCTATTGCTATTTCACAAAGACTCCTGTCTCACATTTATTGTTATTCCACAATAGCTCCGGTCATACTTTTTCTATTCCATAAAGGCTTCAATCTGTCACACCTCTATTGCTATTCCACAATAGCTCCGGTCATACTTTTCCTATTCCGTAAAGGCTTCAATCTGTCACACCTCTATTTCTATTCCACAAAAGTGTCGGTCATACCTCTTTTTATGTTCAACAAAAAATATCTCTAAACCTATACCACAAAAGCTCCTGTCTTATCTCAATACATATTCCACAGTTATAGCTGTGTCATACTTATATTTTCGTTTTATAAAGGCTCATGCCATACCTTTATTGTGTTAATGGAAGCAATGTTTGTAATGCTTATGCTCTTTAAAGAAATAAAATAAAAAGTCCCGCCGCTAATCCCTTAATTTTCAAGATTCCGATTACATTTTCGATATACTTCGCTTTCTTTTTGAAAACAAAAGTAAAATAAAAAAAATACTGAACTCCGAGGAAGATTAAAAACGGAAAATTGGTATCAAATGGCAAAATCAAAAGCTCAAACACATCAAACGAATGGATAACAACTGTCATATTCCTGACTTGGTACAGGCATTTTCTAATGGAGAAAATGGTGGATTTAACTTGGTTTTGTAGCTAGCTAAACCTCTCACTTGTATGAGAGTCGCATTAAATTCAATTATTTTGGCAGAGATGTGTGAACAAAACCAACAGACATAATAGTTTTGTAAAAAAGGTCAATAATTGGGGTAAAGTAGTCAATATTGTGTTATACTCTTAATCACCACAAAACAACAAACGTGTAACAAAGATAACAAAGAAACACAAAAAGACTTATAGACAAAACACATCAGCAAAAATTAAAGACAAAAATACAAAAATATCACCATGGCACATTAACACAATGACGGGATTTTACAAGTATAGAACCACGTCAAATACAAAAACAGACTAAACAGTCAAGTAAAATAACAAAAACAAATAAAAGAATACTATATATAAGGCGTTGTTGAGATGATAGACAACGTCAGTACCCAGAATCTATACCTCAAAATATCGTGTATTATTTGTGAATTTGATACGGAATATTTATCAACAAGGGGTTGGTACCTTCCGATGAACTTTTTTAGAAAAAGGACGAGAACTTCTTCTATATACTCAGACACTAGTGACGTTTTACAAAGTCTGAATAGGAGCTGTGAGCCCATGTTGGGAAATACATTTATTCTATATGCAGGTGAAGTTGGTATATTGCTATACTAAGGTGGGGGAAATTGATAATTTAAAATTTAAAATTGTCTCGTTTGTCATAGATTCTGGTACTGAGATGACCGCGTATTTTAAATTTGAAATATAAGTCTAAAAATGAGGCAGAGTTTGGATTGTTAATGGAAAGGACATCATCAATATATCATAGTGTGAAATTAAATTATCTAGTTTCTTCGTTTGTTTTTTACAAGTGTCTGAAGGAACTCCGACCAATATGAAAATAAAAAGATGTCGGTAAGGAGAGGCGGTTTTCCTAATCTTAAACAAGAGACGAGGGGTATCAAATGGTGTCTTTCTGATTTGTGAGTCTATTACTGTAAAATTTATGATCCCATCTATCATCAAAGTACTTTGGTTAAATTTTATGGACTTGTTAAATTGTTATATAGGCTGTTCTGACGGCTTTGTTTTTCCCCTATAAAAGTGAAATTATGCTAGTTTTTATACCATTTATTATGTTAAAGTAGAAAACTTTTCAAATTAAATCAGATTTATAACGACAACGAAGGTGTATGATCTTTTGTTGTTAAACGTTATCTTTTCATTTAATTGTGAGAAAACTGTACCGTTATTGACACTTACCTGCATTCTACAAGGACTTTATTTATTAGGGACTTAAGTTGACTTTAATTTGACAAGACAGGCAGGATTTTGTTAGACAGAAAACATTAAAATTGATTTGTAAACAAGGTAAAGTTGACACCACCCTACTGTCTATGTAAAATGATACAAAAGAATAGAACAAATAAAAAAAATTAGGACTCAGCACTAACAACGAGAATACAGTCAAATACTATAAGATCTCTACTTGGGTTTTCATCAGTCATTTTATTTAAAACAGATCATCGATTTTACGATTTTTCATTTCCTATCGATAATTATCCATGTTTAGATGGTGACGTTCCCTTGTAAACATCTAACGATGTTTATATATCTCAACTTGTACGATTCGCTCGTGTATGTAACAATATTTTAGATTTTAACGAGAGAAATTTATGTATTACTGAAAAATTATTACACCAGGGTTTTCGATATCACAAACTAGTCAAACCATTTACTAAATTTTATCATCGGTATAAGGACATCATTCGTAAATATAGCTCAACATGCAGACTTCTTATACGTTCAGGTATTTCACATCCAATTTTTTATGGAAATATTCTTTATAAAGCACAAACATGTCTGCTCAGTATTCACCTCAGAAGCTAACAAAACCTTTAAATAGACTTATTAAGAAGGGATATAGTTACGATACTGTTGTCAGGTCATTAAAGATTGCATATTTTGGCGTTAAAATTGATTCACTTATAGGGTCTTTGCATCGGAACTAGACACATTTATTTAAAAACCAGTTGTTGGCATGACACGAGTTATGTTCTTCTCATATACGTTATGATGGCATGTCAGTTAACTGCTAGTAGTATGTTGTTATTTATGTATTATTGTCATTTTGTTTATTTTCTTTGTTTACATCTTCTGACATCAGACTCGGACTTCTCTTGAACTGAATTTTAATGTGCGTATTGTTATGCGTTTACTATTCTACATTCAATTGGCTAGAGGTAAAGGGGAGGGTTGAGATCTCATAAACATGTTAAACCCCGCCGCATTTTTGCGCCTGTCCCAAGTCAGGAGACTCTAGCCTTTGTTAGTCTTGTTTTATTTTTAATTTTGGTTTCTTGTGTACAATTTGGAGTTAAGTATGGCGTTCATTATCACTGAACTAGTATATATATTTGTTTAGGGGCCAGCTGAAGGACGCCTCCGGGTTCGGGAATTTCTCGCTGCATTGAAAACCTGTTGGTGACCTTCTGCTGTTGTCTGTTCTATGGTCGGGTTGTTGTCTCTTTGACACATTCCCCATTTCCATTCTCAATTTTATATGTCATTAAATACACACACCAAAATAATGACAAACGGTACGACGTTCCCTTTCTCATTGTTATTTTCCTTCCTTGAAGGTGTTCCTATGGAATTGGCATTACATTGTTGGCTCAATATGTTTATATTTATGTAGTGACATCCGCGAAATATTAAAAAAAAAGAAGGTGATATGGTATGATAGTCATTGAGATAACTGTTCATGACAAAATGTGTGTTACATTTCATAATACGACCTTCATCCATACCCTACAGTTAGACATAACTGGCACCGAAATGACAAAATGTCAACAATTTAAAAATACTCCTAAAGTGATAGAAAAACACGTAAAACAGGCAACGACCAACAACATGTACAGCCACGGTAATTAAGTTTCCAGGCTTGGGACATGCACTTAAGAATGTAGCAATGTTCAGCATGCTTGTGAGCGATCATACCTCCCTAATATATTAACGAGACAGTAACAACACCACATAGTTTGATCATTATCTTTATTTGAACTTCTCTTTCGTTAATATTATGAACAGGAGAATGATTTTTAATCCAGTGCGCGTGTCAATTTTTTCTTGAAAAACAATTATAGGAAAGACTCCGCGTCGTTTGACATATCTAACAGCCGATGATCAAAAACTATAATGGTCAGAACAGTCTAAATAGTATAAAGTCTGCTGTATGAAGATGTGGTACGATTGATTGACAATGAAACAACTAGAGACCAAATGACTTATAAATTATCAATTGTAGGTCATCGTAATGTCTTCCACAATGAGCAAATCCCATACCGCATATCTTTCTACAAAAAGCTTGAATACAACACAAGTAGGATATGCCATGTTGTTTGTAAATCAATAGGCCGGGTTCAATATTTCTTCTGTAAACAGTTTACTTCACGTAAATCAATTAAGCTCATTTGAAATTATAACTTGATAGGCATGGTCTTACATCCAAAGTTAAGATCAAGGTCAGTCGAGAGAGAATTGTCAGTACGTTGTATTCCTTTACAATTGTTTTACTAGTTTGGGGTTTTATGTAGTGTAATAATGATACAGACAGTCCTTTTAAGTTTTTACATCAATATTGTAGGAAATAATCGAAATAATAGATGCTTTGGATCGGACTGAAAAGAGATTATTCGACAGTTATCTAATTGAATTACATTTTATTCGTTTCTTATCTAGAATTGGAACGACTTAGATCTTCGCATTTTGAAGGAAAACCCCACCGCTGTATAGTTAGGGACCGTGTTGGCCCTAGATAACGGTCTTTGTTGTCTGGTTTTGTCTCTTTGACATCGATCTCCCTTTTATTCAAATACAATTTATAATGAGGAAAAAATTTAAGAACCTTTATTACGAATTCTTTTTTTATACATACCTCATTTTTTTAATTTATCTCTGTGATAAATGATAAATCGCCAATAGCATCATATTGGTCTCTGATAGCATACACAGGCTTTAAATGTAACCTTAGTTACAAAAAAATATAAGATTTTCCGTACTTAAAGTAAACACTAAAGCATTCTATCAATGAACACTCACCATTTCTATAAGTGTATCCATTATTAACCCTCTCTACATTAATGTCGATATAATTCCATGTTTTTCAATAAAATAAACAGGTAAATTTTATGGATCATGGAAAACTGATCTATACTTTGACTGTAATATTGAGATGAAATTCAGTATTGCTCAATACCGTGAATTTTAATAGCATCGATTATATTAAAAATTCAGAAAATCCATTCAAACTTGGTCTTTTGTCAATGTATATTTAAATGGTAGACTGTGTTTATACAGATACAGTTACACAGTTTTGTCCTACTTGTAGCCACAGTCCCAGTGGCGGATCCAAGGGAGGGGGGGGTTCCGGGGTTGGAACCCCCCCTTTTTTTTGGGCCGATCAATGCATTTGAATGGGAGCATATAGTTGGAACCCCCAGATATTACACCATTGAATGAGACTTGTCCACAGGATCTGTACTTGCCAGGAGCAAGACTGGTGTTTACTTTTTATATCTTCTGTCCCTTTTTATAACTTAACAATAGAATGATATGTTTGTGAATTTCACACCGACAATCTTTGTATATGGATGTTCATAACTGTGTCCATCAATACATAGAAGAGTCAAATCCAGTGCCTAAGTAATAGGATAACCATATTTGGTGTATGGATTCCTTGTGACGTCTCCATGTCAGTCAGACAGATTTTTCCTGACCTCGACCTTATTTCATGGATCAGTGATCAAGGTTAAAGTACGTACAATAAGCGGTAGGTCAACTATATGTGGAGTATGGAATAACGGAAATGGGTACATGTCAGTCTGGCAGGTTTCATCTGATCTTTATCCCAAATCCATGGTTCATTGGTAAATGTTAAGTTTTTGTTGTTAAGTCTGCTTTCCAATTACCATAAGCAATATGTAAACTATATTTGGTGAATGGAACGATTGTAAGATATACATGTCTGTCTAGCAGATATCATCTAACCACGACCTAATTTTCATGGTATATTGGTCAATGTCAAGATTTTATGTGTTGGTCTGTTTTCAAGTATCATTAGCAGTTATAGGTCTACTATTTTTGGTGCCTGGAATGATTGTAAGTTGTTCATGTATGTCTGGCAAGTATCATCTGACCCTGACCTAATCTTCATAGTTCATTTGTCAATGTTAAGTTTTTGTGTTTTAGACTGCTTTTTCAGGACTATAAGCAATAGGTAAACTTTATCTTGTGTATAGAATGATTAAAAATAAGTGTGTCTGTTTGGTAGATATCATCTGAACTTTACCTCATTTTCATGGTTCATTGGTCAATTTTAAGTTTTTCTTTTTAATTCTGTTTCATCAATTTATTTTGGTGTTTTTTCTATTATAATAAGCATGAGGTCTACTATATTTGTTTTACAGTCTGCCTGACCTGAGTTTCTGTGATGCTCTTAGTTAAACCTTAATCCTAAAGACTTTCAACTTCAATGGTCATAAAAGCAGGCGAGACATTGTTGTTTTTCGATCGACGCATACGCATGTGTGGTACCATCTTCAGCTTCTACAGTAATAATAATCTATCTTTCATGGTGAACAAAATGGGGGGATCGTCATTCAAGCGCAATAACTTTTATTACAATTTCAACCTTGTTGACCTTTTGGAAAATCTTGTATTACTGATATTTTTTTTTATGATAAGTTTCTCTTTCATCTTGTATAGTTTTTGCCCAACACAAAAACTCTCATTTAAGGGTAATAGCATCATAAACAGGCATAAGGCCTACAAGGAGTCCACGGCCAAAATAAGCCGTGTTGTATATATTTGCACATCTTGTCTTCCTGATCATTTTTGCTATTTACAACTTTTCTTTCACTACTATAATTTTGACCAAATATGCAACAAATTGGGTAAAACTCACCATTTAATGGAATCAAATGACAACTTTTGTCACCATGAAATATTTATAGATCTTGTCCTGTTGATAATTTTTGTTGTGCTTCTTTAATGTTTTTATATGGCCAATTTGCCTAAATTAGTAAAAGTCTTGATTCAGGGGTAATATATCCTTAACACTGAAGATATCAATCAAGTCTTGTCTTCTTGAAAATCCTGCCTTTCAAATGCACACCTCTGGTTTCAGTGTAAATGGTGTATTCAAAACATGATACTAAATTATAATTGTTCTACTGTTCTACTTTTAGCATAGAAACTGTTATTAAACCAGAATCAAAAAATTGTGAGAGTTCAAGCAAGTTATTGTCTGAGGCAAGGGCAATACATGCAGGAATGAAATAATGTATTGTTAGAGTCCTCTCCCCACAAAGACAGGTTAGGGTCAATGTCAATCTGATTAAAGGCTGCCCAATTACATTAGGGAATGCATATTCCAGTAAACAATGCAAGCATGATGGGAAGATGCTGAATGTCTTTTCAGAAGTGTAAATGCTTTCCAGAGTCATGTGTTATTGACTATTATTGTAATAACATGTTGGATCAAAAAGACAACGATTGCTTTCCCGTCGGAAATTTTCCACTTTGATTTTGATAGGGGTTCATCCATTATGTCATAGCTTGATGGTAAGCTGTATTTAATAAATAGTCATTCTGTTTCAGTTAAAAAATTGTCCATTTTAAAATTAAATTATCTTGTCAACCAGAAATATCTCAACCAAAAAACACAAATGTCTGATGCCTAACATGCATTTAAAGTATTGTACCTTATTCTGATATGACAACCTATTATCAACTACCTGTATAATTGCAATATATCTACCTTTAGCGCAAACGCAGTAATACACAAAATTGGCTGTTCCCGCTTTACGACCAACTTATTTATACTGCTAGATATTCTCAATTTTCGACATCAAAACCCCCTGTTTACGAAGGCCAAGATTCAGATACAATATATTTATCTCTATTTTACAGGAAAAAAAACAAATATGTTCATTTCTGGTAAAATTTCATATAACGAAAATTCAGCGAAATTATGTTATTGTCTTGGCATGGCAACGAAACAAGGTGACGTCACAACAATGTTTCCATAAACAAAAAATCAAATGTAAATACCGGACGTTTTAAAGCTTCTTGTATGCCTTAGAACGAAAGCAATTACATTGGAAGAAAATATATAATTGAAAAATGCGATTAAATTTTTTTTTTTTTTTAATGATATAATATAATTAATATTATCAAAATTGGTTAAAACAGAAAGGCCAAATCAGTATCGTATGTATAGGTCTTTCGCGGTTAACAAAATTACTGAATTTGTCCTTTAAGAATCAAAATAATTCATGGCAGCCGTAAATTATTTCTTAAATAATGTATGATTAAATGGTCTAAGTTCTGGAAGTCGTGTTTAGGAGTTGATTGATAGTCAGGATTAGAATAATGATATATCAAGATGTGCTAATTGGTTATTTATTAAATTTGGTAGGACACAAGCCAAAAACATGACTTTACCTTGGTGATATGTTTAGTCCAATGAATGTGTTTTTTCATTGGTTGTCAATATTAGCTCATTTATTTTGGAATTTTTTTTTATGATATTTGATTTTTATTTGTTTTATATGTTATTTTTTAAAAGGAGTTATGAATGTATTTTTCAAAGAATAAGAAAACATTTATAACAAAAATGATGTATTGATGATGACATGATAACAAGAAAACAATGTAGAACAAAGTAACATAAACAATAAACATTGTTGGTATCTCTGTCATCTGAGCTGGGCTAAATCTTTGTAAAGTTTCATCCTGAAGTCTTTGATACAAAATCACAATTAAAGCCTATAGAGTAAAGAGAATTCAGGCTGGTCTCACTAACCATTAAAGCCTTTAGAGTAAAGAGAATTCAGGCTCGTCTCACTAACCATTAAATATAAATCAGAATAACAGTATACAAAACCAGTCACCTAGTTTCTGGTCAAAACTTACTTTTTACAGGAATTATTGATGTATACTGATTTGAATAAAACATTAAAGCTACTGGTGAAATAATGTATACATCAGAATAAGAGATAATCTTCATTTTGTTTCTGGTCCAAAATTCTTGTCAATATCTTTTCTCATTTTGTTTTTTTCACTCTAAAACTTTTAAAGAGCATACACTGAATTTCTACCCGTGATATTATGTCAATAAGTACATTAGTTCAACATATACAAATATATCTTATGATTTAAATATTAAAACACATCATCATAAATAATTCAACCCATAAATATGTCAAAAAAACTAGTTAAAAATCCTGTACATATCATTGTACATTTCAAATGTTATCTAAAATAGGATAAAAATTGTATATTACAATGAAAATATATATGCCATCAAACTTAAACAATAAAAGTACAAGTGTAGAAATCACTATAACTTTATATTACAAATATGAAACTTTTGAAACTTATGTCTTCATTATCTTAATTTCACTGTGAAATATTAATCAGGGAATCCGGGAATTACAAAAAAAGTTGGAATCTCAATCAAAATAAAAATAGTCAATGCTTCGATTGAGAATTATAAGGGTAAAGTACTTTTTTTTCACAATTGTTTTTTTTTTCTAAACAGGAACAGCAAAAACACAGCTTAATGTTTTAACAACAGATCACACATTTCATTACTGGCTTATAGATAATTATTATTTGTAAAAAAAACCATGTCGAAATTTGAAAAAGTAACATTTTTCATAAATAAAAATAAGTCAAAACATAAAATATCCCAATACACAACACGGTAAATATAAAATAAACAACTGATATGCTAGTACATAAAATTTAACAGATTTGAATACTTAATGCTAGAAAATGTTGATCATATTTTTTTTCTTTGCAAACTTGCCAAAACATAGTTTAAAAGTTTGACTGAATTATTACTGAGATTCTGTTGATGTTGCGTAACATTTTGATTGATAGAGTTGTTAATACATATCTCCCAGCATTAAGTATCCTATCACATAGACAGCAGCACTTCAAAAGAGATTCCATATACTTTGTCATTGTCTCAATTCAGATCTATTAAGGTCAGTATCGTAGATAAATATAATCATGAAAGTCAGGGTCATATACAAATGACCTCCATTTTTTTGTGGAGATAAACCAAGTTGTCGTATTTCATTTTCATACATATAAATACATTAAAAGTTAAAAAAAAAACATATAAAAATTGAAAATTCCATGAAAGATGAGATTTTTTTTATAAGTTACTGAAAATTACCCTAGCTCAGCCATATTCTCTGTAAATTTGATCTTCAATCATTATAAAAAATACGATCATCTAGTAAAAGATTTATTCCCTCAAAGGAACCGAGGTAATATATGTAATGATCATGGAATGTTAAATACACACTTCAGACATTCTACAAAAAACTTTGGTGTCATACAAAGATATGAATTAAAGATGTGGGGTATATAAGTGAATGATAGAAAAATGTTTGTAAGGATTGAGGGAGAAAACTGCTTTCATTGTGCATCATGAACTTAATATAAAATATTGCATTGTTTAAATTTAGGCAAAAGTTTGAATTGAATTATCTCCCTTTGTAAATAATTGAAGGTAGGAAAGATATGAACTACTTTTAACGGCCATTTTTTTAACAACTTTAAAGTATGGACACATATGTATTATTTTGTTAATTTAATATTTGATTATATATATTATCAATAAACGGTTTTATTGTAGTAATTAAAACCATTTTTGATGGCTAAACACAAGTCAGTGACTAGATAATCAAATTGCATAGTCTATCTATTGACCATCGAAACCAAAACAAGAGGACATTTCAATATTTTAATTTAAAAAAGAGGAAGTTCTAAGATTTACCATCCTATCTTTTCATGAAAGTTTTTGAACTTTAAGTTTGTTTACAAGTTAAAGTTAAATTAAATATATATTCACAGTTTGTCACCATCATAATGAATTTCAGAATATGTTTGGAAGTAAGATTCAGAGCAACAAAATTAACCCTGTGTTCATTACTTAAAAATAATCTTGTGTGTTGTTCATCATGTAAAAATAATCTCTTGTGTTCATCACATAGTTATAATCTCTTGCTTTCTAAGTATTGCAATAAAGAGTAACACAGATGAGTATTTACATTTAAAAAAAAAGACTACTACAAGAAAAAACAAATATGATGAGTAAATAAAGCTCTTGAATTTTTCTTCCATTAACTAAAGTGACAAAATGAATAATTTGTGATTTTGATATGTTCCCATTATTTATTTGTATGTATAGGCAACTTTTAATTGATAATTTGAATTTTATGATGGTCAGTTGTATAGGTCGTGGAATCTTGAGTTCTAAAGACCATGCATCTATCTTCTCATGATTGGTCATTAACCAAATTATAAATATAGTTTATAGAATGATATTAGGAAAGTGACCAGTCAATGACTCAATCTAGTGGCAGTTTTCTGCACAAAGGTCAAACTTTTTAAGGAAGGACCAGTATTGTTAACTCAAATTTGAGGCTTTTGTTAATTTGAAAGCAGGGTACACTGCACATATTATCTAAATACAACCTAATATAAAATGTAAAGTAAGTATTATGATATATGTATTGCTATTGAAACACCATCCATTTTGTGAAATATGTAAACAAATTATTAATTTTCTAAGTTCTACACAAGGTCATCAGGAATCATTTGTATAATATCAATGAATGAAAATGGAAAAATATTAATGTTTAAAAATATGAAATCACTTTCATCTGAAGGGCAAAGTTTACATGTAAAGATGACTTATAAATTACAATATATTCCAGTCAAACGACCCCCCCCCTCAGAAAAAAGTCAGCACAGTTACATGAAAACTGTTCATTGTATATTAAATCCCTTTATTAAGACATCACAGACTATAAAGTGTATAGAAAGGTGATCATCTGGTACAAAAAAATGTCATTAGAAATATCTCTGGGATCATGCATAATCTGACAAAATTTTGACCAACTATTTCTACAAGTGATATTGGCTGATTGCAATTATTCAACTGATCACTTGTTTCAAATTATCATTAGTTTAATGGTAATTGGGGATGTGCATATATCATTAAGAATTTATAAAAACTGTGGGGAAAATATTATGAACAGAAATATGATGCAAGGCGGTCTTTTTATGCTGTCAGATTTAAAGTTTTTTAGACAGAGTCGTATTCAATTTTCTGTAAAAATTGGCAGGAAAAATTCCTGACACAATATTTTCTTGATATAAGATTATTTTTTTACATTGCTAATTGAACATTCTTTTTTTTAGGTTAAATTCAAAGCAGCAGAAAAACAGGTAATATAAATGAGAGAGAACGGTTTCTGGTATATAATGAAACCTTCAAAAAGCTTGGCAATTCCTATTCTTTTAATGAATACTAGAAACAAGAATATGCACCCATACTATAAAATGACCTTTGATTAAGCTTAAAATGTTTTGAATAAACTTTATCTAGTATAGTAATCTAACCTTCATAAAAATAATTCCACATTTCTATTTTAAAGGAGCATTAGCTGTCAATTCTTGTTCATCAATTTGACATAAATTCTAATATTTGATTTATAACATACTAAAACATACTTCAAAATTTATGAGTTTTTTTCTGGGTCCGTTTGATCTCATGTTAAAGATTTGTTAAAGTATGCAAATCATTGTTTTGAGTAATCAGTCTATAAAATAGTTCTTCCCAGTGGCACCTTGTTCCACTTTAAATGTTGATATTTTTTCATGCTAAAAACTTAACATACTAAGAGCATGCATAACCCATCTCCTGCTAAGGTTCAAATTAATGGTTGCACAAGTACAGATTCAAACGAGGTTGAATTATTGACTTGCAAGCCAATAATACAATACAGATAGTTTTTTGTTTTTTTTAAATGAAGCAATCTGACATTTATAGCAAAATATTATTTTAAAACAATCACCTGTTGTAAATGTTTGAAACAAAATAAAGTTATTTTGTTTTATTTATTTGTCTATATCTTAGCTAATGCCCCTTTAAATTTGCATACACTTTATTTAGTAGAGTAACCTAACCTTGAAACAAAATAGTTAACTTTTTAGTTTTACATCTATTGCATACAGTAACTTTAACCTTCAGACAAGTTTACAATGATTGCAGTGCAGTCGGTGGTTTATAAGGCATTCTATGGATTTAGTTAGGCTTCCGATGCTGATGATTCTATTTTATATTTATCTCCGGTCTCTGTTGTTCTTTTCCAGAATTTCATATTGACCATTTTCTGTTTCATCACACTTGGTCGATGCTAAAATAAAAATCACAATTACATGATAAAATAAGTTCTACTCTGATAGTTATAGAATGAATATAATTACATTGTATATGTTGTTATTTTATCCATAACCTTATGTTGAGCTAAGATTCACTTAAGTTGCAATAATATCAATTCATTAAACAAGTCAAAATTATGTCGTAACAGAAATTACCATCATTTAACTGGTCAAAAGTTGTGATTTCTTAATAATATTATGCTTGTGAAAATTGATAAGGGACTTTCCCTTTTGAATTTTCCTTTTAGTTTGGTATTTTTGTGATTTTACTTTTTGATCAGTATATGTATTCCTCTTTGCAGAGGAAAAAGATGTTTTAAAATATTTTACAGATTTTTTTAATGCAATATAGCACCCAGGGGTTATAATATATGAATATACTATCATCATTTTTAATCCACCATTTTCTACATATGGAAATGTCTGTACCAAGTCAGGAATTTGACAGTTGTTTTTATATTTGTTCGATGTGGTTGAACTTTGGATTTTGCCAATTTATAAGGGACTTAGGTTGTGAAGTGTCAGGGGAAAACATTGGTTGATTATATATGGAATCACTAAAGCATGACCTAAGCGGCCCCCCACTTAGGCATTTTCCGCATAGAATATATCACTGTGAATGTTTCTATTTATAGAATAATGCACGTTGTTGTCTTTAGAATCTAAAGCTCTTGTTTATTATGAAATATAGCACAATGGTGTGGCCTACTGAGAAATATAGATTCCAGCACTGCAACAAGTGTGTATATTTCTCCCACTTGAGACATTTTAATTTTAATATACAACGCGTGAGGCTTGCAGAGTTTTTTGTAAATAATTAGTTAGAATCTGTTGAGAGTGGAGAAATATGGTTTTAATTGAGCTTTAGTAGTGGAATCTGTTTCTCTAATGATTTTTATCCTTTCTATTAAAAGATTTTTTGCAGAAAGTTGTGTTCTTTATATGTGACTTCATCAGGCATGGTTGCCTTTTATTCATAACATCACAATAGAAAATTCAGAAAACACCTAAATAATTTGCTAGTACATACCTCCATTAGCCACATTCCTGATGCAGATGTCGGATTTTTATAGGCATAAACAAACCAACCAACAATAGCTACTATTAATATCAGTAATACTAAAACTATTCCTATAATCCCTCCAACTGCTTGTTGTGTATCTACAATAAAAAAACAAAAAATATCCAATGTAACGGTAATAAATGTCTTACCAATAAAACCAAGGTCTTACAACAGGTATCATTTAAACTTTACATTATCAATAATTCATGAAAATAAGGTCAAGGTCAGATGACCCTTGTGAGACTGATATGTAAATATTACAATCATATTATACACTGAATAAAGTTCACCTAATGCTTATACGGTGAAACCTGCCACTAATGCTTATACAGTGAAACCTGCCAAACACATACAACACTTCTTAATTTGTTCTGTTTTAGGAGAAATTTCATTTATTAAGCAATAAAGCTATAAAACCAAGAGTTCCAAATGGTGAAGTTGAATTCATCCTTTCAACAGTTTTCTGGAAGCCATTAGGAATGGGATGACCATTATGTTTCACAGACAACAATTGATATGTTCCAATTGTAGTTACAATCCTGTCCTTTTGTCCTTGAATGTAACCACTGAATTAAACTTGATCACTAGGGTTTGTAACTACTAAAGCAACAGGACCAGTGCCACATGTGAAGCTGCATCTGTTATACCAGATATTGAAATTACCCCTAGTTCTAGGTTGGATACCTGTTGGTCAGTCTTCAGTTTTCTATGTTGTTATGAGAATACTGTTTTTTTTAAATTATTTTTTTTGTGTTTTTAGTCATGGCATTGTCAGTTTGTTTTTCGACCTATGAGTTTGAATTTCCCTATGGTATCTTTTAACTCTTTTTTATCTTTAGAACAGAAACAAAATATAACAATTTCATGAATGATGCACCTACAATTCACTGTAAGATATTGGCCAGTAATTATACCCTCTTAGGCAGCAACAATTGGATTTTCTGGGGGGGGGGGGGGGGGGGGGGGGGCTATGGATTTTTTGGAAAAAAAAGTTTGTTTCCAGTTTTTGGAGAAAAAAATCATTTGTTTTTGATTCTGAGAAAAAAAAAATGTTTGTTTCCCCCTCACCTGCCACTATATGTAATGCTAAAATTGAAAGAAAAAAATTGTTTTCGACTTGTTGCGAAAAACATGAAAAAAAAAAGTTTGTCCAAAAAAATTATCCATAGCACCCCCCCCACAAAATCAAATGGTTGCTGCCTTACTTTGTTAGCAGAGTATTTTGACACATCAGATCAATCAAATACATGTACTTACTTTTTTGTCTCTGCATTTCACTACAACTTCCTTTTCCACTGCTGATCTGAAAACAAAAGTTTGTAGACAATGAAGTTTGTGTACCAAAGTATTATATTAGTGTGGATCTTTATTATATAGCTTATATTGTACAAAAACAACCCTCTTCACTCAAATGAAATAAGGGTAGAAAATGATTTGACATACTTTATATTTTACTGTTTTACTATCTGTTTTTCTTGCTAATTTTATTACTATCTATAGTAAAAAGTATTGAATTAGTGAATGAATGACAACAATTTAAATAAAAAATATAAAATTTAATAAATTATGATTAAACAACATCCAATCCCATAAGGAAACACTAAGTAATATATATTATTGTTTAATATGTGCAAGTTAAAATCACACTCCAATTATACTGCATTTAAGGATCATAAACTATTGGCTTTCCTTCAAGGAGACAGCACCCAACAACTGGTATCAACATATTGACAGCTATGACATAATTACAAAATATGAGTGCTCCAAACTTTGGGCACATTATAGTGTCTTGGGAGGCAATTATATTACGGTAATTGATTCAAACAAATTGTAAGATATTTGTTAACCTCTTTTTAAATATGGAACAAGATGTGTAGTTATGACACAATTGCCCCACCTGGAGCCTATTATTTTTCTAAAACCAAAAGGCACTGGTACCACATCTTCATATTTTTATATTTTTTATATCTTCCATCAGTTTCTGCTGAGACTCAGATATGAAATTAATCTCCTACTTGGGACTCTAACTGACCTAATTGATAGCTGATTATAAAAGAGGTAGTGACATTTTATATATTATTACCATCTATCATGCACTTAATACCTATATAGAATAACCTTGCTTGTACAGAGTAAACTATTTAGCAAAAATGCTTTACTTTTATTACATTCCCTCGTCTTTTCATGTATATTGTCAGGGCATATAACACAGTCAAATGCTTTACTTTTATTACATTCCCTTGTCTTTTCCTGTATATTGTCAGGGCATACAACAGGGTCAAATGCTTTTGGTATAAACCATGAGTAATTGATAAAATTTCCACTACCACACATAATACATTTTGTACCAGTTTCATTTTTACCATAGACCTTTTAAAGATTCCAAAACTTGTGGTTTACATTCTACATAGGTGCACCAAATTAAACAAATAAATAATATATATACTAAATTAAAAAAAAACCTGCCCTCTCCCGCTAATGAAATTCAAATTTAACTGAATCCAAAGGGTTGCCATTGATTTACCATATCGTCTTCAAAGCTTTTGTAAATTGAATATATACAAAGAGGCAAACCTGCCTTTATATTATTTTTCAAAATAAAGATGTTAAAGCTTATAACAAAATGAGATGCAAAATTTAAGAAGGAAACACCTGATTAAAAACAAGAATATATTTCAGTTTAACCAAATCATATTTCCATGTTCAGTGAGCTAAAAAATCTTTGTCAAAAATGTTATTTTTGATACAACCTCAAATGTTCCCCCTCACAATATTCCTGTGTACTACGTAAGATTCGAGTTGATGTGACCAAAATATGATGGTAAAACTACCATCACAAATATTTAACCTGAGAATTTACTTATTTACCATCAGATTTATGTTTTCATTAAACAATAAAATCCGCCATTCCGGATAAAAACTTTGATTTGGTATATACATGTAGTATTAAACATACACCAAATAAAGAAGATGTTTGCTGAGTTTGCTGGCTTGAGGTGACCACAAGTTCATTGTCATCTACTTAGACCAAAAACGTTAACCTGGTATTGGACAGATCAATGGACAGACTAATAGATGGAGGGGGTGGAACACAAACCCTGAGACCTGATTTTTTTTTTACCCAATACCTTTATGGACAGAGCATTAAAATTCCATTCCTTTTCAAATATGTGTAATGCATGCAAAATGAGAAATGGAATCTTGGCTGAAAACTGGTGACGAAATGGGGCCTCAATGACATCCTCCTTGCAATCAAAATACCGATGAACTGTCACAAATTGCAGTAACTTGTTCAGAAGGTTTAACAGAGCTAGAAGTTCTTGGTAATGATGATTGTGTCAACAAGGTAGAAGTTGGTTTGGTTGTAACTGTTGTTGGTGTTGTTGTAACAGTACTTGGTTTTGTTGTAACTGTTGTTGGTTTTGTTGTAACAGTACTTGGTTTTGTTGTAACTGTTGTTGGTTTTGTTGAACAGTTGTTGGTTTGGTTGTAACTTTGTTGGTGTTGTTGTAACAGTACTTGGTTTGGTTGTAACGTTTTGGTTTTGTTGTAACAGTTGTTGGTTTTGTTGTAACCATTGTTGTTGGTTTTGTTGACCTTATTGTTACAGTTTCCCTGTTAGAAGTCCTTGTTGTTGGAGGAGACTTGGCACATTTGCTACTAGCCTATATAACATGCAGTAAATATTCTATACTAAATTCATGCATTTAAACATACCAAAATCTGAGAAGATCTAACTTGGTCCATTTTATATTAGTTTGATATTTTAATATAATATCAAACTTTCCACTTTATCAAAAACATTGTTTGAAGAAAAACAATAAATATTTAATTATATATAAGACAGAAACATTTTCTCAGATTTTGCTAGATTAAAGGGTACCATGCAAATAAAAAATGAAAAGAAAATGTATATATATGCCCTTCATAGCATTGACAATCTGATTGAAATACAGATCGTGTGTGTTTATGCCTTGCTTACAATGATCTGACAAAGCTTGTTTCTACTCTCTGTTTTGAAGACTCATCAGAATTAAATTAAAAATTTAGGCAAAAAATTCCTTGGCTGAGGTAATGATTACCAGAACAGAAAATAGAACCAAGTGTTGTCCTTGTAAGCAAAGTGTGGACACAGATCAGTATTTTATATATGTATATAAATGGAAGGTGAGGTATAGTAAGGCTGCAATCATCTGTTAGGATGTTTGGATTAATAAGTTTTCAGTCAGAGGAGGATATTTGATGAAAGGTTGATGTTAAGTAATGCCATTGTTAAGAAACCTTAGAATATTTAAACTACTCCTTAGGGGTCTGAAATGCAATTTTTGAATATAAACTGTCTGATAATATTAAATAACTTTTAAGTTTTCAGACAAAATTGTTTGCTCATTTAACAAGTGTCAAAAAGATAAAGCTTGTTTTGTCATTGATAAATGCTATGCAAACCAAAAATCTTTCTGTAGAACTATACTTTCAGTATCCATGGTTTTAATACAAATTAACTATATGTTGAAACCACATACTGATATATAAAATAGACAAGAGTTCTCGACCCCAACCGTGATTGACAAGGATTGTCAGCTTTCCTACCAAAGGTTATGGAATCCTGCTTCCTCCACCAACAAAAACTGATCGCAATAGCACAATAGTACTGTGGAATTAAACAATCAATCAATCAATTTAAGTCTGTGTAAATTAGTTAAGATGACTCGTGTGTAGACTTAAATACATCAGACAAGAGAGAGAACAAATATACTGGTACTGGTCAGGGCATAAAAGCAGAGGAACAGAAAAAACATAAGGACAAGCACCTGCTACTACCAGTCAGATAGAGACTTCAAGTGGTGCATACAATTAACTTAAGATTAGCTACTGCAGTACAATAAGGGTCAATAGTGAGAGATAGAGTGTTATACACACAGCTAGATGATGCATAGCTTGCTACTATTTTACCATTGGGTCACAGGTTGTAGCAGTAGGTTTCTTTGTGGTAGTATAAGTTTCATTACAGCGACTGACAGTGTCATGTGCCTAAAGAAAATCAACTTTGTCACAACATATATAAAGAACATAAAATATGTAATAAAGGATATTAATCAACTACCACACAAAATAATGGAGTAAGTTTCCAAGAACTGCCAATTAGTAATTAGTATTAAAAACCGTCTCAGGAAAATTATCTCCATTTAAAATAGAAAAAGTTAACAGTTGTTGCATTTCAATTTCCGAGGAGAAAAATGATTTCTAAGACTGAACAAATTTGATGTAATTGTAAAAATGTTTAAGCTTAAAACAAACTGAAAAATATGAGAAATTTCAGCAGTAAAAAAATCATTACTTGAAATCAAGTTAAAGGACATTTTCTGTCTGAATATCATTATTTGTCAAGGATTTCTTAGAATATTACATCTAGAAGTAGTGATGCAGTTCTTTGAAACAAACTCCACTGTATCAACAAAGCTTTAAACATTATTAATGCAGCTAAATTGAAAATGTGATAGTGAGTGAAGACAGCCATTTATATTAATAGTCAATACTGCTGAAAACAGCCATCTTATTTTCAATAAAGAAAGCAATTTTTGTTTATAAATATTTGTGTTTAGTAAGAATTTATGTTCATTGTACAAGATGTCTGTAATAAATAAGGAAAGCTTTCCATCAATTTATTTTTGACATGTTTAAATTTTTTCCTTATAAAAAAATCCATTATAAATAGTTTCTATAGTTTCTAAACCATATAACTGTGGATTCATTATTGTTGGTTGGGTACCAATTTTTGTTTGTTTCAACATGTTCAAGGGTACAGGTTAACCACAAATTCAAATGTTCATTGAATGAAAAATAATGTAGGCTTTGTTTGCAATGATTGTCAAAACCATGAGATCTGATATCCACAAAAACAAGAGTTTTCCTCCATCCACAAAAATGGTGTACCCATGAAAATAACTGAATCCACAGTAAACCAACAATGTTTATCCTTATTTTTCACTGTTATATTTCTAACTATAAAATATGACTGCCTTCACTAACAATGCTATCACTTATCAAACAGGATAAACTCCCTAACCACATGCTCTTTATTCATCACATGCTCCTCACTTATCACATGCAGAATTAACAAAAATATGTCCTGGAAATTAAACTATAATCAACTGATTGAAATACTTCTTTAGGCTGAACATAGGGATCTAATCTTCTGTTAGAATAATAATAGTTTAGCTTTATATTCTTTAAAAAAAAATACAACTTGCATAATGGCAATGGTTGGGAGTATTTAATACTTACTAAAGATGTGCAGCCAGCTTTCATCCATTCTTGTCTGTGCCAGTCTATTCCATCAGAACATCGACTAATGGCAGAGCACCATTTACATTCAAAGTTAGCATTCTGTTGTATACACTCCTCACAATCACTCGCTACGTTACATGCTTAAAGTAGAAATAAAAGAGAGTAACATTACTACATACAAGGCTGTTTTTATATTCACAGATGCAATATATTTTAACTAGAGGCTCTAAAGAGCCTGTGTCGCTCACCTTGGTCTATGTGAATACTAAACAAAGGACACAGATGGATTCAAGACAAAATTGTGGTTTGGTGATGGTGATGTGTTTGTAGATCTTACTTTACTGAAAATTCTTGCTGCTTACAATTATCTCTATCTATAATGAACTTGACCCAGTAGTTACAGTGGAAAATGTTAGTAAAATTTTACAAATTTTGTGAAAATTGTTAAAAAAAAATGACTATATAAAGGGCAATAACTCCTTAGGGGTCAATTGACCATTTTGGTCATGTTGACTTCTTTTTAGGTCTTACTTTGCTGTACATTATTGCTGTTTACAGTTTATCTCTATCTATAATAATATTCAAGATTATAACCAAAAACAGCAAAATTTCCTTAAAATTACCAATTCAGGGACAGCAACACAACAACAGGTTGTCCGATTCATCTGAAAATTTATTGGTCAGATAGATTTTGACCTGATTAACAATTTTTCCCATGTCAGATTTGCTCTAAATGCTTTGGTTTTTGAGTTATAAGCCAAAAACTGCATTTTACCCCCTTGTTCTATTTTTAGCCATGGCGGCCATCTTGGTTGGTTGACCGGGTCACCGGACACATTTTTAAAACTAGATACCCCAATGATGATTGTGGCCATGTTTGGTTTAATTTGGCCCAGTAGTTTCAGAGGAGAAGATTTTTCTAAAAGATGACTAAGATTTACGAAAAATGGTTAAAAATTGACTATAAAGGGCAATAACTCCTAAAGGGGTCAATTGACCATTTCGGTCATGTTGACTTATTTGTAAATCTTACTTTGCTGAACATTATTGCTGTTTACAGTTTAACTTTATCTATAATAATATTCAAGATAATAACCAAAAACAGCAAAATTTCCTTAAAATTACATATTCAGGGGCAGCAACCCAACAATGGATTGTCTGATTCATCTGAAAATTTCAGGGCAGATAGATCTTGACCTGATTAACAATTTTACCCATGTCAGATTTGCTCAAAATGCTTTGGTTTTTGAGTTATAAGCCAAAAACTGCATTTTACTCCTATGTTCTATTTTTAGCTATGGCGGCCATCTTGGTTGGTAGGCGGGGTCACGCCACACATTTTTTAAACTAGATACCCCAATAATGATTGTGGCCAAGTTTGGTTTAATTTGGCCCAGCAGTTTCAGATGAGAAGATTTTTGTAAAAGTTAAACGACGGACGACGACGACAACGGAAGCGGACGCAAAGTGATGGGAAAGGCTCACTTGGCCCTTCGGGCCAGGTGAGCTAAAAATATGATCTGAATTGAAATAATATTTTTAGAATTACTAGAAGATGCCAGCAAAATCCCGTTACAATTCTGTCTTTTTTTTGAATTTTCTGTGGAAAAAAGATTGTTTCCAAGACAAATTTAGGAAGTACAATTCACTTCATTTATATGTTATATTATATAACAAATATATCTGACTGTGTATGGTTTCAGAAGAGTTGTGGTTCAGTGAAATGGGTCTCTTCCTTTAGTTGCATAGAAGACATTTATAAGAATGGATTTTTTTCAAGTTTTTATCTGTCACAGGGTTACTATTAGTTATATTGGTGTATTTGTTGTTTTTCATAACTAATAGCAATGTTTTGTGCTTGGTATGAAAAGACCATATAAAAGTTATTTCAACAAAACACTTTATCTAGATTGTACCACAATGAACTTTTTTACACTTACTTAATAAAGGCTCTAGTAGAACAACTGTATTTTCCTCAATTAGCGTCAAATTCACTTCTACTCTGTGGTATTCATAAATAGTTCTCCGTGTTATACCTGGAAAATAATTACAAATATCTTAGACAAATACAAAATAATATTAAGCTATTATATATAAACTATAATGAATATCCTAATGGGAGATACTGCTTAACCACTGACAGTAAGAGTAAAACAGAAGATAAGACAGTTAAGAATAAGTTATATTGGCAACGTTCACCATAGTAGCATTACAGCTTAGACTATAGTGGTCAACAGATAAATTAATCCAAATTCTCAGAAATGAACCAAAGTTAAAATCTTCAAAAGTAACTCAAGCATGAAATGCAATTAAGAAATGATAAGAGTTGTGTTGAAAAACTTAAACCTTACAAGTACACAGTGGCTGTAAACATCAAACTAAACAGAAGTCACATAAGCATGAAATATAGGTCACTGTGATCCAAATATTGATTATTAGCTTTTAACTATACAAAACATGGTAAAGGAAGAAGTATCATTCAACTTTAAATAAGTTAGTCAAAAAAAGACTTTTTTGCTAAAATGTACCAAATCTAGATATTCAACCAAATAAATAGGCGAACTACAATCTATATGGCCAACCTCTTGGCAAAAGCAGGACATACAAATGTTATATGACACAGAAAAGTCTTATATTCATCATATATTCATATCAATATAGTATCTTATCAGATTGTAATAATGTTTTTCAGTAATGCTATCTTTTATGGTAAAGCTTTTCATTGTTCCTTGTGATGAGTCTCAACATATGTGTTCTTTAAATATTCCTTAACGTGATAACCCTCCAAGAAAAAGGATAAATTTCCATGGAATCCACATTTGGTGGGTCTGTTTTAGTGGACGAAAATTTATGTCTCACCTCTTTCTCCAGAAGTCACTCCAGTCAAGAAAAGGCCAAACAAACACATTCTAGTACTAAAGAGGTACCATCTTGGCAAACTATAATGTATGTGTTAACATGCTAAGCATACCCCACTCAGAATTCAAAGTATAGGAAAACAGGATGCCAGATAGATTTAAAAGGGCACACATGCATGACATGTTACAGCTTACCATTGCTAAGCTGCTGACAAAATATGAAGATATTCTGATCAGTAGTACTTTAGGAAAGGGTGATTGAAATTTTAAATTTGTTTCAAATTATTGGTATTCACAGTATCGGCAAATAGAAAGTAGATGTCTAACAGATCTCACAATTTAAAACTCGATCACTTCAAGGAGGTGACAAAATACTGATTAATGCTTTACAATAGTACAAATGAAAAGTGGGACAAAAATATTAATTTTATTCAACATCTTGAAATACAACATATTGGCAAACAAGAAGAGGTGTCTGACAGATTAAAAAAGTTACCACATACTACAACTTACTGCTTATGTACGAAGTATTTTAACTCTCTAAAACACATTATAAGTTTCATACGTCTTCAAATCAGAATTCTGCACAATCTTAAAACCAAGGAGTGATCCTATAGATCCAGTATGGTTGTATAAAAAAAATTCAAAGAATAGGCTAACAGGAAGTAGGTGCTAGAAGATTAGTAAAGTGGTCACAACTGTCAAGTTTCTTATAAAGTCATTCTGTTGGGTAGTAACTCAGAAGTTTGTTTTTTTAACTGTTGAACAAACAAGAACAGATGTTAGTAAAAGATGGTCAATGCAATATAGACTAAACTTATAGAGTTAGAACATTTACATATGAAGAAGAAGAAATACTACTAAAACAATTGTCTCCCTTTGTCAAAGAGCAGATAAATAAAATGAAACTTTATAAGCATAACTTCATACATAGAATTATATAAGGAATTTATTAGAATAGAAAATATACAATGGAAGTAGGCACTAAATAATTCAGCTTCAACAAAATTTGTCGGTAAAAATCATGCAAACAGTTCATAAGCATTGTCCCATTCTTTGTTCATGCAAACTACTAAGCCATCAATAATTCATGCACATAAGCAACCAAGTATTTTAGAAATATCACATGGTTTAGGAGATGTTTATCTTTTTTATTTGAATCATATAAAATTAGTTAATTAAAAAAAATTGTTCCCATTTATTACACTACATTTTATGTTTATCTTCAAAGAAATATTGAAAAGCACACTTTTATGGAGTTTAAAAATGGTACAATATGCACACGGTCCTTAGCACCTTGTCATATAGTATGGGTTTTGCTCATCATTGAAGGCTGACAGAGATCTATAATTGTTTACATACTCATTCTTTGTTCCATTGTGGATAGTTGTCTTATTGACAAAACTTGAAACAGTTTTATTGAATATGCTGATCTATATGTATATGAGTGAAACCTTGCAGTACTACAATAGTTGTTTTACAGGATTAAAAAAATTTAAGAGCTAATTTGTGTTTTTTTATTTTAAAACAGAATGTGTTTCTTTAAATAATAATATCACTTAGTTATGTTGTAAGCAAAGAACTAAATTATTGAAAAACAAGTGGCTTTCAAAATGTTAGTAAACATGGATTTTGTTCAATTCATTAGTGCCATTGTTAACGTAATCAATGGTTATAACTCCTGGATAGCAAAAGTGAAAATAGTCAAAAACCAATATTGACCTCCATTTTTTCGTGAGAAACAATTGCAACACATTACTGAAATTTGAAAAGGATTAGATTAAGAGTTATTAAGTTACTACACAGAATCTACATGAAGTACCATTTTCCAATCAATAAAGGCCCATAATTCCTGAATGGCACAATGTGTATTTGACCTCCATTTTGTCATCAGTAATCAAATACTAAAAATGTTAAAGCATTGGTTGACAGATTCTCATGTGTTTGCAGATGTACAACTAAAACTCCCTAACTGTGCCCCTTCCTCAAGGACATATATTTGGGTTTTCCTTGGAACATTACTTTTTACAGATAAACAACTATAACTTCCTAACTATCCCCCTTCCTCAAGGACATATATATTGGGGTTTTCCTTGGAACAGTACTTTTTACAGATATACAAGTATAACTCCCTAACTGTCCCCCTTCCTCAAGGACATATATATTGGGGTTTTCCTTGGAACAGTACTTTTTACAGATATACAAGTATAACTCCCTAACTGTGCCCCTTCCTCAAGGACATATATATTGGGATTTTCCTTGGAACAGTACTATTTACAAATAAACAACTAGAACTCCCTAACTGTCCCCTTCCTCAAGGACATAATTGGGGTTTTCCTTGGAACAGAACTTTATAAGTATTTTAATCAATTTTACAGAGACAATAAGCTATTAGAATTAACAAAGTTTTTATCCATTTACCGTACAAATTCCTTTAAATGTTAAGGATTATTTTTCATGCAATTAAAACATAATATATAGGACATGATGCACAAAAAATGTTGCAAAATGTTTGTCTTTGTATCAAAATAACAAGCTTATTTAATTAACATTCTTGAGAATTCTCATGATGCTGGACAATTCCATGATGCTCTGTAATTTACCTTCTAACTCAGAATATTTATATTCCGTTTCATTCTTTTCAACTGTTAATTATACAGAAAAATACTATGCATTTTCATTCAATTATCTATTCAAATTAATGAAACATAAGAACAAAACTTGAACATAATTATAGCAAAGCTGTATTTTTGACATTTCACATTTGCATAACAACACCCTTCCATAAACCACAACCTCCTAACATATGTTTATATAACAGCAGTAGATATATATTTCTCATGTGACTGCTAGTGTATAAAGTTTTATTGTTGTCTTTAATGGAAAACAAACCTTTTCTAGATCTTTGACCTAAAACAAATTGTCACAAAAATTAAACACGGCACCAATCTAAACTGAACCACTGTAATGTTTTGAATGGCCAAGAATATGCATATGAAAAATAAATCATAACCGGATTCTTAATAAAACAAATGAAACAGAAAAGAAAAGAAAGGAAATAGTTAAACAGAAATATCATAAAAGGAATAGAAAATGGTTAAAACAGAAATATCATAAAAAGAAAAAGAAATGAAGTGAAGTACAAGAGAGAGAGAGAATATAAAAGGTTGAGTACTAACCACTAACAGTAGCATCAACATAGAATGCATCTGATACACCTATCTTTACTGGGTGATTGGTTGTTATTATTTCTGTTACATCTAGTGGTACCTGCAATGAAAAATGTCATGTATAGTTTCAAAAGACTTTAAAAATACTGCCATAATTTAAGATACAATTTGTTTGCAAATTAATCATGTTTCAACATTGTGTTATACTTTTGATAAATATTAGTTTAATTAGATTTTTTAAAAACTTTCTGTTGAATCTTGACGTCATTTAATGCACACCCTGGTTCCCTGCATCATTAATCTGACAAGGACAATGAGTCCAGTTGATATTTTCAAAGCATCCCTCTGTATCTTTATGTATATAAGTCGATCCTACCTTCACAAATATATCAATTAAATCATTTATCAAATTTATCTAGGCCATCATTTTGCAATTATCCAAATAATGATATTCATCCCTTTGCTAAAGGAACTTCTGACTAAGTTCAACAAACACACACAGGATGTAATGTGATGTTGCTAAAACTAAACACTTTGACAGATTGATAAAACATCACAATCATGTATATTGTACTAAAACTAAGATTACAACTCCCTAATTGAAGGTTTAAGTAGAATATATGAATTAAGCTGTTCTTTAAAAGAACCTAATTCCAATTTTTCCTATTTTTAATTTGTTTTTCCAAACTAAGCAGACAACAACCAATACCAAAATTGTGTTGCTATTCTGTTGAGTAACAATTAATACAACATAGTAGCTGTTTTGATAGATGTCTAAACAACTTAATTAAGTAACAAACATATATGGTGTGTAAATGGGTTGTCTAACTACAAAGTAAAACATCAAATCAGAATGGGATGAAGTTTTAAAAAAACTTTAGAACTTTTGATAATTTTTTTATAGATCCCAAAGGATCCAGTCTCTACTATTTAAAACTGTAATAAATTCTCTTGTTTAACCCTGCCACATTCTGTATGTATGTGCCTGTCCTAAGTCAGAAGCCTGTTAATCAGTGGTTGTAGTTTGCAACTGTTTACTATTTGTTTTTGTTTATTTTTTTGTGTACATTAATTAGGCTGTTATTTTTCTCTTTGAATTGTTTTACATTTGTGATTTCTGGGCCTTTTAAAGATTACCATGTGCTATGGGCTTTGTTCATTGTTGACGTGGCCTATAACTGTTAATTTCTGTGTCATTTGATCTCTCATAGAAAGTTGTCTTATTGCATATAATGCCATATCTTCTTTTTTATATTTTGTATCGGTGATACATTTTCAGAAAGTTCTGACATTCTGACATACATGGTTTTATTCATTACAAGTAAAGCAATAGAAACTTGATAATATTAA